>CM018680.1:48785481-49985481 GCA_009363875.1 Mikania micrantha | reverse complement strand
TAATTATTAACACTTAAACCTTAGGAAATTTCATAAAGATATGAAACTAACCTAGAGTGTTTGCTTAAACTATCACGACTTAGTTAATCAAAGTAACGAGAGATAAACAATGGACAATCAAAATCCAGAAATGGGCACGAGGTTAGCCTAATCGGCTTAACTCAAGCCCATTATGTATAAATCATATTTCTTAAAATAATTAGGTTTTAATGAAAGAGATTTATTTATAAATTTTATTAAATTAAATTGAATGATGTTTAGTAAAATGGCTTAACTTAAAATGCGGAATTAATTAAAAATGTTTTAATTAAAAGACTTATAAATATTAATGAGGAATACAGGGGTTACTAACGGGTAATATCGTAGATTAGATAGAGCGATTGATAGAAGCAAACTAGTAATCTAGGACACTTAGTTGCACACCTAGACCAAGCCCTAGTTACAACGTCTATTGTATATACTTATCGTATGCGAATTCTTCAAAATATAAACATGCATGCATGATCCAGGGCTTGTTAGATGGATTTGGATGATAATAAACGATTCTTGATGATACTTGGAATTACTTACAAGATCTATGATGATTGTTGTGAACAAAATGATGATTTAGAGCTTATTTCTATATTTAGAAACTTTGATGATATGAGATAGTGATTCTTGACGAAATAATAACATGCATGAGTTTAGAACTATGATTTATGATGATTTGGAATTAATAGGATGATTCTTGATGCATTTGGTTGTTAAAATTGCTAAAAATTATGATTTACACGATTATTTCCATAAATAGTAACTTTGAGTTACAAATATCTAAGGAATGATAAGACTCATGTTGTAATATGTTTAACATGCTTATTCGATGATAACATGAAGATATTAAAGGATTTGAGTTATTAGAATCATTGAAAAATGGATATTTGTCACAAGCTTCCACAAATGGAAACTTTGGTTATAAGACTTGCTCATAAATCTTGAAATTTGTTAAGTTTGAGTTACCATGATAATGTCAAAAGTACTAGGATCATGTTAGGAAGGATTATTGATGACTAGGACAATGTGTTATGTGAACTTTCTATATTTAGTAACTTTTGAACGCAAAACATGCTTAACCGGCTAAGGGTGACTATCTGATATGTGATAACATGCTCATTTAGGTTAACTATGCATGATAGAATAATCAGAAAATGATTTCTTGCAGGACTTGTTCAAACTGGGAACTTTCCTAAAACAATGAACTTACTACAAATAGTAAGTTACCTCACGGATGCGATTTTGATGCTCACACACATCACACGACATTAGATCGCACGTTACACTATCACTCGAACTAAACATGTCACCAACGGGTCGTTAGCTCAAACACGGTCAACGCGACCCACATAACAACTTGGAGTTATTTGAACACGAATACAGTCCTGTGAGACCCACACGAATGTAAAAACAAACTCGTAACACCTATGTGATATAGGTAACCACTAAAAGCCTCACTATACCACTCACGTGAAGAACGCACTACTAAACTCAGGTTAGTTTACAGCCTCACTTTTACTTTCAACTGTTTTATTAAACATTTGGGATGAGAATACTATGCAACTGTTTTAGATATATGACTAGTATGATGTAAAACAACTTTTTGTGTGCAACTATTATCGCCACAAGTCCTCATTATTCTTAGCGTTAGTTGTGTAACAAACGAGTCGTTATTACGTAGTACTACTGGGTTTGACTAGCTCCACTCGGCACCAATGTTGACTGGAGGTCATAACGAGTGTAATATCGATGTTGATACTGGGTTCCGCGATGACCAGGTGGAGGCAAAGGAAACAGTCGAGTTTCGGTAAAGATGAGCTGACACACTCGGATCGTAGATCCAACAAAACTATTTAACATATCCAGTATATATCTGTTATCACCGCTTTCAAATACTTAAACCTATAAACTCACCAACTTTAAGTTGACACATTTTGGCATGTATTCTCATGTAACTGATGGCACAAGCTAGGAACACTTGGAAGCGCACTCAAGGGTCTTGCATGCATATAGACTCTTCTCCTAGGCTTATGCTTGGATTTATGTCATTTAAAACAATGTTAACTGCGTAGTCTCTGATACACCTTTCATTTCCGCTGCAAAACTATATACCCATTTCGCTGCTTTAATGATGAACTTTTCTGCTGCTAAACTTATAAAACTAATCTTATTTTACAAACTGTACGGTTGTGTAACTCATATAGAGTCGTTCTATATGACCAAGAGCTATGATCTTGGCCACGTCACACCCGCGCGGTCTGACACCGCACGTGGAAATTTGGGGGTGTGACAGTAGATCCTTTATCACACGTATCGCTTGGCATCTTAGTCTATTTTCAACTGAGATTCGAGAGAGCATGACAGTGTATTACGCACAATCGTTGGGGTGTAACACAATTATGCTCATATAGATTGCGGCTGAGATTCCCGAATGTGGTTTGCAGTTCTCATTGGATCTCCGTCTTGTTTGGGAGCTTCCACTGCCACCCCAGTGCAGTCGCAGCCACAGCCAGATCAACCACCACCGGATCAGCCACCACAGGCACAAAATGATGTCATTGTTTAACGGCCTAGGCTTCATCCCATTGATGTTGTGATTGTCACACCCCCAAATTCCCACGTGCGGTGTCAGACCATTCGGTGTGACGTGGCCAAAATCACAGCTCTCAGTCATATAGAACAACTCTATATGCATTTGAAAATACGTTAACGGTAAGACTGTGCGAGGACATTGTTACGATACAACACTTAATGTTTGTCCAATAAACCAGCATACACAATATGTTCGTACAAGTAAAGTTTGACTCAACAACATGTATTCTCCCCCAAGTTTGAAAGCTTGTAAAACAGTTTGAAAGGGGTCGTAAACTCACCTGAGTAATAAGAAACGCTTAAGCTCCTGGTCTTCGGGTGAATCGGTCACCGGTTACCCATATCGCATTCCTTACATAAGTTCGTGTTCGTGATCGTGTTTGTGTCCGTGTTCGTGTCTGTGTTCGTGCTCAACAACCCACAGTTGTTATGTTTGTCCATGTTTGACCGTGTCAAAGGCAACGACCCGTTGGTGAACCGTGCGTTAGTTATAGTTCGTGTGATGTTCGTTATCGTTCACATATTGCATGGTACGTATAAATCACATTAATGGACACCTTACTATTTATAGTAAGTTTCCATTTTTAACAGCGTTACAATAAATAGTAGTTCTAGCATGCTCATTAATCCTAAGTGATCATGTTAACACTTAGCACGTTGTCACATACGATCAAATAAACACGTAAGCTCATTTTCCATAATTAAAGTTACTAAAAATAGATAGTTTCTATATTTAATAGTTTTAACTATAAAAATTGTTCAACAACTTCACATAACCTCATTATATAGCATTTTAAGTTACTCATAATCATCAAGACTTTACCGGTTTTCTTAATTTATGAAATCCTAATTTAAAGTTACTAAAAATAGCAGGTTTGCAAATAATCGAATTTTGATAGAATCAAATCACATAAACTTGTTTATAACATCACTAATGTTATTAATAAATCTCATCACAACCTAAAAGCATTCTTTTGCATATGGTTCATTACAAAAGTTTCTTTTTATAGAAACATGCGTCAAGTACCCCTATTTTATTCTCTTTAATAAATCCAACACATCTCTAATCACCACACTAGTTCCAAATAATCCTATTAGTAACATGCATGTTCATATTTCTTCATCAAACATCATTTTGTAATATAAAAGTTACTAAAAGTAGCAACAATCTCAAATAACCATCTCTTGACCATAATAAACGTACTGAACCTTGTAAATATCCCCAAATAACATTAATCACCACTTGTTCATACTCAAAACAAATTAAAATTTCATGGATCATGCTTGCATGTAACCCAAAGTTATCATTTATAGAGATATCATCAAATATTCATCTTTTGGCCATAACATTAACCATGCACATCATCTATGACCCAAATATCATCAACAATCATCCATCTTTACCTAAGATTTGTCTAAAACATGTTAGATTATACATGCATGTAGTCCAATGTCACCACTTTCGACACTTCAAACAAAATGACCAACAAATCACAATATAATCATCATGGATTGTTCTAACATCATCAAATCAATAGCAAGATTATCAAATGCAGATTGACAACACCCTAATTCGTGCATGTGTTGATAGGGTGGTTGCATGTGGGTTTCAAGCCTTGCATGTATGTGTTTTGTGTAGAATGTGTGTGTAAGTCATCAAGATTACCTTCAAGAAGCTTAGATGGTTGGGTTTGTGTAAGAACAGTAGCTCCCAAGCTCTAGGATCTTGTGATGAAGAGTTTTACAGCTGTTACAAGGATGAGGTGGTGGTGGATGGTCTTCCCCTAGCTTCCTCCAAGCTCCTAAAGCTTCAAATCTTCAACAATGGCTTCCACAAGAGTGTTCTTGAGTACCAGGAGTTGTAGATGGTGGCTTAGGGGTGGTTTAACCAAGTAGATGGCGCCTGAAGTCGGATATAATGATGATAGTACGCAAAAATGAGTTTTGAAAGTTTTAACTTTTAAGAGGATTTTTGAGAGTTTTCGACTGATCCCCTTAATATTTTGCAATCGTCCCCTCTTAATATTTTGCAATCATCCTCCTTAAATTATACATAATCAGATTTGTGATGAGAATTTAAGTGATAGTGATATGTGTTTTTTGAATAAAAGAGTAACTTAAATAAGTGTACCCATATGTTGTTTTGGATCGATTTCAAAAAATAAAACTATGTAAAGAACAACTTTAAATGTAGTGTATTGTTATTATGCTCTTTTATATATATATATATATATATATATATATATATATATATATACACATACACACATACATACATGAAATGTCGTTTGTCTTTTTTTAACATGACCCCACCAGACTCGATCCGATCCAACCCGACCTGAACTGAAGTGAAAAAAAATTATTATATACCGATCCTAAACGACCCTAATCCCCCCCCCCCTCCACATTAAAAAGTTTCATGGGTCCGTTAGCTATCATGTTGAACGCTACTATTCGATGTCAATTATTGTACTGGAAACATTTTGTCACTCTCAATAAAATTAATTCAATTTCTCTCTCTATAATATAAATGATCAAGATCTCCGGGCTGCTTAATTTCTCTCTAAATCCATCTTTCTTGTGGTAGTTGCTCACCAATTCCTTCCTTGTTGCTCGTGCAAAATTGAAGTTTTTTCTCTTTGAAAGGTAACATCTAACTTTTTCTCTTTGATTTCTGTCTTGATCTAATTTATGTTTCTTGCTGTTATTAATTGAATTCTTTTGTGTATGTGTAACTTAATTTTACCTTCGTTTCAATTAATTTCTGGGTATTATGGATTATTTTTATAATCTTTGGCTGGACATACGTCTATCTTTTCATGCTAATTATATTACATGTTTAATCTGCATAAGTAATGATTATATGATATAATAGTTATGGATTTTAAATAATTATTTCTTGCAGTTTATGAAAAGTATTTCTTGATTATAAAAAACAGTCTAAGTTATTTACAATCACTTGCATTTGTTTAGTTTTTTTTTTCTTTTGAGCAACAAGAAATAGATATTTTTTAAAGAAGTGTAAGGTGTAAAACATATTTATGAATATGGAAGATTAAAAAAAACATTTTGTTGGCTTGTCATATTTTAGCATAATCATTTTCTAACATTTAACAATTTTAGACACAAATATATTAACACGAAACGACACAAAATTAACTGGTTTCGTGTTTAACCTTAGCAGGTTTCTCGTGTTTAACAGGTCGACACGTTTAAACACGATATTTTTAAAATCTTTTAGGATCTATTTAAAACCTGTTAATATATTTTTAATAATTAAATTAAATATATTAATAAAATAAAATATATAGTAAGTCCGTAAGGCTTCTCACAAATCACAATCAAAAAATCCAGCTTCTCGGTCTTGATGGTGTAACCATCGTTTCCATTACAACCCTTGCAGTCGTCGCCTCCTACCTCACAACCCCACCGCCGCTCCGTCGATCCTCCCCCATCGCCGCTCCGTCGATCCTCCCCCATCGCCGCTCTCTGCTCCTCCTTTCTCACTTCCTTTCATTTGGATTTAATTTTAATCATTCACCAACAAACTAAACAGATACCTAATATTTAAACATAACAAAAGGTTATAATAGTTAGAAAAAGTTACAACCTTGGGTTCAACAATAACAGATTGGACCATTTTAGATCTTTAACTTACAACAATATTCATAAAATCTAGGAGAATTATTGTGACGTTATCATAACCAATGAGTCGTCAAAAATAAACCTTTGTAATATGAATATCTTGGATAACTTCTGTAATTCACGTACAATCGATTGTACTCTCCAGTAATCTTTTATATATATATATATATATATATATATATATATATATATATATATAGGGAATGGTTCAAATGATAACCCTCCTTACGGCGCTAACCCATTAACTTTGGCAAAAAATGGCCGAATCTTGAATTTTTTTTTTTAAACATCATTGTAACACAATTTAAACCCCATGTTCAGTTTTGAGTTTTGGCTAATTCATCACCGTTTGGGCTCTTACAGTACTGTAGGTGTTTAAATATTTAAAACTTACAGTACTGTAGCAAAAACCTTACAACGATGATATTTTTTAAACGGTGATGAATTAGCCAAAACTCAAAACTGAACATGGGGTTCAAATTGTGTTACAATGATGTTCAAAAAAAAAAATTCAAGATTCGGCCATTTTTTGCCAAAGTTAATGGGTTAGCGCCGTAAGAGAGGGTTATCATTTGAACCCAATCCTATATATATATATATATATATATATATATATATATATACTACTATATAATACATATTAGAAGGACACAATAATCTTTTACCAAAAACTCTTAAAATTAAGAGTTTTACAACTCTTATAACATGAAGTACAACTTACAAAACTTTAAAAATCATAAACAAAGGGTTTTTTTTTTCCTTTTTAGCTTGTCACACATTGATTCTTTTAAGAAGTAAAGTATCAAAGAATAACTATAAAAGAAAATATCTCAAATCAAATAAATCACTTCTTAACATTTATGTCACATTTGTCATACCACATTTGGACTTTTAAATTGTGACTTTTATCATAATAGTTTTTTAGTTAAATATTAATATTAAATTAAATTAAAAAAGTTGATTTTATGAGAATGTAGTGGTTTATTCTTTTTATGAGTCAAAATCAGGAACTTAAATGTTTTGTTCCGCCGTATCGCGCGGGCATCTTGCTAGTGTGTCTATATATATATATATATAGGGATGGTTTCATTGTTAACCCTTCCTTATAGCGTTAAACTGTTAACTCTGTCATTTTTTGTCCGAATCTTTGTTTTTTTTCATGGTTTTTATTATACATAAATAGGAGGTTTCTTTTTTGTGTTTTTGCTAATTTATCATCGTTTAGAAATTAAAATAAGTGTAAGTTTGCGTTACACTGCTTACATCAGATAGTGTAACTCAAACTTACAATTGTTTTTAAATTATAAACGGTCATGAATTAACAAAAACACAAAAAAGAAACCCCCCTATTTATGTAAAATAAAAACCATGAAAAAAAACAAAGATTCGGGCAAAAAATGTCCGGGTTAACGGGTTAACGCTATAAGGAAGGGTTAACATTTGATCCTTCCCATATATATTTATTGAGTGCTTTTTTATAATATCATGATTTTTCTTTGTATATGAAATTTGTGCTAGTCGGACTCTATTTGTTTAACTCTGAAAGTTTTCACATAGATGGTTTGCTTATTTTTCCACTACAATCAAGAGTTAGAATTCGAATTCTTCTTTAATGAGTTATAAAAGTTCTTTGTGTTTTTGTTACATTAAGTATTTAACTTCTTCTACTTCGATTTTTGTGAGAGGGAATAAGAGGGAACCATGTCTGTTAAAAGTTTTCATTTTCAATATCAAACGTTCACTTTGTTCATACCAAACTTCTTAAAGATCGACATCTACAATTGATTAAAATACAGATATGTTGGAGTTACGAAAGCAAATTAAAGTGGATGTAAAAAACATATTTAAAGCAAGCCACTTTTCCATGCTAAAATCTAAATGCATAACTATTTACAACTTTCAATACATCACTACAAATTATAAGAGCAACATTGTTTTGGGTTTAATGAGAGTTTTGAGGTGTGTGGAGCATGGATAAGTAGCCTTTCAAAGTTGGTACATGAACACATTTCATATCTAGAACCAAAGTCATTTTCTTTTTTTACAATTCGGAATATTACTTAAAAATTAATGCTGCAAACAAAAAACAGTGCCACCATGTATGTGAAAACAAAGGTAAAACCTCAATTGGTATGTGTGTGTATGAATTAATCTTTCGAATTCCAATAGAGTAATACAGTTTTAAGATCACAGTTGGTTCTTTGTGTAAGAAAGTTTTGTTGAAATCACAAAAACAATCAAGGATTAAAAGTATAAACCACAACACATTATGGATTTATGGCCATTCCCATCTCACCAAGTTAATTCTTGATAATTAATTAAAAAGATAAAAGTACCAAAATGCCCTGTATTGCTTAAAGTCATTGGCTAGTAAAGACAACAAGAAGCTAACCGCAATAATAATTATAATTGACATGATCGTAAAATAATTTTTAAAACTTAATAGCATTGTTTAAAAAAACGGTCTGAGGCGGCTCCTCGAGTCGAAACGGAGGAAAAACGTTTTTGAGGCGGCGCCTCACAAGATCTGAAGAAGCTCACACCTCACTGGGCCGAGGCGGTCTGAGGCAAGCCGAGGCAGGCCGAGGCGAGCTGAGGCGGTTTATATGTGCTGATGATTTATATTTCTAAACATTCCAAGTCTGTTTGTGTTTTATAGACTTTGTCATTTATATGTTTATTGAATGACGTTGATCTTAGTTATAAAAGTTCTTTAATTGATATTTAGTATTTTTTGATATATATTATAAAAATATTTATTTATTTACTACCGCCTCGGACTTACGCCTCGTTTCGCCTTGAGGCGTACGCCTCGTGAGGCAAAGTGAAAACGCCTCAAGGCGCGATTTCGTTCTTTTAAACCTTGCATAATAGTTTCAAACTACAATTTTTTCAAACAAGATAAAAATGTAAAAGGCTAAACTTTTAGTTTAAAAGTTAACCTAATAAAATATAAATAAAAAATAAAAAGTAAAACACATTTTAAAAAAGAAAATAATTAACGTTCACATTATCGACGATCACGAAAACAAATGAATGAACACGACATATCCTCGTGTTTGTTCATTAAACATGAAAATATAAACAAATTTATTAAACAAAAAAATAAACAATTTTTTTCATGTTTATTCATTTATTAGAGAGTTAATTGCATAAATGATCCCTGTTTTTTTTTATCAAATTGCATATTTCATCATCCTGGTGTAAGAAGGTTGAAAGAGTAGAGAGAGAGTTGGGTTTCAAATGAGACAGAAAATCTAATCTTCTATACGAGTAACAATTTGTCACATGGCATCATTTTAGGTTATCCACATCATATTTGTGTCACATGGCATCATTTTAGGTTATGCACATCATATTTGTGTCACATGGCATCATTTTAGGCTATCCATGTCATATGTTTGTCAAATATCAATACTATATTAATTCAAGACATTTTAAAAATTAATTTCATTTAATAAACATAATTAATTTATAGTTTAAATGAAGTAAATTAATTAAGTCAAATTATCTTTAATGTTAATTAAATTACAATCATGTCACAAGTTTTAATTATTATTTCATACTTTGAATTACCAAGATACATAATTCAAAGTTTTAAATTATAACTAAAAAAATGGAAAATAATGATAATAATTATTATTTATGGATATTTATAATTTTTAATAATTTAATGTTGTTATATAGTAAAAATGCAATATGTCAAATAATAATGAATATGTTGTTTTTTATTTTTGAAAAACTAAGTTTTAGTTGTTAATTTTATAGTATTTATTATCTAAGAACATATGATTTTTGATATGTGGTTCGTATGATTATTAAACCTATAATGATCACACTTTATTAATTATGATTTTTAAAGCATTTGTTGTCAATATTTAGTTCATACTATCATATTTAACACATTTTAGTGATTTTTTATTTCTTCTTTCTTAGATAAAATTAATCAACATCTTAAGGAAAACTTTAATTTGTTATATTTTATTATTATATGTAATAGGTATTTTTCATCATATCAATTATTTATTACAATATTGTTTTTGTATATACAATCTTGTATATAAAGAAGTGTTTAAAGATATGTAAATTATACAATTTTTCCTTTTAGAAAATATTAAAAAGTTTACTTTATTTATCTCTAATTTTTTATAAGTAATCAATTTAACAAATGTTTATTATTTATACAACTTCGTGTTGTACACATGTTAATAACCTAGTATATATAGATATATGAGAGTTTTAAAAAAGACTAAAACACTCTTGTGTATTATTAAATCAAAAAGTAAATAGAAAAAGTGGATGGTCAAGATAGGGTTTAAAAGTTCTCTTTAATATCGAGTTTTCACAGGATACGAACCTTTTATTTATATATATGTATATATATATATATATATATATATATATATATATATGCACGCATGTATATGGCATATAATAATAAACAATCACACATATAATTAAGTCGGGAGTCTCTTGTAAGACCTTACACTCTATAAAGTGTTACTTGTTGGATTTAAACATCACTCATTTAACTTTTGATTCAAAAGCATTAATAACATAATTTATTGTAGTGTAAAATTTAAAACATGTCAAAGTAAGTGTGGTTACAACCATATCGAATTGTTACTGAAATTTAATACTTGTTTAAAATGCTATGTTCCAAACAACAAATGCATGCCCAAGAAGTCTAATGATTCGATGTCCATTAAACCTTTGTCTTTTAAATTTGATCATACATGGCAAAAAACTGGTATACATACAAAGTGTGCTATGTTGAGTGAGTTCTGACTTTATATTTTTAATCAAAACATTTAGAAAACCTAGTTAGAGCATAGAACTTTAGTAAATCTATTTTATTTATGTTGTGCACAATGATCAAGTTCATTATGTATTTACTTTTAACTTTATTTATAACACTGTTAATTATTACTACTAACTATGACTGTCTTTTCTTTGAATTTGTCTTTTATTCTATCTTTTACTTTATCTTTAGCTTTATTTTTGCCTTTCCCTTTCCCTTTCCCTTTCCCTTTCCCTTTCCCTTATCTTTATATTTTCTTTGTCCTTTTGATTACTTTATTATGACCATATGCTTATATAGTTTGGGCAAAATTTCTTTTCGCATAAATGCTTTTGTTGTACTAGGCACCCACACTTAGATTTTCACTTTGATCGTTATTGGTCGTGTTTTGCATAATGTTCAAGTTTGGATAAATAAATCATCAAGCTTGGATGAGTTATCTTTAAAGTTCGGATGAACAATCTGGTTCAAATGAACAATTATCAGTTCCGATAATCAAACTATAAGTTTGGATGACCAAGCCATCCCAAATTTGGAATACTATCTTTAACGTTTACCAAGGAACTTCATGTTCGGATGAACAACTGTAAGTTCGGTTGAACAAGTCATCAAGTTTGGGCGAAGTTCGAACGAAGGCAAGTTAAATCTGTAACATTTATATTAGTTTATTCTTTTAAGTCCTAACATATTTAAGCAATACTATTCATTAACTTTTCATGCAAACTTGTTTATAACAGTTAACTATTACATATTCTCAGAACCCTTATTTTAAAAATAAAAGATGTCAACTTTAACATGAAAACTAAGATTTGGTCCTTTTATAAAAACTGTTGGTATGCATTCAGCCCCTAAATAATTATAAAACGTTTAATGCTTATAGAAAGGGGATATAGAAACTCAACTGCTGTGATGCAGCTTAGGAACCATATAATGGATGCCTTGGTCGAGATCTATGCTTTATCATTCCATTATGTTCTAATAAGCATGATTTGATGCTTATATCTATATTTTGAAAACATAAAAATGGATAAAGTTCTTACCTTGAAGCTAGTTGAGACTTTCTCTCTCTACTCTCCCTCTTCAAACTCGTACGCCCATTTTTTTCGTCAGTAGTGTTAATTTTCGGGCCGAAAGGTTAATTTTCGGGCCGAAAGGTTAATTTTCGTCAGTCTAGTTTCGGTAGTGGTGCAACACATACACTTGGGACCTATGGTCTACAACTTAACATGCCCGGTATATATCTCGTGAACTGTTTTACTATTATTTAAACCTATAAACTCACCAACTTTATGTTGACACGTTTTAGTATATGTATTCTTAGCTAATTGAATGCACAAAGCTAGGATGCACAAGGAGTCACAGAAAGTGGGTTCTGCTTGCATTAACCAATATTTTGAATAGTTTACATTATTATGTTTATGTAAAACAATGTAGTGTCTACTTTAAATTTTCTGATGTGGAATAAGTCTCCATATGAACTTAGAATTGGAGGTTTATGTGCTACATGTTTGTGTGTTGGATATGAATGTTACCTACTTGTCTATGTGGGTCACTGTAACATAAATTGGATTGGATTTTGCATTGTAGGGGCTGCATCAGTTTCATTCGTATTTTTTATACTTATTTTGTCTTCTTCTGTGTTTTGCATATGTCGTTCAGTTTGTTAAATACCTATATAATTCGCTTTGCATCTGCAACGTATTTATAAATAGGTGGGCTTGGTTTATGCTGTGTTATGATTCTATGCTAGGTGTTATATGTCTCATATCCATGGTATGTAAAAAAATAAACTGAGTCGGGATCTCTCACGAAGCAACCTCTCTTCCACATTAGGGTAGGAGTAATGTTTGTTTTCATCTCTCCCCCACCCCACAAAGTGGGATTTAACTGGGTACGTATTGTATTAAATTCAAATTAATTAAATCTTGAATTAATTTTTTATTAAATTTGACTTTTTTAACTAAAGGGTTGAAGAACAAAATGCTTACTCATGCGTAAATTATGCATAATTTTACACAGAACACAATCTTACACTTGTGTGCTTAAAACTAGATTTTGAACCCAAATAATTAATAATTCTACGCAGTGTACATTATACAAATATTACACATGTGTATTTAAACTAGATCTTGAATATTATCTCTTACACATGTGTACATTTTCACGTACCACGTAAAGAAATCGAAAAAAACCTATAACAATACTATCCTCAAATTAATGATACTAAAAATCTCTATTTTATGTTGTAATTTCTTTTTAAATAAAATGATAAAACAAGTAAAAGTTATTTGATTTAAAAGAGGTAAAAACTAAAAAGTACATGAAGAGAGAAAAAAAGATATAAAATTACCTTAGTATCCTTACAGATTTAAAATAAAATAATAATGAAAAAAAATAGAAGCCACATATTAAGTCTTAGAGTTCACTTTTTAAATGAAATACAAATCTTATATGTGTATAGGGAGATGATCAAATGTTAACCCTTGTTTATTGCGTTAACCGAATCACTACATATTATTACTTTGGAGCCCACACTAAAGTAAATCTAAATGTGTAGGTTTTTTTCTTTTTTTTTAATTAATATAGGGCCCACTTACATTAATAAAAAAAATAAGAAAAAACGTAGCCCTTTAGATTTACTTTAATATGGGCCCCAAAGTAATAAGATGTAGTTATTCGGTTATCGCAATAAGGAATGGTTAAAATTCGAATCATCCCCTAGTGTGTGTATATAGATTGCTAACATGATGTAAATGGGTTGGTTTTTATTAAACATTTTTTTCTTTCTATGGTTTGACAAATACAATCAATCATAACATATTTAATTAAATGAGTTATACATGTCAACTCGGACATAATGTCATGTTAATATCAATAAAATTTAAAAGTCATAATGTGGTGGTTTCTTTCAATTGTTGACTCTAGTTATAGCAAAACGTTAAAACTAAAATCATGCAAATTTGAACAAAATTTGATTTTATACACATTGTTTAAGTTTTAAGCATTTGTTCTTATAGTGCATATATAACATTTAATTTCATTTTTATTAATGATTACTTTATTGTTTCTGACAGCTGAAAAATGGAATTTACAACTCCAGTTGTTACCGCCATTGTTGACTCTTTGATGGTACCCATTAAGGTTCACCTGGGTTTCTTCTTCTCCTCCACAAAACATGTTGCAAGTATGAATAAGAAATTGTCAAAGTTAAATGAAGCAAAACATGAAATGGAAGAGAAGAAGAAGCACGCTTTAGAGAATTATCTACTTATACCTAACAGATTAGATCATTGGTTGAAAAAAGTGGAAACAATCACTGAAGAAATTAAAAAGATTCCAACAGCTGGAAATGGATGCTTGAATCTCAAGATTAAATATAGAGCAGGAAAAAGTTCATTCAATATTCTCCAAGAGATTGATGATCTTATTGAAGAACAAAAAAAAATCGAGTGGAGTAATAAAAAAAGACCTTTTGCTATGGTTATTAATTCCACAGGATCTTCCACCTCTCAAATTGATTATGATGTTAACCCAAACATTTTCCTGTCTAGAGCACCAATATTCAAAGGCGTATTGAAATCTCTTGAACCTGATAATAAGACCCAAATGATAGCTCTATGGGGGCCCGGTGGTGTGGGTAAGACCACAATGATGGAAGAAATAAAGGAGGTTATGGAGAAGAAGGGAAAGTTTCAATATGTTTTGAGGGTGGATATTGGGAGTAAATATGACCCAAATGCTACTCAAAAATATATTGCAAAATGCATGGGTGTTGATCTACCTGATGAAACAAGACACGTAGGGGTTGAACAGCTTAGGAAAAGATTTGAGCAGATTTCAAAAGAAGGCAAAAATATTTTGCTTATCCTAGATGATGTTTGGGAGGCGATTGATCTCAATGACATCGGACTTACAAGGTCTTTTCCTAAAGGCTTCAAGTTAATGATCACATCACGTGATGAAAATGTTTGCATTAAGATGGATATTGACAAGGATTCAATATTCGAAATTCATGGTTTAGAAGAAGCAGACGCAAACTCCTTCTTTTGGGACACAGTAAAAATTTCAAATGTAGATGATAAGCTTCACACAATAGGAGAAGATATTTTAAAAAAATGCAAGGGGTTGCCTCTCGCAATAAAAACTATAGCATTGGCTCTTAAAGGTGAAGAAAAGGATGCATGGGAAGTTGCACATAAGGATTTACAATGCCATAACCTTAAAGACATCGGTAACCTTGATGGTATTGTAAATAAAATATTTGAGATAAGCTACAACCACCTCAAAAAGGATGAAGAAAAAGCAATTTTTGTTCTTTGTGGTTTATTTCTGGAGGACTTTGATATTGCTTTAGAGGAGTTATTGATGTATGGATGGGGGTTACAGTTTTTTAATAAAGCAGATAGCCTAGTTGAAGCAAGAAAACGAACCAGGAGGTCTATTCATAATCTCATAAGTGCAAATTTGTTGGTTAAAAGTCATACCGCTGGATGTGTGAAAATGCATGATCTTGCACGAGATTTTGTTTTAAATAATATTTTAAAATTCAAGCAAGCTTCCATTGTTAACCATGGTAGAAAGTCTGAGTGGCCTACACAAGATACACATGAGGCTTGTGAAAGAATTTTAATTACATGCAAAGGTATGTCTGAGTTTCCCAAAGATTTTTATTACCCTAACCTTGTACTTTTGAAGCTGATGAACGGGGATAAGCTACTCAAGTTGCCAGATAATTTCCATAAGCAAATGGAAAAGCTTGAAGTCATGGCATATGACAAAATACAATATCCATTACGTGCACAATCACTTTGCTATTCCATGAGCCTTCGAACCTTATGCCTTCATTCGTGCTCATTAGTGGATAATGATATCTCTTTTCTTGGAAATCTTGTTACCTTGGAAGTACTCAGCCTTGCTCATTGTGGTATCAATAGACTACCATCAACAATAAAGAAGTTAAAAATGCTTAAGTTACTTGATTTAAATGGATGTTTTGAACTTTGTATTGATGATGGTGTGTTTCAAAGCTTAGACAAACTTGAAGAGCTTTATATGCGAGTTTCTGGAGAGAAAAGTATTAGATTCACGGATGCCAATTGTGACGAGTTGAGGCAGATGTTAGGGAAACTTAATGCATTAGAAGTTGAATTCATTGAGAATATTGTTCTGCCTAAAAATGTGTCCTTTAAGAACCTTCAAAGGTTTAGGATATCTATGGGTTGTTTTTTGAGTCTCCGCTACCCATTTAATGGTGACAAACATTCCTTCAATAATACCTTAAAGCTTGTGACTAACTCCAATGCTCTTATTGAATGCAAAATTAATGAGTTGTTTTCTGACACAGAGGAACTCTATTTAAGTGTCAAAGATATGAGTAGTGTTGGAGATATTTTAATGCCTCCTTCTCGACATTCAACTTTTTCCAACTTAAAATTCCTCAATGTTTTTGGGTGTGAAAAGTTAACACACCTCTTCACAATTCAGATGGCAAATGCTATGAAGGAATTGGAGAGCCTTAAAGTTTCCTCATGCCCTCTTTTGAAATCAATAGTAAGTTTGTGTGACAGTGTGAATGTAATGGTGTTACCAAAGCTCGTGAATTTGGAGCTTGATGACCTTCCGAACTTTACAAGCATCATTCTCGGGAAGGATATCTCTGCAACTCAGCCACCATTATTAAATAAAGAGGTAAACATACATGTTTATATTGGTCTTAATATTACATATGTTGTATATTATAATGTTAGATTTCAAATTGTTTTATTGATTGAAAAAGTAAAAAAAACCAATTTGTTATTTGCATAGATGTGAAAAAACCGATTAATAGAAACATTCTAACCACCTACTTTTTAATGGTTTTGTTTTTTCGAAACCAAAACCTACAATTCGGTTTTAGTTACTTGTTTAAATGTTTGTTATTTGGATTTATAGTCCAAATTCATTATTTTTGCTAAAAATTTCAAACTCAACTTCACTATTTTTGGGCCAATTTGTTTATGCCCAAAAATTTCAAGTCCAAAGGTAAGAATGAAAAACGACCCATAACCGAATCGAATTCATATGTAAATCGAAGACCAAAAACATTAAAATTTTGAGTCAGGATTTGTTTGAGCCTTAAATCAACCCAATCCATACCCTACAACCGCTTGCTTATTTGCATGATAATTTTTTTTTTGTTTAACCGTAAAATAGTGTTTGCATAAATGGAGTTCTTAATGGATCCAACAATGTTCAATTTTATTACGGTGCAGGTTATGATCCCAAATTTATCTACACTCAAAATTAATGGTTTGAAGAAATTGAAGCAAATATGGGCTTGTGATTATACTAGTGGCGAGGAAGATAATACTTCAATGTTGAAAATGATTGAAGTGAATGATTGTAATAGTCTTGTGAATCTTTTTCCATGCAATCCAATGCAATCACTGACTCATTTGGAAGAGCTTCAAGTTATCAATTGTTGTTCCATTGAAGTGGTATTCAACATAGACTTGGGTAAAATTAAGCAACATAAAAGCAACTTGAGAATTATCAGAGTGTCTAAACTAGATGAGCTAAGAGAGGTGTGGAGGGTAAATGAAGAAAATTACACTGGTCACCTCATTTGTGGCTTTCAAGCTGTTGAAACCATAGTCATTACAAACTGTAAGAAGTTTAAAAATGTATTCACTCCTATAACAGCCAATTTTGATATGAGTGCACTTATAAACATCTATATTGAGGATGTCAAGGTTGAAGACGTTGAGGTATGTAATGTATGTATGTTTTTTCGTATTTGAAATTCTTTTAGTTATTTATTGGGTTTCATCAAGGGTATTTGTGGTTAAATATTCAATATGGTTTCACCTTTTTTAGCATTCAAATATTGATGAAAGTATAAAAAAGAAAGAAATATGATTGCAAGTTTTTTTTTGGTATAACATTATGCCAACATGAAAAAAATTTTGAATTTATTATCAGCATAATATTTTTGTGAGATAAACGAGGAACATATGTTATGTTGAAGAATTGTTATAAATTTTTTTTTTGGTAAAGCCAATTTTTTGAGAAAATAATAGTAAAATACTTTCGATGTTTCACTATTAGTGTTATTTAAACCTTGGTACAACTAGGGGTGAGTATCGGTTCGGAACCGGACCGACCCAGAACCGCAAAGGCAAAAAAAAAAAAAGAACCAAGAATCAACTGAACAAAAGCGGGTCGGTTCCGGGTATATCATACTTTCGTGAATAAGTTCCGGGGATATCAAATGTTGGACGGATCATGCAATTTTTTTACATGCACTATTTGGGATAATAAAAAAATCAATTCACTATGCAAAATTTTTCTTTTTTTGAAACAACAATATGATTCATTTCAATTATCATTGTGTGAATATCTGGGATAAATCAAACATAAATGCTTGTTATACGAACAAATTGAGAAACTTACAGGAAGTCATCTAGTTGTTCCTCTCCTTTATATACGAATCAAAAACTGAGAAGGAAAATTATTAGAAGGATAATTGTTATAAATATCAATAAGAAGCATGGTTGGAATCATATGTAAATATCCTAAAAACTAGGTATATCATTAGATTTTAAATTTCATGTGTTTCGTAGTCTTCGGTAATAACCGATGGGGTTGGAATCGGACCGACCCGAAAACCGAAAAAGTAAAAAAAAAACATAGAAACGAAAACCAAACCTTGAAATTCACTAAATCGGGTTTCATAGGTTGGGTACATGCTTTTGGACCGCGAATTGCTCACCCCTTGGTACAACAAATATGAAAATTTATTTGTTGATGGTATATGCAGATTAGCGGTATATCAAAAGTGGATGAAGATATGTCTATAGTTGCATTCCCATCCTATCACCTCACACGTGCTTTCAATCACATTCGTAAGATTGAATTTCGAAGTGTTGAAGGAGCGGAAGTGTTGTTTGAGATAGAGACGTTGGGTATTAGTGGAGAATTGGTATCTTCTCATCTACAACAATCATTACCATTACTTCCATGTCTTGAAGAATTAGAGTTACATAGCATGGACAACATGAGTCATGTGTGGAAGTGCAACAATTGGAATAAATTCTTTATTCTTCACAAACACCAATCACAATCCTCATTTCAAAACCTCACAAGCATAAAGTCGTGGCAATGCAATGGAATTAAGTACTTGTTTTCACCTCTCATGTCCAAACTTTTTTCTAGCCTAAATACACTCGATATAATGTTTTGTGAAGGAATAGAAGAAGTTGTTTCAAACAGAGATGATGATCATGTTGATGATGAAACATTGAATACATCTACCACAACCTTCTTCCCATGTCTTAATGATCTAAGCCTGTTTAGCCTAGATAATCTGAAGCAAATTGGTGGTGGTGTTGCCAAGGTATGTTTCCTACTCATTTTTTTTTTAATATTCTTTGGTTTTGATTCTGTACAAGAAAGTCAATCATCGTAGTCTATGAGTCTACAGATTAATAAAAAAAAGAAAATGAAAATTAGTCATTAATGTTAGTGAGTTTAAGAAAATATATTTGTGTAACCTGCAAGTATTTCAGAATCATTGATGTAAGGCTCTCCCCTGTTTTTTGACTTTCATTCCAATTTCTATCATCCAATACTCTGTTTAATTTACTCAAGTATAAACACACAGTGCATTTGCTTCTTCATTTGGTTCCCAACTCAGCTAAATATGAATTGACAACATATTCAACCATCAAAGAACAATTTATGAATAATTTAAAAACACTTTTGGATGTGCTACAAAAAACGTATTTGCAGGGGTAACAATCTATTAATAATTTTCAACATTTGTTTTTTATTTGCTACAGTGTTCTCGAATGGGTGTTGTTCCTTGGTCCTTGTGTCAATACCCTACAAAAATAGATATAAGAGATTGTCCTTCTTTATCAAGTGTGATTCCATCTGATGCTGCAAGACAAATGCAAAAGCTTCAAGAGCTGACCATAGAGAATTGCAAATCCATGGTGGAAGTGTTTGAAAGTAACACTAACCAAGGAAGCGTCTCATTTCCAACACCAAAAGCTATAACTAATTTTCATTATGAACTAACCAACCTAAAGAGACTGAAGATCGTTGACTGTGATCTATTGGAACATATATTCACATTTTCCACACTTGAAAGCCTCAGGAAACTTGAAGAGTTGAGCATTTGGAATTGCAAGGCAATGAAAGTGATTGTGAGGGAAGAACATGGAGAGGAATCATCTTCTAAAGTGGTTTTTCCTTGTTTGAAATTAAAATCAATTGAATTATACGATCTACCAAACCTTGCATGTTTCTTTATCGGGATGAATATTGATTTTGAGTGGCGATCATTAGATTATGTTATGATCAACGATTGCCCCCAAATGATGTTGTTCACGTCTGGTGAGTCAATAGCTCCCAAGCTCAAATACATACATACAAGGTTAGGCAAACATGATCTTGAACGTGGCCTTAACTTTCGTCAGGTATGCTTTTTTAATTCTTTTTTATGTTTTGTATCATCTAAAAAAAACTCCCAAATAAACCAGACGTGATTAAACAGATCAATCTTTCAATCTCATCAAATTACAACATCATATTTTAATTAAATTTTTATTTGAGTGCATATTTCCAATTTGGTCATGGGGTTAATCAAAATTATGTTCTCTCTTCTTATTTTGTTTTTACAGACGCTACCCTCAAGTGGAGACAGTGTGTGCCCTGCTGCACTAGGGGCAACTTGGTCCTTTCATAATTTAATCGAAATAGATTTGAAATATGATTTTGAACATAAAAATGTTGTTCCATCCAATGAGTTACAACAGTTACAAATTCTTGAAAAGATCCACGTGAGTTATTCTTGGGTAGAGGAGGTATTTGAAGTGTCAAACAATGAGTCACCAACCGTTGTGACATTTCCAAAGCTAAGAGAAGTGGAGTTAAATTGTTTAAGTAGTCTCAAGTATATATGGAAGAGCAATGAGTGGAGTATATTGGAGTTTCCAAACCTAACAACACTATCTATTGATTATTGCATAAGTTTACAACATGTTTTTACTGCTTCCATGGTTGGTAGTCTCATCAAACTCCAACAGCTATATATAAGATCGTGTAATGAATTGGAGGTAATAGTTAAGAAAGAAGAAGAAGAATGTGATGGCAAAGGGGGTAAGATTACGTTTCCTTGCCTAAAGTCCTTAAAACTTGAATATCTTGAAAGTCTCAAGGGATTTTGGTTAGGGAAGGAAGATCTTTTATTTCCATCAATGAATACATTGGTAATAAAAAAATGCCCAGAAATAAAAGTTTTCAGTGATGGACATGCAATTGCTTATGAGCTAAAACTAGTAGAGACAAGTTTTGGAGTTTTTCAAGCAAAGGACATCAGCTCCTTCATAAGAAACAAAATACAAGAGGCAAGTAAATATTATTAGGTGTGTAAACGGCTCATGAAAAACTTGAGATTAAATCGGTAAAAAGCTCGAATGAGCCGAGCTTAAACGTGCTAAGCCCGAAATTTAGCCATCTCACAAGTCTAAACAAGCTTTTTATTTATATGATTTTTATTTAATTGAATATATATATTATATAAATTATTGTTTTTATATATAAAATTATGAAATTTTTTTTAATAAAATCATATATATTGGAGTATGTTACATGTGAAAAATATAATTTTAAATGTAAAAAAATTAATATTAAAAGGAAATAATTAATTAATTAATTAATAGTACTTTTAATTTGTTATTTATTGCAGGGGTTCAAATTTGGAGAAGACGAGCCCCCCCTCCTCTTCTAGTGATGATGAATAATATGAACTTAATATCAAAGGTGAATATTCATTAATTTGTAACTATTTTTCTTTTCTATTCATGTTTCGAAATGTATTCTTGTATTATAATGTGAACTTTGTCTTTCCTTACATTTTAGATGATGAGGCTTCGAAAAATTCAAAAAATTATTGAGATGGCGTCATGATAGTATCGGTGGTGGCGCCATGATGGTGTTTGTAGTGAAGGTGATGGAAGTGGTGAGGAGACATAGATGGAGATGAATTACTTTGGTTTTACAATTAACGATGTTAGGATGCCAACAATTAAAAATAGAAAATAAAAAATCATTGATAGGTACATTCTTTTTAAGTATTTAATATCTGTGTTTACATATTTAGGATCAACTCTTCGTTTTCACACTCGAGATCATGACATAATTTTTGTATGAGACTATTGGTTGATAATCCTCTAGTTATTATTAATTTTGTTTAAATGGATAGTTGTGTATCCTTTATGGGGATGACAATGGGACGGGTTTGAGTAATTCTAATCTCATACCCGATTATAAAAGATTGTCCAATACTCGTCCAAAAACCTATCGGGTATTTACCGGTATCGGGTATCCTAGAGGACTTCGGGTATACTCTTTAGTTAATTAAATATACTCGTTGAGAATAAGTGACTCAAAACACGTCGGGTTATGGTAACTAATAATATATTTGGTTTTTCATTATCAAAAAATCTATATTTAATATGCCAAGAAAAAACTGTTAATATATAAAATAACATTAAATTTCAAAATGCGATAAGCTGATTAACATCGTTCAAGACAAACAAAACAACAATTGTCAACAAAATGGTTCAAAATTGTAATCCCTAGGGTTTGTTCGAAATTCAAATAAAGCAAAGTTGAAGCATTTGTTTTTAATTTCTATGTAGTTGATAAGTAAAAAAAATAAAATAAAAATAAACTCAACAAATAAATACATATATATACATACATATATATCTATATATATGTCAAACCTTAAAAGGATTATAAACTAATATACATACAATATATATATTGTTTCGGGTAAAAATTAACAAGCTTAACTTTTGACAAAACCGAATTAGAAAAGTGGGGTGTTGTGTTTAACAAACAAATATGTTGAATATACTGAGGATATGTTCAGGATATCCCCGAATATCCCAGAGGATATTTGAATATACCAAACAGAAATATAGCAATACACACGAGATTTATACGAGGAAAAGCCCTTAACCCCTTAGGATTGCCGGCATAAAAACCTCGGGAGGTGACAAATGTCACTCTGCCTAGTTTTATTAACAATCAAACTGAAATAATACAATAAAAAGAGCACAATGTAATCGACACTATGATGCTTGATCAGTGAATGTTGTGTGTTTTCAGAGTAACCAGTGTCCTATATCGATTCATTGCCTCAATATTTATACTACAAATCTATAAAAGACGTTTAGTAACGTTCACAAGGTGGTTCCTATATTTCCGGCATTTTCCCATCATGGACGACTTCTTCAAATCACTTGCTTCTCAAATTCTTCATTGAAGTCAAAGTAATTTGTCACACGTTTCCTTAATAATAGGATCGGTCAATATTCAACCTGCTAATTCCTGAAATCTCGCAATAAAAGTTAAACAATAGAGATAATTGTTAGTAATATTCATATTCCTAAAATATCCCTGATCCCGAAATATCCATGATCCTGAAATATCCCGAATGAGGATATTTTGGCGCCTAACAATTGCCCCCAATTTTACAGTTTAATGATTACAGCTGTAAAATTTAAAGATAGAGTTTAAATTTCTAATTTTAAATTAACGGTTGCGAGATTAAAGGGACGGTTAGATTGCGAGGTGGTTACTGTAGGGATGTCAGAATCATGTACATATAATGATCACAGTATCCTGCTATCAAATCACTTATCTTCTTACGATCTTCTTCTCCGATAAGTTCTTCATTCCGAATTCTCTGTTTTAACAATTTAATTTAGTAAATGTCGAATTCCATTTCATCTGAAGCAAGCGACTTCGTTGATCAAAATGTATTGCCATATACTGATCAAAATGCATGCATCTTCGATGATGATCACATTGAGGTTATGCAATCCTCTCGAGCTTTTTCTGAAGAAACCGTTTTTCGAAGATATGATCCTGCCTTAAAAGCTGATCATAGTTCAAACAAATGGGTTTGTTTTCCTGAATATCCATTCTCTTTGGGTCTATCTTTTCCTTTTCCCACCTTGATTTCTGAGTTCTTTCGAATCACTCGTCTTTGTTACCCTCAACTCATGCCAATGGATTGGCGGTTACTCGTTACTCTCCATAAACTAAACCATAAGTATGGTCTCAACATCGGAGTTGCCGAAATTTCTTCATCATATCAACTTCGTACTCATGGGTATTCCCGTTTTTTACTTCATAGACGGCCTGGTGCCCCTATTTTGGTCCATGGGGTTACCATGAATGAGGAGGAATGGCGAGACAAGTTTTTCTTCGTTAAAAGAAGTTCTATTCCTGGGGAATTTCTCTTCCTGTTAGTTGGTTGTTGAAGGGTAGGATATATTATCTTTTTATTATTATTACTTGAATGTTTATTAATCAACTTTTGTTTGCATTTTAATTATAGCACCGAAGTTTGAATCATTGATTACTGAGAATCAGGATACTCAGCAAAAAATCCAGTCATTATTGAGGATCGAGGAGAGAGAGCGAAAGTTTGTACCCTCATCAAAGGAAAATATCCCTATTTCATCTTCATCTCACAGTGTCTCTTCAGAACAATCGCAAGCTCAGATGACATCAGGTATCCTTGAGTTAGTTTTAATGTTTGGATTATTCTCTACTGTTATTTTATTTTTATTTGTTTGTTTAGAATCGGCTTTTGATCTTGAGGATCTCACTGATTTCCTTACCATCAAAAAAGAAAAAATCAGCCATGTTCCTCCAAAGGCCAGGATAATGCATACTCGCTCTACCAAAACCTCAAAGAAACGCAAAGGCGCCGACACCGTCAACGTGGATGATATCCCCGATTTCCCTGCAGTTGATCTTCTCCACAAGGTATATCTCTTTTTATTAGATTCTCCTGAAAACTATATCCTCAAATTATTCCTATTGCACAGGTTATCTCGAAGATATCAAGCGATAAGGAAGCATATGAAAAACAAATCGAGGATATCGAGGACCAGAGAAAGATCGCTGCTGCCAAGGCCAATCATTATGAGAAGGAAAATTCCAAGCTCAAAAAGCAAATCAAGGATAATGAGGCCGCCCACAAGCTAAAGGTGAAGGAGATCATTGAGGGGACGAAGAAGTCTGTTGCTGCTGCTATCCTCAAGGCAAAAATTCAAATGGCAGAGAAGTCAAAACAGGAAGGCTCGGACTTATGGGATAAGGACCTTGCCGATTGGAGTAAAGTTTGGCCAAGCTGACTGGGGATATGGCGGAGACTTCTGATGCGGCAGTGAAGACGGCGAGCGTGGTGGAGACCAGCAAGGTGGCAGGAGGCGAGGATGTTGGTGCAGGTGGAGGTGAAGAAGGTGTGGCAATGGGCGATGAAGACAGATTTGAGAAGGTCTGAGCCCATGATATTTGTGGTTCTTTAGTGGTTCTTTTATGATGATATGTGGTTGTTTTTAAACAATGTTTTGGTGTTAAGTCCCTTTACGGGCAGACAATTTATGAAGCTTTAGGTGGAGGGACCATGTATTTACATGGCGAAGCCTAAAGCTTCTTTCTGATTTCTTTCAACTTTGACATTCTCAATATATCAGGTGGAGGGACCATGTATTTACATGGCGAAGCCTGGTATATTTGCTTAGTATGGTTAATTTTTATTTTAGTAATTTGACTAATGAATGCTTTCAGAACATTATGCTTTGTGCAGTTTCTCCAAATATTCTCAAAGTTTCACCCGAAGGTAAGGGAATACGAATATACTTTTCATGGCATACAATCTCCGCTTTGTGGGTGGCTAACCAATCCATGCCTATGATAACATCAAAGCTACCAAGATGCATAGGTATAAGATCAATTGGGAAAACGTGATCATTTAAGTTCACCGTACATCCAACGATAATAGTGTCAATATCAATAGTGTTTCCGTCAGCCACTTCCACGTTAAACGGTTTATCTAAATATGTACGTGTTCTACCAAGGAAGCATTCAAAATCATATGAAACGAAACTCCTATCGGCACCAGAATCAAACAAGACAGATGCATAAGAGTTGTTGATCAGAAATGTACCGTTGACCACATCCTGGTTGGCTTGAGCAGCTGGAGCATTCAGTTGAAACGCCCGGCCTCTTGCCACCCTTTGATTGTTTCCAGTTAACTTTGGGCATTGATTTCTGAAGTGACCCACTTCACCACACTCGTAACAGGCTCTTGCCTGTGCTTGAGGTACCTGGCGAACAGGTACAGCTGGAATAGGTTGTGCAGGAGGAGCTGGCAGTGCAAGCGGTGCTTGTTGCATCCTTTGTGCTTGCGGTGCACTCCGACAGACATTCGCAAAATGACCAAACTTGCCGCAGTTGTTGCAGACGCGACATGGCAAATTTGGTGCGTGATGATATCGGCAGGTATTACACTGAGGAGTGTTCCCAATGAAATTCCTGGCAGTTGAATTGTTTGATGATTGCTGCGCAGACTTAGCAGCAGGAGCAGTGACCATGAAGTTCCTGGTCTTTCTCTTTTTGTTGCTGCTTTTGGATGAACTAGCAGCTTCAGACTTGACTTCAGTTTTGACTTCCTTTGCAGCAGTCTTGGTGTCAGTCTTCTTGTATCCTTTCCGAGTAAGTGTTCCATTCTTCACGTGATTATCAGTAAGAGTTGCAGATAATCGGATTGCAGCCTCAAGTGTTTTGGGATTGCTCCCGTAGACTGTATCCTGAATCTGTACCGGCAGTCCGCCGATATATTTCTCAATCGCCCTTTCCAAGGGTGTCACCATGTGAGGTACCAGTAAACTATACTCATGAAACTGAGTATTATAGATGACGTTCTCCCCGCTATCCTGCTTGAGCTCCCAGAACTCAGTCTCCAGTTTCCTCATCTCGCTTCGAGGACAGAATTCAGTGGTCATCAAGTTCTTGACCTCCGTCCACGTCAGTGCAAGAGCGGCATCCACTCCCCTAGTTCGTTTTTCCCCATTCCACCA
This sequence comes from Mikania micrantha, assembly GCA_009363875.1. Taxonomy (NCBI): domain Eukaryota; kingdom Viridiplantae; phylum Streptophyta; class Magnoliopsida; order Asterales; family Asteraceae; genus Mikania; species Mikania micrantha. Next base: position 49,958,481 of record CM018680.1, on the reverse strand, counting down.
AGTCAGTGCTCTCTTTTGGAAAACACTGGTGGCATAGCGAACTTTCAGATTCTCGGGACATTCGCTGTTGATAAATGTGTTCTCCATACTCTCGAACCACTGCAGCAGGCCAGTGGCTGATTCAGCACCCGTAAATTTCAGGGGGTTGCAGGAATTGAAGTGTTTGAAAGTGCAAGTTGTCTGGTTTGCACCACCTCTGTTCTGATTGAGAGTTTGATTGGCTTGAGTCAGTTGGTTCACCAATCCCGTAATGAGTGTTGCTAACTCTTGCATGCCTGCGTTGGCATTACTGTTGTTAGCCTCCCCATTGTTTGAATCATCTCCGTTGTGACGGCGAGGCATGTTTCTGAAGAAGTTAGAAACATGTTACTACCGTTCATAATAGAAATCATACAAACAATGGTCGAATGAGTTCATCTAAACAGTTAGGATTACATATAGGAACTATATTTTTCTCCTATCTGTCATTAAACTCATATCATAAGTAAATTTCCTAATATTATGCTAAGTGTCCTAATTGGTCATAACTAATATTATCTAACTATTCCTAAGTCCTATACAATCCCCACCCTATACCAACACTGACAACCTCCCGATGCAATGCAACAAGCTTATATATAGGGCATATGCAGAGGTAGATCGCAATCTCCCCACCACCGTCCCACCACCGTTCCATTGCACCACGATTATGTCCTTGTTAGTGTTTAGGGTGTATCATGTATCTCACCATAGTCTCACTTCACAACCCTTATCCCGGGTAGGATAATTTTGAGTGAAGTGATCTCCAGTTTCCCTTGGACAATTAGGTTCACCTAATGTCTAAGTTCACCTGACATGTAGGTTCACCTATTTCTAAGTTCACCTAATGTCTAAGTTCACCTGACATTAAAGTTTCCCCTAATTGTCTAAGTTCACTTAATTCTATGTTAATCCCAATGTCCACAATTATCAATGATGGTTCATATCATCACCAAGTGCTCTTATTGTCACTAAGTGTTCATATCCTCCCTATTGTTTATTCTCATCAAGTGTCCATACCCTCACTAAGTGTTAGTATCATCACTATGCATTTATATCATCTCTAAGTGTCTATATCATCACCCAAATCTACAGTCCATTACTAAGTGTTCGTATTGTTAGTTGATCCTATGCACCCTACGTGTCCAATCCGTATGTTTCATAAGTGAATTTATAAGTGTTTATCAAGTGTGATCATTCAAAGTGTCAATCCAAACCAACCTTAACCAACAGACCATCAACATCCATCTCACAATAATTCCTAGTAATATCCTAAGTCCCTGACACTGACAGACCCCCAATATACTACAAATGGTATATGTATAGGGCATATGTAGGGGTCAGTCGCAACTGCCCCAGCCACCGTCCCACCACCTTTGTAGTATACCACGAGTGTGTCCTTGTCTGGAGTTTATAGATCAAACAAATAATTCCTAAAGCAGATAATTCCTAAGCAGTTAATTTCCTAAGCAGATAATTTCCCAAACGGGTAGTTCCCACATTCTTCAATACTGACATCCACCTAATGTATCGTAAATGGTATATATATAGGGCATATGTAAGGGTCAGTCGCAACTGCCCTAGCCAACGTCCCACCACCTTTACGATACACCACGTGCATGTCCTTATCGAATCATTAGGGCACACGTAAGCAAGAAATTAATAAGCAGCATATATATATTTCAGATGTATAACAGGAGTTCAATTAACATGTAATAAACACATAAGCATGAAATCCTGAATATACTAACTAGTGTATGAATTTATTCATACTAGGGTATCCTACGGTTATAGACTAGGTCAACCATTTCTAGTAACCTAATTCCCTATAACCCAGGCTCTGATACCAATCTGTAACACCCCGACCGATGGCGGAAACGTCGGGATGCCACGAGGGATGTGTAGATTGTTCAAAAGCTCGTGGGCATCTAAATTAATCATCATATATCATTTAAGCAAACAACATAATTACACAAAAATCATGTTCATCATGAATCAATTACATCAATTACACAAAAGAATTAGTTAAACTAACTAAATTCAAATCGCCAGAAATTTAGTTATTTAACTAAGTCCAAGACCCTATATGATGATGTCCAAAATAGAAAAGATCCTCTCTTCATTCCTACTTGTCTCCATCACCTGAAACATGTAAGAAAATCAAGTGTCAACTACAAAAGTAGTTGGTGAGTAATCATAAGTTTTTATATTTAAAAATGTTTTAGTAAAATGAGTTTAGATTTTCATGCTTAAAATAGTTTTATAAAATGCTTTGTTTAAAACGAGTATAAAACTTATGATCTTCTTGAGAAAATCCATATGAATACCTGTATGAGATAATCCAACACACATCCACCAATTCAACAATCAAACACATACAAAATCACATAATCACATAACCAATCAGTCATAGCCAATCACAAATAATCATAATCAAACATAGATAATTAATCCACAACAAATCAACCAATCTCATCAATTATATTCTCAAATAATGTTCGTGACTATACATGATCATTTTGTAATTAACATAAGTTAAATACATGATTCATGGAGTGGTAGCTAACCACGTGACAATACATGAAGTCAAAGCAATTAACCGAAGTCAAAGGCAATGATTCACAGATGTGGAAACCATCCACGTGACAATACATGATATCAAAGCAATTAACCGAAGTTAAGAGCGATGATTCTCGGAGTTTGTGACAATACATGTAATCTTTGTTATTGACCGAAGTCAATAACAATGTTTACACAGATATAAGTTAATAAGAGATAATCCATAATAAATGATAATTTAATATTGTGAATATCATATTGATAAACAGGTATTAGCCTTGTGTTATCAAAATAATATTTGAATTTGGTATACATGCTTCACCTCCGAGTTTTAAAACAAAACAGTTTAAAGAAAGGGAGGTTATGAGAACTCACCTGAAGTCCTTAGTATATATGATCTTGTATTATGCGCGCTCGCGTAGATAACCCAAATCCACTCAAAGATCTGTAATTAGTGTGTTTCCTTTATCACCAATATTTATAAGTGTTTACTTTTACACTTGAAAGTATATTATTGACTTAGTTTAATTTCTCAAAGTTAAAATAACCGTTTATGGCTTCACTGGTCATCATCATTACTTGCACTTTAAACTTGTGTGTTTTAATCAAGTAATGCTTATAGTTTACCCACATGTAACCTTACATGTAACCCTCATAGTTGGTTAGAAAAAGTTAAGGGTATTAGTTATATATCTAACAATACATGCATGCATCATGAAATATAGTCCATCTTAATTTAGGTTATCAAGGATTGCATTCGAAATTTATTGGATCATTCCAGGTTACTTTCATAAAAGGTTCACGTTAAATAAAGCCTTATATTCTAACTTGAGTTATTAAGAAAAAGACTAAGTGGCAATTCATCTTTCATCTTGCATGCATGTATATAGATTCATCTTCAATTTGTTTACCCTTGATCTTAGTTGCATGTTTAGACTTAACCGCGTCTTGACCCTAACATGGAACCAGCGAACCTTTTGTGGATCCACCTTAGGTTCGTCCCAAAAATAAAAGGGTTCGGCTCACACGTGCAATGGTTCGGCCTAGGGTTCTCTCCTCACTAGGTTCGGCCAATTGGATTAGGGTTCGGCCAAGAAGAAACAACAGGGTTCGCTGCATCCTTGTTCTCAGGTTCGGGAGCCATGGTTCGTGGAAAGCAAAGGAGAGGTCGCCTGTCAAGGCTCGGCTCTATACAGGTTCGTTTACCAGAGGTCCGTGGCTCAGAAGGGTTCGTCTAGCTCTAAGGTTCGGCCATCTTGAAGACTAAGGTTCGTCTTACTAAGCTAATGGTTCGTCCAAGTAGAACAGGTTCGTCGCAGCAAAGAAGGTTCGCCATTTCCCTTAGGCTCGGCCAGGGTTCGGCTAACAGCTTCCCTAGGGTTCGCCTAAGACGGCTCAGGGTTCGCCCCTGTTGTGCTGCGAACCTGTAATATGCCATCAGCATCCTTTTGCTTCTAAGGCTGGAATATCAATACATGGTTCACACAAGTCGCTATTTGACCGATTATATGATATCTAAACTCCAACTTTGTTGAGAAATCGACCAGCCACTTACACCTACCGTTTATTAGTAAAACCCGAAAATAAACACGAAGATTTACCTCAAATGGTTGATGATACGTGATATGTTCTTGTACTTCCTTGTTCCTCTCGTTCTTGTGGTCGTTTAGGGCCAAGAATCTCGTGATTTCGTCAACAATCGAAGAAATTATGCTAGAGAGAAGTTGGGGTTTGAGAGTGTGACGAAAATTTGCTTCTAGAGAGAGAAATGGATGAGAAGAAATGAAGAAGATGAAGTAGGCTTCATTATTTATACCTCGCGTGTTTTCCCTGTTGCTCGGTCTCGTTTTTATCGCGATAAAATAAAATAAATGCTCGGATTTTAACGCAAAACATATTTAATACGCAAAACACTTAAATAAATGGGTTTTGTTTTAAAATAAAATGATTTTAAATAATTTATTTCGTAAAACGAATTCCGTTACGTTTCGTTAATTTAATTATTTAATAAATAAATTATTCAAATTCGTTTTAGGTTGTGATTCCTAATAAACGTTTTTAAGTTTTATTTAATAATTTAATATCGTGAGATCTTATTTAATTATCTCGTCGAAACGCGTTACTCGCGTACGTATTCGTAAAGATCGTCATCTTTGCGAATCCGACGCTCGTATCGTATTTCGATTTGATTTATTATTTATGGAATGTCGTTTCAGTATATTATCCTTAATAATTATATTCGTGTGAATCGTCACTCACGCGAATACATTATTAAGTTAACATTTCTGAATCCACATTCGCGTTTAAGTAATGTTCGTAACCTCACTTCGTGTAATTTAATTCCCATTATTTATCAAGTTTTATATTATCATTTCCCAAACGAAAACCAACTAAACCCTAGTCACTGACACATCCATGAGAGACCGAAATATGCATATGTATAGGGCATATGCAGAGGTAGATCGCAACCTCCTCTACACCGTCCCACCGCTATTTCGATAAACCATGACCATGTGTCCTTGACTACGTTTAGTAACCAGACTCTAACAAACTCCCAGTTCCATCCCAAAACCATTCTCAAACCAATAATCCTTCATCATCAGTAATAAGTAACTGCGATAAACACTACGGGTCTGTGTAGTTGAATCACAACTAAACTTCCCGTGGTTTATGCGTACAATAAATGTGCTATAACATGTATACCAGTACAGTGATAATATCAATAATGTAAGTCAACAATTTCATAATCATTCATAATAAATAAATCTCCGGTCGTAACAGTACAATCGTACGGATGTACGGACAACCGAAAGTACAGTGATGTTACAGTCTCCCCTAGTTAAAGGAATTTCGTCCCGAAATTCAACTTGGAGTGACCGTAGTAAATAAATGTGGGTACTTAAGCTTCATCTGATCTTCCCGCTCCCATGTGAATTCTGGACCCCGCTTCGATTCCCAACGTACTTTGACAATTGGAATTCTACTGCGTTTGAGCTTTTTAATCTCACGATCCATTATCTCCACTGGTCTCTCAACAAAATGCATGGTATCATCGATGCGTATGTCATCGAGTGGTACCTGAAGATCCTGATCGGCTAAGCACTTTCTTAGATTGGACACGTGAAACGTCGGGTGCACGTTACTAAGTTCATTAGGAAGTTCTAATTTGTAAGCAACCTTCCCGATCCGTTCAAGGATCTTAAAAGGGCCAACGTATCGTGGAGCAAGTTTTCCTTTCTTCCCAAATCGCACAACGCCTTTCCAAGGCGATACCTTAAGCAACACCAAATCATCAACTTCAAACTCTAAAGGTTTTCTTCGTTTATCCGCGTAGCTCTTCTGTCGACTGCGAGCAGCCAACAGATTGTCGCGAATCTGGCGGATCTTGTCAGTCGTTTCCTGAATAATCTCGGGACCAGTGATATGCGAATCGCCGACCTCGGTCCAACAAATAGGTGACCGACATTTTCTGCCATACAGAGCTTCAAACGGCGCCATACCAATGCTCGCGTGATAACTGTTGTTATACGAGAACTCAACCAATGGTAGATGGCTATCCCAGTTGCCACCGAAATCGATGACACAAGCTCTTAACATGTCTTCCAATGTCTGAATCGTTCGCTCCGTTTGACCATCCGTTTGGGGATGATAAGCGGTGCTAAGATCCAATCTTGTTCCAAAGGCTTCGTGAAGTGATTCCCAAAATCGTGCCGTGAAACGAGCATCACGGTCCGATATTATGCTTAAGGGAATACCATGTCGGCTAATGATCTCATCAATGTAGATACGAGCTAACTTCCGCACAGGGTAAGTTTCGCGTATCGGTAAGAAATGAGCCGACTTGGTCAATCTGTCAACAATTACCCATATGCTATCTTTACCGTTCGTGGTCCGTGGGAGTTTAGTAATGAAATCCATGGAGATATTTTCCCACTTCCACATCGGTATTTCTGGTTGTAATAACAATCCCGAAGGTCGCTGATGTTCGGCCTTGACTTTGGCACAGTTAAGGCACTTAGACACATACTCAGCAATGTCCTTCTTCATTCCAGGCCACCAGTACAAGCCCCTAAGGTCTTGATACATCTTGTCAGAACCCGGATGGATTGAGTAACGAGACTTATGAGCTTCATCCATGATCAGCATCCTAAGATCACCACGGTTCGGTATCCACAACCGATTCAAGTAATACATCAAACCATCATCTTTAGTTTCCAATAGTATTTCAGCCCCGCAAGACATCTCATTTTTCAAGTCATCTTGAGCTAATGAATGTTGTTGGGCTGTGAGAACATCATTACGGAGATTAGTGTGCACTTGGACACTATGGATCTGAGCTTGACTTTTGCGACTAAGCGCATCTGCTACTACATTCGCTTTACCAGGATGGTAGCGAATTTCACAGTCATAATCATTCAACAGTTCAACCCATCTCCGTTGTCTCATGTTAAGCTCTTTCTGATTGAGAATATGTTGCAAACTTTTATGATCAGTAAACACTACACACTTAGTGCCATAAAGATAATGTCTCCATATCTTCAAGGCAAACACGACTGCACCAAGTTCCAAGTCGTGTGTAGTGTAGTTCTTCTCGTGAATCTTCAGCTGCCTTGATGCATAAGCCACAACCTTTCCCCGTTGCATGAGAACACAACCGAGACCTAGGTTGGATGCATCACAATAGACTACAAAATCATCATTTCCATCAGGCAATGTCAATACAGGAGCATCACAAAGTTTCTGCTTCAGAGTCTGAAATGCCTCTTCTTGCTTTGGTCCCCACTCATATGGTTTATTCTTTTGAGTCAAAGAAGTGAGAGGGACAGCAATCCTGGAGAAATTCGATATGAACCGCCGATAATAGCCAGCAAGTCCGAGAAAAGATCGAATCTCCGTCGGTGTCTTCGGTGTACTCCAATTCTTCACCGCATCAATCTTTGCAGGATCCACGTGAACACCGTATTCGTTCACTATGTGCCCCAAGAATTGAACTTCCTTAAGCCAAAATTCACATTTAGAGAATTTGGCATACAGTCGCTCCTCTCTTAGGATCTCCAAAACCAACTTAAGGTGTTTCTCGTGTTCTTCCTTAGTCTTTGAGTAGATCAGAATATCATCAATGAATACAATCACAAACTTATCCAAGTATGGCCTGCAAACACGGTTCATGAGGTCCATGAAAACCGCAGGTGCATTGGTAAGGCCGAAAGGCATTACCAGAAATTCATAATGGCCATATCTTGTTCTGAAAGCAGTCTTGGGAATATCATCATAATGTACGCGAAGCTGATGATACCCAGACCTAAGATCGATCTTTGAAAACTGTAACATCAGTGCCGGAACCGTCATCGGAACAGTGATCGTAACAGTACGTGAATAGTAATCAGGTACAATTTCATGTAATTCAGTGTATTTCATGTTCATATCAAACCTCAGTATCATTTAATGCTAACAAAACAGTGAATTCACAGTCATTTCAGAGAAACAAGTTCAGAACACGGATTCTTGAGTCAGATAATTATCTGGCAACACAGAATCATCATGTGACTTATTTGTTAGGATCTTATTATGTATAAACGTATGTGAGGCTTTACAGAACAAAACAACACGAATGTCGTTACGTGAATGCTAAACCGACAGATTCTTCGTATAGGTGACGATCTGTACGAATAAATCTGAAAGTTAACGTTCTGAATGATATTCAATAATTAGAAAAACAATATTGAAAAGTGTAGTTATCGTCGTGTTTGATCGGGTGACGATTCGAACAAATACGCGCGATGACCGCGCGATTCGATTTAAACGTTAAACAAATATTTGGAAATTTAAATAATTAACAGATATTTAGTTAATTTATTAGGAATCACAATCTAAAATAAATTTTATAAATCTAATTTATAACCGAGTCGTTACGTTACAAAAACGACGCGAAAACGACGTTTCTACGCGAAACCACGCGAAACCGAACGAACCCGAACAAACCCGGGTATTTTACCACCATTTAAGATGGCAATTAATGCCATTTCCCTTCTCCAACAACCAGCCCTAAGCTCAAACTCGTTCACCCATTCTCTCTCTACTTTCTTTCACTAAACCACATCTTCTCTCTAAGAGTTCTTGATCAAATCTCAACCAAATTTCGTGATTTTGGTGTCAAAATCACCACAATTACTTGTAGAAATAGAAAGTACAGTAGATCTAAGCTTTCAACCAACCGATTTGAGGTAAATTCAAGATCTTTGTTCGGTTTTAAGGGTTTCAAAACCCTAATTTCGCACCTACTTACAAACCGGTTTAGGTCACATGAAAACCTTAGAGGAACACTCACTAAACCTTGTTAGGACATGTTGGAACAAGTGTTAGCACCATACTTAATCGATTAGTGAGGAAACAATGGCTGCCCTTTTCTTGTTCTCGACAGGCCGAATGGCTACTCAGTCAGCTAGCCGAATGAGCAGCAGTCCACCCCATTCGGCCGAATGGCACATGGCTTTAGTCGCCTGGAACTCCTTCGCCCGAAGCAGGCTCCTTCGGTCAGGTCTCATGCGGCCCTTATTCGGCCAGGCATTCATTCGGCCAAGTCTTCTTCGGCAGCTAACTCCTCATTCGATCGGCTCAAGCCATTCGCCACCCTCTCATTCGCAGGGTATCACACTCAGGCGAATAGCTCTCAGTCGCACCTCACCCATTCGGCCAACATGGCAGCATAACAAGCCTATTCGGGTTGAGTCTTATTCGGTCTAACCTAAACCACTCGGCCTTGATTATTAGGTTCATTGAGACGGGTTAAATGGTTATACATGGGTTTGGGGTGATGGGTTTGCATGGGAAATAACCAAGTATGTGTGTGTATGCACTATACGGTGTGGGCATGCATGGTTCGGGATTTCCTTTGTAAGTACACAATGACATTAGGGTTTCCCATAATAGGGGTTTCATAATTCAAATAAGGGCTATCAATATCTTTTGAGATTAACATTTGGGAATTCAAATAGGGAAGTCATGAGGATTAACAATAAAATTAGGAATTGAGTGTTGATGTAATTATTAACACTTAAACCTTAGGAAATTTCATAAAGATATGAAACTAACCTAGAGTGTTTGCTTAAACTATCACGACTTAGTTAATCAAAGTAACGAGAGATAAACAATGGACAATCAAAATCCAGAAATGGGCACGAGGTTAGCCTAATGGGCTTAACTCAAGCCCATTATGTATAAATCATATTTCTTAAAATAATTAGGTTTTAATGAAAGAGATTTATTTATAAATTTTATTAAATTAAATTGAATGATGTTTAGTAAAATGGCTTAACTTAAAATGCGGAATTAATTAAAAATGTTTTAATTAAAAGACTTATAAATATTAATGAGGAATACAGGGGTTACTAACGGGTAATATCGTAGATTAGATAGAGCGATTGATAGAAGCAAACTAGTAATCTAGGACACTTAGTTGCACACCTAGACCAAGCCCTAGTTACAACGTCTATTGTATATACTTATCGTATGCGAATTCTTTAAAACAACTCAGGAACCGAAGATACTTAAGCTACAACAACGAGCGCGCATTTTGTGGTAATTCAGTACAAAGCAACACAGGTGAGTTCATTGCCCTTTTCTAACATTTTTGTTTTAAAACGCGGGGCTGAGAAGCATGCGTAAGCTGTTTTATTAAACTGTTTATTTAAATGCTTTTATTTATTGTATGTTTTACATATATATGTTTGTTGATACTCTTAGACTCCTGTCTAAGAAATTATTAAACAGATCAAGTTATCAATTGAATTTAAGTACTCTTTTGAGTAATACCTTAAATCTAAATGCTAAATCAACCCTTAGTCCATCAAGTTCAAATTCAAGAATATAAATTCAAAGTGAAATCAAATGAACAAAATCAAAGGATCAAAGATCAAGGGAAATCAAATTCAGTGTGAAATCAAAGAACAAGGAATCATTATCATTATCATTATCATAGTGGATCATGGGAAGTCAAAGATTCAATATCAAAAGACTCAAGGAATCCTAAATCATAGATCATAGATGTGTGTGAATCACCAAAACAATGAAATCATTACAAGCTAATGAAATCATTAATACTTGAGTCATGGTGGATGTCAGTTGTATATGGAATCAAGACCACGTGTAACACACATAAAGTCCCTTCAGGTATAGAAGACTCTTGTAGTCAGGCTATACGGGCAATAACATGAACTATCAAATGAGATCAATATCATGAATCAAGAGAATCAAAGGGGTCAAGAATCAAAGGATATCCGTAAAGTCCCGACATGTACAGTAGATCAATGGATCAAGCTGATATGGGCAAAACATTAAAATCCCGGCACGCTCAGATATACTCCTTGTGAGTATTTCTGATATGGGTCACGTGTGAGAGGTTACAACTTGGACAACCACCAACAACTAAAGTCTAATTGATTGAGCTAATTACCGCCCAACCATCATGTCTTAGTTGTATTTAAATGTTTTATTTAATTATATAATTAAATATTCAACATTTTATTTCTATCATTAATTTTTGAGAAATCATATATCAATGAGGAACTCAAGAGGATCAAAAGCAAATCAAGTTCAGAGATCATAATTCAAATTAGAGTTTTGTAGGGTAAAAATGCTTAATTATCATTAACAACAATGTCATATGCATATTAGTATGTGGTGGGATGTTGGCTAAGGCTTGTCCCTTACATATGCCCTATATATAAGCATACCGATGTGGATATTACAGGTGAAGTTAATGAGGTTAGGGTCTTTACCGAAAGAGGATGTCAAATCATTTTCAAATCATTTTCAAATACTAAACTATATGAACTCACCAACCATGTGTTGACTTGATTTTTGCATGACTTCTCAGGTGACGAACAGGTCAACTAAGGAGTTATTCCTTTTGGACCTGAATATATTTTGAAGACATCATTATACAAATTATTTTGTATATCTTGTACAATTACAAGATAGATTCATAGATGATGTTTATAATAGATTTACATTGTTAAATTATAAACAATACTGATGTAATTTAACTTTGTAATTCTATTATATTTAGCATTTCTCCTTTGTATCATGTGAAATGCGAACAATCTGATCATCACGATTATCACTCTCGATATCGCGCCCCGGGAACCTTCCGCCCGACGGGACAACCGATCCTATCCCGCCGGCTCGGGGTGTGACAGATTGGTATCAGAGCCATGGTTATAGAGAAATATAGGTCATTTAATTAAACGGTTTGTCCTAGACTATAACCTAGGGACCCTGCATGTAGAGAACATAGGAATTAGGAATTTATTGCATTATGTCTTCTGCATTCGATCATTGCACTAACCAATATTACTTTGGTTATGATCAGAATGCCGCCGCGGAGACAGACTCCCTCGTTGCCGCCTCTAGGTTTGGCTCCACATTCCTCGACACCATCACCAGAAGATTCACCACCGCCACCTCCTCCACCGCCTCCACCTCCTCCTCCACTGATCACCGAGGCATCAGGTTCAGGAACAACACCTATACTAGATCCTACCACCATCGCTTTGGTGACTTTGCTGAGCAGTCAGATGACTAATCAGATGAAGGAAGCAATACCGGAGATGTTCAACCGTCTTCGAAATGAGATCAACAACACTGGCAACTCATCTGGAGAAGCCAGTGGAAATGCTGGAAACTCGTCCCACTACTCCTACAAATCATTTGTAGGATGTAAGCCGCCTACTTTTAGCGGGACTGAAGGAGCCGTTGGTTTAATCCAATGGATAGAAAAGATCGAGACTACTCTGGATCTCTGCAGCTGCCCAGAGCATCATAAAGTTCGCTACTCTGCTGGAACATTCAACAAGCGGGCTCTGACCTGGTGGAACGGTCAGATCAATGCCCGGGGAAGAGAAGAAGCTATGGCCATGCCATGGGAAGATTTCAAGAGTCTGCTGCGAACTGAGTTCTGTCCCAAGAACGAACTACAAAAGCTGGAGGTTGAGTTGTCAAATCACGTGATGAAAGGGGCCAATCACATGGGATATACTACTCGTTATCACGAGTTGGTTGCCTTGGTACCTGACATGGTACCAGCCTTGGAGAAACGGATAGACAGATATGTGGGTGGACTTCCCGCCTGCATTCAGGGAATGGTTATTTCAGCCAACCCTACTACTGTTGAAGCAGCAGTGAGTTTGTCTGGGAAACTCACTGATCTGATGGTTGCCTCTGGAGTTCTGAAGAAAGAGGCTGACACCGTGAAGCGCAAGGAAGAATCTTCAAAGAAGCCACAACATCAGCCACACCAAAAGAAGAAGCAGAAATTAATCAAGAACTACACTGTGGCTACTCCCCTGAATCAAGTAGCAGCGGCACAACAAAATGTGTCCAAGAGACAATATACTGGCCCACATCCTCTGTGTACTAAATGCCAGTATCACCATGCTGCAAACAACCAGTGCCGTCAATGCACGGGTTGTGGAAGAAAAGGGCACTGGGTTCAGCAGTGCAGATTGACACAGAATCCAGCAGTGAACAATGCTGCCTTAGCTCTCACTCCACCAGCTACTCAGAACAATGGTGGATGCTTCAACTGTGGCGAACAAGGCCACTTTGCAAAGAACTGCCCGAAAAAGGGACAACAAGCAGTTCAAGCTCCTCGTGGAAGAGCCTTTGTTATTGGAGCACCAGCAGCACGCCAGGACCCAAATGTGGTCACTGGTACGTTTCTCTTACATGACTTTTATGCATCTGTTCTATTTGACACTGGTGCGGATCAGAGTTTTATCTCTGCCGATTTTGCATGCCAACTAGATTCTATAGAGGAACAGTTAGACTCCCCCTACATTATAGAAGTAGCTAACGGAAAACAGATCACAGTTAGTACAGTTTACCGAAATTGCCTGTTGACACTTAACAGTTATACATTCTCTATCGATTTGATACCGATGGAGTTGGGTAGTTTCGACATCATTGTTGGAATGGATTGGCTTTCCTCTAACCGAGTGGAAGTTGTCTGTTCTGAGAAGCTGCTTCGAGTTCCATTGCCCGATAATCGTGTGTTGGAAGTCAGAGGGGATCAAGCAAAACGAAGTGTCAAAATCATTTCTTGCATAAAGGCGCGTAAGTGTTTACAGAAGAAGTGTGTAGCTTTCCTGGCTCACGTAGTGGAAAAGGAGAAAGACAAGAAGAAGATACAAGACGTACCAGTAGTGAAAGAATATCCCGAAGTATTTCCTGAAGACCTACCAGGTTTGCCACCTGTGCGACCGGTAGAGTTTCGAATCGACTTAGTTCCTGGAGCAACTCCTGTCGCTAAATCTCCTTATCGGCTAGCACCTTCGGAGATGCAGGAATTATCAAACCAGTTGCAGGAGTTATTGGACAAAGGATTCATTAGACCGAGCTACTCGCCTTGGGGAGCCCCGGTCTTGTTCGTGAAGAAGAAAGATGGATCGTTCAGAATGTGCATAGACTACAGAGAGCTGAACAAACTAACCATCAAGAATCGGTATCCATTGCCGAGGATTGATGATTTGTTTGACCAACTGCAAGGAGCTCAGTACTTCTCTAAGATTGACTTGCGGTCTGGTTATCATCAGCTTAGAGTTCAAGATGAAGATATACCGAAGACGGCATTCCGAACTAGATACGGGCATTACGAATTCATGGTGATGCCTTTCGGATTAACAAACGCACCAGCGGTTTTCATGGATCTCATGAACCGAGTGTGCAAGCCGTATTTAGATCAGTTTGTTATTGTTTTCATCGATGACATACTGATTTATTCCAAGAACAAAGCAGAACACGAGCAACATCTCAGAAAGATCTTGGAACTGTTGACAGAACAGAAACTTTATGCCAAGTTCTATAAATGTGAATTTTGGCTAAGAGAAGTTCAATTTCTGGGACATGTAGTCAACAGTGAGGGAATACACGTAGATCCCGCCAAGATTGAAGCAATAAAGAACTGGGACACTCCGACGACACCGACGGAGATACGGTCTTTTCTGGGATTGGCAGGTTATTATAGGAGGTTCATCTCAAACTTTTCTAAGATAGCCTTGCCTCTCACTAAGTTAACCCAGAAGAGTGAACCGTTCGTCTGGGAACAGAAACAAGAAGATGCTTTTCAGACATTGAAGCAAAAGTTATGTAATGCTCCAATTCTATCACTCCCGGAAGGATGTGATGACTTTGTCGTTTATTGTGATGCATCCCATCAGGGACTTGGTTGCGTACTGATGCAACGGGACAAAGTTATCGCTTATGCATCAAGACAGTTAAAAGTTCATGAGAAGAATTACACTACTCATGATCTTGAACTGGGAGCCGTAATCTTCGCACTGAAGATTTGGAGACATTACTTATATGGCACCAAGTGTACCATATTTACTGATCACAAGAGTCTGCAACATATTTTTGATCAGAAGGAGCTCAACATGCGACAACGCCGTTGGGTTGAACTTTTGAATGATTACGACTGTGTGATCAAGTACCATCCGGGCAAGGCAAACGTTGTTGCTGATGCTTTGAGCCGGAAGGAACGGGTCAAACCCTTGCGCGTTAGAGCAATGGGAATGACTGTGCAGACAAGCTTACACGACAAGATCATGCAGGCACAACAGGAGGTGATTGAACAAGAAAACTTGAAGAAGGAACTTGACTGCGGTGCAGAGAAACATTTGGAAACAAAACCTGATGGACTTGTTTACTTCAAGGATCGTATCTGGATTCCTGCAGTAGATGAGTTAAGAAAGCTTATTTTCGACGAAGCACACAAGACCAAATACTCCGTACATCCTGGTGCTGATAAAATGTATCAAGACTTGCGTGCATTTTATTGGTGGCCGGGTATGAAGAAGGACATAGCTGAGTATGTTGGTCGATGCCTTACGTGTGCTAAAGTAAAGGCAGAACACCAGAAACCCTCAGGTTTACTGGAACAACCAGAAATTCCACTCTGGAAGTGGGAACAAATAGCTATGGATTTCATTACCAAGCTACCCCGCACTTCCAGTGGTCACGATACAATTTGGGTAATCATCGACCGTTTAACAAAGTCTGCTCACTTCTTGCCGATGCGTGAAACTTTCACGATGGATAAATTGGCAAAATTGTACATCAACGAGATAGTGGTTCGCCATGGTGTGCCATTGTCAATTATTTCTGATAGAGACAGCAGATTTACTTCAAGGTTCTGGCAATCACTGCAGAAATATCTAGGGACACAATTAAATTTGAGTACAGCTTACCATCCACAAACGGACGGTCAAAGCGAACGTACAATTCAAACCTTAGAGGACATGTTGAGAACTTGTGTTCTAGATTTCGGTGGTAATTGGGATTCTCATTTTCCACTAATCGAGTTCTCCTACAACAACAGTTATCACAGCAGCATCGGTTGTGCCCCATTCGAGGCTCTTTATGGTCGGAAATGTCGATCACCGATCTGTTGGACTGAAGTTGGAGATAACCGCATAACTGGGCCAGAACTTATTCAGGAAACCACTGACAAGATAGCTCAGATTCAGAGAAGGCTACAAGCAACAAGGAGTAGACAAAAGAGTTACGCTGACAAACGGCGCAAGCCGTTGGAATTCCAAGTGGGAGACCGTGTCATGTTGAAGGTATCCCCATGGAAAGGCGTTGTACGTTTTGGAACAAAAGGCAAATTAGCACCACGATACGTGGGACCGTTCGAGATCATCGAACGTATTGGTCCTGTGGCGTATAGACTGAGATTACCAGATGAACTCAGTGGTGTGCATGACGTGTTTAACGTCTCAAACTTAAAGAAATGCCTTGCTGACGAATCACTCGTCATTCCACTCGAAGAAATTCAAGTTGATGATCAGTTACATTTCATAGAAGAACCTTTAGAGATTATGGATCGCAAAGTCAAGCAACTGAGGCGAAGCCGTATTCCGATTGTAAAGGTTCGATGGAATTCAAGACGCGGACCCGAGTTTACTTGGGAACGTGAAGATCACATGAAGTTAAAGTATCCTCAACTGTTTGAAGAGGAAGCCGTACCCGATAACAACTCTTAAATTTCGGGACGAAATTTCTTTAACAAGGGGAGACTGTAACATCAGTGCCGGAACCGTCATCGGAACAGTGATCGTAACAGTACGTGAATAGTAATCAGGTACAATTTCATGTAATTCAGTGTATTTCATGTTCATATCAAACCTCAGTATCATTTAATGCTAACAAAACAGTGAATTCACAGTCATTTCAGAGAAACAAGTTCAGAACACGGATTCTTGAGTCAGATAATTATCTGGCAACACAGAATCATCATGTGACTTATTTGTTAGGATCTTATTATGTATAAACGTATGTGAGGCTTTACAGAACAAAACAACACGAATGTCGTTACGTGAATGCTAAACCGACAGATTCTTCGTATAGGTGACGATCTGTACGAATAAATCTGAAAGTTAACGTTCTGAATGATATTTAATAATTAGAAAAACAATATTGAAAAGTGTAGTTATCGTCGTGTTTGATCGGGTGACGATTCGAACAAATACGCGCGATGACCGCGCGATTCGATTTAAACGTTAAACAAATATTTGGAAATTTAAATAATTAACAGATATTTAGTTAATTTATTAGGAATCACAATCTAAAATAAATTTTATAAATCTAATTTATAACCGAGTCGTTACGTTACAAAAACGACGCGAAAACGACGTTTCTACGCGAAACCACGCGAAACCGAACGAACCCGAACAAACCCGGGTATTTTACCACCATTTAAGATGGCAATTAATGCCATTTCCCTTCTCCAACAACCAGCCCTAAGCTCAAACTCGTTCACCCATTCTCTCTCTACTTTCTTTCACTAAACCACATCTTCTCTCTAAGAGTTCTTGATCAAATCTCAACCAAATTTCGTGATTTTGGTGTCAAAATCACCACAATTACTTGTAGAAATAGAAAGTACAGTAGATCTAAGCTTTCAACCAACCGATTTGAGGTAAATTCAAGATCTTTGTTCGGTTTTAAGGGTTTCAAAACCCTAATTTCGCACCTACTTACAAACCGGTTTAGGTCACATGAAAACCTTAGAGGAACACTCACTAAACCTTGTTAGGACATGTTGGAACAAGTGTTAGCACCATACTTAATCGATTAGTGAGGAAACAATGGCTGCCCTTTTCTTGTTCTCGACAGGCCGAATGGCTACTCAGTCAGCTAGCCGAATGAGCAGCAGTCCACCCCATTCGGCCGAATGGCACATGGCTTTAGTCGCCTGGAACTCCTTCGCCCGAAGCAGGCTCCTTCGGTCAGGTCTCATGCGGCCCTTATTCGGCCAGGCATTCATTCGGCCAAGTCTTCTTCGGCAGCTAACTCCTCATTCGATCGGCTCAAGCCATTCGCCACCCTCTCATTCGCAGGGTATCACACTCAGGCGAATAGCTCTCAGTCGCACCTCACCCATTCGGCCAACATGGCAGCATAACAAGCCTATTCGGGTTGAGTCTTATTCGGTCTAACCTAAACCACTCGGCCTTGATTATTAGGTTCATTGAGACGGGTTAAATGGTTATACATGGGTTTGGGGTGATGGGTTTGCATGGGAAATAACCAAGTATGTGTGTGTATGCACTATACGGTGTGGGCATGCATGGTTCGGGATTTCCTTTGTAAGTACACAATGACATTAGGGTTTCCCATAATAGGGGTTTCATAATTCAAATAAGGGCTATCAATATCTTTTGAGATTAACATTTGGGAATTCAAATAGGGAAGTCATGAGGATTAACAATAAAATTAGGAATTGAGTGTTGATGTAATTATTAACACTTAAACCTTAGGAAATTTCATAAAGATATGAAACTAACCTAGAGTGTTTGCTTAAACTATCACGACTTAGTTAATCAAAGTAACGAGAGATAAACAATGGACAATCAAAATCCAGAAATGGGCACGAGGTTAGCCTAATGGGCTTAACTCAAGCCCATTATGTATAAATCATATTTCTTAAAATAATTAGGTTTTAATGAAAGAGATTTATTTATAAATTTTATTAAATTAAATTGAATGATGTTTAGTAAAATGGCTTAACTTAAAATGCGGAATTAATTAAAAATGTTTTAATTAAAAGACTTATAAATATTAATGAGGAATACAGGGGTTACTAACGGGTAATATCGTAGATTAGATAGAGCGATTGATAGAAGCAAACTAGTAATCTAGGACACTTAGTTGCACACCTAGACCAAGCCCTAGTTACAACGTCTATTGTATATACTTATCGTATGCGAATTCTTTAAAACAACTCAGGAACCGAAGATACTTAAGCTACAACAACGAGCGCGCATTTTGTGGTAATTCAGTACAAAGCAACACAGGTGAGTTCATTGCCCTTTTCTAACATTTTTGTTTTAAAACGCGGGGCTGAGAAGCATGCGTAAGCTGTTTTATTAAACTGTTTATTTAAATGCTTTTATTTATTGTATGTTTTACATATATATGTTTGTTGATACTCTTAGACTCCTGTCTAAGAAATTATTAAACAGATCAAGTTATCAATTGAATTTAAGTACTCTTTTGAGTAATACCTTAAATCTAAATGCTAAATCAACCCTTAGTCCATCAAGTTCAAATTCAAGAATCTAAATTCAAAGTGAAATCAAATGAACAAAATCAAAGGATCAAAGATCAAGGGAAATCAAATTCAGTGTGAAATCAAAGAACAAGGAATCATTATCATTATCATAGTGGATCATGGGAAGTCAAAGATTCAATATCAAAAGACTCAAGGAATCCTAAATCATAGATCATAGATGTGTGTGAATCACCAAAACAATGAAATCATTACAAGCTAATGAAATCATTAATACTTGAGTCATGGTGGATGTCAGTTGTATATGGAATCAAGACCACGTGTAACACACATAAAGTCCCTTCAGGTATAGAAGACTCTTGTAGTCAGGCTATACGGGCAATAACATGAACTATCAAATGAGATCAATATCATGAATCAAGAGAATCAAAGGGGTCAAGAATCAAAGGATATCCGTAAAGTCCCGACATGTACAGTAGATCAATGGATCAAGCTGATATGGGCAAAACATTAAAATCCCGGCACGCTCAGATATACTCCTTGTGAGTATTTCTGATATGGGTCACGTGTGAGAGGTTACAACTTGGACAACCACCAACAACTAAAGTCTAATTGATTGAGCTAATTACCGCCCAACCATCATGTCTTAGTTGTATTTAAATGTTTTATTTAATTATATAATTAAATATTCAACATTTTATTTCTATCATTAATTTTTGAGAAATCATATATCAATGAGGAACTCAAGAGGATCAAAAGCAAATCAAGTTCAGAGATCATAATTCAAATTAGAGTTTTGTAGGGTAAAAATGCTTAATTATCATTAACAACAATGTCATATGCATATTAGTATGTGGTGGGATGTTGGCTAGGGCTTGTCCCTTACATATGCCCTATATATAAGCATACCGATGTGGATATTACAGGTGAAGTTAATGAGGTTAGGGTCTTTACCGAAAGAGGATGTCAAATCATTTTCAAATCATTTTCAAATACTAAACTATATGAACTCACCAACCATGTGTTGACTTGATTTTTGCATGACTTCTCAGGTGACGAACAGGTCAACTAAGGAGTTATTCCTTTTGGACCTGAATATATTTTGAAGACATCATTATACAAATTATTTTGTATATCTTGTACAATTACAAGATAGATTCATAGATGATGTTTATAATAGATTTACATTGTTAAATTATAAACAATACTGATGTAATTTAACTTTGTAATTCTATTATATTTAGCATTTCTCCTTTGTATCATGTGAAATGCGAACAATCTGATCATCACGATTATCACTCTCGATATCGCGCCCCGGGAACCTTCCGCACGACGGGACAACCGATCCTATCCCGCCGGCTCGGGGTGTGACAAAAACCATGCCGAGCCCTGAAGCTGATCGAAGAGATCATCGATACGCGGCAATGGATATCGATTCTTGATTGTCAACTTGTTCAATTCGCGGTAGTCGATGCACATTCGGAATGACCCGTCCTTTTTCTTGACAAATAGGACCGGTGCACCCCATGGCGAATGGCTCGGGCGAATAAATCCTTTATCAGTCAGTTCTTGCAACTGGCTCGCCAATTCTTGCAACTCCGAAGGCGCAAGTCTATAAGGAGCTTTGGCAACTGGGTTCGCACCAGGTACTAAGTCGATTCGGAACTCAACTTGACGTTCTGGTGGAAGACCCGGCAAATCGTCTGGAAAGACTTCTGGAAAATCTCGTATCACTGGAACATCTTCAATCTTCTTTTCTTTCTCTTTCTTCTCCACAATGTGAGCTAGAAATGCTATACATTTCTTTCTAAGGTACTTGTGTGCTTTAGTGCAAGACATTAACTTAAGACCTTTACTAGCAGTTTCTCCAAATATTCTCAAAGTTTCACCCGAAGGTAAGGGAATACGAATATACTTTTCATGGCATACAATCTCCGCTTTGTGGGTGGCTAACCAATCCATGCCTATGATAACATCAAAGCTACCAAGATGCATAGGTATAAGATCAATTGGGAAAACGTGATCATTTAAGTTCACCGTACATCCAACGATAATAGTGTCAATATCAATAGTGTTTCCGTCAGCCACTTCCACGTTAAACGGTTTATCTAAATATGTACGTGTTCTACCAAGCAAGCATTCAAAATCATATGAAACGAAACTCCTATCGGCACCAGAATCAAACAAGACAGATGCATAAGAGTTGTTGATCAGAAATGTACCGTTGACCACATCCTGGTTGGCTTGAGCAGCTGGAGCATTCAGTTGAAACGCCCGGCCTCTTGCCACCCTTTGATTGTTTCCAGTCAACTTTGGGCATTGATTTCTGAAGTGACCCACTTCACCACACTCGTAACAGGCTCTTGCCTGTGCTTGAGGTACCTGGCGAACGGGTACAGCTGGAATAGGTTGTGCAGGAGGAGCTGGCAGTGCAAGCGGTGCTTGTTGCATCCTTTATGCTTGCGGTGCACTCCGACAGACATTCGCAAAATGACCAAACTTGCCGCAGTTGTTGCAGACGCGACATGGCAAATTTGGTGCGTGATGATATCGGCAGGTATTACACTGAGGAGTGTTCCCAATGAAATTCCTGGCAGTTGAATTGTTTGATGATTGCTGCGCAGACTTAGCAGCAGGAGCAGTGACCATGAAGTTCCTGGTCTTTCTCTTTTTGTTGCTGCTTTTGGATGAACTAGCAGCTTCAGACTTGACTTCAGTTTTGACTTCCTTTGCAGCAGTCTTGGTGTCAGTCTTCTTGTATCCTTTCCGAGTAAGTGTTCCATTCTTCACGTGATTATCAGTAAGAGTTGCAGATAATCGGATTGCAGCCTCAAGTGTTTTGGGTTTGCTCCCGTAGACTGTATCCTGAATCTGTACCGGCAGTCCGCCGATATATTTCTCAATCGCCCTTTCCAAGGGTGTCACCATGTGAGGTACCAGTAAACTATACTCATGAAACTGAGTATTATAGATGACGTTCTCCCCGCTATCCTGCTTGAGCTCCCAGAACTCAGTCTCCAGTTTCCTCATCTCGCTTCGAGGACAGAATTCAGTGGTCATCAAGTTCTTGACCTCCGTCCACGTCAGTGCAAGAGCGGCATCCACTCCCCTAGTTCGTTTTTCCCCATTCCACCAAGTCAGTGCTCTCTTTTGGAAAACACTAGTGGCATAGCGAACTTTCAGATTCTCGGGACATTCGCTGTTGATAAATGTGTTCTCCATACTCTCGAACCACTGCAGCAGGCCAGTGGCTGATTCAGCACCCGTAAATTTCAGGGGGTTGCAGGAATTGAAGTGTTTGAAAGTGCAAGTTGTCTGGTTTGCACCACCTCTGTTCTGATTGAGAGTTTGATTGGCTTGAGTCAGTTGGTTCACCAATCCCGTAATGAGTGTTGCTAACTCTTGCATGCCTGCGTTGGCATTACTGTTGTTAGCCTCCCCATTGTTTGAATCATCTCCGTTGTGACGGCGAGGCATGTTTCTGAAGAAGTTAGAAACATGTTACTACCGTTCATAATAGAAATCATACAAACAATGGTCGAATGAGTTCATCTAAACAGTTAGGATTACATATAGGAACTATATTTTTCTCCTATCTGTCATTAAACTCATATCATAAGTAAATTTCCTAATATTATGCTAAGTGTCCTAATTGGTCATAACTAATATTATCTAACTATTCCTAAGTCCTATACAATCCCCACCCTATACCAACACTGACAACCTCCCGATGCAATGCAACAAGCTTATATATAGGGCATATGCAGAGGTAGATCGCAATCTCCCCACCACCGTCCCACCACCGTTCCATTGCACCACGATTATGTCCTTGTCAGTGTTTAGGGTGTATCATGTATCTCACCATAGTCTCACTTCACAACCCTTATCCCGGGTAGGATAATTTTGAGTGAAGTGATCTCCAGTTTCCCTTGGACAATTAGGTTCACCTAATGTCTAAGTTCACCTGACATGTAGGTTCACCTATTTCTAAGTTCACCTAATGTCTAAGTTCACCTGACATTAAAGTTTCCCCTAATTGTCTAAGTTCACTTAATTCTATGTTAATCCCAATGTCCACAATTATCAATGAGGGTTCATATCATCACCAAGTGCTCTTATTGTCACTAAGTGTTCATATCCTCCCTATTGTTTATTCTCATCAAGTGTCCATACCCTCACTAAGTGTTAGTATCATCACTATGCATTTATATCATCTCTAAGTGTCTATATCATCACCCAAATCTACAGTCCATTACTAAGTGTTCGTATTGTTAGTTGATCCTATGCACCCTACGTGTCCAATCCGTATGTTTCATAAGTGAATTTATAAGTGTTTATCAAGTGTGATCATTCAAAGTGTCAATCCAAACCAACCTTAACCAACAGACCATCAACATCCATCTCACAATAATTCCTAGTAATATCCTAAGTCCCTGACACTGACAGACCCCCAATATACTACAAATGGTATATGTATAGGGCATATGTAGGGGTCAGTCGCAACTGCCCCAGCCACCGTCCCACCACCTTTGTAGTATACCACGAGTGTGTCCTTGTCTGGAGTTTATAGATCAAACAAATAATTCCTAAAGCAGATAATTCCTAAGCAGTTAATTTCCTAAGCAGATAATTTCCCAAACGGGTAGTTCCCACATTCTTCAATACTGACATCCACCTAATGTATCGTAAATGGTATATATATAGGGCATATGTAAGGGTCAGTCGCAACTGCCCTAGCCAACGTCCCACCACCTTTACGATACACCACGTGCATGTCCTTATCGAATCATTAGGGCACACGTAAGCAAGAAATTAATAAGCAGCATATATATATTTCAGATGTATAACAGGAGTTCAATTAACATGTAATAAACACATAAGCATGAAATCCTGAATATACTAACTAGTGTATGAATTTATTCAAACTAGGGTATCCTACAGTTATAAAATAGGTCAACCATTTCTAGTAACCTAATTCCCTATAACCCAGGCTCTGATACCAATCTGTAACACCCCGACCGATGGCGGAAACGTCGGGATGCCACGAGGGATGTGTAGATTGTTCAAAAGCTCGTGGGCATCTAAATTAATCATCATATATCATTTAAGCAAACAACATAATTACACAAAAATCATGTTCATCATGAATCAATTACATCAATTACACAAAAGAATTAGTTAAACTAACTAAATTCAAATCGCCAGAAATTTAGTTAATTAACTAAGTCCAAGACCCTATATGATGATGTCCAAAATAGAAAAGATCCTCTCTTCATTCCTACTTGTCTCCATCACCTGAAACATGTAAGAAAATCAAGTGTCAACTACAAAAGTAGTTGGTGAGTAATCATAAGTTTTTATATTTAAAAATGTTTTAGTAAAATGAGTTTAGATTTTCATGCTTAAAATAGTTTTATAAAATGCTTTGTTTAAAACGAGTATAAAACTTATGATCTTCTTGAGAAAATCCATATGAATACCTGTATGAGATAATCCAACACACATCCACCAATTCAACAATCAAACACATACAAAATCACATAATCACATAACCAATCAGTCATAGCCAATCACAAATAATCATAATCAAACATAGATAATTAATCCACAACAAATCAACCAATCTCATCAATTATATTCTCAAATAATGTTCGTGACTATACATGATCATTTTGTAATTAACATAAGTTAAATACATGATTCATGGAGTGGTAGCTAACCACGTGACAATACATGAAGTCAAAGCAATTAACCGAAGTCAAAGGCAATGATTCACAGATGTGGAAACCATCCACGTGACAATACATGATATCAAAGCAATTAACCGAAGTTAAGAGCGATGATTCTCGGAGTTTGTGACAATACATGTAATCTTTGTTATTGACCGAAGTCAATAACAATGTTTACACAGATATAAGTTAATAAGAGATAATCCATAATAAATGATAATTTAATATTGTGAATATCATATTGATAAACAGGTATTAGCCTTGTGTTATCAAAATAATATTTGAATTTGGTATACATGCTTCACCTCCGAGTTTTAAAACAAAACAGTTTAAAGAAAGGAAGGTTATGAGAACTCACCTGAAGTCCTTAGTATATATGATCTTGTATTATGCGCGCTCGCGTAGATAACCCAAATCCACTCAAAGATCTGTAATTAGTGTGTTTCCTTTATCACCAATATTTATAAGTGTTTACTTTTACACTTGAAAGTATATTATTGACTTAGTTTAATTTCTCAAAGTTAAAATAACCGTTTATGGCTTCACTGGTCATCATCATTACTTGCACTTTAAACTTGTGTGTTTTAATCAAGTAATGCTTATAGTTTACCCACATGTAACCTTACATGTAACCCTCATAGTTGGTTAGAAAAAGTTAAGGGTATTAGTTATATATCTAACAATACATGCATGCATCATGAAATATAGTCCATCTTAATTTAGGTTATCAAGGATTGCATTCGAAATTTATTGGATCATTCCAGGTTACTTTCATAAAAGGTTCACGTTAAATAAAGCCTTATATTCTAACTTGAGTTATTAAGAAAAAGACTAAGTGGCAATTCATCTTTCATCTTGCATGCATGTATATAGATTCATCTTCAATTTGTTTACCCTTGATCTTAGTTGCATGTTTAGACTTAACCGCGTCTTGACCCTAACATGGAACCAGCGAACCTTTTGTGGATCCACCTTAGGTTCGTCCCAAAAATAAAAGGGTTCGGCTCACACGTGCAATGGTTCGGCCTAGGGTTCTCTCCTCACTAGGTTCGGCCAATTGGATTAGGGTTCGGCCAAGAAGAAACAACAGGGTTCGCTGCATCCTTGTTCTCAGGTTCGGGAGCCATGGTTCGTGGAAAGCAAAGGAGAGGTCGCCTGTCAAGGCTCGGCTCTATACAGGTTCGTTTACCAGAGGTCCGTGGCTCAGAAGGGTTCGTCTAGCTCTAAGGTTCGGCCATCTTGAAGACTAAGGTTCGTCTTACTAAGCTAATGGTTCGTCCAAGTAGAACAGGTTCGTCGCAGCAAAGAAGGTTCGCCATTTCCCTTAGGCTCGGCCAGGGTTCGGCTAACAGCTTCCCTAGGGTTCGCCTAAGACGGCTCAGGGTTCGCCCCTGTTGTGCTGCGAACCTGTAATATGCCATCAGCATCCTTTTGCTTCTAAGGCTGGAATATCAATACATGGTTCACACAAGTCGCTATTTGACCGATTATATGATATCTAAACTCCAACTTTGTTGAGAAATCGACCAGCCACTTACACCTACCGTTTATTAGTAAAACCCGAAAATAAACACGAAGATTTACCTCAAATGGTTGATGATACGTGATATGTTCTTGTACTTCCTTGTTCCTCTCGTTCTTGTGGTCGTTTAGGGCCAAGAATCTCGTGATTTCGTCAACAATCGAAGAAATTATGCTAGAGAGAAGTTGGGGTTTGAGAGTGTGACGAAAATTTGCTTCTAGAGAGAGAAATGGATGAGAAGAAATGAAGAAGATGAAGTAGGCTTCATTATTTATACCTCGCGTGTTTTCCCTGTTGCTTGGTCTCGTTTTTATCGCGATAAAATAAAATAAATGCTCGGATTTTAACGCAAAACATATTTAATACGCAAAACACTTAAATAAATGGGTTTTGTTTTAAAATAAAATGATTTTAAATAATTTATTTCGTAAAACGAATTCCGTTACGTTTCGTTAATTTAATTATTTAATAAATAAATTATTCAAATTCGTTTTAGGTTGTGATTCCTAATAAACGTTTTTAAGTTTTATTTAATAATTTAATATCGTGAGATCTTATTTAATTATCTCGTCGAAACGCGTTACTCGCGTACGTATTCGTAAAAGATCGTCATCTTTGCGAATCCGACGCTCGTATCGTATTTCGATTTGATTTATTATTTATGGAATGTCGTTTCAGTATATTATCCTTAATAATTATATTCGTGTGAATCGTCACTCACGCGAATACATTATTAAGTTAACATTTCTGAATCCACATTCGCGTTTAAGTAATGTTCGTAACCTCACTTCGTGTAATTTAATTCCCATTATTTATCAAGTTTTATATTATCATTTCCCAAACCAAAACCCACTAAACCCTAGTCACTGACACATCCATGAGAGACCGAAATATGCATATGTATAGGGCATATGCAGAGGTAGATCGCAACCTCCTCTACACCGTCCCACCGCTATTTCGATAAACCATGACCATGTGTCCTTGACTACGTTTAGTAACCAGACTCTAACAAACTCCCAGTTCCATCCCAAAACTATTCTCAAACCAATAATCCTTCATCATCAGTAATAAGTAACTGCGATAAACACTACGGGTCTGTGTAGTTGAATCACAACTAAACTTCCCGTGGTTTATGCGTACAATAAATGTGCTATAACATGTATACCAGTACAGTGATAATATCAATAATGTAAGTCAACAATTTCATAATCATTCATAATAAACAAATCTCCGGTCGTAACAGTACAATCGTACGGATGTACGGACGTATGGACAACCGAAAGTACAGTGATGTTACATGTGCTATGTCTTAAAATTTTGTTTAATTGATTTGATTAGGATACTTAAATGTAAAGATATTAAGGATATTGTTGTAGTATACATATAGTCAAATTCTGATTTTGAAAACATTCATTCGAGGCTTTATTTCAGGATCAGATATTTGTAAAAGCGTAATTAAAAGCGAAGATATTTAATGAAACAAGAAATAAATACCGATTCCTTGAATGAGTAGATTTATTTTCAAAGCTCTTCTTATCCATGTTGGGATAATGTAGAATTTACATACCTTAATATCCTTGGATGTGTTACGAACATACTTATATAATATCCTGAAATAGTCTCGAGTTTTGAATCCACATCTTCAATATCCTTAGGTATGTTGAAAGTTGATGATATATCTCTAAATATCCTTGAATGTTAATTCCTGCACATGTTCAACAAACAAGAAAGATTGGGATAAACCCAATATACTGGCGACTAAGGCCGGTTAAACTGGCGACAAGGCCGAAAATACTGGCGACAAGGCCGATTATACTGGCGACTAAGGCCGGAATACTGGCGACTATGGCCGGAATACTGGCGACAAGGCCGATTATACTGGCGACTAAGGCCGATTATACTGGCGACTAAGGCCGAAAATACTGGCGACAAGGCCAAGAGATACTGGCGACTAAGGCCGGAATGCTGGCGACTAAGGCCGGAATGCTGGCGACTAGGCCGGAATTCGGAGGATCCCTGGTAATAGTCTTTGAAAATGAAATTGTCAGCCACTCAGCGTGTACTGGTCCCAAAATCTCCAACTATACCGGGATATTACGGAGGATCCATAGTTATAACCCTTGATAATGAAATTGTCAGCCACTCAGCGTGTACTGGTCCCATTATCTCGGATTGTAGCAGGATATACGTGCGCTAGTGGCGAGGGTATGAACCCTTAGTCTTCAAAGGTCTCTTGAGTTTTGATTTCAGGTCAAAACTTTGCAGCTAGACATAAAGTCAGTGCGGGGTCTTCATCAAGTTTTGATTTCAGGTCAAAACTTGGGTTGAGACATATAGCCTCGTATCTTCTCCAGCTATTCCTGCAAAAACATGGAATATTTTTGCAAAGGTAGGCATTAGGGATCCCTAAGCCTCTCCAATGCTTAAGTTAGTATCAGGATAATTTGAGAATGTATATTAGAATATAATAGTAGGGATATATAAGAATTTTGCGAGAAATAATCATGTAGAGTAAATATTCTAGTGAGATTTATATAAAGTATGATTTTAAATGAATAGCATTCCATGCCCTAGGAATATTTTCACCATCCATAGTGATTAATCTATATGCCCCCTTTCCAGCCTCAGAATCAATTTTGTAAGGTCCTTCCCATTTTGGGGCAAGCTTTCCATCCGTTGGATTTGTGGTATTCTGGAATGCTTTTCTTAAAACTAAATCTCCTACTTGGAATCTTCTGATCCTTATATTCTTATTGTAGGATTTAGCTATCTTTTGCTGATAGGCAACCATTCTGATTTTTGCAATATCCCTAGATTCGTCAATAGTATCTATATCCTGAGATAAGATTTCGTTATTAGCTTCTATAGTTTGTAAACTTGTTCTTGCGGTAGGGATAATCATCTCAGTTGGGAGTACAGCTTCTGAACCAAACACTAATGAAAATGGGGTTTGACCAGTCGCATTCTTTGTAGTAGTCCTATCTGCCCATAGGACAAATGGAAGTTCTTCTGCCCATTTTCCTTTCTTAGATCCCAACTTCTTTTTGAGATTGTTTATGATTATCTTGTTGCTTGATTCTGCTTGTCCATTAGCCTGAGGATGTACTGGTGTGGAAGTAATCATTTTTATCCCCCACGCTTCACAAAAGTTGGTAGTTCTTTTGCCAATGAATTGAGATCCATTATCGCAGGTAATCTCAGCAGGTATCTCGAACCTGGTCAGGATATTCCTTTTTATGAAGGATATTAATTCCTTTTCTCTAACCTGTACAAAAGCTTCGGCTTCAATCCATTTTGAAAAGTAATCAGTCATGGCGAGCATGAATACTTTTCCTCCTGGTGCTTTTGGCAGTTTTCCTACTATATCCATTCCCCATTTCATGAATGGCCATGGTGAGACTATTGGATATAGAGGTTCAGCCGGTTGGTGAAGGATATTGCTATGTCTTTGACAAGCATCACATCTCTGGGAATAGGACATTGCATCTTTTCTCATAGTGGGCCAGAAATATCCTGTTCTAAGGATTTTTGAAAGTAATGCTCTGCCCCCAGTGTGATTTCCACAATCTCCTTCGTGAATATCCTTTAGTACTTCTAAGGTCTCTGGTTTTTCTAAACACTTTAAGTATGGACCAGCTACCGATTTCCTGTATAGAATATTCCTAATGAGTATATATCTAGATATCCTGATTTTGAAGGCTCTATGGTTTGTTTCTTCATGAGGTATTTTTCCTGTTTGAAGATATTCCTTGATGGGTGTAGTCCAGGATATCTCATATGTATCAATATTGTTTGGTTTAAGAATTTGGTTTGAATCTTCTATATCTATTGCTGGATTCAG
The DNA here is from genome assembly GCA_009363875.1 of Mikania micrantha. Lineage (NCBI taxonomy): Eukaryota > Viridiplantae > Streptophyta > Magnoliopsida > Asterales > Asteraceae > Mikania > Mikania micrantha. The sequence continues at coordinate 49,928,242 of CM018680.1, read as the reverse complement.
GATATGTAGGATAGGAATATTGATATCGTCACAAATTTTCAGAGATGATGCTAGGTTTGCTAATGCATCTGCTTCATCATTCTCTTCTCTAGGGATTTGTGTGATATCAAAAGTATCAAAATATCCCACTATATCCTTAACTATTTCTAAGTATTTTGTCAATTTATCTCCTTTAACCATATAGGAACCATTAAACTGGTTAGCTATTAATAAGGAATCGACAAATACGTGGAGGTGTCTTATGTTCATATCTCTAGCTAATTGGAGTCCCGCTATTAAGGCTTCATATTGAGCTTCGTTATTGGTTGCTTGGAACTCACAACTGATAGATTGGGGTATTATGTCCCCCTGTGGCGATTTTAGTATTATCCCTAAACCTGTTCCTCTTACATTCGAGGCTCCATCAGTGTGTAGGGTCCATTCACCAGTATCTTCATCTAAGAGTTTAACTTCTGAATCTGCTTCTGGTTGAATATCACTACTAAAATCTGCCACAAAGTCTGCTAGTGTTTGAGACTTAATTGTTGTTCTTGGTTCATAGATTAAATCGTAAGTGCTAAGTTTTACTGACCATTTGGCCATCCTTCCTGATAACTCAGGTTTTCTTAACACTGACTTAATCGGATAGTTTGTTTTGATGTGTATCTTATGTGTCTCAAAGTAGTGCCTAAGTTTAGTTGATGCCATAATCAAAGCTAAGATTAATTTTTCTAAGTGGGAATATCTGGTTTCAGCATCTAATAGGCTCTTACTTACATAGTATACCGGATGTTGGGATCCTTCGTAGTCTTTAACTAGCACTGCACTTACAGTAGTTCGGGATACTGCTAAGTATAGTGATAGTGGTTCACCATCTTCTGGTTTCATGAGCAATGGTGCTGAGGATAAGTATTCTTTTAACTCCTGTAGAGCTTTCTCATGCTATTCATCCCATTGAAACTTCTTATTCTTTTTCAGGATATCATAGAATCCTTTGAATTTCTCAGAAGATCTTGAAATGAATCTATTAAGTGCGGCTATTCTTCCTGTTAACCTTTGCACTTCTTTTACGTTTGTTGGGGACTTGAGGTTTAGGATAGCTTGTATTTGCTCCGGGCTGGCCTCTATTCCTCTTTTAGTGACCATATATCCCAGGAATTTTCCCGATCTTACCCCAAAATGACACTTAGAAGGATTAAGTTTCATGTTGTATCGATCCAGGATATCAAATGATTCTTTGAGATCCCGAAGATGATCTTTGGTAATCTTGGATTTGACTACCATATCATCAATATATACCTCCATTGTGTCCCCCAGCTTATCCTTGAACATCATATTAACAAGCCTTTGATAAGCGGCTCCTGCGTTCTTCAAGCCGAATGGCATTGCTGTATAGCAATATATCCCTGTTGGGGTCATGAAAGCAGTATCTTCTTGGTCTGAAGGCTCCATTTGGATTTGTTGGAATCCTGCCGATGCATCCATGAAAGTTAATATTTCATGGCCTGCCGTAGCATCTACCATTGAATCTATGTGTGGTAATGGAAAGGGGTCTTTAGGACAAGCTTTGTTTAGATCTGTGTAATCTACACAAACTCTCCACTTTCCATTCTTCTTTTGAACCACCACTACATTAGCTAGCCACCTTGGAAATTTTACTTCCCTAATCATCTTGGCTTTAAGAAGTTTCTCTACTTCTTCTTGGATGATTATATTCCTTTCGGGAGCAAATTTTCTCCTTTTTTGGTGGATAGGCTTGTAGCTTCTATCTATTCCTAACTTATGTGTAATTACGTCTGAGGATATCCCTGTCATATCCTCATGTCTCCAAGCAAAGGTAGAAATCCTTGATTTCAGAAAAGAAATCAGTTTCTCCTCAATATCTTTGGGGATATTAATTCCTATGAGAACTTTGGTCTCGGGATCCTCAGGATTTAGTAATATTTCTTTTACTTCTTTTTCCCAGGATCCCTGATTATCCCCAAGGTTATTCTTTGATTGCTATGTTGAAGGTGGTTTCGTCGTCGCCTTCATCGAGGACGAATAACATTCTTTAGCTTCCTGTTGGTCGCTATCAATCTTTACGACTCCCCATGGTGTTGGTAGTTTGACGCATTGATGATATGTCGAAGGGACTGCCTTCATATCATGTATCCAAGGTCTACCTAATATAATATTATAACAGGATAGAGAGTCTATTATACAAAAGCGTTGCATAGAATTTACCCCTTCGATATACACAGGTAATTTAATTTCACCGATGGTAGCTTTAGCTTCTCCACTGAATCCAACTAATACCAAAGACTTGGTAGTTATCTCTGATTCAGGGATATTCATCCTCTTGAGAGTCTCTAATTGGATGATGTTTACTGAACTACCTCCATCAATGAGTATCCTGCGTACATAATGATTAGCAACATATAGAGTGATTACTAACCCGTCGTGGTGAGGATCTATGATGTTTTCCCGGTCTTGTTCTTCGAAGGATATAATAGTATCCTTGGTTATCGTTGAAGTCTTTGTGGGTCTTTCTCCATTCTCCATCTTAGCCTCTTTAGCATGTCTTCTGGCTGCAGAATAAGAAGTACCACATATGTCAGATCCACCAGAGATAAAGTTTATTACCTTAGCATCCTTAGGTGGGGATGCAGCTCTCTTTGGGAATCCATCAGGATCCTGTCTTCTTTCCTTCTTTTTACCGAGAAGTTCTTTGAGATGGCCTTTGCTAAGCAGATAGCTTATTTCCTTTCTCAAAGCAATGCAATCTTCGGTAATATGTCCAAAATCTTCATGAAATGCACACCATTTGGATTTGTCCTTCGTGGAGAATTTCCTGTCCTTAGGGGGCCATCTAGCCTTTTCACCTAGATCCTGCATAACACATTAGTTCAGGGATATCTACAGAAAAACAATATTCAGATATCCTGGGATAATCTTCATCATCCTCGTCATCATCTACAGAGTTGATTTTATGGTTGTCAGACTTGTAATATGGCTTGGGTTTGAATGACTTGTTGGTGGGCGAATCGAACTTCCTTTTGCCTTGATCATTGGGAGGAGTCATGGTAATCCTTTTCTGGATTTCTTTATCATCTTCCAGTCTTATGAATCTCAGTGCGCGATTCCGGACTTCGTCCATGTTCCTGCAAGGATTCATAACCAAATCATCATAAAAAGGTGAGTTTTTCTGTAATCCCATCTTGAAGGCTTGGACTGCCGTAGTGATATCAAGATTAGGGATATCCAAGAATTCTCTGCCGAACTTGTTGACATAGCTCCTTAGAGTTTCATCCGGTCCTTGGGTTATTCTGTAAAGATCACTGGTTAATCTTTCAAATGTCCTGCTACATGAAAATTGACTCTTAAATAAATTAATCAAATGAGCAAAAGAAGTGATTGAATAGGGAGGAACGTTGAGTAGCCATTTCAAGGCTGCTCCTGTTAGTGTTGAACCGAATCCCTTGCATAAGCAAGCTTCTTTCAAATGTGGCGGAATAGGATTAGTCTCCATTCTTTCTCTATACTGGGCTACATGTTCTTCTGGATCAGTAGTTCCATCGTATAGCTTCATGGTAGGAGTTTGAAATCTTTTCGGGATTTCAGCATCACATATGGGTGGAGCGAATCTGGATATCCTGTGAGTGATTGCTGGTACTTCCGGGATAGGCTTGACTATTCCTGGTACGCTGGAGATCATATCCCGAAGTTTTTGGATCTCCTTGGCCACTTGAGGAGATATTCCTGATTCCTGCGAAGAACCAAGGTTAGTAGTTTCAAATGAAGAATGATTATAAGTGTTACCAGTATATGGCGTAGGAAGCGATGTTCTAGGGATAAGGATATTATCCCGAGATATCCTCAGATCTTGGGATCCTGAAGAAGTTCCGATACTGGTCTGCATATGGATAAAGTCTCCCGAGTGGTTTCCGGATATCCCTGATGTTCCAAAATCAAGGATTCTTGGAGCTATTGGAGTAGTAGCTTCTGGCTGTTTGTTCTTTTCAGCCTTCAAGTTCTCCATTTCTCTAAAAAGTCTTTGATTCATTCGCTGTTGATCCATCATCTGTTGTTGAACCTGTTGAAACATACTCAAAATATCGTCATTAGAGATAAGTATGGGAGTCAAAGTGGTCATCTTTGTCGATGGAGTACTAGTAGCAACAAATGTAGTCTTTTTTCCTGCATTATCTTGTTTTTTCGTGAAAACAGGGATCTGCGAGGATACATTAGTAGTAGTAGCAGAAATAATAGGTAATGAAGAAGTTGATCTCGGTTGTGAAGCCATTTTTTGATATATTCTTCTAGAAAACGCCTTTAAACAAGGTTTTAATTATAAAAAACACAAGTTTGACCCACGGTGGGCGCCAAATTGTTTCGGGTAAAAATTAACAAGCTTAACTTTTGACAAAACCGAATTAGAAAAGTGGGGTGTTGTGTTTAACAAACAAATATGTTGAATATACTGAGGATATGTTCAGGATATCCCCGAATATCCCTGAAGATATTTGAATATACCAAACAGAAATATAGCAATACACACGAGATTTATACGAGGAAAAACCCTTAACCCCTTAGGATTGCCGGCATAAAAACCTCGGGAGGTGACAAATGTCACTCTGCCTAGTTTTATTAACAATCAAACTGAAATAATACAATAAAAAGAGCACAATGTAATCGACGCTATGATGCTTTATCAGTGAATGTTGTGTGTTTTCAGAGTAACCAGTGTCCTATATCGATTCATTGCCTCAGTATTTATACTACAAATCTATAAAAGACGTTTAGTAACGTTCACAAGGTGGATCCTATATTTCCGGCATTTTCCCATCATGGACGACTTCTTCAAATCACTTGCTTCTCAAATTCTTCATTGAAGTCAAAGTAATTTGTCACACGTTTCCTTAATAATAGGACCGGTCAATATTCAACCTGCTAATTCCTGAAATCTCGCAATAAAAGTTAAACAATAGAGATAATTGTTAGTAATATTCATATTCCTAAAATATCCCTGATCCCGAAATATCCATGATCCTGAAATATCCCGAATGAGGATATTTTGGCGCCTAACAAGGAAGAATTGTTACAAGAGAAAACCTAAATCGGATGATGAAATTGATTAACCGAACACGGAACCGTGGCGCACGCAGTGATGGAGCTTGGCTTGAAATACAGGATGGCCGGGGGGCGAACTCATAAAATTAGGGGGAAAAATCAACACGTATTAAATTTTCAGACGAAAAACGCATAAAAATACATTACGGAGCGAGAAAACAGGGGAGCACAACTAGTCTATTGGAGCCATGTGGCCCCGCTGGCTGCTGGCTTGTTCAGCTTAGTATTTCTGCATGACACATGCTGTGAACTTTTGGTGCATGGGAAGAGACGACCATGACGGGAATATATTTGAGACATTGAGAGGGAAATAGGAAAGTAATAATTTTTAAATGACACAATTTAAGATTTCTTGATTTTTATTTTAAAAGTGATTACAACTAATACTTGTAAAATTTTAAAAGTGAGTACTACTTAATAATTTTTTGAAATATTAGAAAATATAGTATATGTTAATTTATCAAAGCGTGAGACGAAATTGATATTTACAAAAACTTTATGTCAAAAGATTAACACTAATGAAGGAAAAAATGGGGCGCTCCCCCAACCCCGTTAAATCCTTTGCCCATGTTTATAGTTATACATGTGTTTGAAGTGTTATTAGTGTTTGAAGTGTATACATGATGTTTTTGGTTTTATCTATTATGTTTTTAATTTGTATATGTTATTTTTAAGTATCTACATGATGTTTTTATATGCAAATATGATGTTCATTTTAGATATCATGTTTTATTTAGTGCTTAAAAACATCATAAAAAATTTAATTTTATAAACAGAAAAAACATCAAAAATATGTAAAGTTTTATAGAAGTTCAAAAATACACGTGACTTTCAAACAAAAATTTAACATAAGATTTTGACTTTACCATTAACGCATGATGTTATTTAATTTGTGATGTTTTAGTTCTATATGTGCTTTAAGTATGTTATTCGTGTTTTTAGTGTATATATAGTGTTTTTGGTTCTGTCAATTCTGTTATTGATCTGTATACTTTGTTTTAAAGTATGTATATGATGCTGGTATGTAGATATCGTGTTTTTTAAACACCATGTACATAACACCATGTTATTTATTGTTTAAAACCATCATAAAACATTCAATTTCATAAATAGAAGGAAAAACACCAAAAAAGGCAAGTTTTATCACAGTTTAAAAACATCATGTTATGTTTAGTGTTTAAAACACTATAAAACCTCCAGTTTTATAAACAGCACCAAAAAAAAAAAAACCAAACAATGCCAAGCTTAACGAACGAATAGTTTTACAAACGTCGTGTCTAAAATTACCCATTTTTAAAAATATTGTGTAAAATTATGCATTTAAAAACACCATTTGTGTATTGTTTAAAATCGTCTTAAAACGTCTTGTTTTCACGCCACAAAAACTCCACTATTTTTTTTAAATATAGCAATATATTTGTTAGAAACATAAAAAAATACTCTATTATATTTAAAAAAATATTAACGAATAAAATGTTTACGAGCGTTTTGAAAGGGTGTTTGTTCAAATGATATCAATGTATGTTAAGGTGTTCTTTCTAAAATAGATTAAGGGCTCGAGTCCCATTTTAACAAAAAGAAAATGTGTTTGACGTTAAAAAAAAGATGTGATTTCACGCCAATCAAAAATCACGAGGTCAAGTATTGAGGATGACTACTTTATTATATACATATAGGTGTTGCTATTTTGTATTAACTAGGTTTTTTCCGGCCGCGTGTTGCGGCGGGTTATCACAGTACACTCATGTTAATATGTATTATATATAATGTGCAGAAGCATAAGTTATATAACAAAATCAAATCTCTCATTACGAACTTTATACTAATTTCTCATTAAAAAATAAAATCATACAAAATTTATGAAAAATATGTTACGAAAATAATAGAAAAATTACTTACAAAATCATTCTTACCAGCAACCAATTGACTGAATTAAAAAAACCTAAATCTCTAAACAAACATCGATTTTCTATGAAAACAAATAAATTATCGTTACCTACTCCAAACACAACCGAAACCCTAGAAAGAACCACGTTTTTTCACTATAGTATTCATATGATATAATAATATATATACATATTTATATTTACTATTTCAATTTAATATAAATATTTATACTATTCAATTTGGTTGCTTTTTAATATATATATTAATTGAAAGAAAAATTCGAATATAAAAAATTAAACTTTTAACACTTTCAAATAACCCCACTAAAATATATACCGGAACTTAAAAAAAAAAGCCTTTAAAACATGTTAATATAGGTGTACCCAAAAATCACTCATTAAATTAGTCATGTTTAAATAAACCCGTTAGTTTTTTTTTTTGAACAACAATCGCCCGGTCACCTGGGATCACCCTGGCAAATAGATCACCTTTACGCCCAAATAACATATCGTGATGACGTGATCAACCCGTTGCAGAAGGAAACCTACAACTAGAAAAACCCCTGGCTCAACCCAGAGCAATATTTGCTCTAGATGAGACTCCAACCCAAGACCTCTCATAAGAGAAGTCAAGGGGCAACCACTAAGCTAGAAGCCCTTTGGTAAATAAACCCATTTGTTAAATGTGTAATATTCGGGCTGATGTGTTTAATAAAACAGATTGTATTACCCAACTTAAAAATATTTATTAACTTGTCTTGTTTTATGTTATGTCAGGAGTTATTCTGGCTAACTAATAATTTTTTTAAAAAAATTGACTCTTTTTTTATCAAAATATATTTAGATATATAAAACTAACTATCTACTAAAAAAAATCAACTGTAAATCTCAACAAACTATACTAAACACTGATTTGGTTGTTTCTAGGTAAAGATCTTCATAATTAAAATTAGGGATAACTTTATACGAATATAACCACTTTTATAACTGTTTCAATTAAGTCACTGAAATTTTTTTGTGTCATGATCATAATTATCTCATTGAACTTGTTAATGGTGTTCTATTCCTGTGTAAATTACTTGAATTGCATGTTAATGTTTTACAAAAATATAACCAACTTTCATAATTGTTCCAATTAAGTCTTTGAATATTTTTTTGGCTCAGTTAGGTCATTGAACTTATTAGTGATGTTCTAATCCTAAGTAAATAAAAATTATTTACACTTGCTATTTAATAATATTAAATTATTAGAAAATATTAGATTAAAATTATTTAAAACCGCCAACGTTTACACATATTATTTAAAAAGTTATTAAATTTAAATAATTTTTTGCTTTCAAAATTTTTTATTTATTTAGATTATTTTTTAGAATGATAAAATTACCACTTAACATATTTATTAAATTAAGTATACGAAAATATCATATCAACATGCTATTCAAGTTATTTACATGTGATTAAAACACTATTAAAATTACCCAATCAAGAAAAAAAAAAAGTTATAGTGACTTATTAGAACAATTATAAAAGTTGGTTATATTTGTATAAAGTTATCTCTTAAAATTAACACAAATAGCCGATGCGAGGTCTTGGTAAAAAGAAACTACAGGTTTCTGGGTTGATAGTTTTCTCTTAACTTCTGTATGAGAGCTCTTGGGTTCAAATACGAGCCGATGCTTATTTGTTAAGGTAATGTCAAAAAGTTTACCCCGTTGTTCCAAGCCCTATACAAAAAAAAGTTTTTTGTGAAAAGAATACATGCAAACTATCTATATAGTTTAACTTTACATTAATTAAACTAACTAATAAATAAAGATTATAACCATGAGAATAACTAAAAGAAAAATAAATACAATTTCTCAAAACAATCGCAATTTTGAAACCGATTTGATTAATATCAGTTTGAACATGACCAGAACCATAAGAATGAAGATGATTTGTAATTTTATACTTTAGGTGGTGTTTGTGGCAAAGGAGGTGGAGGTGGAGGTGGTGACAAAGATGTATAAATATGGTTTTACAATTGTTTTTTAATTTGTCATGTAATATTTTTAATACCTTGAATTCCAAACAAACTATGACATTATTGTCTTTTTCTCAACGAACTTCATTATCAATGGTTCTTGGGTGCTGACAATCAATATGCCATTTCACGTCTGTCCAATTTTGCTTATATGTTTCAACATAAACGAGTTTAGGCCCAAAACCTAGCCCTCGGCAGTCGACTCTAGCCCACGGGCTTAAATAGAGCCCAAGGAGTTTATTATATATATAACCTGGTCTCATACATCATGACCATACAATATCACATGCCACCACAAAACAAGCTTGGACGGACCCATAACGGTCGACCGATTGAACCCTTGATCTATTCATATGAATAGAATATGGAATGGAATGATTTTGTATGCTGGAACAAAAAGAAAAAAAAGACATATTTGTTAATCATGCAGAAATATAAAGTGATGTTTTTTCCGACCCTTCAAGGAATGAATGGTTTTTGTAATTCAATCTCATTTTTTTAAATATTTTTGTACGACTTATGACCTGACCTATGACCTAAAACATAGCCTGAATCATGTTCCAACTCATTCCTGAATCACAACTCAACCAATGACTTGAACCATGAGTCGACCCATTACTCGCCCTATGACTCAAACTATGTGACCCGACTAGAGGTGGGCAAAAAAAGGGACCCGGAACCGGAACCGACAACCTGAACCGGAACCGGTCATACCCGAACCGGTGGGTACAAATGGGTGCGGTTTTTCAGAAAAATTAGAACACGAACCGGAACCGAAACCGAAACCGGAACTGGTTCCACCTGAACCCGGCCAAAACCCGAACCAGAACCGGTCAAAAACCGATTGGAACCGGTTAAAACCCGGAACTGGAACCGGAACTGGGTATTGACTTTGTTGACCGGAACTGGAACCGATTGGAACCGGAACCGGTTCCAAAAAAAACCCGATTTGTGCACCTCTAAACCGACTCATGACTTAATCATGACCCAACTCGTGAATCAAACATGAGCCAAACCACAACCCAACCCATGAATCAAACCACAACTTGACTCAGTTCATAGCTTAACCCATGTCCCGTACCATCAATGACCCATGACCAAACCTAACGTGATATATGACCTAAACCATGACCCGACACATGAAATGTATTTAGTTTGTTCATTTTTTCTTTTGTATCGAACATATGATTCATTTCATAAGATAACCTACAAACAATGAAATGGTAATGATCAATTAATTTCCTTTGGTTGTTCCATCACCTAGTAAACGCCTCATTTGCAGTGCACACATATAATGTATATATATGTGTGGACCCTCAAGGGACCAACGTAAAATTGCACTAATTTTAACGTTATTTTACTTATTTTGGGAAAATAACGTTAAAAATGCTGGGATGATCAACTTCAAACGATAACTTTGAGTCGAGGACTCCTTCGAAGCAGCCTCTCTATCCAACTGGGATAGGGGTAAGGTTTGCGTCTATCCTTCCCCCCAGACCCACTGAATATACTGGGTAAGTTTGTTTGTTCCATCACCTAGTACATTACTTTCGATTCTATCGTTCATTTCATTACCTCATAACAAACAAACAAACAAATCCATATACCAAACAACAGCTTTAAAAACCACATCATCTTAAATACAAAACTAGAAGCATCACATTGTTTATAAAAAAATAAAAACAAAAATAAATCTATTAACTAGCCTTTGGCCTAATCTCGATGCCTTGAATGATGAGACCAGCCTTCCAATTCCCTCCTTTGACCTCCATCATGCTCATATCAAGCTTCCCTTCTTGCCCCTTTTCATTATAAAACTCACCCAACTCGATCTCAAGCCACCCGTCTCGCCTGAGTTTGGGACCATCTTGAGGAGTGATGGTACTAAACCGGCTTCCCAGACGCCTCAAATGGCCAAACATCCCCATTCATCTCCTTCCTAGTAGCATTTGCTCATACTCATTCTCGTATCTTTGCCTCCCGCACGCTCCAGGGTCAAGAAACACCGGTTTGATTTTACCATCAGTTTGATTATCAACACCACATAAACCAACTGAAACTTCAGCAGGCTGGTATTCGAATCTGTACGTGTGTGGAGTCAATTTATACACAAGGAAGTATCTATTCTACCATGAACTTCAAGCCAACTCATCAAACCTACAGTTGTGGTCAAAATCATAAATTTAGAATCAATTTGTGTTGACCAACAATGAAAAGTCAAATCTGAAAATGTAGGGAAGTTTAACCTCGATTCAGGGATGGATAGGTCTCGTGCAGCCAACATGTAGCATTTTTTCCCACTCAATTTATGTAACAAGATACTCTGTTACAATTACAACCGATTCAGATTCATAAACAGATCACCATCTTGTAAGTTTATACATTTAATCTTAAAAAAGTATTTGGATATGATTAAGTTGATTAATCTGGTATAACAAGTTTATCGAGCTTGACCAAGCAGATTGCATCTATGATTTTCTACATGTTTTATCATTTTCAAATAACTAGTTTACGATACCACATATTTTGCATGTTAGGAACATAGAAGTTTAGGTGGCGTTTGTTTTTTGAAAGGTAAAATGTCTGCAGAGTGCGGAACACACTCTACAGTACTCTATAGCAGAAGAGCTAGGCAAACTTATGCAGTCTATTAAAAGGAGACTGTTTTTTAACGTCTATAACCTGATAAGATAATTTAAAATCAGAATAAAACAATAGCATTACCACTAACATTTTAAATCCTGCATATGTTGAAATACCATCTAAGGGTATGCTTAGATGTGAAATTAGAAGCCTAATTTGACTGAGTTTACAAAAATTTGTTCTGAGTACTCAAGTAAATGCAACAGATGATCTCATACACGAACAATAAAAGATATCTTCAACAATATAAATTCAAATAAATCACATTAGTTAATTCTATAAATCAAAGAGTTTGACCAGTGTGACTTTTGCAGAGAAGACCCATATGATGACAACAGTCCCGATCAAAAGCAATCCAGCTTGATACCTCCACCTAGGGCTGTTCACGAGCCGAATTGAATCGACCGAGGGTGTGCTCGTGCTTGGCTCGTTTACAAACCGAGCGGCTCGGCTTGGCTCGGATTTGCAAAATCGAGCCAGATGTCGTGCTTGTTGCTTGGCTCATTTTAAAACCGAGCGGCTCGGCTTGGTTCGGTTTGGCTCGGTTTCAAAATAAAATTTAATGCAAACCGGTCATCAATTTAGTTTCACGGCCGGTCTTTTTCCAAAACATTTGGTCGGTAGTTTCAAAAGTTTGAAGCCATAGTTAACAGTTTGGTTTATGGTTTTCACTAAAAAACTGGTCGTTAAAAAACCGAACCAGACTTTATGATACACACACATACATACACACATATTAAATAGATACATAGGTAAGTTCATTGATTTAGACATCATTGACACACACACACACACATATATATATGTTTGGGCTTACAACACAGATAATAAAACGATTAGTTTTTATTTTTAACGGGTCAAACATCCTAAACCTAAAATGCCCAAGTTCTAAACAAACCGTTTAGCGGTTTGTTTTGCTTTTAATTCTTATGGTTCGGTTTTGGTTATTGTTATTCAAAAACCGTTAATAACGGTTAGGTTTATGGTTTCATCCAAAAACTTTAAAAACCGGTACCTTGAATACTCATAATACGAAAGCATAAAAAAAATTAAAATTTATAAATACTTCGTAAACATCATTATACATTAGTTTGAATACACAACATCATTCATCTTTAAAAACTTGAAACATGTTAGTGTTAATAAAAATTTATATATATATATATAAATATATAGGGGAGGGCTCCACAGAAAACCCTTCTTTTTAAGAAAACTAAAAAAACTACCAATCTACCGTTGATTAATGTAATTAACGGTTGAGATCATTTAAGAGCAAGATTATAAATAAATGTTAATTTATGAATTAATTATATAACAATAAAGATAGAATGGTCAAAACAAATTATTTCTCTCTCTTAATAATTAAATAAATCCTAAAATAACTCTCCACTCTTCTCTCTCCTCTCTCCTAGATTAATATACATTTAAGTTTTAAACAATAAATATATATATATATATATATATATATTTAAACTAACAAAAAATTAATACATGCATTTAAAATGTTTATTTTTCCATCAAATGTATAAACTCGGCTAATTACACATAAACCTGATTACGTATACGTAAGCATGCAAGTAAACCTGATTACGTATACGTAAGCACACGCAAAATGTTTATTTTTCCATCAAATGTATAAACTCGGCTAATTACACAAAACCTGATTACGTATACGTAAGCACGCAAGTAAACCTGATTACGTATACGTAAGCACACGCATAAACATGATTACTTATACGTATGCACACAAGTAAACCTGATTACGTATACGTAATCACACATGATGTAAAAACAATGATAAAAAAAGACTAAGTGTAAGTGCATATATATGTAGCATGATTACACGTATATGTAATCATACAAGTAAACTTGATTACATATACGTAAGCAATCAAAAAAATGCGAAAGAATTCAAAAAAAAAAAAAAGCATCTGATAACATATGCGTAGTGAACCCAAATCTGACCCCTAAGCGATGCCCCAGCATCTTTGTTAGACTGTTGCCGTACACCAGCACCAAATATCTCATATTATGAGCTTTTCGATCAAACATTCTCGATTTAATCAAACTTAATCCATCTATTCCCAATTTCTTTCAATCTCAAAACTACATCTTTCTTCCTCACATATACAAAATGCCGTTCGTTAAACAAAAGTCAAAACTGCCATTGGTGATCGGAAAGATCGGCTAATACACCGTATTCGATACTACCACTGCTAAACCCTCATCGGAATCAGATTCTCAATAGAAAAAGAACCCTTCTCTGGTTCAGCCGCCACCGGTTCACTACGAGAAGACTCCATCGGGATCTTTTGGGACGCCATTGCTACACATCAGAATTGTAATCTTTTGGGTCATCAGACGTTTTTGAGAAAAAAGAATCTAATGGTGAAGGTTATGAACGTAAATATTTTTTAAGGATTCATAAATCTTTGCAACTTTGATCTCAGAGAATGAATTTGGTGATAATAACTCTATGAAATCGATGACACATGTTTTATTTCAAATTTGATTTGATAAAATCAAACACAATTAATTTTTAAGAGAGAGAAAGGGGTCATAGTTAATAATAAATACATTCTATAAATAATTAGTTGTAAATTTACTAAACTATCCTTTTTATTTAATTTAAAATAATATCAAAGAAATTTTCTGATTGTTTATTAAGAGTTTTCTTAGTTTTTTTGAAAATTAGAAGTTTTCTTATGATCCTTCCCCTATATATATATATATATATAGGATGCACATCTTATAATAACCCACCATAAATGCGTTAACCGTTTAACCCTATATTTGCCATTGATTTAATATAAAATAACCAAGATTTAGATCCAATGGTTTACATTACTAAAGGGTAAGATGGTAAAATTCTTTCTTTCAAAATATGATTTAATGTGATGGTGACAAGTGTCACCCACCTTCTCTCACATCTATATTTTAATTTTTAAAAAAAAGTTTACCCCCTAATTTTTTAAAGCTTGAAAACTTTTTTATAAATTATTATTTTTTTATAAAAATTATACCATTAAATTTATCTTATTTTTCTCTTTAATTCAAGTATAGTTTCGTCATCTTTTTTAATATTTTGTAATAACATCAATGTAAGTATCGTCATTTTTTTCAGCGTAACGTAATTACATCAATGTAAGTCTCGTCATTTTTTTTAATATTTCGTAATAACATCAATGTAAGTATCGTCATTTTTTTCAGCGTGACATAATTACATCAATGTAAGTCTCGTCATTTTTATTATTATTTCGTAATAACATCAATGTAAGTTATCGTCATTTTTTTCAGCATAACGTAATTACATCAATGAAAGTCTCGTCATTTTTTTCAACATTTCGTAATTACATCGATGTAAGTTTCGTCATTTCTTTTCAACATTAGGTAACTACATCAATGTAAGTAGAGTTGGGCAAACCGGTTTTTTTTTAAACCGGTTCCGGTTCCGGTTCCAAACGGTTCCAGTTCCGGTCAACAAAGTCAAAAACCGGTTCCGGTTTTTTGCCGGTTCCGATTCGGGTTTGACCGGGTAAAGGTGAAACCGGTTCCGCTTTTTTCGGTTCCGGTTCCGGTTCCAATTTCTCTGAGAATCCGAAACCTACCCACGGGTTCCGGTTCCGGTTCCAAAACCGGGTTTTTTGCCCAGCTCGTTACAATGATGTAAATACATGACATAAAAAAAAAAAAAAAACAAGTCGAGACTATAACGAAAAATTATACCAATAAATTTACCCCCTAATTTTTTAAAGCTTGATAACTTTTTTATATACTATTATTTTTTATAAAAATTATACCACTAAATTTGTCTTATTTTTCTCTTTAATTCAAGTATAGTCTCGTCTTTTTTTCCACTACTTCATAATTACATCAATATAAGTCTCGCCATTTTTTTCCGCGTAACGTAATTACATCAATGTAAGTCTCGTCATATTTTTAAACATTTGGTAATTACATCAATATAAGTTTCGTCATTTCTTTTCAACATTATGTAATTACATCAATGTAAGTTTCAACGTTTTTTTTATCATTTTGTAATTATATCAATGTAAGTATCGTTATTTTTTCCAGCCTTTCAACTTTCGTAATTACTTCAACGTAACAAACATGGTGTAATATTTCTATTTAATCAGTGTTTGTTACATTGATGTAATTATGGACGCTGTTACACTACGTTTGTTACGTTGACGTAATTACGAAAGTTGAAAGACTGAAGAAAATGATGAGACTTATACTGATGTACTTACCTAATGCAAAAAAAACGTTGAGACTTACATTTAGAGGTGGGCAAAAAACCCGGTTTTGGAACCGGAACCGGAACCGGTGGGTAGGTTTCGGATTCTCAGAGAAATTGGAACCGGAACCGGAACCGAAAAAAGCGGAACCGGTTTCACCTTTACCCGGTCAAACCCGAATCGGAACCGGCAAAAAACCGGAACCGGTTTTTGACTTTGTTGACCGGAACTGGAACCGTTTGGAACCGGAACCGGAACCGGTTTAAAAAAAAACCGGTTTGCCCAACTCTACTTACATTGATGTAGTTACCTAATGTTGAAAAGAAATGACGAAACTTACATCGATGTAATTACGAAATGTTGAAAAAAATGACGAGACTTTCATTGATGTAATTACGTTATGCTGAAAAAAATGACGATAACTTACATTGATGTTATTACGAAATAATAAAAAAAATGACGAGACTTACATTGATTTAATTATGTCACGCTGAAAAAAATGACGATACTTACATTGATGTTATTACGAAATATTAAAAAAAATGACGAGACTTACATTGATGTAATTACGTTACGCTGAAAAAAATGACGATACTTACATTGATGTTATTACAAAATATTAAAAAAGATGACGAAACTATACTTGAATTAAAGAGAAAAATAAGATAAATTTAATGGTATAATTTTTATAAAAAAATAATAATTTATAAAAAAGTTTTCAAGCTTTAAAAAATTAGGGGGTAAACTTTTTTTTTAAAAATTAAAATATAGATGTGAGAGAAGGTGGGTGACACTTGTCACCATCACATTAAATCATATTTTGAAAGAAAGAATTTTACCATCTTACCCTTTAGTAATGTAAACCATTGGATCTAAATCTTGGTTATTTTATATTAAATCAATGGCAAATATAGGGTTAAACGGTTAACGCATTTATGGTGGGTTATTATAAGATGTGCATCCTATATATATATATATATATAGGGGAAGGATCATAAGAAAACTTCTAATTTTCAAAAAAACTAAGAAAACTCTTAATAAACAATCAGAAAATTTCTTTGATATTATTTTAAATTAAATAAAAAGGATAGTTTAGTAAATTTACAACTAATTATTTATAGAATGTATTTATTATTAACTATGACCCCTTTCTCTCTCTTAAAAATTAATTGTGTTTGATTTTATCAAATCAAATTTGAAATAAAACATGTGTCATCGATTTCATAGAGTTATTATCACCAAATTCATTCTCTGAGATCAAAGTTGCAAAGATTTATGAATCCTTAAAAAATATTTACGTTCATAACCTTCACCATTAGATTCTTTTTTCTCAAAAACGTCTGATGACCCAAAAGATTACAATTCTGATGTGTAGCAATGGCGTCCCAAAAGATCCCGATGGAGTCTTCTCGTAGTGAACCGGTGGCGGCTGAACCAGAGAAGGGTTCTTTTTCTATTGAGAATCTGATTCCGATGAGGGTTTAGCAGTGGTAGTATCGAATACGGTGTATTAGCCGATCTTTCCGATCACCAATGGCAGTTTTGACTTTTGTTTAACGAACGGCATTTTGTATATGTGAGGAAGAAAGATGTAGTTTTGAGATTGAAAGAAATTGGGAATAGATGGATTAAGTTTGATTAAATCGAGAATGTTTGATCGAAAAGCTCATAATATGAGATATTTGGTGCTGGTGTACGGCAACAGTCTAACAAAGATGCTGGGGCATCGCTTAGGGGTCAGATTTGGGTTCACTACGCATATGTTATCATATGCTTTTTTTTTTTTTGAATTCTTTCGCATTTTTTTGATTGCTTACGTATATGTAATCAAGTTTACTTGTATGATTACATATACGTGTAATCATGCTACATATATATGCACTTACACTTAGTCTTTTTTATCATTGTTTTTACATCATGTGTGATTACGTATACGTAATCAGGTTTACTTGTGTGCATACGTATAAGTAATCATGTTTATGCGTGTGCTTACGTATACGTAATCAGGTTTACTTGCGTGCTTACGTATACGTAATCAGGTTTTGTGTAATTAGCCGAGTTTATACATTTGATGGAAAAATAAACATTTTGCGTGTGCTTACGTATACGTAATCAGGTTTACTTGCATGCTTACGTATACGTAATCAGGTTTATGTGTAATTAGCCGAGTTTATACATTTGATGGAAAAATAAACATTTTAAATGCATGTATTAATTTTTTGTTAGTTTAAATATATATATATATATATATATTTATTGTTTAAAACTTAAATGTATATTAATCTAGGAGAGAGGAGAGAGAAGAGTGGAGAGTTATTTTAGGATTTATTTAATTATTAAGAGAGAGAAATAATTTGTTTTGACCATTCTATCTTTATTGTTATATAATTAATTCATAAATTAACATTTATTTATAATCTTGCTCTTAAATGATCTCAACCGTTAATTACATTAATCAACGGTAGATTGGTAGTTTTTTTAGTTTTCTTAAAAAGAAGGGTTTTCTGTGGAGCCCTCCCCTATATATTTATATATATATATATATAAATTTTTATTAACACTAACATGTTTCAAGTTTTTAAAGATGAATGATGTTGTGTATTCAAACTAATGTATAATGATGTTTACGAAGTATTTATAAATTTTAATTTTTTTATGCTTTCGTATTATGAGTATTCAAGGTACCGGTTTTTAAAGTTTTTGGATGAAACCATAAACCTAACCGTTATTAACGGTTTTTGAATAACAATAACCAAAACCGAACCATAAGAATTAAAAGCAAAACAAACCGCTAAACGGTTTGTTTAGAACTTGGGCATTTTAGGTTTAGGATGTTTGACCCGTTAAAAATAAAAACTAATCGTTTTATTATCTGTGTTGTAAGCCCAAACATATATATATGTGTGTGTGTGTGTGTCAATGATGTCTAAATCAATGAACTTACCTATGTATCTATTTAATATGTGTGTATGTATGTGTGTGTATCATAAAGTCTGGTTCGGTTTTTTAACGACCAGTTTTTTAGTGAAAACCATAAACCAAACTGTTAACTATGGCTTCAAACTTTTGAAACTACCGACCAAATGTTTTGGAAAAAGACCGGCCGTGAAACTAAATTGATGACCGGTTTGCATTAAATTTTATTTTGAAACCGAGCCAAACCGAACCAAGCCGAGCCGCTCGGTTTTAAAATGAGCCAAGCAACAAGCACGACATCTGGCTCGATTTTGCAAATCCGAGCCAAGCCGAGCCGCTCGGTTTGTAAACGAGCCAAGCACGAGCACACCCTCGGTCGATTCAATTCGGCTCGTGAACAGCCCTAGGTGGAGGTATCAAGCTGGATTGCTTTTGATCGGGACTGTTGTCATCATATGGGTCTTCTCTGCAAAAGTCACACTGGTCAAACTCTTTGATTTATAGAATTAACTAATGTGATTTATTTGAATTTATATTGTTGAAGATATCTTTTATTGTTCGTGTATGAGATCATCTGTTGCATTTACTTGAGTACTCAGAACAAATTTTTGTAAACTCAGTCAAATTAGGCTTCTAATTTCACATCTAAGCATACCCTTAGATGGTATTTCAACATATGCAGGATTTAAAATGTTAGTGGTAATGCTATTGTTTTATTCTGATTTTAAATTATCTTATCAGGTTATAGACGTTAAAAAACAGTCTCCTTTTAATAGACTGCATAAGTTTGCCTAGCTCTTCTGCTATAGAGTACTGTAGAGTGTGTTCCGCACTCTGCAGACATTTTACCTTTCAAAAAACAAACGCCACCTAAACTTCTATGTTCCTAACATGCAAAATATGTGGTATCGTAAACTAGTTATTTGAAAATGATAAAACATGTAGAAAATCATAGATGCAATCTGCTTGGTCAAGCTCGATAAACTTGTTATACCAGATTAATCAACTTAATCATATCCAAATACTTTTTTAAGATTAAATGTATAAACTTACAAGATGGTGATCTGTTTATGAATCTGAATCGGTTGTAATTGTAACAGAGTATCTTGTTACATAAATTGAGTGGGAAAAAATGCTACATGTTGGCTGCACGAGACCTATCCATCCCTGAATCGAGGTTAAACTTCCCTACATTTTCAGATTTGACTTTTCATTGTTGGTCAACACAAATTGATTCTAAATTTATGATTTTGACCACAACTGTAGGTTTGATGAGTTGGCTTGAAGTTCATGGTAGAATAGATACTTCCTTGTGTATAAATTGACTCCACACACGTACAGATTCGAATACCAGCCTGCTGAAGTTTCAGTTGGTTTATGTGGTGTTGATAATCAAACTGATGGTAAAATCAAACCGGTGTTTCTTGACCCTGGAGCGTGCGGGAGGCAAAGATACGAGAATGAGTATGAGCAAATGCTACTAGGAAGGAGATCAATGTAAATTACATCACTGTAATTTATCATTTTTAAAAAAGTTTCAAATAAATTTGTTATATTTAAGTTCGTTACAATGATGTAAATATAGGGCATCTAAAAAAAGTAAAAAAAAATTAGTCGAGACTATAACGGAATTAAAGAGAAAAATGAGACGAATATAGTGGTGCAATTTTTTTTAAAAAATAATATATTATAAAAAAGTTATTAATGTTTAAAAAAGATGGGGGGAAAAACTTATAAAGGTAAAATGACTAGGATGCCCTTTTTAATATTTTAATGAAAAGCTTATGTGTAAGTTTATGATTGGTTGAAATGGTTATGTAGTTGTAGCAAAAGATGATGGTTATTTTTTATACCCTTCCCTATATATATATATATATATATAGGGAAGTGATCAAATGATAACCCATGGATAGAACATTAATCCATTAACTCAAATCTAATGGCTAGTCAAAAAATTAAGTGTCTAAGATTGTGTCATGTGTCATCTTTCATATTAAAAGACAGAAGGGTATTTTAGTCATTTGCATCATATTAAAAAGCTGGAATTAATTTGGTGGTGTCATGTGTCACCTTCTAATATATTTTAATATATATACTTTTTTATTTAAAGTTTACCCCCTCTTTTTTTATACATCCATAACTTTTTTATACTATAATATTTTTTTATAAAAATTGCACCGTTTTACTCGTCTTATTTTTCTCTTTAATTCCGTTATAGTCTTGACTAGGTTTTTTTATTTTTTTTTCGGATGTTCGTATTTACACCAATGTAACAAGCATAAAAATAACAAATTATTTGAAACGAGTTGTAACGAATTTGGGTTTACATTGTTGTAGATTAAATAGGGGTTACGTTTAAGAGTGTAAAAGAGCGAAGCCGCTCCAGAGCTCGTTAATACCGTTATATTCTTGACTACGTTTTTTGATTTTTTTTCCGAAAGTTCGTATTTACATCATTGTAACAAGTATAAACATAACGACTATAAAATATAACACATTCTTTGATTTTTTTACAACAGTAAATTACATTACTATAGTTAAATAAAAATGATATAAAAGTGAGCATAAAACTTTTGTTACATCACTGTAAATAAATAAATGATACAACATAACTATGGGTGTTAACGAGCTATTTTATCTAAACGAGCCGAGCTCAAGCCTTAACGAGGTCGGGATTAGATCAGCTCGTTTACACCCCTAAACGTAACCCATAATAAACTTACGAAAATGTAAACCAAAATTCGTTACAACTTCTTACAAATAATGTGTAATGTTTATATTTGTTACATTGTTGTAATTTACTACTGTAAAAAAATAAAAGAATGTGTTATATTTATGGTCGTTACATTGATGTAAATCCAAAATTTTTAGTCAAAGTCAAATAAAAGTTACATTTATAATAAATTTAAAATGATTTTGTAACGAATTTTATTTTTACGTTGCTGTAAATTAAATATGGTTATATTCTATCAGTTATTTAATTACAATGATGCAACAAATAAAAAACCTAGTCAATAATATAACGGAAAAAAATAAAAAACCTAGTCAATAATATAACGAAATTAACGAGCTCGGGATCGGCTTGGCTCGTTTACACTCCTAAACGTAACCCCTATTTATTTTACAACAATATAAAACCCAAATTCTTTACAAATCATTACAAATAATTTGTTATTTTTATACTTGTTACATTGGTGTAAATACGAACATCCGAAAAAAAATAAAAAAACCTAGTCAAGACTATAACGGAATTAAAGAGAAAAATAAGATGATTAAAATGGTGCAATTTTTATAAAAAAATATTATAGTATAAAAAAGTTATGGATGTAATTTATCGTGATGTAATTTACATTGACGTAAAATTTGGTTTCGGTTTTTTCGGTTAATTTGGTTCCGGTGCGGTTTTTTCGGTTAATTCGGTTTCGGTTCGGTTTTTTTCTTGCTTTTTGCTCATCCCTAATTTGTAACGAGCCTAAATACAACAAATTAGTTTGAATTGTTTTCGAACAATGATAAATTACATCACTATAATTATCATTGTTAGAGAAAAAAAATCAAAATAATGTGTTATATTACATCACTGTAATTTATCATTATAATTATCATTGTTAGAGAAAAAGTAAAATAATGTGTTATATTAATTACATCACTGTAATTTATCATTGTTAGAAAAAAATTTAAAATAATGTGTTATATTTATGCTCGTTATATCGATGTTAATAGTGGGCAATGAGAAAAAAAATTAAAAAAAACTAGTCAACATTATAACGGGAATTAAAGAGAAAATTACATCACTGTAAATAATGTGTTACGTCACCGTTAATTATGTCATTGTAAATTACTTCATTTTGTGTTACATTACTTCATTTTGTGTTATATTACTGTAATTTACCATTGTTAGAAAAAATTTCTAATTAATTTGCTATCGTTAAGCTCGTTACAATGATGTAAATACATGACATCAAAAAAATAAAAAAAAACTAGTCGAGACTATAACGAAATTAAAGAGAAAAATGAGACGAGTATAATGGTGCAATTTTTTTAAAAAAATAATATAGTATAAAAAAGTTATGAATGTTTAAAAAAAAAGGGGTAAACTTTATATAAATAACAAATGTCCTAAATGCCCTTCATACTAAAGACAAAGGAATTGACACGTGGCACGATCCTATACATTTACCTTTTTCAAGTAACCATTGGATGATGGTTAATGGGTTGTAACAAAAGATGAGGGTTATCAAAAATTTCATGCCATATATATATATATATATATATATATAACTGTTATACTTAAACGAGCCAAATCGAGCGAGCCAAATGAGCGACTATCCGAGCGAGCGAAGAGCGAGCTTGCCTTGGCTCGTGCTCGGCTCATTTTGAAACTGAACCGAGCGTGCTCGGCTCGTTTAAACCGAGTGAATTTCGAACGAGCTTTTTTCGAGCTTTTTCCGAGCGAGTATAGAGCAAGCGTCGAGCGACGGGCATTTTGGATGGCCCTACCTCCACCACATCAGTTATAATGAAAAACCCACAAATTTTAGTTGAAAGATCTATGGTTTTGCCAACCCAGATCTTTGAAATTGGCTCGGATATCCCAATTTCACCGACGGAAATCCCTTGAATAATGTTGTATCAAATGGGCCCTGATTTGCGCTTCGATGCATTTGGCTTTAAATTCGAACATCACCTTCGCTGCCCTACCTTCGCAGCACCAACCTTCACCGGTGTTGCTCCGACCGTCACCTAATTTCTTCTTTGGCTTCGCAATCGAACATTACCCTTCCCGGCGCTGCTCCGACCGTCACCGGGGGTGACCCTCTTCTTCCTTTCATTGGTCCCTCGCAACTTCAACATCAAGAAAACCCACTGGTTGCGAGCACCACGTCCAAACCCACCATAAGAGGGTAGGGGTATTGTGTTTTAACCGGGAAGAGGTTGAAAATAGGTGAGAAGAGCTTGATCCATATTTGCACCAAAAATAGGACGGACAGAGGTGTTTTAATGAAATGTGTTCGAGAAAACAACCGGTATTCAGATCCCAACATCTGCCTGTGGTCTGCTCGACGCAGACAGAAGAGTTTAAGAAGAGGTTTTTATAAAACAAACATCATCTTAGGTGGTGTTTGTTTTTTCAGAGGCAAAACATCTGCAGTCTGCGGACCATGTCTGCAAACCTATTTTGCAGAAGAGGTGGACCAAACTTCTGCAAACCTATGCAAGAAGAGGGTTTGTTTTTACATTCTGTAAACCTCTTTTAAAAAATATTCCTCTAAAATCATAAAACCACCGTAACCTAGCCGGTCCCCTAATCTCAATCCCGGATAATCACCATGGGAGGAGGAACAAAAGCCTTTCTTGATTTAGGCAAACACTGTAAATCCATAACTTCTTCAAACATCTTCAATCGATGTTTTTACAAAAGCCTTTCCTGATCTAGCTTTCCGATTGCAAACATCTTGATTTTCTTCCCTTCAAATGCGACAGTTGTCACAAGGTAAATCCATAACTTCTTCAATCGATTCACCCTTTCCGTTTGTAGAATCTCAAAATATAATCATGATTTCGCTTTCACGTTGCAGCCTTTTTTGTCTTGAATATCGATTGTACAAGTCCCACAATTGTTTAACTACTGTTAGATCGGTGGGGGCGGTGATGGAAGGCGGTGGAAGGTTAGGGTTCACGATCGGCGAGGGCGGTGGAGGTCTCGCAATCGGTGGGGGCCGACGGCTGTGGGAGGCCGGAGGGGGCAGCGGTGGAAGTAGGTCACCGATGTGGAGGTGGACGGGACGACTGACGAGGCATCGGTGGGACTTCGGAGTAGGGCTGCGTGAAAAAGAGGAGGATAACATGGAGACGAGAAGAGGTTTGGAAGAGGTGGAAAGAGCTTGGTCCATGTCTGCGTGAAAAAAGAGGTTGGGCAGATGTTTTTTAACGACGTCTTTTGAAAAACAAACAATCTGCAACGCCCAACCTCTGCCCGTGGTCTGCGCGGCGCAGATAAAAGAGCTCACGAAGAGCTTTTTGAAAAAAACAAACACCTCCTTAGTGTAATTGAGATTTAGTTGGGAAGAGTGACACATATCAAAATGTTCGTTGCAAATTATGTGTTACCTTTTAAGCAAATGAATCAAACTTGAGCTTATAAAACCATATTAACAAACATTTTTCCTGACGCTTTCAAAACTTTTGCTACAAAATTATTGATGCTATATTATCATACTGGTAATTTGATGCTTATGGAATTTTATTTAATGACGTCAAATATAAAAATTTTGAAAAAAAAACTCAATGTTTGAACAAATGATATAACCAAATAATAATAATATTATAAAATATTTTGAAGAACTAACACCCGTATTTACTTGTGTCATTGCTTTAAACTAATTTTAAATGTTAAGACGGTTAAATGTTTGATAGACGATAGTTATGACAATTTAAATAAAATGAACATCAATCAGAAGGTCACGTATGTACAATAATGTTATTTTTGATGAAAGTAAAATTTAATATTTTTCCAAGACATGCCGCCATTTTTGACTTGTGACACGAAGTTGAACCCGTGTTTTAATGGAGCTAGTGTTGAAATTTTAATTGATGAAATAATTCTTTGTTTGGGTATAGATGACCCACATTTTGCAACAAATACAAAAAAATAATAATTTTAACATATATATGATTGATAATTATTTACAAAAATATGGTTCTTTATCAACATATAACATACAATGTATGGCTTCAAATAGTTCGAGTAGGAGCCAATACATTAACTTTGATTTGTTTAATACTTTAAGACAAAAAGTTACTAAACAGGCTCGAGATAGTAACTCGAGTAGTGACCTTGCAAAATACATGGATCAGATTGGATTTTTGGTAAAATACATAAGGAATTGAAATTTTTGATACTTTGGCTGTATGAAAAGGAAAGAAGGAGAATCTTCATTTCTAGTTTAGCCGTCATAGCCCATAATTTAAAAAAAGGTGTGGTTATTTATACACCACTCTTTTTTATTTTAACACCCCTGTGACCTATACGGCCCATACTAGGTACAGCCTGTATAGAGTACAGACAAACATTCAATCAGAATCTTATGGATTTCAGTGCTTATTCTTTGTACGGGTCGTACTGCCCAGTACAGGCCGTACGAGTTATTTTTTCAAGCCAGTATGAGTCTCATCCCGTGTGAAGTATTGTTATACGACCCGGAAATTATTTATTTTATTTAAACTTAATATATGTGTTGTGTTAATTTGTAACGATATACATCTGTTAGGTTAATTTTGAACGTTATAAGTTTGTTGCGTTATGATTTTAAACGATATTAATTATATCCTTGTTCAAAATAAATATTTTATTTTATAATTAGTTTATGTATGTCAATTTAAACGATATAAGTTTGTCGCGTAAATGTTATAAAAACAAAACACAATCACAAACAATACAAATAAAGAACGAAACATATATACACACATTTAACATGAGCTTTTACATACAACGTAAAGCAAAATATAAAAAAGGCAAACTAAACTATAATCCTCTAGGAGGTCCAGTCGACAATCCTTCATCTGGGTAGACACGTCATGCATGCTCTAACTCAGTGTTGATCGTCCACTTCATAACATCCTGCATCCGATTGAGACGTCTATCCCGACGTCGGCTAGCTTTGTAGCATCAGTGCCGGAACCAGTACCGGAACAGTGATCTCAACAGTGCCATGAACAGTAAACATGTATAAACTTTATGTATTCCAGTGTATTTCATATTCGTATCATATATCATTATCAGTTTGTGTTATCAAACAATGAATTCGAAATCGTTTTCAGAGAAACAGAATTCAGAAAACAGGGTTCATCAGTCAGATAATTATCTGGCATCACAGAACCCTCATTTGATTATGTGTTAGGATTTTTATTATGTATAAACGTATGTGAGGCTTTACAGAACAAAACAACATGGATGTCGTTACGTGAATGCTAAATCAACGGATTATTCGTATAGGTGACGATCTGTACGAATAAATCTGGAAGTTTAACGTTCCGAATGATATCCGATAATTAGAAAACAATATTGAAAAGTATAGTTATCGTCGTGTTCGTACGGGTGACGATTCGAACGAATACGCGCGATGACTTTACGATTCGATTTTAAACAGTAAATTAAATATTTTTGAAAATTTAAAATAAACAAAAGATATTTAGTTAATTTACTAGGAATAACTTAAAATAAATTCTTAAATCTTAGATTAAAACCGAGTCGTTTTGCCGCGAACACTACGAGGAACCGACATATTTCGCTGAACCGAACGAGACCGAACCTACCCGGGTATTTTGGAAACATTAAATGTGATCATTAAAGATCACAACCACCACCACCAACCTCATCTTCCACTCCATTTTCGTGTTTCCTCTTTCTCTCTCTAGAAAGTTTGCTCTCCACCTTCTCTCTAAGAGTTCTCTTCCAAATCTCCACCATTTCAAGCATCCTTGGCATCAAAACGACCATTTCACTTCGTAGATCACGAAAGTACAGAAGATCTAAGTTTTCATCCATCACATTTGAGGTAAATTACGGTTTTAATTGCGGTTTGCTTTTAGTCACATCACGAACACACATGTCTAAGTCATAAGACGGTTTTAGAGTTACCCCTTTGGCTAATCGAGTTAACATGAGAGTATGAGAGTTGTGGATATGATCAGGATTAACAGGGATTGGATTTCACAAAGAAGGAGATGCAGGTTCGTGAAAGGGGACGACCGGCCGAACCTTTGCAGCTAGCCGAGCCTTCGAAGGAGACGAACCTAGGGTCTCCCTAGGACTTAGCCGAACCCTTGAGAGGGACAACTGGCCACGAACCTACATTATTGCCAATCAAGTGCCCTAGACGAACCCTACTCTCCACGAACCAAGCATCAGGACCGCCGAACCTTAAGGTGGCGAATGTCTGGCCAGCCGAACCCAGAGATGTTGCCGAACCCATAGAGAGCCACGAGCCTAGTCGACCACGAACCTGCCTCCACCCACGAACCCATGCATGCTACGAACCTATGTCACTCACGAACCCTGGATGCCAAACCTGCATGCATGGCAGCCGAACCATGACCACCGAACCTTGAGGGGATGCGAACCAAGGGGCTGCGAACCTAGGATTATCCTATGCATTGGCCGAACCTTGGGTCCTCTAAGCTTGTTGATAACAGCGAACCTAGGACCCCCCTTCTGGAACTAGCCGAACCCATCTTTGGAGAAAAACTAGGATTTCTTAACATGGGGCTAACATAATACTTTCATATAAAGGTGGTGGATTTAATTAATAATGCATGGGGAATTTGTGTGAGTGTATGGGAAACTTATTAAGGTCATTTTAATGCCAAAAGGGTAATTAAGGCGAGCATGGATTTGTTATTTTTTTTTATAACAATGGTCTCTTTAAAACACCGTAACAACTCAATGTGAGTTGTTAATATTCATTAAGTTATCTTGACACTTGGAAAATTCTTATGGAACCATGTAAATAAAAAGGAAAGCATGAAGGTTGGATGTTGATTTAAAGGTTAACACCAAATTCTTGAGAAAATTTATAAAACAGATAACAAATTTAGATAATTCACCCGAGTTATCTAGGATTAGTTATGCCAAACATGGGTTCAGAATCATGGATTACACAAAGGTTAACAATGGGCCGAATTGGGCCCAATGGGCCTAACTTAAGCCCATCATGTGTTAAAAGTCATTTTAGTTAAAGATAATGATATTTTAATAAACGGAAATGAATGGTAAAAAAAATTGTTCTAAATTTAATTAAATGATTTTATAAATTAATATTTAAACTTAAAAGGAATTAATTTAAAACATATTAATTAAGACTTGTTATAATTAACTGTGGGATACGGGATACAAATGGGTATTTAAGTTAGACTAGTTAGAAGAAATCTTAGAAGCACATTAGTAACATAGGACATTTAGTTGTACACCGAGATCAAACCCTAGATATGACGACTAATACGTATACTTATCGTATTCGAATTCTTTTAAAACAACTCAGGAACTGAAGATACTTAGTCTACAAACAAAGAGCGCGCATTTTGTGATAGATCATTTGCACAGCAACACAGGTGAGTTCATTGCCCCTTTTTTAAACATTTTTGTTTTCAAGCGCGGGGCTGAGAAGCATGCGTAAACGGTTTTATTTAAATTGTTTTACGTAAATGTTTTTACTTATTATGAATTGTTTATTATCTATGTTTGTTGAGACTCCTAGACTCCTGTCTAGGTAATTGCTATGCAGAACTAATTATCAAGTTAATTAAATTACTCTTATGAGTAATACCTTAATTCTAAAACTCTAAACAAACCCTTAGTCCATCAAGCTCAAATTCAAGAATCTAAATTCAAAGTGGAATCAAAAGAACAAAAGCTAAAGATCAAAAGCAATGGAAATCAAGTCCAGTGTGGATCAGTAAATCAAAGGATCTTGCTCATAAATCTATAATCATTGTGAAATCATGGAAATTCTAAAGATCAAAATCAAGAGACTCAAGGAAATCAAGGAAATCAAGGAAATCAGAACTGTGTGTGAATCATTGAAATAATGAAATCATTAAAATCTAATGAAATCATTAAAATCTAATGAAATCATTAATGCTTGAGTCAAGGTGGGTGTCAGTTGTATAGAAATCAAGACCACGTGTAACACACATAAAGTCTCGGCATAAATAGTAGACTCTTGTAGTCAAGCTATATGGGCAATAACGTGAACTATCAAACAAAAGTCAATAGAATCACAGACGATCAAGAATCAAAGGATATCCGTAAAGTCCCGGCATGTACAGTAGACCAGTGGGTCAAGCTGATATGGGCATCATTAAAGTCCCGGCACACACAGGTAGACTCCTTGTGAGTCATGCCTGATATGGGCCACGTGTGAGAGGGTACAACTTGGACAACCACTAACAACTAAGTCTAATTGATTGAGTCAAATAAGGCCCAATCATCATGTCTTAGTTGTATTTAAATGTTTAGTTATTAATTTAATTACACATTTAATATTACATTTCTACAAATGCTTTGGGGTAATCATGAATACATGGTGAACTCAAGAGATCAAAGGTGAATCTAATTGTGGAAATCAAAGTCTAAATCA
Source organism: Mikania micrantha (assembly GCA_009363875.1). NCBI lineage: Eukaryota > Viridiplantae > Streptophyta > Magnoliopsida > Asterales > Asteraceae > Mikania > Mikania micrantha. Next base: position 49,898,307 of record CM018680.1, on the reverse strand, counting down.
AAGGTGAATGGAGTGAAACGCTTAATTATCATTAACAACAACATGCTAAGCAGTCCGGTATGTGGTGGGACGGTGGCTGGGGTTTGTCCCCTACATATGCCCTATATATAAGCATACTTGATTGGATAGCATAGGTGGTTGTTGATGAGGTTAGGGTTGTCACTTCAGGGGATCAAGGTAAACATTTTCAGGGTAATCAAATGCTATGAATCACATGTTATGGGATCAAAGTAGTGGAATGAAATGCTTAATTATCACTAGGAACAATATATCATGTGGTTTAGTATGTGGTGGGACGGTGGCTCGGCGGATGCCCTATATATAAGCATACTGAACTGTATGGTATAGGTGGTTAATGGTGAGGTTAAGGTTGTCATTCAGGTCATTCAAATTCATTTTTATAAAACTTAATGAACTCACCAACCATGTGTTGACTTAATTTTTGCATGACTTCTCAGGTGACGAACATGTCAACTGAACAATTATTTCTTTTTGGACTAGGTTACCAAATAGAGGACCTAACTTTTTGGACCTGCATATTTTGGAGCATCATTTTACAGATTTATTTTGTATATCTTGTGCAGATACAAGATAGAAGAATTATGATGTGATAATAGATTTACATTGTTAAATTATAAACTTAACTGATGTAATTTAACTTTGTAATTCTATTTTATTTTAGCAGTTTCTCATTTATATATCATGTTTCAATGTAAACAATCTGATCATTCCGATTATCACTCACGATATCGCGCCCCGGGAACCTTCCGCTCGACGGGGAATCCGATCCAACCCCGCCGGCTCGGGGTGTGACAAGCTTGAATAAGCTCATCAGTCTGTGCTGCCATATGATATAATAACTCCTCGGGTGGCTGCAAGATATGGCTTTCATATGTAATGAACCACAAGCCAACACTAGGGAAATTTGCGGCAATACGCAAGTTCAGGATCGTTCGACGATCCATCTTACGGGGCTGAATCACAGGCAAATCCTGAAGAAAGTGGAGCAGGCCTCTGGTATGTGTGATGTGCGCCACATATGCCACACCACATAACGTACCGCGCTCCTTATGGTGATAAAAGGAGGTGAAGTACAATGCAAAACAACGTGCAAGGTTGCACGCCCTACTGATCATCTGACTGTGAAGATAAAACAAATGGTCACCCGCTCCCGACTCTGCCCACGTGCATATATGGTCGTTGGGATGCACCTATGAATGTACCAAATAAAAGGGTCTTGAATCAGGGATGCGCGGACCCTGTGGCTACGAAACTAGACCATAAAGATCTGAGGCCACCACGCCCTCATCACCTTATCTTCTCCCTACGTCAGGCCCTGTGTGAAGGCATTCGTAATAGTCTCTGGCTCGTAGTAGACGCAAGTAGCACGAAAAATCGCTCGATCGACATCTCAAAGTGTGACAGCCCGTAAAATCCAGGTTAGCAGCCTATTTTAATTTAACAATATCTAATTGTTTAAATCATACGTGGCACTTTATTTAGATTTATTGTGACATGTGGCACAATAGTCCAAACACGAACAAATCAGACGGTAATTCAAAGAATTGCCGGGGTTGCACACACGTGTCTTAAACTCGCGAATGTTGGTAAACTAACGAACAAGGAAACTCAAACGTATATTTATAACTAATGTGTGGACACACGATGAAACAAATTAAAACGTTCATACAGAAATGATAACGAGTCAAACACAATAAAGCAGAAATTAAACAAAGGTCAATATCAAATTCTGTTAGTCGTCGCGGTGTGCGACGGTCTTGGGCAAAATCTCTCGCGGTACGCGACTGTCTTCGATGAAATCCATCGTCGTATGCGACAGGTTTGTTGGATAAGTTGAACTCAACCGAAACACTTCGCAGTACGCTACGACCAATCAAATTCCACTCGGCGGTACGAGACAAACCTGGAACCGGGGTTTGACTATTTTGTCATTGGCGGTACGCTAGGGCCCCAGACCCCAAAAATCCTATAAATACCACCTCCTTCCTAACCATTTCATCCTTTACCCACTTTGCTCGATCCCACACCATCTGTTCTACCAAAAACCCATCTGCAAACCACATTTGAGCCTCTAGAGATCATCTCAAGTTGTGTTCTTGGATCCACATTGAAGTCTTGAGGATTGGATCTTGAAGAAACACTCAAAGAAGCCCATTCTAGCCATTTTCTCTCCTTGCACCAACTGCTACGTCTTCATCAGCCACTTTTAGAGATCTCTAGCCTCTATTCTAAGCTCATTATCAACTCACAAGACCTTGGAGGTAGTTTTAATGGCTTTACTTACATAAAACACGCATTCAAGCTAAAACACACACATGCAACTCCAAGAACACCACATGCACAAATTTATACATGTAAACTTGTGTTTAAGGTTTTATTAACTGATCTGGTGTATTGAAATAGTCTGTGTGGTGTATTGATGTCATTTGATGGGTATTTGCAATGGTTACTAAATGTAGAAACTTTTATAGTAATGAATGATGCTAGATGTTGTTTTTGAACATGTTAGGTGGATTCAAATGATGGTTTGTGAATATTAAAAGTATTATTAACATGTTAGATATGTTAGATTTAAATATAGTAACTTTTGTTATCTAAAAATGGAATGTGTGCTTGATTGATGACATGTGACGATGTGTTATGTGTTAATATGAACATATAAGGAAGCTAGAATGCATAGAATCAACGAAATATTATTTTTAACGTAAGTTGCTTAAGATGGAAACCTGCTAAATATAACGACGTGTTCTCTTTAACTGTTTTTCAAACTAGGGGAGAATACATGAAAAATGATTTGACAAACATTCTAATATGATACTGGTTTTATTGAACAAACTCATAAATGTTGTATATCGTATAAAGTCCTCGCACAATAATACCGTTGTACTATTGGGTTTGACAAACCCCACATGGCACAAACACTGACTAGGTTAGGATGTGCGTAACTTCAACCCAGCATGCCATTTTTTTTACGATAGACATGACGGAGGCAAGAACAAACAGTCCAGTCTCGGTAGTGACTCAAATGACACTTAGGGCTTTGGGTCCGACAAACTTGATAAAACACTATTCATATGTGCAAACTACTTGGTTGCTTTTAAACTAAACCTGTGAACTCACCTAACTTTATGTTGACACTTTCGCATGTTTTTCTCAGGTAATCATCATGCTTAAGGCATAGGAGTGCACTTAAGGAGCCTCATTGGGGGTGTCTTGCATGCATTGTGAACATTTGTGATATTTTTATGTTAACTATTATGATGTTTGAACAATTTATTTAATCGTACAAGATTCCGCCACATTTACTTATTTCTGTCATAAAACTGTTTGTTTTGTTTTTATTTGGGATGATTTAAGTAATGTCTACGTGTTTTCAAAAGCATATACAGTCATTCTATATGACCAATGTATATTATCCTGCCATGTCACGCCCAGCAGTTTGACATCGCAAGAGGTAAATTTAGGGGTGTGACAGACTTGTATAAGAGACTTGGTTAACTTAGACTATAGTCGTGTCTCTACACGTAGATTAACAAAGTTCATACACTTATGGTAGAATAATACTTGTTAACAGGAATGGCGAGCACGGGAACAATAACGCAGGAAAGAAACAAGTTGCCTTGTCACCGGATGAGACTGACACAAGAGGCGTCGACTGGAGCCTCTAGTGTAGACTAGAGTTTATGACGAGATTATTCACGTCTGATCACGTAGCCATAAGTAGGGACGGTGGGTGTGTGGAGAGCAGGTACCTCCACCCCCGACACCGAGCGCGGGCCTGAGTATGACTACTGTACCTATACTAGGATACCTTATGGAGCAGGCTTTTGTGGCCTTTGTGGTACCATGGACCGAGAAATCGGTCATATGCCAGAAGCAGCAAGGTCTATCATCTGCCTGCTCGAGGGGGAGCACCGCAACGTGAAGAAGGTGGAGCGACTCAAGGATGAGTTGTTTATCGCCGACCAGTGTCACAACGACCTGGTAGACGTGGTACTTCGGATGCGCACCCAGGTGCGCGAGCTCACAACACGACCGGAGGTATCTGAGGCTAGATAAGAAGTAGCCGAGGCTAGAGCGACAACAGCTGAGGCTAGAGCAACAGCAGCTGAGGCGATGACCGAGGCGGTAGCAGCCCAGGTGGCCTTGGAGAAGGCACCTGAGGAGGAGGATGAGCCTATGAAGGAAGAGGAAGAAGAGCCTATGGAGGATGAGGAGTAAAAGCCGGTCGAGAGTGGAGATTCAACATTCACTATCTCATCGGTAAACCAAAGATAGGAATTTTCTTTTCAGTACCATAAACCTAGATGGGTGGGTTGTGCCCATACAACTATCTTTGAAATGTAAGTATTGAATTAAAGTACTTTGTAATCTCGTTGCAACTGATATTAATCAAATATGGATATATGTTTCAAAATATTGTGTTTATGTGTATATTGTCTCTCTCTCTCTTGGTTATAACATTATGTATCACCTCATTTCTTTTACGGTGCATAGTAGAAGAAATGGCAAGACGAGGACCTAATGCGCGACCAAATGGAAGAGCTATTGGATCGGCCGCTCAAAGCGATGGTAGAAAGGCGTGCCAGTAAGGCTATAGCTGACTGTGAAGCTGCTCGCATCCAAAGCAAGTCAAACAGGAACAACAACGGTAAACGAAACCCTAATCCTTTTGAATAACGTAATGAACGGGATACCAAACCCTAACCCAAAATCCTAAAAGATTTTAACTCCTAAACGATCACCAATCCAAGGGATGATCATTCAAGACATTCCTAAGATGCCATCCCCATACTATTAAGGGATCAGAATGAGCGGTTGGACTGCTCCGATGAATCAAGAAGGTCGAATCGGTATTCTCCATGTGCGACTGCGCAATGGGGAACAAAGTGTAATTTGCTACCAGAACACTAGAGGGTCAAGTCCTCACCTGGTGGAACTCCTATGTCTAGACATTGGGTCTAGAGAATGCTAAATCAATCCTTTTGGAGAAATTCACCGGGTTGTTGCACGAGGAGTATTGTCCTTGCAACGAAGTCAAGAAGCTGGAGGAGGAGTTTTGGATCCTTAAGATGGAGGGATCCCAAATCAAGAAGTACACTACTCGATTTCATGAGCTATCAAGCCTATGCCCAGCCATGGTAACCCCTGAGTACAAGAAAATCTAGCAGTACATCAGCGGACTGCCTGAACAAATCCAAAGCATGGCCACTGCAACAGACCCCAGACTTATCCAACCGACCATACGTTGGGCCACCGACTAATTGATCAGGCAGTGGCACAGGGAAAGTTTCCCAAGATGGGCAACCACTTGAAGCAAGTTGATAATAAGCAAAAGTGGGAACCTAGCAACGACAGGACCTACACCCCACAACAATCCACTCAACATCGATCTGCAGCAGCCAGAGCCTTCACGGCTACACAATCCAACACTAAGGGCAAGGGTGTCTACGAGGGGAAATAGCCCAAATGCAACCGATGTTCGTACATCACTATGGCCCGTGCGATAGATACTGATGCATGAAATGCGGGAGGCACAACCATATGGCAAAAGATTGTAGGAGCAAACCAACCAACACCACCTAGGATACACTCAGAGGATGCTATGCATACGGTAAACCCGGCCACATGCGTAATGACATCCCGCAACTTAAGAAGGCTGGTGGTAACACGGCGACAGGCGGAGCCTTAAGTATCATGTCATGTATGAAGGAAAACAAGTGTTTGCGAAAGGGGCACACAACAATTCTAGCACTCATTACTAAGCAGCTGAAAAAAGAAAGGAAGATCAAGGACATACATGTCGTCCATGATTAACCAGAATTATTTCCCGAAGATCTACCCAGACTCCCACCGAAGCGAAACGTCAAATCCTAAATAGACCTCACGCCTGGATCTGCATCGATCGTAAAAGCACCATACTGACTAGCACCTACCGAAGTTCAAGAGTTGTCCAACCAGTTGCAAGAACCGTTGGACAAGGGCTTCATTAGACCAAGCTTCTCACCATGGGGAGCACGAGTCTTGTTCGTGAAAAAGAAAAACGGAAAGTTTCGGATGTGAATAGATTCCTGGGAGCTGAACAAGGTGATGATCAAGAATCGATACCTACTCCCTCGTATAGATGATCAGTTTAACCAGCTGCAAGGGTCAAGCTACTACTCAAAGATCAATTTTTGATCCAATTATTATCAACTGAGGATACAGGAAGATGACATTCCTAAAACAACCTTCAGAACTCGCTACGGACACTACAAATTCTTGGTTATTCCTTTCGGACTGACCAGCACACCAGCGATATTCATGGACCTCATGAATCGTGTGTGCAAGCAATACCTCGACAAATTCGTGATAGTGTTCATAGACGATATCCTGATCTACTCCAAGAGTCAGGAAGAACATGCATAAAACCTAAGGCTTGTCTTGGAATTATTGAAAGCCGAACAACTATACGCCAAGTTTTTCCAAATGTGACTTTTGGATTCGCGAAGTCTAATTGTGGTTAATGAGAAAGGAATACACGTAGACCCAGCTAAAGTAGAAGCAATCAGGAACTGAGAAGCACCAAAGAATCCGACTTAGATGCGACAATTCCTAGGCTTAGCAAGGCACTACCGGAGATTTATCGAAGGATTCTCGAAGATCACACAAGTACTAACTTATCTAACCCTCAGAGACAAGAATTTTGAGTGGGGAGACAAAAAAGAAGTTCCGTTCAACCTACTGACGCAGAACTCTACAGTGCACCGATCCTATCCTTACTAGAAGGTAGCGACGACTTTGTGGTGTACTGTGATGCTTCGAAGCAATGGCTTGGTTGTGTATTGATGCCATGTGAGAAAGTCATAGTGTATGTATCACGACAGCTAAAGATGCATGAAAAGAACTATATCACCATGATTTAGAATTGGGAGCGGTGGTATATGCCTTAAAGATTTAGGTCCCGTTTTTTGAGAAAGGAGAATAGGAACGAAAAAAAAAGAAGGGCTGAATGAAATTGCACACATATCTCCTTTCATTGAATGCCCCGAAAACCACTTTAAATAATGAATATGAATATTATTCAGATTTTGAAAGCCTGATTTGTCTTACTTGTCACAAAAATATGTATTTTTAAAATTATCCCAAGATACCAAAGTGGAAATGGGAACAGATTTTCATGGACTTCATCACGAACATTCATCTCTTAGTTTAGACAAGAATGATGGATTTCAAAACTCTCGGTTTAATGATAACTCATAATGATAGTTAACTTCATTCATTATATAGGATCATAACTAAATGCCTTTAATCTCCGAGGTTTCTCCATTTATTCATAAGCATAAGTCTTAAGTCGAGTCACTTTGTTAAACACATTCATCACCAATAGGATGAATAGTATTTGTATAAAATCACCAAAGTCTTGAGATATAGTCAATTAAATTGACACTAAACAACATGGCCCTCATATTTGCCTAAAGTGATTTATATATTTCTTTTGTTGTTTTAATGAAACCATGTATTGAGATACTCTCCCAAATTGAAGGATAAATCCTCCACATAGTTTCAATAATGTTAATGGTTGTAGCATAATATACAAGACCGTCACTATTGTAACTCTTCTATAATAAACGTGCAATATATCTTAAGGTTCTTTACAATAATAACATATATTTCTTTCATATGTTATAGTCATTCGAAAACACACTTATGCATTTCCATGTTGATGCTCTCAACATTAGACAGACATCTTTCGTTTTTGTGTATTTCATCTTAATATTCTTACTACATTGCATTTGATGTTCGATTTGCGACTTGCAACATAAGTCATGATCACAACCCGCTCGTTGTGTTCATGCAAATCAATACTTGTACTTTTCGTTAAAATATGTATCTTTATTAAATTTCTAAAATTTAAATCCTCCAAAATTTAAATATTATTTATCATTTATTGTTTTATTATCTTTATATCAACTTGTTTATCTATGTAATATAATAAAACAAGGTTTGGTGATGCCATGTGGATGATAGGCAGTGCTCACAACTTGTTTCACAACCCGCTTTGTAACATTAAAGTTACTATTTTTAGCAATAATCACCAAATGACCATTTATTGACAAAATCAATCATTCTAAACTTTGTAAATCATCACCAATATTACTTATAACAACATTTCTACATCCAAAATCGTGTAAAACCATTTAGATCATACATGCATGTTATTAGGAGTACCCATTTCATCACAAAATCAACAAATCATCATCATATTACATAAAATTCACCATAGATCACCATCAACTCTTCAAATCAGTAACAATAACATCTAATAACAGATTCACAAGATCAACAATTCGTGATTAAGGTGGTGATGGTGGTGCATGTGGTCAAAATGACTTGCATGTGTGCTTAGGGATGATTATAAGCTAAATGATGCTAGAAACTACCTCCAAGAACTTCTCGGGAGCTTTAGTCTCACTGGAACGGCTCTAGATAGGCTCAAGAAGACCTGGTAATGCCTTAACAGCAGCTACAAAGAGGCGTTGGTAATGGTTGATGTCTCTAATCTCCTCCTTCAAGCTTCAAGCTCTTCAATGGTGCTATTCAAGGTCTCAACAATGGCTACCAAGTGTAGAAGGTGAGTGTTGCAGAGAAAAATGGTCGATTAGAGGGTTTTCAGTCGAGAGTTGGGGTGTAGAGAGGTAGCAGAATGATTACTCTTGGGGTTATAAAGATTTTTGCGTGTAAGAATCGTCGCGTACCACGACGTCTGTCGAAAAAGCTTCTCCGCGTATCGCGATGATTAAAATAATCATTCGATTCCCGAAACACGCCGCGTATCGAGATGGTGGAAGCTGATCGGTCGTCGCGTACTGCGATGGATTTCGGAGAATTCAAATTCTCCCGCCTACGCTTCGCGTGCCGCGAAGGCCCATTTGGGTGCCCATCGCGTGCCGCGATGGGTTCCAGTTGAGCCCAATAAGCCCAATTTCATAGTTTTGAACCGATTTTCGCGTTTCTATCGATTACGATCATCGTTTCTCGACTCGTAAGCATTGTTTTACTAACTTAGGTTCCCCGGAACCTAATGTGCAGTGAAAGTGTACTGTGATTTGATCCGTTCACCAACGTTCGTCATTCAAGACACGTGCGAGTGTTGTGCGATAATTCCTCGAATTATCGGTGCCTTTGGTCTGCCGTGCCACGTGTCACACTAAATACTAATTATTCTAGTGCCACGTATGAAATAATAATACACATTATTATTAAAATAAAATAAATGGTGACCTGGAATTTGCGAAGTGTCACAACATATGTATATTTTACATATAAAAATATGTTTTTTTTTATTTTGAATAAAAAAAATATACATTTTTGTTGTTGTTTTGAAATTTTAAAAATCATTTTTTAAATGGAAGGAGAGAGAAGAGATAGATGAGAGACAAATTTCATATTAATAAATTATTATATATATGAGTGATTTTAAATGAGAGAGAAAGAGATAAATTATTATATATATGGGTTAGTGGTTAAAGACTTTTATACCCTTTTCATATTAATAGATTATACAGAAAAAAATATTGATCTAACGGTTGAAATAGGGTTTAAGAGTTTCTCTTTAAGATCGGGTTTTCATTTTATTCAAATCCTATATATATATATGAAATGTAGTTTAATTGTCTTATTTTAACTTGATCCATCCCGATTCGATCCTATCTGACCTGAACAGAAATGAAAAAAAAATTATTATATACCGATCCTCAAACGACCGTGACCGTGACCGTAAACCCCCCCCCCCAATTAAAAAGTAGGGAAAATTCCCATAATATCCATGTTGACCAAAAAAATTCCAGAAATGTCCATATGCCCACTTCCGTTATGGGCGCCGCCGCCCGTAAATACACGGGCGCCGCCCGTATTTTTGCCCAATCACGTTGTCCCACGTGGCCGTTATGGGCGCCTACGCGTTTAGTGATTTCGAATGGTCCGATGTAACAAGGGTTTAACTTTCCCCGCTTCCCGAATCGGATCACTCCCTTCCAAGGCGAGACTTTAAGAAGTACACGGTCTCCCACTTGGAATTATAAAGGTTTGCGCCTTTTGTCGGCATAGCTCTTTTGTCGATCCCGAGCTGCTGCCATTCGGTTACGTATTTGCACGATCTTTTCTCTTGTTTCGTGCACGAGTTCGGGACCAGTCAGTTGGCTTTCACCAACTTCCGCCCAACAGAGTGGTGATCGGCACTTACGTCCGTAAAGTGCCTCAAAAGGTGTGGCTCCAATGTTGGTGTAATAACTGTTATTATATGAGAACTCCACCAAAGGTAGGTGAGTCTCCCAGCTGTTCCTGAAGTCGATCAGGCATGCCCGAAGCATGTCTTCCAAGGTCTGGATGGTTCTTTCACTCTGACCATCCGTCTGTGGATGATAGGCAGTGCTCATATCCAACCTCGTTCCCAGTGCCTTATGCAAGGACTTCCAAAAATGTGCCGTGAAACGGCTGTCTCGGTCAGAGATTATGGAGATTGGGACTCCGTGTCTGGAAACGATTTCTTTCAAATAAATTCGTGTTAACTTCTCCAACTTATCAGTTTCCTTGATCGGCAGAAAGTGTGCCGATTTCGTGAGTCGATCTACGATAACCCAGATGGTATCGCAACCACTTGCCGTCTTTGGTAGTTTGGTGATAAAATCCATGGAAATCTGTTCCCATTTCCATACTGGAATTTCCAGTTGTTGAAGTAGACCTGACGGTTTTTGATATTCGTCCTTCACCTTTGAGCAAGTTAGACACTTACTCACATAAGTCGCGATTTCCGACTTCATGTTAGGCCACCAGTAAGTTGTCTTTAGATTGTGGTACATCTTGTCAGAGCCCGGATGCACTGAGTATCGGTATGACAACTAGTACCTAACCGGCCGGCAAGTCCGTACGGTACGTGTACTTTCAACAGTAACTATGTGTAATTACATGTGTATAAACAGTACTTGTATTAACAGAATTGTAAATACAAGAAACAGTTGTACGTATTTTAGTGTAAACTTAAATACTGTAAGTACAACACTCAATTGAAACATAAGTTGTGTGTATTTAAGTGAAAACTTAAGTACAGTTAACACAACAAATCACGGGAAACAACAGTGTTCAAGCGAATAACAATAACAAATCGGTTGCGATCTGATATCCATAGATGACAGGAATCAGATGGCCGACAATTCAATGTGAAAACAATGTGATAATAGGGTGTTTAGTTGAGTCCGACAGTGAGGAAATACAAGTTAAAACAATAATTCAGTGTTGTTTCAGAATAACGAACTAACAGTGTGTTTGCGTGGGTGACGATTCACACAAACATATCTGTGAGTTTAACGTTCTGAAATGATGACTGGGAAGTAAAAAACAAAATTCGGAAAGCCAAGCCATCGACGTGTTTGTTCGAGTGACGACTCGAACGAATACGCGCGATCGTGACGCGATTTGACGAAACGAAAACGAAACACGACACGAACGGCTTTAATTTAATAAAATAAAATAAATAACATTTTACAATTTTGAAACTCATCAAATAATAAAAATAACTTCCTTTTTATTTAAAACATATTAATTACGCGTAAAGTTCCGGATACGTAACGGGAACACAAACCGAGCAACCGAAACGAACCCGAATACCCTCGGGGTATAAAAACAACTAATGAGGCTATTTCCTCATAATTCCATCAGCTCTTTCTCTCTCTAGTTCAAAATCCCGCACCCTCTCTCTCTAGAAAGTTCAAGCTTCACACTCGCCTATCTTGCTCGTTTCTTGGCCAAATCGCACGTTCTTGGTGTCCACGCGTAGCCCTCGACATCCTCTACAAGGAAGTACAGAAGATCTGGAGTTTTAGTCACTGAAAATCAAGGTATGAACGAGATGAAATCACGAAAAATAGGGTTTCATGTTCATGTGTTCTAATTCAAACCACCCTATCGGCCTAGAACCTATGTAAACCAACCCTAGGCCTTCGAAAGTTGGATCTGGTTCGCCATGGACGTGGGGGTCGCACCATGGCTGGCCGCAGCTCGAGATGGATGACGAAGCAGTAACAGGTTCGCTGGGAAAGGGACGGCCGAACCCTATTGGACTAGCCGAACCCTGTTGCCACCATCGTGCTGGACGAACCAATCCATTTGGCGAACCTCTACTGGCTGCGAACCTTCCCTTGATCATGAGCGAACCTATGGAGGTCTCCCGAACCCTCCTCTGGCGAATCTATGACGACGAACCTGCAAGTTTCGCCCATGCAGACGAACCCTCCTCGAAACATGAAGTCACGAACCTAACTATGCAGCGAACCAACATCATAGGGGCCGAACCTTTCATCCCCGAACCCCTTTGACCGAACCTTCGGGCTAACCACAATCTCAGACGATCCCTCGTTGGTCAAATTCTCCCGCCTGGGCTTCGCGTGCCGCGAAGGCCCATTTGGGTGCCCATCGCGTACCGCGATGGGTTCCAGTTGAGCCCAATAAGCCCAATTTCATAGTTTTGAACCGATTTTCGCGTTTCTATCGATTACGATCATCTTTTCTCGACTCGTAAGCATTTTTTACTAACTTAGGTTCCCCGGAACCTAATGTGCAGTGAAACTGTACTGTGGTTTGATCCGTTCACCAACGTTCGTCATTCAAGACACGTGCGAGTGTTGTGCGATAATTCCTCGAATTATCGGTGCGTTTGGTCTGCCGTGCCACGTGTCACACTAAATACTAATTATTCTAGTGCCACGTATGAAATAATAATACACATTATTATTAAAATAAAATAAATGGTGACCTGGAATTTGCGAGGTGTCACAACATATGTGTATTTTACATATAAAACAAAAAATTACACATGTGTAAATTTATAAAAGAACATCAAATTAACCAAAACACCAAAAAATACACATGTGTAGGTGTAATATATTATAAATCTCAAATATATAAAATATACGCATGTTTATATTTTTATTTCTACACATGTATAGTATTTCGAGTAAAGTGTACTTTGTGTATTAAAACTTGTACATTTTTAGCTATACGCATGTGTAATTTTTTATATCTTTTTGTAAAAATATGTTTTTTTTATTTTGTATAAAAAGATATACATTTTTGTTGTTGTTTTGAAATTTTAAAAATCATTTTTTAAATGGATGGAGAGAGAAGGGATAGATGAGAGACAAATTTCATATTAATAAATTATTATATGTATGAGTGATTTTAAATGAGAGAGAAAGAGATAAATTATTATATATATGGGTTAGTGGTTAAAGACTTTTATACCCTTTTCATATTAATAAATTATAAAGAAAAAAATGTTGATCTAACGATTGAAATAGGGTTTAAGAGTATCTCTTTAAGATCGGGTTTTCATTTTATTCAAATCCTATATATATATATATATGAAATGTAGTTTAATTGTCTTATTTTAACTTGATCCAATCCGATTCGATCTTATCTGACCTGAACAGAAATGAAAAAAAAAATATTATACACCGATTCTCAAACGACCGTGACCGTGACCGTAAACCCCCCCCCCCCATTAAAAAGTAGGGAAAATTCCCATAATATCCATGTTGACCAAAAAAATTCCACAAATGTCCATATGCCCACTTCCGTTATGGGCGCCGCCGCCCGTATTTTTGCCCAATCACGTTGTCCCACGTGGCCGTTATGGGCGCCCACGCCCATAAAAAAATTGAGCCGCCCGTAAACTTTATCTCCTGGTCACGGGCGCGGGCCGCTGTGACACGCGTGTCACGGGCGTCCCGCCCGTAAACAATTTTTTAATATTTTTGCATGGGCGTGTGTACCTGTTTGTCTCATATCCACTCTACGGGGCTACGGGCGCCCAAACCTACTTCATGGGCGTCTCGAACCTCATTAGAGGCGCCCCGCCCGTAACCCGAAATTGATCCCGGACCTTTCTCCTACACGGTCGTCCGCCCGTATCCGGTTTCAGACCACAGGCGCGCCGCCCATGGTTGTCCCGCCTCCAAAGCCGGCTCCCCCCTCCACGGTCGGACGCCTATATTGAATCTTGGGTATGGGCTTGGCGCCCATACAAATGCCGCCCACGACATGTTCTTTTTAGCCAACATGGACGTTCTCCCATATTCAATTTCTTTATGGGCTTGGCGCCCATACAACCCATACAACCTCCCGCCAACTCGCCATGGACAAGAAAATTTCCCTCCAAATCTTGTATTTCCTTTTTATATGTTTCAGATTATAGGACCACAAAAAAGTTCATATTTTGGTTTGCAATTTGTTGGTTTGCACGTGCAAGAGTGGACCATCTTGTTTTCTTATATACAATAGAAAATGGAACAGATTGGTGTATTTCATCATATATATTTCAATTTCTATTTTGCACGTGACTTGTTGTTTTTTTTATTTTGTTTTTTTTGTATCAAGTTGATGTATGTTTATATATAATTTTTTAGATTTATCTTCACATAAATTCGGTAATGAGTTGACATGGGTAACATCATAATATTAAATGGGTTGAGATGAGTAGCACTTAAACACAATGCGGATTAAGATGGGTAACATCATAATATTAAATAGGTTGCCAGACATACAGTATACTATATCTTTAGAGGACAAGCTCAAGAGTTGTGTCTTTGTGTATTTGTTTTTGAGCTCTCATGTTCTTCTCTATTTTATATTATTAGCATATGATATATAATTATATAAACTTTAAATAATTTATATTGTTGTAATATAAAAAAAGTTGAATATTAGGTGTATGATATTAGATGATCGGTCCCTTCTCACATACCATTACTAATCTCACTTTTATATTTTGTAGGCGCAATGTAAAACTCGTATATCATGGAGAAATGTTGAACTCGTGAAAACTGTCATTGAAAGAAAAGATAACAGAAAAAATATCTGGAATCAACAATGTTTCGGATGCTGGTTAAATCTACAAAACACTCAACCAGATGGCCACCTAATTCATTCTATATTACAACTTCAACAGGACATAAACCTCGAGCCCGAGTTTGACGGTATAAACTACGTATTCAATAATCAAACCTCATTGTTACGTTTTGGGCCTCGAGAGTTTTGTGTAATTACCGGATTCAAATTTGGTGACAACACGAATAAAAGTAAAGGCGGTTGTGGATTTATCAACCGTGTACTAGCTGATAATATTATGCTGCCGTTTTCTGTAAACGATTTAAAAACACTTTTAGAAGAAAAAGAAAACATTTTTGATGACGCGGACGTTGTGCGTCTTTCGATGTTGTTGTTACTATACTCTCTGTTTATGGGAGTTGAAGCAGATAAAAGAGTCGAAAAAGAACACCAAATGCTGATTGACGACTTTAATGCATGGAACGATTATAACTGGGGGTAGGACATATCCTAGCCTTTTAAATGTTTTGATGAATAAAAAAACAATGCCGGGAAAGAGGCTCCAATATTCTCTTACCGGCTTTATTTGGGTGTTTAAGGTATAATTCTTTTTTTTACTTAATTTGTTAAAATATAAAAAAAGAGTAGTAAAATATGATGTTAATTTTAATTCATTTAACAGATTTGGATATACGAATGATTTCCGTATATAAGGAAGTTATGTACGTATAAAGAAACCATACCTAGGGGGATTGGATGGCAAAAAATCCAAAAAAATAAATTCTCAACGGTTGCAAAGATTTTAAACCAATCAACACAGGTTTGTTATTTTGTTTTTTATTATATGAATTTATTTGTAAATATTTAAAGTTATTTAACATAGTGTTTAAATAATATAGATATAATTTTTGCCAAGAAATCTTATGCCAACAGCTGTTGAGTTGAGTCACAACTGGCTTAAAGAAAGCTTCGACTACATTAATATTATGTTTCAGTCCAGAGTTGCTGCATTGAATCAACCAAACATTAATTTTGAAGACGTTTACATTCCGGATGGTAACGGTTTTTTTGACAATATATTTGGCAATTTTAACAATGATGATGTAAATAATATTCCGTTCGGAGGAACAAATCCAGAATCGAGTAACTCTAATATGAATTCAGTTATGGAGAAGCTTGATTTAGTGTTTAAGTATAGGAAACACAACATCAGTTTTATCAGGTAGTAATTTCAATTTATTATATATATATTTTTTAATTTTGAATACTTTAAAGTTAATTTATATATATTTTTTTGATTTGTTTGTTTTTCATTCAGGGATATTTGGATGAAAAAATCAACCCCTTTATTTCAAGGATGGATGTAAAATTTGTTTAATACAAATAAATTTTAATTAATGTTTAATTTGAATTTTTTATATAACATTTATATTTAACGCAGGAATATGCTTTTGGATACGGAAGCAAAGAACTTGAAGAAGATGAAGATGATGCGATAAAAATTTATGATTATCCTAAATTTGCAACCCCATCATCCCAAATAATCGGCACAAGCAAAGAAAAAGTGACTTTCATAAATTATATACGTATACGTATAGGTATATGTATATATTTATAAAAAAACGTTTAAACGTATACACTTCAAATTTGCATTTTACCTCAATAAAGGGACGAGAAAGAAGAATAAAGAAAAAATCAAAGCTGCTTACAACACCGTACCAAGGGTTTGAGACAACTCCTCAAGACAAAGAAGTGGAAACTGTTGTATTCACTGAACAATTGTTGAATGAGTTGTCAAACAACAAAAATTTTTGGATATACACAAAGTTTAATCCCAATGTCGCTCTGGATTGTGAGTTTTGGCAGGCAGCAAAAAGTGGTTGGTTTGAGACACCGGTAAGTTTATTTTTTACAAATTAATTTTTTTTTACAAACAGTGGTTATTTTTTACAAATTAGTTTTTTTTCACAGCATATGGGTTGTTGGATAAATAAATTAATTTTAGAAAGAGAGACAGATGCGGACTGGACCATCTTACCCTCTTTTTTCGTGTCTTCCGTTCAAATGTTTAAAACATGGTTCCACGATTTTGCAACAGGTCAAATGTGGCCGTTTCCTTCTATAGAAAATGTTGATATCGTAAGTGACATACTAACTGATCTGCAGTTGCTACCACAAAACACAATGCATTATGATAACTACTATTTTTATTATGCAGTTTTATATACCGGTTAATGTGACAAACCAACATTGGTGTCTCGCGGTAATTGATTTTCCAAAATGGACAATGACTGTTTATGACAGGTAAAATTAATTTTTTATTATTTTAATTAATTAAAATATGTACTAATTTTTTTTATGTAGCTTTCCGGGAATTTGCAGGGACGCTAGAGACCAAATTTTGGGATTTTTGGACACTATGTTTCCCACCTGGTTGGCGTATAATAATTATGATATGGGACTTGTCTTTAGTCATCCTCCTTTCATTCGTGAGCGTCCGAATGCGGTTCCACATCAGAAGGGATTATTAGGAGATTGCGGTGTTTGGGTTTGTATATTTTTAGAGAGATTGATAAAAAATAAGAACGTATACATTCCCGACGAAGACACCGAAAAAGCGGCAAAAGAATTTCGTTGGAATTATTGTAAATTAACGTATGAGCATAAAGTCAGAGAATACTCTAAGTAGAATCTAATTTGTAATGTATGAATTGATATGTAATATTTTTAATGTATGAATTGCTATGTAATATTTTAATGTATGAATTGCTATGTAATATTTTTTTTTGTGTTTCAATTATAATGTTTTCACGTTTCTAAGATTTTTTATGATGAAATGTTTTCTAAAGATACTAAGTTATTTAAAAACGTGTGTATTACAAATGTTAAATAAATTAATCTTAAATATTTTATTTTAAATAAAATATCACGTATTTATCTAATGTTTTTATATAAAATGAAAATTATATGTATTTACTAAATTAAAAGAAAAACAAAATCTAAAAAAAAAACCTTGGCAAGTTGGCGGGAGGTTGTATGGGCGCTAAGCCCACAAAGAAATTGAATATGGGCGAACGCCCATGTTGGCTAAAAATAACATGTCGTGGGCGGCATTTGTATGGGCGCCAAGCCCATACCCAAGCTTCAATATAGGCGTCCGACCGTGGAGGGGGGGAGCCGGCTTTGGAGGCGGGATGACCATGGGCGGCGCCTGTGGTCTGAAACCGGATACGGGCGGACGACCGTGTAGGAGAAAGGTCCGGGATCTGGTTCGGTTTACGGGCGGATATGAGACAAACAGGTACACACGCCCATGCAAAAATATTAAAAAATTGTTTACGGGCGGGACGCCCGTTACACGCGTGTGAGAGCGGGCCCGCACCCGTGACCGGGAGATAAAGTTTACGGGCGGCTCAATTTTTTTATGGGCGTGGGCGCCCATAACGGCCACGTGGGACAACGTGATTGGGCAAAACTACGGGCGGCAGCGCCCATAACGGAAGTGGGCATATGGACATTTTTGGAATTTTTTTGGTCAACATGGATATTATGGAAATTTTCCCTAAAAAGTATTCTATCCTGTTGATCAACGCTACTATATATTCGATGTCAATTATTGTACTGTAAACATTTAGTCACTCTCAATAAAATTTATAATTCAATATCTCCCTCTCTACAAATGATCATTACGAACGGGCTGCTTAATTTCTTTTTAAATCCATCTTTCTTGTGTAGTTCCTCTCCAAATCCTTCCTTGTTGGTGGTGTAAAATTGCAAGTGTTTTCTCTTTGAAAGGTAATTAACCTCTAACTTTTTCACTTTGATTTCTGTCTTCGATCTAATTTATGTTTCCTGCTGTTATTAATTGAATTCTTTTGTGTATGTGTAACTTTTATCAGCTTCGTTTCAATTAATTTCCGGGTATTATGGATTATTTTTTTAATCTTTGGCTGGACATACGTCTATGTTTTCATGCTAATTATATTACATGTTTAATCTGCATAATTAACGATTACATGATATAATAGATATGGATTTTAAATAATTATTTCTTGCTGTATATGAAAAGTATTTCGTGATTATAAAAAAAATAGTCCAAGTTATTTACTATCGCTTGCATTTTTTTATATTTTTTTTTATTATTATTTTTTTTCTTTTGAGCAACAAGAAATAGATTTTTTTTAAAGAAGTGTAAGGTGTAAAACATATTTATGAAAATGGAATATTAAAGAAAACAACATTTTGATGGCTTGTCATATTTTAGCATAATCTTTTTCTAATATTTTTTAATTTTTTGTGAATGCTTTATTTAGGACCAACAATTTTAGCACGGACATGTTAACATGACACGACACGAAATTAACTGGTTTTGTGTTTAACTTTAACAGGTTTCGCGTATTTGACAGTTCGATACGTTTAAACACGATATTTTTAAAATCTTTTAGGATCTATCTAAAGCCTGTTAATATTTTTTTAATAAATAAATATATTAATAAAATAAAACATATAGTAAGTCAGTAAGGATTCTCACAAATCACAATCTGAAACCCAGCTTCTCGGTCTTGATGGTGTAATCATAGTTTCCATTACAACCCTTGCAGTCGTGGCCGCCTACCTCACATCCCCACCGCTGCTCCGACGATCCTCCCCCCACCGCCGCTCCCTGCTCCTCCTTTTTCGCTTCCTTTCATTTGGATCCAATTTTAATCATTCACCAACAAACTAAACAGATACCTAAAATTTAAACATAACAAAAAGTTATAATAGTTAGAACCTTGGGGCCAACAATAATAGATTGGACCATTTTAGATCTTAAGCACGTAGGGGTGTGTTCCAACTTACAACAATAGTCATCAGATCTAGGAGAATTATTGTGACGTTATCATAGCCAATGAGTCGTCAAAAATAAACCTTTGTAATTTGAATATCTTGGGCAACTAGAGTAATTCACGTGCAATCGATTGTACTCTTTAGCAATCTTATATATATTGAGTATTTTTTTGTAGTATCATGATTCTTCTGGGTGTGAGAAATTCGTGCTAGTCAGACTCTATTAGTTGTTAGGATTTCTATTTGTTTATCTCTAGAAATTTTCACATAGATGGTTTGTTTATTTTTCCACTACTTTAGAATTCGAATTCTTCTTTAACGAGTTATAAAATTTCGTTGTGTTTTTGTTACATTAAGTATTTGACTCCTTCTACTTCGATCTTTGTGACAGGAAACCATTTC
This sequence comes from Mikania micrantha, assembly GCA_009363875.1. Classification (NCBI taxonomy): domain Eukaryota; kingdom Viridiplantae; phylum Streptophyta; class Magnoliopsida; order Asterales; family Asteraceae; genus Mikania; species Mikania micrantha. The sequence goes on along the minus strand of CM018680.1, from coordinate 49,878,192 downwards.
TGTTAAAATAATTTGTATCACTATGATTTCTCGGTCTCTATAGTTGTCATGTTAAAAGGTTTCATTTTCAATATTAAATGTTCACTTTGTTCATACCAAACTTCTTAAAGACAACTACAATTGATTAAAATAAAGATATGTTGGAGTTACAAAACAATAAAAGTAAATTAAAGTGGATATAAAAAAAACATATTTCAAGCAAGCCACTTTTCCATGCTAAAATCTAAATGCATAACTATTTACAACTTTCAATGCATCACTACAAATTATAAGAGCAACATTGTTTTGGGTTTTAAGCAAGGTTGCAAAAGTCGCTAGGTACTCCTAGGTCGGAATAGCTCCTTGGAGCAAGTAATCAAGCGGTACTCGGCCCTAGGCGGAACTGCGGAAGTACTCGGTTAATACTCAGAAATTACTCGGCCTCGAGACAGCTTTTTGTAGCGAATACTCGGTGAGTACTCGGCCTTCAAGGCAGATTTTTGCAACAGTGGTTTTAAGAGAGTTGGTACATGAACACATATCTAGAACCAAAATCATTTTCTTTTTTTACCATTTGGAATTTTACTTGAAATTAATGCTGCAAACAAAAAAACAGTGCCTCCATGTATGTGAAAACAAAGGTAAAACTTTAATTGGTATGTGTGTGTATGAATTAATCTTTTGAATTCCAATAGAGTAATACAGTTTTAAGACCACAGTTGGTTCTTTGTGTAAGAAAGTTTTTTTGGGATCACAAAAACAATCAATTAAGGATTGAATGTATAAACCACAACACATTATATATAGCCATTCCCATCTCACCAAGGTTAATTCTTGATAATCAATTAAAAAGATAAAAGTATCAAAATGCCCTGTATTAATTAAAGTCATTGGCTAGTAACATGACCCGTAAAATAATTTTTAAAACATAATAGTTTCAAACTACTATTTTTTCAAACAAGATAAACACGTAAAGGGCTAAACTTTTAGTTTAAAAGTTAAACTAATAAACTAAAAATTCAAAAATAAAAAGTACAACACATTTTAAAAAAGAAAATAGTTAACGTTCACATTATCGACGATCACGAAAACATATGAATGAACACGACACATGCTCGTGTTGGTTCATTAAACATGAAAATATAAACAAATTTATTAAACAAAAAAATAAACAAATTTCTTTTACACGTTTATTCATTTATTAAAGAGTTAATTGCATAAATGGTCACTGTGTTGTGATCAAATTGCATATTTCATCATCCTGGTTGAAGAAGGTTGAAAGAGTAGAGAGAGAGTTGGGTTTCAAATGAGAGAGTGAAAATCTAGTATATATACATAAGGTAAGGAGCAAATAAGAACCCACCTTAATTGAGGTAGCCTATTAACCCAGGCAAAAAACGCTCAAATCGCAAAAAAAAAAATTTCATGGTTTTTTTATACAAAAATAGGGGGGGCTCCTTTTTTAAGTGTTCGCTAATTCACAAACGTTTTAAAGTTAAACGAAATGTAAGTTTGCGTTACACTGCGACACTTAAATATATATCTTCGCAGTGTAACGCTTGTGAATAAACGAACGCTTAAAAAAGGAGCTCCACCTATTTTTGTATAAAAAAAACCATGAATTTTTTTTTTTGGCGATTTGACTGTTTTTTGCCAGGGTTAATGAGTTACCTCAATTAAGGAGGGTTATTATATGATCCCTTCCCTGTATATATATATATGATTCGAATGTTAATCATTTCTTATTGTGTTAACCAAAGTAATAAAATGTAGTTATTTGGTTAACGCAATAAACATGAATATATATATATAGGAGAGTGGTAAAAAAGACTAAAATACTCTTCCGTATTACTAAATCAAAAAGTAAATAGAAAAAATGGATGGTCAATATAGGGTTTAAGAGTTCTCTTTATGATCGAGTTTTCACAGGATACGAATCTTATATATATATATATATATATATATATAGGAGATGATTCGAATGTTAACCATTCCTTATTGCGTTAACCGTTTAACTCATATAAACCAATCATGTTTTGACACCTCACACTCTATTAATGCTATTAAATGCACCCTCTTTGAGTAATTTGTCAATCACCCTCTTTTAATGCGTTAACCCTGGAAGGGTATTTGAGTAATTTGTCAATCACCCTCTTTTAATGCTATTAAATGCAATGTACTTGACATTTTTTTTACAGATCACATATTTACATATTTGTTTATCTTCATGAAGCAAAAAAATCAAATATAATATAAAATACACTTTCATGATATTCAAACACAATATTTCATAAAATTAAATAATATATTACAAATTCGGTATAAATATATGTCCAAATTAACTAGTGTTACCTCGATGTAAGCTGCTATTAGTTGATGTAAATTGATATAAGTGACACCAGTACGTTGATGTAAGTTGTTGTAAGATGGTGTAGGTGACTTTGCTACATTGATGTAAGTCGATGTAAGCTGTTGTAAAATGGTGTAAGTGACTTTGTTACGTTGATGTAAGTCGATGTAAGTTGTTGTAAGGTGTTGTAGTGACTCTCATTACGTCAATGTAAGTTGCTGTATCTTGGTGTAAGTGACTATTACATTGATATAAGTCGATGTAAGTAACTTTGTTATGTTGACCTGGTTAACTTTCTTTGACCGAGAGCTAGGGTGTGGATGCTTTCTCTCGGTTGTTCAAAATCCTCATTCCTGTATAAATAAGCCTATGAATATCATCACAAAAACAAGATTCAAACAAAGGCAAAAAAAAATTTATACTTTCTTCATCAAAACTAAAAATCCAGATTCAAACAAGAGACAAAAAAAACCTATAATTTATTTACACAAACTAAAACCCGAATTCAAAACATTTTAAGAACACAAAACTCAAAATCCCAAAATAATAAAATAAAATTGTAACAACACAAACTAAAATCCAACGTGAATTGAATAATGGAGTTAAAAACCATGTACGATAATTAAAAGGAATAGATCTAACCTCATTTGTCGACCCATCATGTCCGTTTGTAAAAAAAACACAAAATTTCGAGATCAGAAATGTGTGTCTTGAAGACGTATCGGCCATCACCGTCCAAGATTTCGAGAACCCGATGGAGCTGCTCTTTACGTTGATCTCCGGCATGCCGAAATCTGATTCTGTCGATAAAGCATGCATCGTTCCTTCGATTTCTTTGTATTTCGCTGGAGGTCACCCATGTTGCTCTTGTTATTAACGAGAGTTGTTGAAAACAAATATGAAAGATTTGAAAATTTTGGAAAAGTGATTTTACAGAGATATGATTAAAGATTTCAAAAAAGCTGGTGATTTGATATGTACTTTTTGAGTAGAAAGACCAAATTGACCTTGCTGTAACAAATGCCCCAATATTTTATTTCAATAAAATCTCAGCCAATAGATCTTAAAACTGAAATTGATCCAACCAATGATACAAAGTTAAACGGTTAACGCGATAAGGGGAGGTTAACATATGATCCTCCCCCTATATATATATATATATATATCATTGTTAACCATCCCTTATATCGTTAACCCGTCATTTTTTGTCCGAATCTTTGTTTTTTTTTCATGGTTTTTGTTATACATAAATATAGGGGTTTCTTTTTTGTGTTTTTGCTAATTCCTCAACGTTTAGAAATTATTTACAAGTGTAAGTAAGTGTAAGTTACTTACACTGCACTTAATGTAAGTAACTTACACTTACTTACATTTGTAAATAATTTCTAGACGGTGATTTTTAATTAATTTCTGTAAAAATAAGCTTTCTTATAAAAATAATTTTTAAAACAAGTTTTTTCACAAAGTAAATAATATTTCAGTTTTCAACCCGTGTAATACACGGGATTTTACCTAGTAGTATCTATATACTATATATAATGTATATTGGAGAGCAGCCTCTTGAGGTGCGCACATATAATGTATATATGTGTCGACAGCTCTTGAGGGGCAAAAGTAAAATTGCACTAATTTTAACGTTATTTTACTTATTCAGTGAAAATAACGTTAAAATCGTTTCGGACGGTTGATCAAGCATCATGAGCCGAGGGTCTCACTGGAAGCAGCCTCTCTACCCCTACGGGGTAGGGGTAAGGCTGTCTACATCTCACCCTCCTCAGACCCTGCCTTAGCATGCTAATGACGGGATATACTGAGTACGTTGATTGATTGATTGATTGAATGTATATTGGAGAGAGAAATGGTAAAAGTCTTAAAATTAAGAAATTTACACGCTTTCATGCTTAAGGTACAACTTCTATTGCACATTATACCCCTAAAAATTTGAATTCCCGCTCTGTAAAAAGCTCCTCGCGTGTGTGGCATTCAAACCCTATCTTTCTTCTTTCTTTTTTCTCTTTGAAAGACCTCAAGGTTGGAGCTGTTGACGACTCTCTAGACCATCCATCCGATTGGACTCTAGGTCCGATGAAGAGCTTGATCCAAGATCCTAGCGCCCTATCTTCGAACATGATGAATCGAGTTCTACTTTGACGCGATGATTGTAGATCAACGAGGATGTTGCTTTGGAGATTGAATCGATCGCCGACACTGATAAATCCCCAAAGAAGCCGATCCAGTTTATGAAGCTCCAATCACCAGCTCCTCCAATTTGCCCTCGAACTCACGATCAATTTCGTTCTTATGTACACCGTAGAACTCTTTAAAGTTGAGGTTTGTTTTCTGGTTATTAAGAGTTGATCTTACGACTTTGTTTTTTTGCTCATGTGGAGCTTCTAGGGTTTGACTCCTGAGATTGTTAATAGTATGGTATCTTATTTACATTTCACATTTATGGTAAGTGTTCTAGGTTTTGCTACAATAATCGGAATATTTGGTTTGTTTAATGTAAGTTTATAACTTGTTATGGTGTATTATGTAATTGGATAGTCAGATTCATTGGGGCATTTTGATGAGTTTGTAGTTATTCGAAAGGTCATTTTGCTGAAGTTGTAGTTTTGAGATCTACGTCAAAATGGTTGCATTGTGTATGTTCAAGATCAAGCCTCTTTGATATGTGCCTTGCATTTGTATATTAAAACAGGTCTTTACAAAGCTTAGGTGGGCTGATAGCATGTCAAAGGTTAAATAGGTTTGGGTTGTAACAGATTATTATTTGGTATAAACGTAACGGACCAGGTTAGGTTGGGTTGATCACAATAATGATTTGTGTAATTTACAGTGTTCTATAATACCTTCTTAGGATTGTGCAAGTGTCCACAATGCATTGCATTCCCTCACCACTTTAACTCTTTAATAAGCAATTAAACACTGTATGAAGCATTTTAAATTACTTTGAAATGTATAAAAAGTACCAGGTAAAGGTCGACACATGTTTTTTTTTTAAATTACTTGAATTTCACCTATAATCAATGAGGATTTATGTTAATCTGTTTATTAAACAGATCTATCATATGTTGTGGGCTTGTGGCAGGGGAAGCAATTAAAGGATGTTTCTATGAAAGGCTGACTCATACGAGAAGTTAGAGAAGGTATGCCAATTTATTTATGTTATATCTTTTTTATTGGTATTTATGTTATATCTTTTTTATTGGTAATTATGTGATTATGTGAAGATTCTGAATTGCATATGGTTTTAGAATCAATGTGGTAATTTGTGGTTTAATCTTCATGTTTTAGCAACTTTGTTGGATATACTTTTTTCTGTTTGAAGTTCTAATGGTTGCTTTTTTGGGTCAAATTTATTGTTTAAGGAAATGATACATAACAAACGACACTTTTGCAAGATACCTTTTGTGAATTGGGAGTTTTTGAGATATACGTGAAATCAGTGGTTTTGAATTCTTATTGTTTTCATATTTATTTTTAAAACAAATTATTATAAGGATTGTTTGATATAATCATTTTAAAATAACTATTTTGTTTGATGTATTGCTTCTTATTAGGTCATTTTGGTGTCCGTTTTGTTTTATTTTGGACGGTAAATGGTAGAGAGAGATATGGTGAAAGACCATGTATTATTGGTGGCTCTTTTGTTGGTTACACAACAATGGCTGCTCTTGTATTCAGAAAACCTTCAAGGTTGGAGCTTCTCTATATGTTGTAATTGCTTATATGTAACCATCTTAATCTGGTAGTTGACCTGAAGTTTCTGAAAGAAGAAACTCATAATTTTAAGTCTTGATACATGGATAATCTTGTTGGTAATTATAATTTACTTCTGCCCTTATATCCATTTGTTTGCTGTTGGTCACAACTTGAACAGAAACAAATGTCACACTTTTTCATGATTTTTTTAAACTAATTTCATATTAAATGCAATACAAAAACCAACGTCAATTTACCACATTTCAATTCCTTGCATTCAATTTTGTAGTGCAGGAAATTGTGGATCCAGGATATGAAAAGTGGACCTAAGAAATGAAACTGACTTAAGTGGAAACAAGAATAAAATGAATTATGACTTGATAAATGAAACTTACAAAATCACTTAATTTTTTCTGCCAGTTGAATAAGCTCAAGAAAATGGCTCTAAAGGTATGAAATTTAAGCATACTCTTGTATCGTGATTATAATTAAAAAAAATGGTGTTTCAACTTTGTTGGTTACATGTGATTGAACTATAAGAATGTTGTTTGAACTGCACTTTGAATACTTAAATGGAGTTGATTTCTTTGCTCATTTTATGTGGATAAGCAAGCTTAGCATTGGCTTGGTTTTATGGTAGGCCTGGTTAACAAGTCGTTGCTCAAGCATCAAACATATAACTATGAAATTGGAAGTTATTTATAGTTTTGGATTGTTTACTTGGTTAACAAGTTGTTGCTCAAGCATCAAACTAATTATAGCTTAAGTCTACTCTTTATATTTGTATATTAGCCTTATGCCTGGCAAAATGGGCGGGTTGGGTAACGGGTTAGAATGGGTTCGGGTTAGGATGGGTGCGAGTCACAATGGGTTTTAAGCAAAATCAGTTCGGGTATAAATGGATTGTTTTTAAAAAAATCAATTAATTTAACTTAAGACGTGTTATAAGTAAACAAATAGTATATTTGAGTGATTTTTAGTGATTTTATCATCAAATATATTATTAATCACTTTTAAATGTTTGATTCCATTGCATTTACATAGTTATTTGGTTACCCATCTTGACCCGTATTGTGTTTAAGTGCTACCAATCTCAACCCATTCAATGTTATGATGTTACCAATTTCAACCCTTATACTACAATTGTTTACCCAAACCAACCTATTTCCTTTGATGTGGGTAAAATTTGCCACCTCTAATTAGCCTTCTATATGATTTTTAATCACCAAATTGATAGAACTTTATCTTTGATGTCTCTTGATGTAGATAACCTTTAAGACTTGGAATCAAATTCCATTGTGCTAACAAAATTGAATTAGATACATTTTGTTCACTTTAAAATGTATTCACAAGTTAACACTTTTTCCTCAACAGGTCAAGTATTTTATTTGATTTGAATTCACTTCCAAAGCTCATTTGAATCAAGTTAACAAGTTGTTGCAAATTGTAGTCATCTATCGCCGCATCGCGCGGGTTTCCGACTAGTATATATAATACATATTGGAGAGAGAAATATGTAATGTCTTAATTTTAAGAATTGTATAAGTTTTGAAGCTTGTGGTACAACTCATGAAGCATGTCTCGGTTCAATGGCGGGATAAATGAAAACCCGAATACCATTTCAATATTCAAATTTCAAATCTGTCTCTTCGTTTCACTTGTTCTCTCTCTCAAATTAAAAAGAGAATCACAATCTGATCATTTTCTCTTTCAAATTCCATGTGAATCAGCATCAACAAACACTAATTCACGCAATCATCTGTGTTCTTCTTAGAGGTATTATGATTCTCTCTTGAATTTATCATTAACGATCTTTGTGCTCTTTGAATGTATGTTCATTCATCATCATCGGACTTAGGTTTTCCTTTCGTATTTGTCATCGTTTGGATGCAGGTAAGCGATACTGAGCGAGTCAAAAAATAAATAGCTTTGTTCCAGTTGCTTATGTGTGGTGATGCACTCTCCCGACTCACATGTATGATTTTTAGGGGTTTTGATTGTATTAATTTTGATGCTTCAAATTCTATTTAAATTTATGAATTTACCAGAAAATGTATTTCTCACTTTCCCTCTTTGCAGATAATTGACTGTATTGGTAAAGTTTCAATTGTAAGAAGATGCAGTTTCGTATCTGTTGCTTTTGATATATTCAGAGCAAAGATCTCTGGTACCTTCAAAAGGTTTGATGCATTTAAAATTTATACTTGTAGATTTAAACGCATGGATTTAAGCTAAATTTTGATCTTTGTCTAATTAATAATCTTTCCTTTTTTTATGAATTCAAAATTTAAAAGTTGCACCTCACAGACTACTTCTACATCAGAAGCTACCACAGAAAATTTAGAATACAAAAATAATAGCTTTGGGTTGATTTGGTATATAAGTTGTCAAAGTAAATGCTGATGTAACACTATTGAAATTTCTTAAAACATTCAAGTGATTAGAAGTATAAAATTCAATTTTTTCCGCTACATTTTGCTGCTTTCATTTTACTGCTTTCTAGAAGCAGTGCAGGTGCCTGTGTTAACCATGTAATTTTTTTTTTTGAAGAGTTAACTAATAACAATAGGTAAAATTTTACCTCTTTTGATCTTTTGGTACGTTCATTATAAGTTTGTTAATGCATATTGCTTCAGAATTATGCATCTTGAGGAAGCCAGACATTTCAAGTGGTTTTTGCAACATCAATTATAAAAAAAATATTTCTTTACTTTAGATCATATTAGTATTTTCAGTTGTGTTCATTATGTGTCAAAATGGATGGACTAGGTAAAGTGTCAAAGGTCTCGCTCGTCTTTTATTTATATGGTTATGATTTGAATTGAATCATCATGGTTATGAGATTTCATTACTCCATCCTGAAGTAGGACTCAAAAGTGTATCTTTTCGAAGTCATAACAAGAAAAGTGCAAGAAAAACATTATCATCTTCTGATTCTCTAGGACCTATTGCCCCAATTTCTCCACTTCAACTTGACTTACCAATTAGATGGTTTCTTTCTTAGATTCTGAACAGCCATTCACATTTGAAACCGACAAAAGTTGAACAATACAAAGAGCTTCAGACTAATCATGATGCTCAAGAACATACATTGATATTTTGCTATACAAGTGAGTAGAATATCTGTTGTCGACATTAGTAATATTAATGCAGGAAAATGAAGATTGTTTGTGGTAAAATATAAAAACTCGAGTTTGGGTAACTGCTTAAAATGAGTTTGGAAGTTGGATTGACTTGAAACACTCTGATTCTTTTATTAATAATAACTGTATCAAATGTGATTTGTTGGTTATATAAATTTAGTAAGAAATAGAATATATCAAACTGTAATCTTCTTTAGGAACATAAGATGAATCATTTTATTAGTTTTATTGGCAAGTAAGAGAAGACACTGATATATTTATGACTAATGAAGTCGGTAAGAAAGAGACTCATCTAGCAACTATACAGGGTAAAAATTCATGAGAAGAAATTGGAGGGTTTGAGTGTGAGCTCCAAGTAAAAAGAATGTCATATAGTGTTATGCATTGACCTTCATTATGAATGTTTTTTCGTGTTATATGGCAATCTGATAATTTGACGATTATGTATGATGTATCTAAAAATAGGTTGCTATAGTTAGCGATTTGGAAACGGATCACCACCGCTGCATCGCGCGGGTTTCCAACTAGTATATATATATATATATATATATATATATATATATGTAATATGTATGTATATGGCATATAATAATAAATAGTGACACATATAATTCGGGAGTCTCTTGTAAAACCTTACACTCTATAAAGTGTTACTTGTTGGATTTACACATCACTCATTTAACTTTTGAATTAAAAGCATTAATAACATAATTTATTGCAGTGTAAAATTTAAAACATGTCAAAGTAAGTGTGGTTACAACCATATCGAATTGTTACTGAAATTTAATACTTGTTTAAAATGCTATGTTCCAAACAACAAATGCATGCCCAAGAAGTCTTATGATTCGATGTCCATTAAACCTTTGTCTTTAACTTTGATCATACATGGCAAAAAACTGGTATACATACAAAGTCTGCTATGTTGAGTGAGTTCTGGCTTTATATTTTCAATCAAAACATTTAGAAAACCTAGTTAGACCATAGAACTTTAGTAAATCTATTTTATTTGTGTTCTGCACAGTGATCAGGTTCATTATGTATTTACTTTTAACTTTATTTATGACACTGTTAATTATTACTACTAACTATGACTATGTCTTTTCTTTGAATTTGTCTTTTATTCTATCTTTGACTTTATCTTTAGCTTTATTTTTGCCTTTGCCTTTCCCTTTCCCTTTCCCTTATCTTATATTTTCTTTGTCCTTTTCATTACTTTATTATGACCATATGCTTATATAGTTTGTGCAAAATTTCTTTTCGCATAAATGCTTTTGTTGTACTAGGCACCCACACTTAGATTTTCACTTTGATCGTTATTGGTCGTGTTTTGCATAATGTTCAAGTTTGGATAAATAAATCATCAAGCTTGGATGAGTTATCTTTAAAGTTCGGATGAACAATCTGGTTCAAATGAACAATTATCAGTTCGGATAAACAAACTATAAGTTCGGATGACCAAGTCATCCCAAGTTTGGAATACTATCTTTAAATATTTTAATCTCTCATAAATATTTAAATCTCACATTCCCCCTGACTTCTTCCTACCCTAATTTCTTTATTTTTTCTTCTCGATCGCAGAGCATTTTCTTTCCTAAATTTTGCCCCCACCAGTCCACCGCCACATGTTCCAGGCCACCACCCACCCCAGATACTTGTTTGATGAAGAAATTGTTGATGCAAATCTAGATAAACGTAAACAATCCTTAGCTAATCTCAAAGGTTGTCGAGCTGAATTGTAATTCTTCTTTCATGTATTACTCTTTTTCACGCATAATAATTATTATTATATACGTGTATTTTTATTATTGACCCGACTTGACCCGAACATTTAACCCGAGTAATCGAGACATACTGATCGATTGAAAAAAATTAGGTTACGTAAATTTTCGCCCCCCTAAAGATCGTTTGAAGCTCCGCCACTGCTACGCCCACACAACTCTTATTTTATTTTTTTGGAAACATGAAATGAAAGATTAGGGGTGTGTGGCGGCTCCCCTTTTATTTATAAAGGCGAGTCTTGTGGTTTTGTGCTATTTTTTTTTAAAATAAACCTACAATTTTTTGCACTATCAAGTTTTTTGGCTTGGATACTTTTATTACACATCAAAATGGTCCTTTTGGAGTCGTTACAAAGAGGGAACACAGACCGTTACATCTCTACAGACGCAACATCTCTATTCCATTTGAATATGGGTAAGATCATACATTCATCTCACCCCAGACACCACCTACTGATTAGTAGAACTTTACTGGGTATATTTATAGGAAGCGTGTAACACCCCAACTGATGGCGGAATATGTCGAGGCGTGATTGTAATTGTTTAAAAACTCATGGTGCTACTTTAAAGTTTCAATATTTAAACATCCACATTACACTTTCATTCAACACTCATAAAATCAAAATACACTACAAATATTCAACACACAAAATAAATAGATAGAAATGTTTAATTTATGAATTAACTAAGTCCAAAATATTCCTATATTTGTCTTCATGTCTTCACTAATCCTGTTAACTATTTTCGTAGTTGATGAGTCTCATACAAGTTTAATATATAAATATAGTTATAAACATGCAAACCTTAGTCTAAATAGCATTGATTTGAAAAGAATGTATTCAACCAGTTTACTCATATGAATTTGGAAATTCCACCTTTACTAATATAATGACATAAGTCATTAAAAAAAGGATACTAGTATAATCTGAAGTTGGCAATTTCACCTTTGACATATACAATGACACATAAGTCATGTGACAAAGGCTGCTAGTATACTACAACTCTGACGAGCGGTCAGGACGAGCGTAATATCGGCATATTGCCATAGTTTTTACGATAGATATGGCGGAAGCATCTAATAGTCTAGTTTCGGTAGTGGTGCAACACATACACTCGGGACCTATACATGCCCAATATATATCTCGTGAACTGTTTTACTATTATTTAAACATATGAACTCACCAACTTTATGTTGACACGTTTTAGCATGTATTCTTAAGTAATTGAATGCACAAAGCTATGATGCACAAGGAGTCACACGAAGTGGGTTCTGCATGCATTAACCAATATTTTGAACAGTTTACATTATTATGTTTATGTAAAACAATGGAGTGTCTACTTTAAATTTTCTGCTGTGGAATAAGTCTCCATATGAACTTAGAATTGGAGGTTTCTGTGCTAAATGTTCGTGTGTTGGATATGAATGTTATCTACTTGTCTATGTGGGTCACTCTAACATAAATTGGATTGGATTTTGCATTGTAGGGGCTGCATCAGTTTCATTCGTATTTTTTATATTCTTATTTTGTCTTCTTCTGTGTTTTGCATACGTCGTTCAGTTTGTTAAATACCTATATAATTCGCTTTGCATCTGCAACGTATTTATAAATAGGTGGGCTTGGTTTATGCTGTGTTATGATTCTATGCTAGGTGTTATATGTCTCATATCCATGGTATGTAAAAAAATAAACTGAGTCGGGATCTCTCACGAAGCAACCTCTCTTCCACATTAGGGTAGGAGTAATGTTTGTTTTCATCTCTCCCCCACCCCACAAAGTGGGATTTAACTGGGTACGTATTGTATTAAATTCAAATTAATTAAATCTTGAATTAATTTTTTATTAAATTTGACTTTTTTAACTAAAGGGTTGAAGAACAAAATGCTTACTCATGCGTAAATTATGCATAATTTTACACAGAACACAATCTTACACTTGTGTGCTTAAAACTAGATTTTGAACCCAAATAATTAATAATTCTACAAAGTGTACATTATACAAATATTACACATGTGTATTTAAACTAGATCTTGAATATTATCTCTTACATATGTGTACTTTTTCACGTACCACGTAAAGAAATAAAAAAAAACTATAACAATACTATACTCAAATTAATGATCCTAAAAATCTCTATTATATGTTGTAATTTTTCTAAAATAAAATGATAAAACAAGTAAAAGTTATTTGATTTTTAAGAGATAAAAAGTACATGAAGAGAGAAAAAAAGATATAAACTTACCTTAGTATCCTTGCAAATTTAAAATAAAATAATAATGAAAAAAATAGAAGCCACATATTAAGTCTTAGAGCTCACTTTTTAAAAATACAAATCTTATATGTGTATAGGGAGAGGATCAAATGTTAACAATTGTTTATTACGTTAACCGAATAACTACATTTTATTATCTTTGGGCCCACACTAAAGTAAGTCTAAATGTGTAGGTTTTTTCTTTTTTTAATTAATGTAGGACACACTTACATTAATTAAAAAAAGTAAGAAAAAACCTAACCCTTAGATTTACTTTAATGTGGGCCTCAAAGTAATAAGATGTAGTTATTCGGTTATCACAATAAGGAAGTGTTAACATTCGAACCATCCCCTGATGTGTGTGTATATAGATGGCTGACATGATGTAAATGGGCTGATTTTATTAAACATTTTTTTTCCTTTCTAATCTTAGATGGTTGGCATATTAACAAAAGGTTTGACAAATACATTCAATCATAACATATTTAATTAAATGAGTTACACACGTCAACTCGGACATAATGTCATGTTAATATCAATAAAATTTAAAAGTCATAATGTGGTGGTTTCTTTCAATTGTTGACTCTAGTTATAGCAAAATGTTAAAACTAAAATCATGCAAAGTTGAACAAAATTTGATTTTATACACATTGTTTAAGTTTTAAGCATTTGTTCTTATAGTGCATATATAGCATTTAATTTCATTTTTATTAATGATTACTTTATTGTTTCTGACAGCTGAAAAATGGAATTTACAACTCCAGTTGTTACCGCCATTGTTGACTCTTTGATGGTACCCATTAAGGAACACTTGGGTTTCTTCTTCTCCTCCACAAAACATGTTGCAAGTATGAATAAGAAATTGTCAAAGTTAAATGAAGCAAAACATCAAATGGAAGAAAAGAAGAAGCACGCTTTAGAGAATTATCTACTTATACCTAACAGAGTAGATCGGTGGTTGAAAAAAGTGGAAACAATCACCGAAGAAATTAAAAAGATTCCAATAGCTGGAAATGGATGCTTGAATCTCAAGATTAAATATAGAGCAGGAAAAAGTTCATTCAATATTCTCCAAGAGATAGATGATCTTATTGAAGAACAAAAAAAAATCGAGTGGAGTAATAAAATAAGACCTTTTGCTATGGTTATTAATTCCACAGGATCTTCCATCTCTCAAACTGATTATGATGTTAACTCAAACATCTTCCTGTCTAGAGAACCGATATTCAAAGGCGTATTGAAATCTCTTGAACCTGATAATAAGACCCAAATTATAGCTTTATGGGGGCCAGGTGGTGTGGGTAAGACCACAATGATGGAAGAAATAAAGAAGTTTATGGAGAAGAAGGGAAAGTTTCAATATGTTTTGAGGGTGGACATTGGGAGTAAACATGACCCAAATGTTACTCAAAAGTCCATTGCAAAAGGCATGGGTGTTGATCTACTTGAAAATCAAGACACGTAGGGGTTGAACGTCTTAGGGAAAGCTTTGAGCGGATTTCAAAAGAAGGCAAAAATATTTTTCTTATCCTAGATGATGTTTGGGAGGCGATTGATCTCAACGACATCGGACTTACAAGTCCTTTTCCAAAAGGCTTCAAGTTAATGATCACATCACGTGATGAAAATGTTTGCATTAAGATGGATATTGACAAGGAATCAATATTCGAAATTCATGGTTTAGAAGAAGCAGACGCAAACTCCTTCTTTTGGGAAACAGTAAAAATTTCAAATGAAGATGATAGGCTTCGCACAATAGGAGAAGATATTTTAAAGAAGTGTAGGGGGTTGCCTCTTGCCATAAAAACCATAGCATTGGCTCTTAAAGGTCAAGAAAAGGATGCATGGGAAGTTGCACATAAGGATTTACAATGCCATAACCTTAAAGACATCGAAAAACTTGATGGTATTGTAAATATAATATTTGAGATAAGCTACAACCACCTCAAAAAGGATGAAGATAAAGCAATTTTTGTTCTTTGTGGTTTATTTCTAGTTGACTTTGATATTGCTTTAGAGGAGTTATTGATGTATGGATGGGGGTTACAATTTTTTAAAAAAGCAGATAGCCTAGGTGAAGCAAGAAGACGAACCAGGACGTCTGTTCATAATCTCATAAGTGCAAATTTGTTGATTAAAAGTCATACCGCTGGATGTGTGAAAATGCATGATCTTGCACGAGATTTTGTTTTAAATAATATTTCAAAATTCAAGCAAGCTTCCATTGTTAACCATGGTAACAAGTCTGAGTGGCCTACACAAGATACACATGACTCTTGTGAAAGAATTTTAATAACATGCACAGGTATGTCTGAGTTTCCTAAAGATTTTTATTACCCAAACCTTGCACTTTTGAGGCTAATGAATGGGAATGAGCTACTCAAGTTGCCAGAAGATTTTCATAAGCATATGGAAAAGCTTGAAGTCATGGCATTTGACAAAATGCAATATCCATTACGTTCACAATCACTTTGCTATTCCATGAGCCTTCGAACCTTATGCCTTCATTCGTGCTCATTAGTGGATAATGATATCTCTTTTCTTGGAAATCTGGTTACCTTGGAAGTACTCAGCCTTGCTCATTGTGGCATCAATAGACTACCATCAACAATAAAGAAGTTAAAAATGCTTAAGTTACTTGATTTAAATGGATGTTTTGAACTTTGTATTGATGATAGTGTGTTTCAAAGCTTAGAAAAACTTGAAGAGCTTTATATGCGAGTGTCTGAAGAGAAAAGTATTAGATTCTCGGATGCCAATTGTGATGAGTTGAGGCAGATTTTAGGGAAACTTAATGCATTAGAGGTTGAATTCATTGAGAATATTGTTCTGCCTAAAAATGTGTCCTTTAAGAACCTTCAAAGATTTAGGATATCTATGGGTTGTTTTTTGAGTCTCAGTCACTACCCATTTAGTATTGACAAACATTCCTTCAATAATACCTTAAAGCTTGTGACTAACTCCAACGATCTTATTGAATGTAAAATTAATGAGTTGTTTTCTAATACAGAGGAACTCTATTTAAGTGTCAAAGATATGAGTAGTGTTGGAGATATTTTAACGTCTCCTTCTCAACATTCAACTTTTTTCAACTTAAAATTCCTCAATGTTTTTGGGTGTGAAAAGTTAACACACCTCTTCACAATTCGAATGGCAAATGCTATGAAGAAACTGGAGAGCCTTACAGTTTCCTCATGCCCTCTTTTGAAATCAATAGTAAGTTCGTGTGACAGTGTGAATGTAATGGTGTTACCAGAGCTAGTGAATTTGAAGCTTGATGACCTTCCAAACTTTACAAGCATCATTCTTGGGAAGGATATCTCTGCAACACAGCCACCATTATTAAACAAAGAGGTAAACATACATGTTTGTATTGGTCTTAATATTACATATGTTGTATATTATAATGTTAGATTTCAAATTGTTTTATTGATTGAAAAATTAATAAAAACCAATTTGTTATTTGCATAGATGAGAAAAAAACGATTAATAGAAACATTCTAACCACCAACTTTTTAATGGTTTTGTTTTTTCGAAACCAAAACCTACATTTCGGTTTTAGTTATAGCATGTTCAAAAACTGAAACTTACCAAAAATGGGAACCGAACTTGTTTAAATGTTTGTTATTTAGATTTATAGTCCAAATTCATTATTTTTGCCAAAAATTTCAAACTCAACTTCACTATTTTTGGGCCAATTTGTTTATGCCCAAAAATTTCAAGTCCAAAGGTAAGAATGAAAAACGACCCATAACCGAATCGAATTCATATGTAAATCGAAGACCAAAAACATTAAAATTTTGAGTCAGTATTTGTTTGAGCCTTAAATCAACCCAATCCATACCCTACAACCGCTTGCTTATTTGCATGATAATTTTCTTTTTTTTTTATTTAACCGTAAAATAGTGTTTGCATAAATGGAGTTCTTAATGGATCCAACAATGTTCAATTTTTTAACGGTGCAGGTTATGATCCCAAATTTATCTAGACTCGAAATTAATGGTTTGAAGAAGTTGAAGCAAATATGGGCTTGTGATTATACTAGTGGCGAGGAAGATAATATTTCAATGTTGAAAGTGATTGAAGTGAATGATTGTAATAGTCTTGTGAATCTTTTTCCATGCAATCCAATGCAATTACTGACTCATTTGGAAGAGCTTCAAGTTAGCAAGTGTTGTTCCATTGAAGTGGTATTCAACATAGACTTGGGTAAAATTAAGCAACATATAAGCAACTTGAGAAGTATTAGAGTGTCTGAACTAGAGGAGCTAAGAAAGGTGTGGAGGATAAATGAAGAAAATTACTCTGGTCACCTCATTTGTGGCTTTCAAGCTGTTGAAACCATACACATTGGAAACTGTAAGAAGTTTAAAAATGTATTCACTCCTATAACAGTCAATTTTGATATGAGTGCACTTATAAACATCTATATTGAGGATGTCAAGGTTGAAGACATTGAGGTATGTAATGTATGTATGTTTTTTAGTATTGAAATTCTTTTAGTTATTTATTGGGTTTCATCGAGGGTATTTGTGGTTAAATATTTAATATGGTTTCACCTTTTTAGCATTCAAATCATGATAAAAGTATAAAAAAGAAAGAAATATGATTGCAAGTTTTGTTTCGATATAACATTACGCCAACATGAAAAACATTTTTTTGGATTTATTATAAGCATAATATTTTTGTGAGATAAACGAGGAACATATGTTATGTTGAAGAATTGTTATAAATTTTTTTTGGTAAAGCCAATTTTCTGAGAAAATAATAGTAAAATACTTTCGGTGTTTCACTATCAGTGTCATTTAAACCTTGGTACAACTAGGGGTGAGTATCGGATCGGAACCGGACCAACCCAGAAACGCAAAGACCAAAAAAAAGAATCGAGAATACGCAAAGACCAAAAAAAAGAATCGAGAATCAACTGAACATAGGCGGGTCGGTTCCGGGTATATCATACTTTCGTGAATTCTCTCCGAGTATATCAAATGTTCGACGGATCCTGCAATTTTTTACATGCACTATTTGGGATAGTAAAAAATCAATTCACAATGCAATTTTTTGCTTTTTTAGAAACAACATGATTCATTTCAATTATCATTGTGTGAATATCTGGGATAAATCGAAACATAAATGTTTTTTATACGAACAGATTGAGAAACTTACAAGAAGTCATCAATTTGTTCCTATCCCTTGTATACGAATCAAAAACTGAGAAGGAAAATTATTAGGATAATTGTTAGAAATATCAGTAAGAAGCATGGTTGGAATCATATGTAAATATCCTAAAAAAACAAGGTATATTATTAGATTTTAAATTTCATGGGTTTCGTAGGCTTCAGTAATAACCGAAGGGTCGGATCGGCCCGACCCGTGAACCGAAAAAGTAAAGAAAAAAAACATAGAAACGAAAACCAAACCTTAAAATTCACTAAATCGGGTTTTGCGGGTTGGGTAGTTGGATCGTGAATTACTCACCCCTAGGTACAACAAGTATGAAAATTTATTTGTTGGTGGAATATGCAGATTAGCGGTATATCAAAAGTGGATGAAGATATGTCTATAGTTGCATTCCCATCCTATCACTTCACACGTGCTTTTAATCAGATTCGTAAGATTTATTTTAGGGGAATGGAAGGACCAGAAGTGTTTTTTGAGATAGAGACGCCAAGTATTAATGGAAAATTGGTATCTGCTCATCAACAACCACCATTACCATTACTTCCCTGTCTTGAAGATTTAGAGTTATGGAACATAGGCACCATGAATCATGTGTGGAAGTGCAACAATTGGAATAAATTCTTTATTCTTCACAAACACCAACCACAATCCTCATTTCAAAACCTCACAAACATAACCTTGGTTGAATGCAATGGAATTAAGTACTTGTTTTCACCTCTCATGTTCAAATTTCTTTCCGGTCTAAAGACACTTTATATAGGTGAATGTAAAGGTATGGAAGAAGTTGTTTCAAACAGAGATGATGATCATGTTGATGATGATGTATTGAATACATCTACCACAACCTTATTCCCATATCTTGACGTGCTAACACTGTATAGTCTATCTAATCTGAAGCAAATTGGTGGTGGTGTTGCCAAGGTATGTTTCCTACTCATTTTTTTTTTTTTTAATATTCTTTGGTTTTGATTCTGTACAAGAAAGTCAATCATTGTAGTCTATGAGTCTACAAATTAATAAAAAAAAGAAAAAGAAAAAAAGAAAATTAGTCATTAATGTTAGTGAAGTTTCTACGTATATACTAAACAAAACCTGATCAACGGTTATGAATTTAAATTGAGTTTAAGAAAATATATTTGTGTAACCTGCAAGTATTTCGATTAAATAAGTGTTTACTTAATGTTGTTAACTTAAAATGATAGTATGATATATCTAATACCATTGATATGATATAAGGCTCTCCCCTGTTTTTTGACTTTCATTCCAATTTCTATCATCCAATACTCTGTTTAATTTACTCAAGTTTAAACGTACACATAGTGCATTTGCTTCTTTTCTTCATGTAGTTCCAACTCAGCTAAATATGAATTGACAACATATTCAAGCATCAAAAAACAATCTATGAATAATTTAAAAACAATTTTGGATGTGCTACAAAAAACGTATTTGCAGGTGTAACAATCTATTAATTATTTTCAACATTTTATTTTTTATTTGCTACAGTGTTCTCGAATGGGTGTTGTTCCTTGGTCCTTGTGTCAATACCCTACAGAAATACATATAAGGTTCTGTCCTTTATCAAGTATGATTCCATCTGATGCTGCAAGACAAATGCAAAAGCTTCAAAGTAAAGAGATTGTTTCAAGCAGCAGTAACATTGACCAAGGAAGCGTCTCATTTCCAAGGCCAGAAACTATGACTAATTTGTATCATCAACTAACCAACTTAAAGATACTAAAAATCTACGAATGTGATCTATTGGAATACGTATTCACATTTTCCACACTTGAAAGCCTCAAGAAACTTGAAGAGTTGGTCATTCGCAGTTGCAAGGCAATGAAAGTGATTGTGAGGGAAGAACATGGAGAGGAATCATCTTCTAAAGTGGTTTTTCCTCGTTTAAAATCCATAGTATTGGACGATCTACCAAACCTTGCAGGTTTCTTTATGGGGATGAATACTGATTTTGAGTGGCAATCTTTAGATCATCTAGTGATTTATAAATGCCCCCAAATGATGGTGTTCACGTCTGGTGAGTCAATAGCTCCCAAGCTCAAATACATACATTCAACGTTAGGCAAACATGATGTTGAATGTATCCTTAACTTTCGTCAGGTATGCTTTTTTAGTTTCTTTTTTATGTTTTGTATCATCGAAAAAAAACCTCCCAAATGAACCAGATGTGATTAAGCAGATTAATCTTTCAATGTCATCAAATTACAATATCATATTTTAATGCAAGTTTTTGTGATTTTAAAACTATAATTAGATTTTTATTTGAGTGCATATTTCCAATTTGGTCATTAATTGGGTTAATCGAAATTATGTTCTCTCTTCTTATTTTGTTTTTACAGACGCCACCCTCAAGTCGAGACAGTGTGTGCCCTGCTGCACAAGGGGCAACTTGGTCCTTTCATAATTTAATCGAAATAAAATTGGAAGGTTATTATAAACATAAAAAGGTTGTTCCATCCAATGAGTTGCAACGGTTACAAATTCTTGAAAAGATCTACGTGAGATCTTGTTGGTATGTAGAGGAGGTATTTGAAGTGTCAAACAATGAGTCACCAACCGTTGTGACATTTCCAAAGCTAAGAGAAGTGGAGTTAAAGAACTTAGGCAATCTCAAGTATATATGGAAGAGCAATGAGTGGAGTAAATTGGAGTTTCCAAACCTAACAACACTATCTATTCATATGTGTTATAATTTAGAACATGTTTTTACAGCGTCCATGGTTCGTACTAGTAGTCTCATCAAACTCCAAGACCTACATATAAAATGGTGCAATGAATTGGAGGTAATAGTTAAGAAAGAAGAAGAAGAATGTGATGGCAAAGTGGGTACGATTACGTTTCCTTGCCTAAAGTCCTTAAAACTCCAAAATCTTTATCATCTCAAGGGATTTTGGTTAGGGAAGGATGATCTTTTATTTCCATCAATGAATAAATTGGTAATACAAGGATGCCCAAAAATAAAAATTTTCAATGATGGACATGCAATTGCTCCTGAGCTAAAACTAATAGAGACAAGTTTTGGAGTTTTTCAAGCAGAGGAAGACATCAGCTCCTTCATAAGAAACAAAATGCAAGAGGCAAGTAAATATTATTAGGGGTGTAAACGGCTCATGAAAAACTCGAGATCAGATCGGTAAAAAGCTCGAATGAGTCAAACTTAAACACGCTAAACCCGAAATTGAGCCGTCTCACAAGCCTAAACGTGCTTTTTATTTATATGATTTTTTTATTTAATTAATTAAACAATGTATATTTATATAAATTATTTTTTATGTATAAAATTATAAAAAAATATAATAAAATCATATATATTATGTTATATATGAAAAAGAAAATAATAAATACATAAAAAATTGATAAAAGGAATTATTAATTAATTAGTAGTAAATGAACCGAGCTCTCTTAAATCAAAACGAGCAGAGTGGTGTTCATCTTGACTCAACTCCTTTACACCTTTAGATATTATTAAAATGTATTTAAAAAGTGGTCATACTTTTAATTTGTTATTTTTTGCAGGGGTTCGAATTTTGAGAATGAGAGTCCTCTCACTCTTCTGGAAATAATGAATCATATGAACTTATTATCAAAGGTGAACACTCGTTAATTTGTAACTATTTTTCTTTTTTATTCATGTTTCGAAATGTATTCTTATATTATCATGTGATCTTTGTCTTTCCTTACATGTTAGATCAGGCATCGAAAAATTCAAAAATAATTATTGAGATGGCGTCGTGGTAGTATCGGTGGTGGCGTCACGATGGTGTTTGTAGTGAAGTTGGTGAAAGAGACGAAGATGTAGATGAATTGCTTTGGGTTTACAATTTATGAGGTTAGGATGCCAACAGATTTTTGATTCACTCTTTTGTTGTAATTAAATGGGTCTTGTGTGAGTCAAAAAGAACAAGATCATGATGATTTTACTATACTTGGTTGGATTGGATTCAGACCTTTTTTCATTCTTTGACAATTTCAGCCCTATTTCCGTTGGAAACTAAGTTGAGTTGGGAGTTGTTTGAAAGTCTTTCAAAGGTCGTTAAGAGACTACCTCTTAATGATTCATTACCTCTTAATGGTTAAGAGGTAACTTTGAGTCTCAATTGTTAAGATGCAACCTCTAAATCGTTAAAAGCCTATCAAATAACCCATGACACTTCCAAAAATTAGTTGTTTTTAGAATATTTGTTGCATACAATTCCCCAACTTTTTTGCTTAAACTTTATTTTTTGTTTTCCTGCCGCCAACTGGTTTTAACGGTTGTTTATGCCTCAACAATTAAATACTGACCGGACACTTTTAAAAATTACATTGATCAAAAGAAGATCCTTTTAATTAGATTGAATAGAACCATCACAAAAATAAAAATAAAAATAGAAAATAAGAATCATTAATAGGTACATTCTTTCTAAGTACATAAATGGAAAAATTGTCGCTTGTATAACGGAATACGCTTTTGAATTTTACGTTTTTATATCTGTATTTACATATTTTGGATCAACTCTTCGTTTTCATACTCGAGATCATGACATAATTTTTGACGTGTATGGGACTATGGGTTGATAATCCTCCAGTTATTAGTAATTTTGTTTAAATTTTGTGTATCCTTCATAGGGATGGCAATGGGACGGGTTTGGGTAATCCCAATCTCATACCCGATTATAAAAGTTTGTCTCATATCCGTCCCAAAACCTATCGGGTATTTACCCGTTGGGTATCGGGTATCCCAACAGATTTCGGGCATATCCTTTAGTTAGATAAATATACTCGTTGAGAATCAGTGGCTTAAAACACGTCGGAAATCTAGTAACTAATAATAAATTTGGGTTTTCATAATCAAAAAATTTATGTTAAATATGCCAAGAACAAACTTTTAACATATAAAATAACATTAAATTTCAAAATGTCATAAGCTTATTAATATCGTTCAAGACAAACAAAACAACAACAATTATCAACAAAATGGTTCAAATAAACTATTGCAGTTGCCAAAAAAAATAAAGATAAAAAACAAATAAATGCCATGAACAAATTCAAATTTTCAAAAGGAATATAAAAAAAGGAAACAAGTTTTGTTTACTTCAAATGTGTATAAATGAGTATTAATAATCGGGTACACGGGATGGGTAAACGAGTATGCGAGCAAATCTTATGCTCTTTCCATACCTGCGAAAATTTTTAAAGTTAATCATATACCCGACCAAATACCTATTGGATTTGGGAATATACATCTCATATGTAGCGGGTTTTGGGTAAATCCGTCGGATACGAGTTCTTTTTGCCATCTTTAATCCTTCAAATGATTAAAATAATTAAATAGGTACATATCAATTATCAAGGTTTTAATTTCTTACTAGATTTGAAATCATATTTGTACTACTGTTTTTATAATTATTCTTTATAAGAGATTCTTTTTCTTATTTTCAAATATTTTTATTCATAAAAAACGCTCTTAAATTTTCTACAAAAGTTTTCTTGATTTTAATTTTATAAAAACAAATTAAAAACACTTTTAAGTTTTTAATAAGAAATATATTTAAACATTTCCTTTAAAAAATAAAAATAATGATTTTTTAAGGGTTAAATATAACAAGTTTTTAACAAGAAATATATATCATGTAATTGGATCAAATAATAACATTATCCAATTGAAGTAACCCAACTAGGGCTGTCAAAAAAGCTCGAAACTTGGATTTGGCTCGTATCTTGTTCGGAAAAAGCTCATATAAAGCTCGGCTCGAATAAATCTCATTTGAAACCGAGCCAGCTCGTTTTGTAACCGAGCCGAGTCCGAGCCAGGGCTGGCTCGGCTCGTAGCTCGCTCGTATGCTCGGCTCGTGGTTTGGTTCGTTTGTACAACATGCTATACTAAAATATAAAAATATAGGGTTATTTTCACTGATAAATATACTTTAGTGTTATTTTGTAATTATGTTAAAAAATAAAATAAATAAAATAAAAGAGAACAGATATACGAAATGAATCTCAATTCTCACGTGCTCTACTAATTTCTAATTTCTTATGTAAAAACTGAGCCAAAAACGAACCGAGCCGAGTTGAGGTGAATGCAATTCAAATATTAAATTTCTTATGTAAAAACCGAGCCGAGCCGAGCCAGATCGGTTAAAAACGAGCCGAGTTCGATTCGAGCCGAGCCAAGCCAGGCTCGGTTTAAATCCGAGCCGAGTCCGAGCTGACCCTGGCTCAGTTCGGTTAGGCTCGTGAACACCCCTAAACCCAACTAAGTCCGCCAAGATCAACTCAAATCTTTAATTTTTTCATGATTTTTATTATAAATTTACAAGATTATGTTCTGTTTATGTATTTGTATTAATTCATGCCGTAGTTTAAGATTTGGGATACCAAAAAGATTATAAATTTAGGTGGGTTTACCCAAAGATTTTGGCTGATCTTGTCGTAATTTCGAATATATTATTTCAAAATGTTAAATTTTTTGATGTGAGGGGCAAACCATATTTAAAAAAGGCAAATTCGCTTTTAATAATCTAAACTTTTATCAATTGGCCACTGCCGGTTCCAGCTAAGAAAATCTCCGAAAACGGTCCGTACTTTCGACGTATTTACCTCTGGCGGACCTCCTTAAAAAAAACTAACGACGTTAACTTTTTTTGAGTTTCAAACGGATTTTTTATGACTTTTGTTGAGAACGAGAATACGAGTTGAATGACGTATAACTTACCTCAAAACGTTGCTACAAATTTTCCAATTTGATAATTTCTTTGATGAATTGAAAGTTTAAACACCAAAATTGGGACATTTGGAGCAACGTTTCGAGGTAAGTTATACGTTATTCGACTCATATTCTCGTTCTAAACAAAAGCCTTCAAAAATCCGTTTGAACATCGAAAAAAAGCTAACGCCGTTAGTTTTTTTTATGGCGGTCCGCCGGAAGTAAATATGTCGAAAGTACGGACCGTTATCGGGGATTTTCATAGTTGGGACCGGCAGAGGCCAATTGATAAAAGTTTGGATTATTTAAATCCAATTTGCCTTTAAAAAAGACGTTCGGTCGAAAAATTAACACTACTGATGAAAAAAATGGGGCAAAGTGTCAAGAATCAAGATGCTTTACTCATCAGTTGTGTGATAAAACCATTGATGTTGACTTTCAAACAAGAATTAACATTTGATTTTGACTTTACCATTAACACATGAGGCTAATTCTTCTATTCAAGGTGTTTACATTTAGTGACGGAGCTTGAATATTTTGAAAGGAGAGGTGAAATTTACATGGTCCAAAATTTTTTATACCGGTCAGCATGTCTCGGTAGTCAGATTAATTGTTCGGGTCAAGTCGAGTCAACAATAAATCATATAAGTATCTAATAATTATTATGATGTGTGAGAAAGAATAAGTACTTGTAAGAAGAATTACAATTCAGTCTTATGATTCTTGATATCTTATTTCGAAGGCGGTTCTTGAATATTTTCATTGCTATAATCCCCTCTTTGTTGTTGCATTAGAAACAGGAAGTGTCAAGATGAAATTTATTATTCAACTCAAGTAATTGTTTGTCTAATATGGAATTATACATATCTACTCGGTAATAATGCCCAAATGTAACATGATGATCTTTTTTACGAGGTTGTTACCTAGTAGAAGATTTTTCAAGTATTTCTAACTAGTTGAAGATTTTTACGTTTATTATCAATTTCTTCCTCAACAACATTTCGTTTGAAAAATAAAAACAATAGTTTTCATCTATTTCATAATATATTGATCTAAAATTATAACTAAAATTCTACATATAATCAAATATTTAATGAAAAAGAAACACCAAAAAAACCAACCCTAAAGGCTAAACTGAAACATCTAACTTATAACATAAAGTCATAAATCATGAATGAGGAAGATTTGTAACAAGAAAAAACCTAAACCGGATGATGAAATTGATTAACCGAACACAGAACATGGCGCACGCAGTGACGGAGCTTGGCTCAAAATACAGGGGCTGGGGGCGAACTCATAAATTTAGGGGGGCAAACTCAACACGTATTAAATTTCAGACGAAAAACATATAATATAACATCACAGAGCAAAAAAAAAGGGGAGCACGACTAGTCGATTGTAGCCATGTGCCCCCGTTGGCTTGCTGCTTGCTTGTTCATCTTAGTATTTCTGCATGACACATGCTGTGAACTTTTGGTGCATGGGAAGAGACGACCACGACGGGAATATATTTGAGGAATTGGAAGGAGAATAGGAAACTAACAATTTTTAAATGACACGGTTTAAGATTTCTTGATTTTTATTTTAAAAGTGACTACAACTAATACATGTAAAATTTTAAAAGTGAGTACTACATAATAATTTTTTAAAGTATGAGTAAATATAATATCTATTAATTTTTTAAAACAAGAGATAAAATTAATATTTAGAAAAAAAAAACTTTATGTCAAAAGATTAACACCAATGACAGGAAAAAAAGGGGCGCTCCTCCCACCCCATTAAATCCTTTGCCCATCTTAGTTATACATGCATTTGAAATGTAATTAGTGTTTGAAACGTAATTAGTGTTTGAAGTGTATACATGATGTTTTTGGTTTTATCTATTATGTTTTTAATTTGTATATGTTATTTTTAAGTATCTACATGATGTTTTTATATGCAAATATGATGTTCATTTTAGATATCATGTTTTATTTAGTGTTTAAAAACATCATAAAACATTTAATTTTATAAACAGAAAAAACATCAAAAAAATTTCAAGTTTTATCGCTGTTCAAAAACACTATATGACTTTCAAACAAGAATTTAACATAAGATTTTGACATTACTATTAACGCATGATGTTATTTATTCAATTTGTGATCTTTTAGTTCTATGTGTTTTAAGTATGTTGTTCATGTTTTTAGGCCACTAAGAGTCGTCCTAGTTTTTCCCATTGCAACATCAGCGCCATATCAGCTTTCCCCACTTTTCCCCATTTTGCATGGTGTCGTCCCATTTTTTCTCACTTTTCCCCACATTTTTAATGATTTATTTTAATAAAAATAAAATAGATTCATTAAAAATAAAATATAAAATTACATTAAAATTTAAAAAGATATTACATTAAATTAAAAAAAAAACCACAACGATTCTAAAAAATAAACAACAACGATTAAAGATATTTAAAATACTAGTTATTATTCATAACACAGAGAATAATATCATCAAATCTCTAGGTCAGATTTTAACTTACATTACCTCAATCGGATGTACTCATCCTTACTTTAGAATATTATTCATTTGCAAATGATGAATAATTCATCCATAAATAAAGTTCCTTGTTCGTTCGTAAGCCTTTTCTTTCATTCGTAAGTTAGTTCCATCATTCGTAAGTCAATTGAATTACCTACACATAAACTCGATCACCCGTACTGATTCTCTTAATCCATAATTGATTTCTTTAGTCTATATGGATATACATACACTCCTATCTTCATCATGTTATCATTGCCCGAATGGTTACACCATACGCTGCATCCTCCATTGTTGTCCTCATCACTTCTCATGTATGCTTTATTTCTTGGACCGTCATCGTCTTTAAACTACATTTCTACCATCGATCGAACTCTGTTTTCATGTTCTAATGGTTTCTTTCATTATCAACTTTTTAGGGTAGGTCATTCACCAATAACTTCACAATAACTTCAACGATGAAGTCAATGTGACCATAATGCAATTTAGGACATATAAGGCATTCGTATGATAGACAATAATACAAACTCAGTTGTACAGTAAATCATTAATAACAGTGTTCGGAATGTCATTAATCGTTTACTTTTCCAACCGTGTTTCTATTATTCTCACTCATACTTTATACCCATTAATCCATGAATCTTTCTCAAACCAATAAAGTAAGACCTTAACCTGTATCTATCTGCCTCAACTAGCATTCCCAATTTTTTCTATAACTCTTTCAACCTTTCTAATCGCATTTTGTTCTTTACCTTTATTGGCATCGAATAGTTATATTTCGTTCAGTCATTGAATCTTTCCTTTTGTATCCAAGTCATATGATAGATGAAACCCGAGCATTAGTCAAATAGATAAATCCGTAACCGCAGTAGCTAATTGCGGTCACTAAAATATCTGTACTCGTGTGTCTAGGGTTTCTTCCACCATATGCTTAGTTCATTTCCTAATAAATATTTTCACTAATAGTCAAGACAATCTTACATATTTATGCATCTCAACACATATAGGCACATATACATGTATTTTCACTTTAACTGTTTCACATTAACTTTAAGGCACATATACATTAAATCTATCCCAACTATATCATAACATATAATCTTTGCTTTAATAAGACGCTCTTGGCAACGAACTACCCTTGACTGGCTTCCTTAGATTTAGTCTCATTCTCAGTTTAAGTTCAGGCATCAGGTATTGCCCGAATATCTCAAACTATGGCTCTGATACCAACTTGAGAGGCCCCGATCCCCGGGAGTCCCCTCGGTTGGCAAAGCATCAAAAACATAGCTCTTAAACCGTACAATAGTCGTATACTATAGCAGCGGAAATTATTACGTAATATTTAATCTCCTTAGGAATGCCAGTTGTTGAATAGGTAGTCCTCATGTCATGCCACGAGCCATCATATCCTTATCATAACTTGCTCAACCTGACATGCATGCTAAATCAAGTCAGCTTTCGCTGGTGAGTTAAGTTAAGTTTTATAAAAATCTTTAGCCTTTTAGATCATCACATAACATAACATAATTCATAGCTTTACTCATTCATATCTTTATATAACATAACCTAATTCAAGTACATAACATACATGTCATCATAACATCAATCATACTGTGCATAAAAATTTAGCCTTCACTGTTGACCGAAGTTGACATGCTTGTGCAGCACAAGACTCTATAACACTGACGACCCGAAGTCGACAGGCTTGTATCAATACAAGACTCTATAACTATCAACCCGAAGTTGATAACTCATGCATGCATAAGATTTCCTCAACTGGCGACACAAAGTCGACAGGCTTGTGTTTCCACAAGACTCTTTAACTATCAACCGAAGTTGACAGCTCATACCGGTACAAGACTTCTTTACATACATCATTCATATCCATAACATCATTCATTCATACATAACATGGTTTAAACATTTAAACCATCATAATCATAAACATTTCTTCACACCGCAGTGCTCAACTTTTGCCCAACCGCAGCCGGGACTTCAAAATCACATTTCCTACTCGACCTCGGCCGAGACTTTGAAAATCAATTACTTCTCAACCACAGTTGAGACTTGAAACATTCTTTATACCTCAGCTCAGACTCTTAAAATCATTTACTTCTCAACCAGAGTTGAGACTTAAAACATTCTTTACATCTCAGCTGAAACTCTTAAAATCATTTACTTCTCAACCGCAGTTGAGACTTAAAACGTTATTTATTTTAAAACATTCTTTACTTGAAAACATTCTTTATCTGAAAACATTTTTACCTGAAAACATTCTTTACCTGACCATAATCAAATTAAAATCACTTTCATACAATAACTTTATAACATGCATACCGGCCCAAAACGATAAAACATTTAAATAGGGCTACAAAGAACTCACCTGAGCTTGGTAACACACAATTTGCTAGCTTTTCTTCCTTTCCTTACTTTCTCACTTCAGAATGATATCCTATTAATATGCATATATTATCATGATTATAACCTTATCATGAAGGTGCTCAAATTACGATTACCGCTCGAAACTTCGGCATGTCGGAACTTTCATTCGGAGCTTTGTTTCAAAATTTCGCTTACACTCATTTTGACCATTTTTATCTCTACATTCTTGTTATGCTTAAAGATTACTTATTTGCTCGGATTAGATAAGCGTATTCTCTTATTTAATTAATTCGTCTTAGGGCGTTGCTAAACTTACTGTATAATAACATTGGTTTAAGGCAAACAGAGGCATATACATACTCATATCCAACACAAACCCAACAACACCCGTGCAATATCACACAACCATAACCAATCGTGATTCAAAACCCTGTGCAATATCCTATTTGCTTGAACTACAACTACTAAAAGTAAATCATACCTTTAAACGCTGAACGAAACTTCAACTGGTTCAGGTTCCTACAACCGGGCTTACAATCGCATAGTATATATATCAAAATTTCTTGATTATATTCTTTGCTCTTAAGACATGGAAGTCTATCTGAAAGAATTCATAATTCTTGAATGTTTTAACAAACGAAAGATGAGGCTTAAATGAGAGTATTCCTTTCGTGAAAGTTAAGTCAGAATAATCTCGATTCTAGACAATTGTTATTATGCTGACATTCGTAGGCTTTATGTTTATATTTGTGTTGGTCGATTAAAATGATGCCATGAAAATGAAAAAAAAAACGGCTGACTACATGAGACAATTTGTGTTCTCATACTTTGATTTAATTAGAATTTTCACTTAGGGCCCTTCAACTTTGAGGTCCTATTTTTAAAACCCCCTTCTACTTTGCTCACATATTTTTAATATTCACGAGCTTATATCTTGTTCATACTTTATCGTATAACGGTCCCGCTTATATTAATGTGATCGTACTCACTCCGGGAACGTTCATAAAAATTTCGAACCCAAACGGTCACATAAATTTTTACACGTAATAGGCTTTATAACGTGTCCATACATTATGATATATGTTTATCGTTTATATCATTTGGATCGTAATTACTTTACGAATGTTTATATAAAATCTGGACATAAACGGTTACCGAAATTTTCGGTTGTTACAAGTCTACCCTACTTACATTAGGTTTCGAGGACGAAACCTGTTACATTTCAAACAAATGTGGGTAGAGTCTTTTCATCTCGTCTTCAGTCTCCCACGTAGCCTCAGATCCTTTTCGGTGTTTCCATTGAACCTTAACTTGTCTAATCATCTTGTCAGGTAATTGTTTTTCTTTCGTATCAACAATTGCCACAGGTTCTTCTATGTTGTTTAACCTTTCATCAACTTCAATATCATTTAACGGCACGTATGCTACATCATCTGCTAGACATTTTCTCAAGTGTGAAACGTGAAATGTCGGATGAATTCCACTTAATTCATTTGGAAGATCTAATCGGTAGGCTACCTTACCGACCCGTGCCATTATTCGAAAAGGTCCAATAAATTTCGGACTCAGGTTTCCTCTTTTCCTAAATCGAATAATTCCTTTCCATGGTGAAACTTTTAATAATACTTGATCGCCTACCTCAAATTCTATTGGTCTTCTTCTTTTGTTAGCATAGGACTTTTGTCGATCTTGTGCAGCTTTCTTTCATGCTTTAACTAGCTGGAGCTTTTCAGTCAAATCTAATACTGCAGCTTTGCTTCCTACTTCTTTCTGTGCATCCTTAAGCTCATTTAGAAAATCTGGTGTTATTACCAAACTGTAAGACTTAACTCGTGTAGCAGAGTGTTCTATCTTGCGACTTAGAGCATCAGTCACCACATTGACCTCATGGGTTTTTAATTGTAGAGTATTCCCATGTTGTGTTAGAATCTTTTTCCTTAGTATCCCTCTTTTGGCATTTCTATCATATCTCTTCATGCTTTAATCAGACGTTGAAGATCATATGGTAATAAGTCTTGTTCCCCTTAATGTCATACTTTTTAGCTATAATAAGTAGCTTATTATGACAATTAATCATTGCTTCCTTATCCTTTACTAACTTGTATGCAGCCACGTGTCATATTCTTTAGCTACAACATGCGTTATTCTTTAGTTTGTTGACTGTGATAACATTTTCCCATTTAGTCTTTACAAACAGTTATCTCTTTTGGCATTAAACCGTTTATAGAGCACTCATTGGAAGTTGGTCATAAATAAACTTTCTTAACATAACTTACATACACATCTTAACACATAAGGTTGTCAATGCATAAGGCCAACCAAATTTTTCATTGCATAAAACAGACCAAAACCAACTCTTGGTGTTGTTACAAGATTTCATTACTCGCCTTATAATGAGGATTTCTTGTTTCCCTCAATAAGAAGGCTTCGCCATTTACCTCATCATTTGCCTCCACAAGGGGACTGCATCATTTGATCCACTTTATGCATGACAATCTTATCATAAAACCTTCCTTTGATAACTGATGTCGACGGAGTTTAGCTAATAAACTGACTAAAAACCGATTCTAAAATAGACACAAAGTATTAAATCTAGACTCTCTAAAACCTAATCTACCGACAGGCAAGTGTACCTATCGTATGTAGCAGAGCAAAGCAAGTCCGGATATCGAACCCACAGACTTCTACAGACTGTACTAACTAGACTCTATGACTTATCTATACAAAATTTGTACTTAAATAAAATAATATTAAGGAAGGGGGGTTTTCTAACAAAACTAAGAATAACTTAAATGAAGACTAAAGAGAAGACACCAAAATGAACGAAGATAGAAACGAAGATCAGACGAAGACAGAACACTACCTAGGCATGAATCCTACACATGCTCAACAAAGAATCTATCGGTTAATGGAAACTATGTGATACCGGGATCTTAGAATACTAAACTCTAAGGAAACATAGAGCACCCTCGACCCTTCTCAAGGATTGTCAGCTAAGAGTCCTAAAAGCCGTGAAACCACCGGTTAAATGGATTTCCCTCACAGGTCATCCAATTATACTCAAAATGTATCCGCTAGACAATCTACCTCACGGCACGATAATCTCAAAACACCTAAGAAGTAACTGTTGAACAATCTACCTCACGGCGCGAAAGTCACAGTTCACTTAAATGCTAGGGATAATTTGGGTTTTCCTATTGGACTCGATAAACATGAAATGATAGATAAACTAGGATGATCTTCTCACAAAGGCTCTAACTAGCAATCTAACACCCAAGACTCATCGACAATCTCTCACCTCACGGCTATCAAGATTGGTTGCACATCTAATATATCTATATCAAGATAATAACTCCTATGGTAAACTCGTACGTAGTAAACCATCCAATAATAAAAAACACACAGTAATTGACCTAGCATGCACCTATTACATGAAAGACATTCACCAAGGCACACAAGGAGTAAATCATCAATCCATAAACAATCATAGACACACATAAACATCCAATAATCCAATCCAAGTTTGTTACATCATGAGTTCATCACATAAACATAATCCAAAACCAATAAAAACCAATGTTAAACATGTGCAATCATCAAAACCTAGGTAGTTCTAAAAGATTAGCCAAGAAACATCATACGAATACAATCCATAATCTGCTTAAAGTGAATGAGAAACATAGAAATCAAAGAAAACAAAGAAACAAAGAAAACCGAATGAAGAACACCCGAATTCCTTGATCCTAGGCCTTCAATCTTCAATCCAATGCTTTCCCAACCTTTGAATCACCTTAGAATGGCCTTTCCTCGTCCTCCTAGTCGCCTCCAGCCGTTCAGAAACGTATTCTCCCGTTTTCTTTTTTGACTTTTTGGCTTAAAACTGAAAAACTGCGATTTTAGACCGGTGGCGTAGCGCGACAGATACCTCTAAATCTGTCGCGTAGCGCGAGAGATATCAGAGGGTATTTTGGTCTTTCCCACCTCTAGCGTAGCGCGACAAGGTTTCAAATTGTTGTCACGTAGCGCAAGAGAATCCAGAGTTCAGTTTTTGGCCATCTTTGATTCCAGGTCCGTTCTCGCCCAACCGGGAGCTCGTTTCTTTGTACTTTAGCATCAAATAAACATGTTTATTACCTGCAAGCATCAAATTACAGAAATGTGAAGCACCAGCTTAAATCGACTCTAAAACTGAATAAAACGGTACTGAATCTTAACAAAAACAAATGAAAAAATAGATGTGTTTTACAACACATCACATCCCCACACTTATCTCTTTTTCGTCCCTGAAAAAGGCTTATGCAAAAATCTGGGATCATAGCTAGGTAAAATGGTTTCTACACAATTAAACTCATTAATTCAAAATTAAATGCCTTGGAAAAGATTGCAAGTATTGTTATCCTATTAAACCCATACTGATTATTCAAGTCCCTTAGTCATGGTCCATTGTGTTCATGTTCTACATTTCATTTCATTAGACCCACACTTAGGAAATTAAAACCAAATCAATGCTGGATTCTAGCTTCCAAGTTACCCTCACATATAAACAAGACAAGATATTTCTCAAATCAGATTTTTATAATGGAAGCAGATGAAAGCGTGAGCATTTTTCTTTTATTCATTTTTTTTTCATTGAACTTAGCTTAGTGGTGTTTCAACCAGGCTGCAACCCGGCGTGTGACACATAAGTTTCTCGTCCAACTTCTTTTCTTTTATTATTATTATTTTTTACTCAGCTTATTTGGTGAAATGAAGGCACCATAAGACTCGGATTTATTCTCATAAAAAGAGTACTTATGTGCCAAACAAAAATCAGATTTTCAAAACTCTCATTTGTTATTATGCAAAGACTTCTTTTTGACTAGAAAACAGTCTCATTAATTCCAAATCCCCAAGATGTTTCCCATGAAATTCATGCATTTAAGGAAGATTTTACCAATCCTACAGGACAAATACAATCAGTTGAACCTACCTACACATCCCATAACCAAAGCATAAAACCCAAACCAACAAGTTAACCATGACTGAAACCACAAAACCCAACTTTCCTATCATTTCCCATCATGCTTCTTGCAACCAACTTAAACAAGAAAAAGAAAGATCTAAGCTAAAGATGCAGAAACAAAAATAAAAACAAAAATTTTCAAAAAATTTTGACTCAAGAACTTAAGTAAACTAAAACTAAAAATCAAAAACTAACTATTAAACAACATAAACCAAGTTTCCCATCCTCACACTTAAACTTTACATTGTCCTCAATGTAGAGAAAAAGGAAACCCAAAAGAAAAACTAAAAACTAAAAACTGAAAATGACTTAGCTGGTTGAAGAGAAGACTGTCGAGTGCCAATCTTTCCGCGTAGCTCCACAATCTACAAATTTGCTCAGCAGGCTACAAACAATCACATAAGATCTACAAAAGCAAAGATCAAACAACCATCAACACGTCCAAAACATACTAATAATGATATCCATGATTAAGTCCAACCACAAACCAACCCTACCATTTAACTAAAATCAACAAAGAAAAACACAAATCAAACAAAGAAAAAATAAGAACTAACTAAAAATTTGAAAAATATCAATCCAATGCAACAAGAATGAACTTAGAAAGCCACCTATGGTAAAGAATGCGGTGTGGAATAGGTAATTTGGGGGGTAAAATTTGAAAACTAGGGTTTTGAAGCATTTTAACACAATCAGGACCTGTCGCGTATCGCGACACTGAGAACACAACTCTTCGCGGTACGCGACAGAAAATTGACCGGCTTTGACCGAGATCCTTCGCGTAGCGCGACAGATGGGCAGATGGCCCTCACGTGACGCGACGATGTCAATCTTCCAGAGAGTTTCCAGATTTTCCTTGCCTTAGCCAAATTTCTACACCCCAAAACACCAAACCATCCCGAAACATTCTAAAGCACCGAAAACATACCTGGTGACTTCAGTTCCTCTTTATGGCATCAAATGGATTAAAAACCTGCAAAACACATTAAAACACACAAAAACGAAAACTAGAAACACAATAACGAAAGATGAAAAACACACCAAAGACATTAGGAAATTACTAAATTTACAAACTCTACACTTGGGGATTCCACCCAAGACTCACAAACCTCAACTATGTGGGAAGATCACAGGAAAATTCTCCCATTCGCTCGAAAACGAGCCACCTTCAAACGCATCCCACATCTCACCATCAACGAGACTCCTCATCACCTCCGGCTTCTTCTCAACATCCCCACACTTGGGTTTATCAACACACTCACCAATCCCTCCTTTACTAATGGATTTGGTTACCACAAAAGTGAAATTCTCGTCACCGACCCTAAGTGTGAGCTTCCCGTCAAAAACATCAATGACGGCCTTAGCGGTTCGAAGAAACGGACGTCCTAAAATGATGGGAACAGTGGTATCCGCCTCCATATCCATAAACACAAAGTCCACGGGGAAAACAAACTTATCAACCTTCACTAGCACGTTTTCCAGGATTCCCCGAGGACACTTCACAGACCGGTCCGCTAGGGAGAGTGTCATGCGCTTTGGGACAAGGTCACCAAGTGCTAGTTTCTCGTAAAGAGAATAGGGCATCAGATTGATGCTAGCACCTGAATCTGCCAACGCGTAACTATGAACATCGCTACCAAACAAAAACGGGATTGTGAGAATACCCGGATCCGTCAGTTTCTCCGGTAGCGTGTTCGTTATCACCGCAGAACAGTCTCTACTCAACGGGACCTCAGTTAATTTGCCTAACCGGTCGTTACCCTTCAACAGATCTTTCAAAAACTTAGTGTATTTAGGCATACGCTAAAGGGCCTCTATAAATGGGAGATTGATCTTTAGTTGTTCAAAGATATCAAGAAAATGCCCATATTCCTTAGCATGCTTCTGATTAGCAACACGCGCAGGGTAAGGAATACGAGATAGATCAATCTCAGGAATGGGCTTTAATGTAGCCGGCTTCTTCATGGGAGACTCACCGCTCGGTGCGGTACTTGCTGGGGCTAGCCTCGAGTGCACCCCTACGGGAGTCTCCATCTCAATTTCCTCATCCACCGGTTCCTCCTCATCTAAATCAACCGGTGGAAACAATCTCTCACTCTCCTCAACTTCCACCAACACCGGTGGTATGAACACTTCTCCTCCACCTCTTCCAGAACGAGTAGTGACCGCCTTAACGTGGGCGTTTGGGTTGGTTTGGGGCTGACTCGGGAACTGGCCTTGGGGCCGTTCATCCAACCGTTTGGCTATGTCACCAACCGTTCGCTGTAAATCCAAGAACGCAGATTGCTGATTCTTGAGGAGAACATCATGCTCATGTAGGATCTTCTGTGTAGTGGCATCTTTTGCCACTAACTGAGTCAATAACTCCTCTATCCTACCCATACTACTACCACCACCAGAAGTGCTACCAGAACCACTACCACTAGGAGCTTGACTACCACTATGCCCCTGGTTCTGAGGATATCCAGAATGAAAGCCAGGGGGTTACCTGAAGATCTAAAAGGTTGGGGATTCTGAGAATTTCCCCATCCGGGGTTGTACGAGTGCCCAAACCTACCCTGTCCTCCTACATAGTTAGCCTGCTCCTGGCTCACCAAACAATCAGAAGTGGCATGACCACCCCTGCAAATCTCACACATGTCTACTCTCATCTTCAGATCCCTAACATCCCTAGCTAGAGACTCAAGAGCAGCAGCAACACTAGTGTCCGTGTTCACATGATGAACACCCCTCATTGACGAGGAAGAACTAGTAATAGGAGTTGAATTCCTATTGGACGATCGCTGCTCGTACTCGGCCTGAGCAAAACTCTCAAATAAATCATTACATTCAGCCACATCCCTCTTACCCATGAGGTGGCCTCCTGCAGAAGTGTCAAATCTGGCACGAGTCTCATATGTGAGCCCATTGTAGAATTTCTCAACAAGGGCCCATTCAGACAAACCATGTTGGGAGCATCAACTGAGCAGGTTTTGAAACCTCTCCCAAGCAAGGTAGTAGGGCTCATCAGGGGCCATTCGGAACGAATGGATCTCATCTCTCAGGCGGGTGGCCTTAGCAGGTGGGAAGTACTTTTTAAGAAAAGCATCCCGAAGGCTAGCCCAAGTAGTAAAAGTGCCTGGCGGATGATAGTCAAGCCAAGTAGATGCTCTTCCCGCAAGTGAGAAAGGAAAAAGCTGTAGAAAAATCGCATCATTAGTGGCACCTTGAAGATTGAAGGTACCACAGATGCGAGTGAGCCTAGCAAGGTGTGTGGGAGCATCTTCATCATCACGACCATTAAACTGAGAATTGTTAATGGCTGTCATGATGTAAGAAGGAATCTGCCACGAATTTTCATTCGTTATGTTTGGCACAGTAATGGGATTGTTAAGTCCCGTGAAACCTGCAGTGGCCTGCTGGTGAACCGTGCGACGCTCAGCCATATGTGGAACAAAATGAAAACGTGGACTAGAATGGGTGGAAGAACTAGAAGAAGAAGATGGTGTGTGATCAGAAAAATCAGCAGAAATGGGAGTAGAGGCACTTACCTCGCTCGTAGAACCTTCAGAAAAGTCCCGCGAATCGCTCCTTGATGGCAATGAAAGCTCAGGTGGCGGTCCGTGTGAACGTAGGTGTGGCATACACTACCAAACCTGCAAATAAACAAAAATCTATCAAAAAGAAATAAAACAAAATAAAATTGAAAAGCAAAATAAACACAAATATGGACAGATAAGAACAAGAACTAGTAAGCACAATCAACTAAGAAGTCCCCGGCAACGGCGCCAAAAACTTGATGTCGACGGAGCTTAGCTAATAAACTGACTAAAAACCGACTCTAAAATAGACACAAAGTAATAAATCTAGACTCTCTAAAACCTAAGCTACCGACAGGCAAGTGTACCTATCGTATGTAGCAGAGCAAAGCAAGTCCGGATATCGAACCCACAGACTTTTACAGACTGTACTAACTAGAATCTATGACTTATCTATACAAAATTTGTACTTAAATAAAATAATATTAAGGAAGGGGGGTTTTCTAACAAAACTAAGAATAACTTAAATGAAGACTAAAGAGAAGACACCAAAATGAACGAAGATAGAAACGAAGATCAGACGAAGACAGAACACTACCTAGGCATGAATCCTACACATGCTCAACAAAGAATCTATCGGTTAATGGAAACTATGTGATACCGGGATCTTAGAATACTAAACTCTAAGGAAACATAGAGCACCCTCGACCCTTCTCAAGGATTGTCAGCTAAGAGTCCTAAAAGCCGTGAAACCACCGGTTAAATGGATTTCCCTCACAGGTCATCCAATTATACTCAAAATGTATCCGCTAGACAATCTACCTCACGGCACGATAATCTCAAAACACCTAAGAAGTAACTGTTGAACAATCTACCTCACGGCACGAAAGTCACAGTTCACTTAAATGCTAGGGATAATTTGGGTTTTCCTATTGGACTCGATAAACATGAAATGATAGATAAACTAGGATGATCTTCTCACAAAGGCTCTAACTAGCAATCTAACACCCAAGACTCATCGACAATCTCTCACCTCACGGCTATCAAGATTGGTTGCACATCTAATATATCTATATCAAGATAATAACTCCTATGGTAAACTCGTACGTAGTAAACCATCCAATAATAAAAAACACACAGTAATTGACCTAGCATGCACCTATTACATGAAAGACATTCACCAAGGCACACAAGGAGTAAATCATCAATCCATAAACAATCATAGACACACATAAACATCCAATAATCCAATCCAAGTTTGTTACATCATGAGTTCATCACATAAACATAATCCAAAACCAATAAAAACCAATGTTAAACATGTGCAATCATCAAAACCTAGGTAGTTCTAAAAGATTAGCCAAGAAACATCATACGAATACAATCCATAATCTGCTTAAAGTGAATGAGAAACATAGAAATCAAAGAAAACAAAGAAACAAAGAAAACCGAATGAAGAACACCCGAATTCCTTGATCCTAGGCCTTCAATCTTCAATCCAATGCTTTCCCAACCTTTGAATCACCTTAGAATGGCCTTTCCTCGTCCTCCTAGTCGCCTCCAGCCGTTCAGAAACGTATTCTCCCGTTTTCTTTTTTGACTTTTTGGCTTAAAACTGAAAAACTGCGATTTTAGACCGGTGGCGTAGCGCGACAGATACCTCTAAATCTGTCGCGTAGCGCGAGAGATATCAGAGGGTATTTTGGTCTTTCCCACCTCTAGCGTAGCGCGACAAGGTTTCAAATTGTTGTCACGTAGCGCAAGAGAATCCAGAGTTCAGTTTTTGGCCATCTTTGATTCCAGGTCCGTTCTCGCCCAACCGGGAGCTCGTTTCTTTGTACTTTAGCATCAAATAAACATGTTTATTACCTGCAAGCATCAAATTACAGAAATGTGAAGCACCAGCTTAAATCGACTCTAAAACTGAATAAAACGGTACTGAATCTTAACAAAAACAAATGAAAAAATAGATGTGTTTTACAACACATCACATCCCCACACTTATCTCTTTTTCGTCCCTGAAAAAGGCTTATGCAAAAATCTGGGATCATAGCTAGGTAAAATGGTTTCTACACAATTAAACTCATTAATTCAAAATTAAATGCCTTGGAAAAGATTGCAAGTATTGTTATCCTATTAAACCCATACTGATTATTCAAGTCCCTTAGTCATGGTCCATTGTGTTCATGTTCTACATTTCATTTCATTAGACCCACACTTAGGAAATTAAAACCAAATCAATGCTGGATTCTAGCTTCCAAGTTACCCTCACATATAAACAAGACAAGATATTTCTCAAATCAGATTTTTATAATGGAAGCAGATGAAAGCGTGAGCATTTTTCTTTTATTCATTTTTTTTTCATTGAACTTAGCTTAGTGGTGTTTCAACCAGGCTGCAACCCGGCGTGTGACACATAAGTTTCTCGTCCAACTTCTTTTCTTTTATTATTATTATTTTTTACTCAGCTTATTTGGTGAAATGAAGGCACCATAAGACTCGGATTTATTCTCATAAAAAGAGTACTTATGTGCCAAACAAAAATCAGATTTTCAAAACTCTCATTTGTTATTATGCAAAGACTTCTTTTTGACTAGAAAACAGTCTCATTAATTCCAAATCCCCAAGATGTTTCCCATGAAATTCATGCATTTAAGGAAGATTTTACCAATCCTACAGGACAAATACAATCAGTTGAACCTACCTACACATCCCATAACCAAAGCATAAAACCCAAACCAACAAGTTAACCATGACTGAAACCACAAAACCCAACTTTCCTATCATTTCCCATCATGCTTCTTGCAACCAACTTAAACAAGAAAAAGAAAGATCTAAGCTAAAGATGCAGAAACAAAAATAAAAACAAAAATTTTCAAAAAATTTTGACTCAAGAACTTAAGTAAACTAAAACTAAAAATCAAAAACTAACTATTAAACAACATAAACCAAGTTTCCCATCCTCACACTTAAACTTTACATTGTCCTCAATGTAGAGAAAAAGGAAACCCAAAAGAAAAACTAAAAACTAAAAACTGAAAATGACTTAGCTGGTTGAAGAGAAGACTGTCGAGTGCCAATCTTTCCGCGTAGCTCCACAATCTACAAATTTGCTCAGCAGGCTACAAACAATCACATAAGATCTACAAAAGCAAAGATCAAACAACCATCAACACGTCCAAAACATACTAATAATGATATCCATGATTAAGTCCAACCACAAACCAACCCTACCATTTAACTAAAATCAACAAAGAAAAACACAAATCAAACAAAGAAAAAATAAGAACTAACTAAAAATTTGAAAAATATCAATCCAATGCAACAAGAATGAACTTAGAAAGCCACCTATGGTAATGAATGCGGTGTGGAATAGGTAATTTGGGGGGTAAAATTTGAAAACTAGGGTTTTGAAGCATTTTAACACAATCAGGACCTGTCGCGTATCGCGACACTGAGAACACAACTCTTCGCGGTACGCGACAGAAAATTGACCGGCTTTGACCGAGATCCTTCGCGTAGCGCGACAGATGGGCAGATGGCCCTCGCGTGACGCGACAATGTCAATTTTCCAGAGAGTTTCCAGATTTTCCTTGCCTTAGCCAAATTTCAACACCCCAAAACACCAAACCATCCCGAAACATTCTAAAGCACAGAAAACATACCTGGTGACTTCAGTTCCTCTTTATGGCATCAAATGGATTAAAAACCTGCAAAACACATTAAAACACACAAAAACGAAAACTAGAACGAAAACTAGAAACACAATAACGAAAGATGAAAAACACACCAAAGGCAAAAACGAAAACTAGAAACACACGAAAGATGCTTATAACCTTATCATGAAGGTGCTCAAATTACGATTACCGCGTGAAACTTCGGCATGTCGGAACTTTCATTCGGAGCTTTGTTTCAAAATTTCGCTTACACTCATTTTGACCATTTTTATCTCTACATTCTTGTTATGCTTAAAGATTACTTATTTGCTCGGCTTAGATAAGCGTATGCTCTTATTTAATTAATTCGTCTTAGGGCGTTGTTAAAATTACTGTATAATAACATTGGTTTAAGGCAAACAGAGGCATATACATACTCATATCCAACACAAACCCAACAACACCCGTGCAATATCACACAACCATAACCAATCGTGATTCAAAACCCTGTGCACGATCCTATTTGCTTGAACTACAACTACTAAAA
The DNA here is from genome assembly GCA_009363875.1 of Mikania micrantha. Lineage (NCBI taxonomy): Eukaryota > Viridiplantae > Streptophyta > Magnoliopsida > Asterales > Asteraceae > Mikania > Mikania micrantha. The sequence continues at coordinate 49,835,487 of CM018680.1, read as the reverse complement.
GTAAATCATACCTTTAAACGCTGAACGAAACTTCAACTGGTTCATGTTCCTACAACCGGGCTTACAATCGCATAGTATATATATCAAAATTTCTTGATTATATTCTTTGCTCGTAAGACATGGAAGTCGATCTGAAAGAATTCATAATTCTTGAATGTTTTAACAAATGAAAGATGAGGCTTAAATGAGAGTATTCCTTTCGTGAAAGTTAAGTCAGAATAATCTCGATTCTAGACAATTGTTATTATGCTGACATTCGTAGGCTTTATGTTTATATTTGTGTTGGTCGAATAAAATGATGCCATGGAAATGAAAAAAAAAACGGCTGACTACATGAGACAATTTGTGTTCTCATACTTTGATTTAATTAGAATTTTCACTTAGGGCCCTTCAACTTTGAGGTCCTATTTTTAAAACCCCCTTCTACTTTGCTCACATATTTTTAATATTCATGAGCTTATATCTTGTTCATACTTTATCGTATAACGGTCCCGCTTATATTAATGTGATCGTTATCACTTCGGGAACGTTCATAAAAATTTCGAACCCAAACGGTCACATAAATTTTTACACGTTATTAATAGGCTTTATAATGTGTCCATACATTATCATATATTTTTATCGTTTATATCATTTGGATCGTAATTACTTTACGAACGTTTATATAAAATATGGACATAAACGGTTACCGAAATTTTCGGTTGTTACACTCATCAAGAGCATCTGGAGCGTCACCGTAAGCTAACTATCGTAACGCAGACGTGCACTTTTGAAGTGCAGTAAAACTTTGATGACCTCTTGCATCAAACGTTGTTTGAAAGTATTGGTAATTCATTTCAATGTCGCCTACGATACGCAAAAATAAATCTCTAGGCATACGACATCTTCTTTCAAATAATTCATGGGTGAATGTTGGGTTGGATTCGGTGCTAAAATAATGATCAAAAAGCCTCTTGTGTGATTCGACACGATCGTCCCGGCATAGATACCTTTTAAAAAGTATTGTAACATATATATTGTAAAAACATAATAAAAAAACAAATATACTAAAAAAATTGTTTATACCTTCTCGAAGAGGATGCTGTGGATCCAAACTCGTCTAAGCTCGTGGCCACAAAGGTTGACAAAAACTGAAAGTTTTGTTGTGTGATATTGATCTCGTCTTATTCAGAACTTGGCGATTTACTTTCAAATTGTGGAAGCACAAACGTAAACGGATCCATTTGTTTAAACTTTATAAAATTTGATTGTAGAATTAAAGAAGAAAATGTTAAAGAGTGTGAGTTTTAATGTAAAAAATGGTAATATATATATAGAGTTTGAATTTTATTTTTTTTATATCAAACGGTCAAAAATCAAAAAGTCGAATTTTCTCCCCATGCTCGGCCTCAATCGGTGAGGATTCCCCACTTTGTCCCGAGCCGAAACCGGGGGCACGGTGTTCCCGGCCGGCCCCGGTTCGGCCTTGGCTTCCCTGATCGGCTCCCGGTGCCCACTCCGTGTGGCCTTAGTGTATATATGGTGTTTTTGGTTCTGTCAATTATGTTGTTGATGTGTATATTTTGTTTTTAAGTATGTATATGATGCCAGTATGTAGATATCGTGTTTAATAAACACCATGTGCATAACCTTGTTATTTAATGTTCAAAACCCCCATAAAACGTTCAATTTCATAAATAGTAGGAAAAACACCAAAAAAGGACAGGTTTCATCGCAGTTTAAAAACATCATATTCTGTTTGTTTAAAACACTATAAAACGTCCAGTTTTATAAACAACAGGAAAAAACAATGCCAAACTTAACGAACACATAGTTTTATAAACGTCGTGCTTAAAATTACCCATTTCCAAAAATATTGTTTAAAATTATGCATTTATAAACACCATTTATGTATATTGTTTAAAATCGTCTTAAAACGTCCAGTTTTCACACCACAAAAACACCATTATTTTAATCAATATAGCAATTATTGTGCACTGAAAATCACACGAAATATTTCAGGAACAGGGATATTTAGGGATATATGTAACAGAGTGCCGAGCTATAATCACAGAAGGAGTCAAAACACATTCCATCTAAAAGATCATGGACCGCGGCAACATTGAGGATTCGACGTCATTGATTTGAATAAGTCGCCCACGTATGGAAAGAGGCCGGATTATTCGCAACAGCTATTATGGTCGTTCTTTGTAACTTTTTAATATAAATACCGAGGCATTGATCGATATTAGAACACACAACACACTCAGTAGCTATACGAGAATACATACACCACTAGCATCGATCATATTGCGCTCTTTCTTTGTAATTTCATTGTTTGCACAATAATAACTAGGTAGAGTGACATTTGCCACCTTCCGAGGTTTTTATGCCAGCAATCCTAAAAGAGTAAGGGTTTTTTCTCGTCTGAATATCGTGTGTTTGGCTATTTTTTCTATTTCATAATCTCGAATATCTCTAGGGATTCTCAGGGATTGCAAACTGTGTATAATTGATATTTTTGAATGTAAAACACAATACCCCACTTTTCTAATTCGGTTTTGCTAAAAATTATACTTGTTAATTTTTACCCAAAACAATTTGGTGCCCACCGTGGGCCAAACTTGTATTTTTTTTATATTAAAAACTTTGTTTAAAGGCATTTTCTAAAGAAATATAGTGAAAAATGGCTTCACAACCGAGATCAACATCTGCATTACCTGCTATTTCTACTACTACCAATAATGCATCCTTGCAGATTCTTGTTTTCTCCAAGAAGCTTGAAAATTCTGGGAAAAAGACCACATTCGTAGCCAAAAATGTCCCGATCAACGAGAATGACCACCACTGCCCTGTACTTGTTTCTAACAATGATATTTTAAGTATGTTTCAACAGGTACATCAACAAATGATAGATCGACAACGGATGAATCAAAGGCTTCTCATAGAAATGGAAAGTTTAAGGGCCGAGAAGAACAATCAAATTGAAGCTTCCACTCCACTAGCTCCAAGAATCCTCGATTTTGGGACATCAGGGATGTCTGGGAATCATTCTGGAGACTTTATTCCCATTCAAACCAGAATTGGAACTTCATCAGGATCCCAAGATCTAGGGATATCTCAGGATAATATCTTTATTCCGAGAACATCACTTCCGACATCCATTACTGGTAACACTTATAATTATTCTCCTATTGATACTACTAACCTTGGTTCTTCTCAGGAAACATGAATAACCCACCAAGTAGCAAAAGAAATACAAAAACTTCGGGATATGATATCAAGGGTTACAAGAGTGGTTAAACCTATCCGTTTAAACTATCTGGTTTGATTTTGATTGATTAGATCTTAATTTTTGAACGTAATGACATAGTTAGGATTGTTGATTATTGCCTAGATGATGGCTAGGATTGATTATAAACAAAGAACACGATGTTTTAACGGTTAAATCCTTGTTTTGATCCGTTGTAATGCCCGGTATGCATGAAACCATACCCATGATAATAATGGTTTAACCCATTTGATTATAACAATGTAGGTGATTAGTTGGATTAATCTTTGAAATGCAAGGTTAAATCCAAGTGTTTCAAACTAATCACAATCATTAACATACTCATTGGAATGATTATCTGATGTTTATGATAACAGTCAGATTAGTATGTTAAACATGGTTATTACACCTATTATGATACTACATTGTGATATCTCATGATATTTGGGTAATCAATAACAAGGGTTGATCATTCCTAAGCCATTAAATTATCTAGAAACTGTTACAGTATCATAATCAACAACATTAACTATTTGGTTAATCCGAGATTATTCTGATTAATCAAGAGTGTCATCAACCTTGTATTAGGAATCTAATGCAATGTAGGTTCCTACATTATCATACACTGTATGATATAATACTAAATTAAGCCATTAAACATTTAATATCGGTCTGATGACTTACTAAGCAATGTCTTTGACATTGAACGTTCAGAAAGATCTAGTCAGTAAACTAGAACATAAATAACTCATTAAATATAAATAAATGCAGAATCACTTCTCTATTATCAGTTTTGAGATACTCTGCTACATCTATACTACCAGGTGAGTTTCGTACAACCCCTTTTATTTTTAATCTTTTATAAACATCGGGGAACACTGTTGAACTTTTATTGAACATATGATATGTATCACTGTTATCTGCGTGATTTCATGTGATTGTTGAGAACTCGTGGATTTCATGGGATTTTGCCCGGAGAACAGAACACTATCACAGAACTTAAGTCCTCATGTCTGAACTGTATCTAGTGAACCCATGTGGGGCCGAACGGGGAAACATTGATAGTACTATCGGTTGACCACCCATTTGCTGGGAGGATTGCATCTCCCGTTGTGTGAATGTTTGTTTCCTGTTTCCAAAACTTCTTAATGTTGTGATAGACATTAAGATAATGAGGCATTAAGATGCTACCGACGGGTAGTATCTTGTAGAACAATATCGTCATAAAGGAACTAGATACGGGTCCCATGGTTATCTTGAACTGAACATTTTGAGAACTTATATTACATATCATATCATATCGTATTGTGGAACTTGAACTGTATGAACTCACCAGCTTTGTGCTGACGTTTTCAAACTCAAACCTTTTTGCAGGTAAGCAGTAATAGCCGGTGAGGATGCACTTTTGGGACATTTGCACTTTAATAATTAGTATTGTAATTAAATAAACGTAGCTGTAACGTAATTGTAATGACGAAACCCTGTAATGTATTTATTTTAAGTTAATCTGTGTGCTTGTGATATCGGATCAAGTAAGTCACCCCTCACCTCGGAGACATCACCACTATGCTTCCGCAACCGGTTCAGTGACATCATCAGACATCAGGTGACGAGGGGTGGGGGTGTGACAGGTTAACCCTGGAAGGTTCGTAACATACTGAAGGTTCGGCTGGCTGGAGCTGTTAACAGGTTCGTAGCATTCCATATCAAGGTTCGGCCCTTAAACAAAGGTTCGGTCGATTAATGGTTCAGCTCATGCAACCGTTCGCGAACCCTGGTCCCTCCTTCATCATCTTCATCGAACTAAGTGGTCTCAGTTTGTTTCCAAGGGTGTTGAGGCGTGAATGTCGACCCACGAAGGTGTAAGGTGTGCGTGGATTAGGGTTTTTAGCCGGGTGTGTGTGTGTGATCGAACTAGGTTAAGAAAACCCTATTTTTCAGCAACTTTGAAGCCAAATACCTCGAAAATGGCTGGGTAACTTTGTAGATCCGTTGTACTTTTAGGTAGAGGGCTTCAAGATCGACGTTTAGGCTCAAGAATCATCAAATTTCATCAAGATTTGAGGAAGTTATGAGGATTTGAATGTTGGATCTTGTAGAGAGAGGGGGGTGACGAGTTTGAGGGTTAGAGAGAGAGAGGGTTTGTGATAAATGAGGGAAATCACCTCATTCAAGCGTTTTATACTTCGTGGGTGTTCGTGTTAGTTTCGGTTGCTCGGTTCGCGTTTTCGTCGCGTTTCCGGATTATTACGCGCGTGTGTTATAAATTAAATAAAAGAATTTATTTTAGGATGTTCAACATATGGTTATTATTAATAATTATTTTAAATGTCGTATTCTTTAATTTATTTATCGAAAATTATCATTTTACGCGTTCCGTTAATTCTTTCGCGAAATCATGTATTTTAATTTAAATTACATCATTTTAATTTATTTCTGATGAGTTTCAAAATTGTAAAACAGGAAATATTTTATTTTCTTAATTTTATGATCGTTCGTATCGTTTTCGTTTTCGTTTCGTCAGAACACGTCGCCATCACGCGTATTCGTTCGAATCGTCATTCGAACGAACCCGACGATGGTTTGGCTTTCTAACTTTTGTTTTCTACTTTTCAGTTATTATTTTAGAACGTTAAACTCTCAGAATTATTCGTACAGATCGTCACCTATACGAATAATTCGTCTGTTTAGCATTCCGTAACAACAATCGTTATGGTTTCCTTTTGTTTAACCTCACACACGTTTATACGCATAATAGTTTCGTGTTAAGCATAATGTATCAATAGCATCAACATAGTTTCACGTAATGTGTACCTGAATTACTGTACGAGTTACTGTTGCGATCACTGTTCCGGGACGCGTCCGGCACTGATGTTACACCAAACCCAGGAGGTCTTACTGTTGATCATTCATAGCATAAACGTAATTCTTAAACTAAAAAGTACTTCACATAGCAGCGGAAACAATGTCTTAAGTAATGCAGCGGAAAGTCTAAACATTTAATACATAATACATAATCAAAGATTTGATAAATCTAAAAATAAATCATAAAATTTCTAGATAGGAATGTCAGTTTTCAGGGTGTAGGTAGCTTCACTAGACAGCCAAAAGTTTTGATCCCTTGTAGATATATATCTAATAAGTTAGGGGTGAGAGTTGGATGGAGTGGTTAATTGGCGTGATTTCATCAAAAGGGCGTTTGTTCAAATGGTATCAAGGTGTGTTAATGTGTTCTTTCTAAAATAGATTAAGGGTTTAAGTCCCATTATAACAAAAAGAAAAGGTGAAAAATATTGATGTTAAAAAAAGATAGGTGATTTCAGCCCAATCAAAAATCACGAGGTCAAGTATTGAGGACACTACTTTATTATATACATCTAGATTGTTGCTATTTTGTATTAATTGAAAGAAAAATTCAAAAATAAAAAATCAAACTCTTACTTTTAACGCTTTCAAATAACGCTGCTAAAATATATGCTGGAACTTTAAAAAAAGCCTTTAAAACATGTTAATAGGTGTACCCATAAATCACTCATTAAATTAGTAATGTTTAAATAAACCCATTTGTTAAATGTGTAATATTCGGGCTGATTGTGTTTAATAAAACAGATTGTATTACCCAACCTAAAAGTATTTAATTACTTGTCATGTTTTATGTTATGTCAAGAGTTATTCCGGCTAACTAATAATTTAAAAAAAAAATTGACTCGTTTTTGATCAAAATACATTTAGATATGTAAAACTGACTATCTACTAAAAAAAATCAACTGTAAAACTCAACAAACTATACTAAACACTGATTTGGTTGTTTCAAGGTAAAGATCTTCACAATTAAAATTGGGGATAACTTTACAGAAATATAACAAGCTTTTATAACTGTTTTAATTAAGTCACTGCAACTTTTTTGTGTCACGATTAGCTCATTGAACTTGTTAATGGTGTTCTAATCCTATGTAAATTACTTGAATAGCATGTTAATTTTTTACAAAAATATAACCAACTTTCATAATTGTTCCAATTAAGTAATTGGATCTTTTTTTTTGGCTCAATTAGGTCATTGACCTTATTAGTGATGTTCTAATCCTATGTAAATAAACATTATTTATGCTTGCTATTTAATAATATTAAATTAATAGAAAATATTAAATTCAAAATTATTAAAACCGTCAACATTTACACGTATTATTTAAAAAAATTATTAAATTTAAATATTTTTTTCTTTCAAAATTTTTTATTCATTTAAATTATTTTTTAGAATGATAAAATTACCACTTAGCATATTAATAAAATTAAATATATGAAAATATCACATTAACCTGCTATTCAAGTTATTTACATATTATTAGAACACTATTAATTGAAAGGATTAAATTCTCTCTACCCAAATTAGGAGGAGAATCAGACTTAATATAGAAAGCAATATTACATAATACATCCTTGAATAAATGACAAAATACAAATATATAAAAAGGAATGTAAGTATGTCTAATATCCCCCCTCAAGCGGAACGTGGTAGGCCAATCCGAAGCTTGTCTCGGAAGAACTCGAACCGAAAACGTGGTAAAATCTTGGTAAAAATGTCCGCCACTTGAAGCTTGGTAGGAATAAATTTGGTATTAAGTTTTCCCGAGGCAACAAGCTCACGAATAAAATGATAATCAAGGTCAATATGTTTGGATCGTTTGTGAGATACCGGATTTTGGGTGAGAAACAAGGCACTTTGGTTGTCACACAAAAGAGTCGGTCGAGAGGAAGGTAAAGCATGCAATTCCTTCAATAAATGGGTGATCCAAACAATCTCAGCAGCCGCACTTGCCATTGCACGATACTCAGACTCACAGCTAGATTGAGAGATGTTGGTTGCCTTTTGGCACTCCATGAGATGATGTTACCTCCTAGAAATATGGAGTATCCATATATTGACCGACGTGTTTCAACACACCGCGCCCAATCGACATCCGAGTAACCATAAAGATTAATGAGATTGGGCTTTGAAAATGAGATACCGTAAGTGAGTGTACCCTTGATGTAACGAAGTATCCGATTAACAGATTGATAATGAGCAACACACGGAGCTTGTAGGAACTGACTTACTTGATTGACGGCATACGAAATATCTGGTCGGGTGATGGTGAGATATTGTAAAGCACCAACTAGCGATCGGTAATGTGAGGGATCCGAGTACAATTCACCATTGGTAACAAAGGCAGCGTTAGCGGCAAGAGGAGTAGGAAAAGGTTTGGCTTCCAAAAGCCTGGCACGTTGCAATATGTCACCAGCATATTTGGTTTGGGAGAGAAATAAGCCAGAGGACAAGTGTGTGACCTCAAGTCCTAAAAAATAGCTTAGGTTCCCCAAGCCCCAAATGCCAAACTCAGAGCGCATTTTGGAGATGATCGACTGAATGACCGTGGTATCATTTCCGGTAATAATTACGTCATCAACATAGACGAGCAAGTAGATAAGACATGAATCTCTTTTAAACACAAATAAGGAGTTATCCGATTGACAGCAAACAAATCCATTGGTGATTAAAAACTGACTGAGACCATGAAAAACGATGAAACCAAGCATGAGGTGCCTGTTTAAGACCATAGAGAGCCTTGTTTAAACGGAAGACATGGTTAGTGTAACGACCCGTTTTTAATAAAACGAAATGTAATTGTGAAAATCGTTAATTGAATGATTGTGATGGTTACTATGACAACTCAAAATTCTCATGTTAGAATCATAACTCGAGAATGAAGAGAATGAGTGTAAGCGAAATCACGAAACGAGGCTCTGATTTCAAGATACGCTAAGTTGAAGATAGCGTTAAATAAGAGATTATATATTTTGAATTTTTCAGGTCTTGAAAGTATAACCATTGGAAAGAGCTCGAAAAATCGTGAACGTAGGCGAAAACCGTGCGCAAAACGGAGTCCGTATGCCCCCGGAATCGCGAAACGAAGATAAGACAAAAATCTGGCCGCCATGCATCCGCGCGGTACGCCCGGAAAAGACCTCCACTTGGGGCGATGCGCCTGATGTCATCAGATCGCGATTTTTGCTTAAAAAGTCGAATTTTCTTCTAGAAACCATATCTCAACCTTATCTTTGACGATTTCAGCCATCCCACACACGAAAAATCAGTTCTAAGCCATCAAATCTTCAAATTTGAAGCCTCTTGATCAAGTGGATCGCATTAAGGATCGTATCTACAAGTTCTGATCGTGGTTTTACCCGTAGAAATCCGTTCGATTGGGTAATGATTCGTTTTATCTTACTAGTTTAATAGTTTGTGAATCAAATCTAGTTTTGAAAGCATTACTATGACTATGGGTGTTGATTATTGCCTAGTGAATAACTAAGGGTGGTTAGAAACGAATAATTTGATATTTTGATGGTGAAATCTTCGTTTTGAAGCCGGGATAATGTCCGGTTGTTATGAAACCCATAGCATGGTGTGATAACTAGTAGGAATGGGTGGAATATGATTTTAGATGAAATATGGATTATGATCCATAGGTTAAATGATGATTTTGATGACTTGATGTTAAAATTATTAACAAGTTATGATCTTAAATAAAAATTAAATAATAAAAGTGATTAAAGATCGTAACTAATATAATGAACATCAGTTATTTGATAAATTGTCTGGGGAGGCATGGAATATGATTAATTATGATAATTGACTAAAACTTGCTAAACGTAGTAAGATAGAGTCAATTATGTGATGAATTGACTTTGAGGAAGTCAAATCAGTCAAGTGTGTTGAACTTGATTGTATGTGTTATATGTATTGAATATAGTTGTATATGTGTGAAAATGCAACTAGGTGTTGGTGGTGAAAGTCAAGGGACAATTCACAGAAGTGGAAAAGAGGTTGTAGGAAGTGAACAACCGTATGAACCAGGTAAGTTACCCAACTTACTGTAACATTACATATAAGTAGTAGAAAGAGTCTACTTGAATGCTTGAAATATGTGAATGTTGTTAAATGTGTGGTTGAAACTATGGGATGAGAAATCCTTTAGTTTGTGTTTGTTAAGTTTCAATGGGAAACGTATATGCAATATATTTGCATTAGAATAACCGGATGAACCGGTGATTAACTAATATGATTTGGTGTTTAAATTGACAATGCATGTGGAATATGCATTGTAGGAATGAATTGGTTTTTAAATTAGCAATGTAGGTGGAATATGCATTGTTATAATAAATTGGTTTTTAAATTAACAATGTAGGTGGAATATGCATTGTTATAATGAATTGATGTTTAAATTAACAATGTAGGTGGAATATGCATTGTTATAATGAATTGATGTTTAAATTAACAATGTAGGTGGAATATGCATTGTTATAATAAATTGGTGTTTAAATTAACAATGTAGGTGGAATATGCATTGTTATAATGAATTGGGGTTAACTTGACAATGCATGTGGAATATGCATTGTTGGGATGAATGGTGGATTGGAAATGTGCATGTATTGATTCACAAGGTGTGTGAACGTATAACTTGCAATTCCAATGTAAAAGATTCACAAGGTGTGTGAACATGTGGTGATCTACGAATACGTAGATGTTGAATTGGTAATGTGCATGTTTAGATTCACAAGGTGTGTGAACGTATAACTTGCAATTCCAATGTAAAAGATTCACAAGGTGTGTGAACAAATGTTGAATTGATAATGTGCATGTTTAGATTCACAAGGTGTGTGAACGTATAACTTGCAATTTCAATGTAAAAGATTCACAAGGTGTGTGAACAAATGGTGGACTGGAAATATACACATGTATGTGTGGTGTTGAACTATAATAATTGTACATGAATGGGTGATTCATGGGGTTTTGGTGGAAACGACCCACTAGTGGATCGTTTGTATGTGACTGAATATTGTTACTAAATTATATTTGGGAACATCAGTAGTGTATCTATATGGTGGTATAGAATACACTGGCCGGATGTGATAGAAATTGTCTTAGATGGAAGTACCGGTGGGTGAACATCTTAAGACTTGAAATATTTATGATACCACAAATGTGTGGATAGCCGGTTACACCGGAAATTGAATTGTTGAAACCACAGGTGTGTGGAAAATTGGTTGAGCCAATGATATATATATATAGGTGTATATATATATATATGTGGTGATTATTGTGTTTTAAATTAGCCAGAGGTGTTAGTGATAGAGTTGTATTGGATAATATATTATTATCTAGATATGATAAACATCCATATGATATGTATGTGGATGTGTTAAATGAGTTGTGGGAACTCGGGGAGGGGTTACTTACTTAGTTCGTATGAACTAATGGTGACTTATATGTGATGTTACAGGTCAAAGATAGATATGCATCGGGCGATCTGATCGGGCATGTTATGAAGCAGAACCAAACGTTATGTAAAATTCTCTGATGGTATTGAACTTAAACACACTAGTTTTATTAATCAAAAATGTAAATGATTTGAAATTAAGTGTGTTTAACTTATGAAATGTTATTTTTACGCTTCCGAATCAAATTTTTGAGAAAGTTTAATCTGGGACCTAAAATGGGACACGTGTAATCGTGTGGAAAGTTTGGGTGTTACAGTTAGGTAGCTTGGTATCATGAAAACCCCGTGGTTTCTCCATATAGACTGTCTCGGTAAGGTCTCCATGTAAAAAAGCATTGGAGACATCTAATTGATGAAGAGGCCAAGAGTGGATAACCGCTAAAGATAGCACAATACGAACGGTCGCGGCTTTTACGACCAGACTAATGGTATAAGAAAAGTCCATTCTGGGAATTTGACTAAATCCTTGAGCCACAAGCCGTGCCTTATGACGTTCAATAGAACTGACGGCATGAAATTTCATTCGATACAACCACTTACAACCAATAACGTTGTGGTTTGAAGGACGAGGGACCAACGTCCATGTCTTGTTTTTATAAAGCGCATCCATTTCTTTTTCCATAGCTTTGACCCAAGTGGGGTTAGTAGAGGCCATTTTAAAGGATTTGGGATCCACACTAGCCGACAGTGCATGTATTAACCCACGATTTTCACTTTGAACTAAATTGGCTTTGTGTTTTGGTTTAAATATACCGGACTTGGCACGGGTTTGCATTTGGTGGGTTGGAAGTGGTGGGGGTGGGGTTGGGGGTATGGATGACATAGGAGCAGTGGAGAGTGGTTGTGACAAATTAATGGTAGAAGATGATGAGGGGTAGGTGCTGGCAATGGATTTGTTGGAGATAGAAGCAGTAACAGTGGGTGGAGATTGTGGAGGTTGGACAAGAGGTGGAGTGTGGGCCGGTGGGTGAATTGGAATGTGGGCCATGATATATGGGTTGGGTAGAAGAGCACCTACACAATCAGGGCAAGACGAGTGAGTTGAATGGGTATTTTGGTTAACATTATTTGTGGGGAGTGAGGAAGTATCAAAAATAGTATCTCCAATGAACTCAAAGAGCAGAAGATCAGCAAGGGGTGTTGTTGGGTTTGTGCTAGTGTAAGGTAAATTGCACTCATCAAATCGTGCATGGCGGGTAATAAACATGCGTGATGATTTTGGCTCAAAGCAACGAAACTCTTTATGTTGAGTACAATAACCCATAAAAACACATGGCATGCTACGTGGTGATAATTTGTTTGTGGCATAATCTTGTAAGTAAGGGTACACCCGACAACCGAAGGTATGAAAATTTTCATAAGTTGGTACCCGTCGATAAGCAATCTCAAATGGTGATTTGTTTTGAAGAATTTTAGAAGGCAACAGATTAATGATGTAAACCATCGTGCTAATTGCATGAACCCAAAACGAAGACGGAATATTTGCTTTGAAAAGCATCGCGAGTCCCATTTCAACAGTATGGCGATGTTTGCGTTCGGCACGCCCATTCTGTTGAGGTGTGTACGGGCACGATAGACGGTGAAGAGTACCATTTTCATCAAGCAATTTTTTAACATTATTGTTTAAAAATTCACCTCCACCATCACTTTGAAAGATCTTCAACTTGCATTCAAATTGAGTTTGAACAAAGGTGATAAAGTTTTGTAATATCTTGTAAAATTCAGGCTTTTGTCTAAGGGGATAGATGATGGACGAGACTAGGCTGTGAATGCAACAGTAGGTGTGGTGGAGCCATGAATGGATTTTAAAAACAATTCATGGGCTTTGGCTTGAGTAAGCACATCACGAAAGGTAGTAGCCGATCTGGAAGTCCTTATGGCAGTGGAAAAGTCAATGAAGTCAGCACCAAGGCCACACAAGAAAGCATGAATTTTGTCTGACTGAACCATTGCATGCCCAACAACGGTTAACATGTCACATATGTTCTTAAATTTGTGACCGAATTCAGTTACAGTAGAGGTACCTTTCTTTAGGATACGAAGTTGATCCTTCAGAAATTGAATACGTTCGACAGAGTAGCAGCGGTATGCGTTTTCAAGAGCACACCAAATTTCCCGAGCGGTAGAGACCGAAAATTTCAGTAACAGCCTCCTCCGATAAAGATGCTTGAAGGATGATAATGGTTTTCTGATCTGCAGCAATCCAAGTATCATAGGCAGGTTTGGGTGAAGATTTGCCATCAGAGGTGATTGTAGGGGATGGAGCAACCAATGTCTCGTCAACATGCGAGGAAAGTTTTTGAGACGCGAGTACTGGCAGGACTTGCGTTTGCCATAGGAGAAAGTTGGTGGGAGAGAGTTTTATGGTGATCATGTGCATGAGGCCATGAAGGTTGTGTGATTCACTGGTGGAGGAAGCGGCGGCCATTGGAGGGGAGAAAGGAAGAGACGAAGAAGGAAGATGAAAGGGAAAGGACGACTATTTTAGGGGAGGAGAAAAGGAAAGGCCAGAGATCGAGGGGCGATTGATACCATTAAAGGATTAAATTCTCTCTACCCAAATTAGGAGGAGAATCAGATTTAATAAAGAAAACAATATTACATAATACATCCTTGAATAAATGACAAAATACCAATATATACAAATGAATGTAAGTATGTCTAATATTAATAAGTTCAGAGACTCAATCGAGAGATAAAAAAAATTACAGCGACTTAAGTGGAACAATTATAAAAGTTGGTTCTATGTGTATAAAGTTGTCCCTTAAAATGAACGCAACGTGCCAATGCGAGGTCGTGGTAAAAAGAAACTACGGGTTTCTGGCTTAGTAGTTTTCTCTTAACTTTCGTATGAGAGGTCTTCAACGAGCCGATGCTTATTGTTAAGGTAATGTCAAAAGGTTTGCTCGGTTGTAAAATTCCTCCTGGGGTAGGTTTGAAAGCATGCCCCATATCGTCAAATCTGAGAGGACAGCTGGAATCACATTTTATGTGTCGTTCCAAGCCCTACAAAAAAAAAGTTTTTTTGCGAAAAGAATGCATGCAAACTATCTATATATATATATATATATATAGTTAACTTTACATTAATTAAACTAACTAATAAATAACGATTATAACCATGAGAATAACTAAAAAATTAATAAATACAATTCCTCCAAACAAACACAATTTTGAAACCAATTTGATTGATTTCAGGTTGAACATGACCAGAAGCAAAAGAATGAAGACGATTTGTAACTTTATAATTTGCGGCCGGGCAAACCTGGCTCAAACTAGTTAAAACCAAGTTTCAAGCAAGTCAAACCCGATTTTTTCTCTAATCGAGTTTCAACACGAATTAGTTTTGGCTCAGAACGTGATTTGTACACCTCTAGCCACATGCTTAAATGGAGCCAACTAGCTTATATTTTATATACCTTGCCTCATAAAGCACTAAAAAAATATCATGATCCAAATGAAACCATCATTTGTGACCACGAAACCAAGCTTGCTTCGAAATATGAGGTCGGCCATAAACTATGGTGTTATAACAATTAACACAGTTTGAATCTAGGAAAAAAAAAAACGAAACTACAGAATTCCGTTTTCAATCTGAATCGGTTTTGAGATTTTCAAGTCAGGTTAGTATTTGAATCCAACTTCGGTCTTCATATCAAATTTGAATTTTGATTTTCAGACCAATTCAAAATCTGAATTTTTTATGAAGTCCATCATTTGACTGGTCTAATTAAAGTAACTAAGGGGCCAATAAATTAATAACCCATCTTAATTAAATAGTCACCTATGTGACATATAAATTAGGATATTTTCCAACATATTTGCCTTTCGTTACAAGTTTTGAAATAGAACATCAAAATAGGCTCAAACAATCATTTAGGTGGTGTTTGTGGCAAAGGAGATGGAGGTGGTGACAAAGATGTATTAATATGGTTTTATAATTGTTTTTTAATTTGTCATGTAATATTTTTAAAACTTTGAATTCCAAACAAACTATGACATTATTGCCTTTTTCTCAATGAACTTCATTGTCAAAGGTTCTTGGGTGCTGACAACCAGCATGCCATTTCACGTCTGTTCAATTCTGTTTATATGTTTCAACATAAACGAGTTTAGGCCCAAAACCTAATTGTACAACTCTAGCCCTCGACTCTAACCCTCGGGCTTAGCCCAACTAGTTTATTATATATATAACATGGTCTCATACATCATGGTCTCATACATCATGCCACCACAAAACCAAGCTTGGACGGACCCATAACGGTCGACCGATTGAACCCTTGATGTAGATTACAAACAGCAAGATATCTATTCATATGAATAGAATATGGAATAGAATGATCCTAGAGGTGGCCAACGAACCCGGACCCGGAACCAGAACCGGAAATCGAAACCGGAACCGGTCGTACCCGGACCGGTGGGTACGGGCGGTTCCTGGTTTTCAGAGAAACCGGAACCGGTTCCACCCTCAAACCGGTCAAACCCGAACCGGAACCGGCTAAAACCTGAACCGGTTCTTGACTTTGTTGACCGGAACCGGAACCGTTTGCAACCGGAACCGGTTCAGTCCCAAAAAAAACCCGATTTGGCCACCTCTAAATGATCCTGTATACTGGAACAAAAAGAAAAAAGACATATTTGTTAATCATACAGAAATATAAAGTTCAAGGAATGAATGGTTTGTATAATTCAATCTCATTTTTTTAAATATTTTTGAACAACTTATACCTTGATGTATGACCTAAAACATAACATGAATCATGTTCCAACTCATTCCATTCCAACCCAACCCAACCCATGAATCAAACCTTGACTCAGTTCATGGCTTAACCCATGTCCCATACCATCAACTGACCCATGACCAAACCTAACGTAACATATAACCTAAACTATATAGTTTGTTCATTTTTTCCTGTTCTATCAAACATATGATTCATTTCATAAGATAACCTACAAGCAATGAAAGGGTAATGATCAATTAATTTCCTTTGGTCGTTCCATCACCTAGTACACTCCTTTCCATTCTATCGTTCGTTTCATTACCTCGTACCAAACAAACCCATATACCAAACAACAGGTTTTAAAACCATATCATCTTAAATACATAACTAAAAGCATCACATTGTTTATAAAAAAATAGAAACAAAAAGAAATCTATTAACTAGCCTTTGGCCTAATCTCGATTCCTTGAATGATGAGACCAGCCTTCCAATTCCCTCCTTTGACCTCCATCATGCTCATATCAAGCTCCCCTTCTTGCCCCTTTTCATTATAAAACTCACCCAACTCGATCTCAAGCCACCCATCTTGCCTGCGTTTGGGACCATCTTGAGGGGCGGTTGTACTAAACCGGCTTCCCAGACGCCTTAAATGGCCAAACATCCCCATTCGTCTCCTTCCTAGTAGCGTTCGCTCATACTCATTCTCGTATCTTTGCCTCTCGCACGCTTCAGGGTCAAGAAACACCGTTTTGATTTTACCATCGGTTTGATTCTCAACACCACATAAACCAACTGAAACTTCGGCAGGTTGGTATTCGAATCCGTACGTGTGTGGAGTCGATTTATACACAAGGTAAGCAGCATATCGGGTGTTGGTTGACAACAAGGAAGTATCTATTCTACCATGAACTTCAAGCCAACATACACTCATAAGTTCAGCCACCTCATCAAACCTACAGTTGTGGTCAAAATCATAAATTTAGAATCAATTTGTGTTGACCAACAATGAAAAGTCAAATCTGAAAATGGAGGGAAATTTAACCTCGATTCAGGGACGGATATCCATCTCCAGTACCTTGGGGTATCACCCCAAATGATCGATAGGTCTCGTGCAGCCAACATGTAGCATTTTTTCCCACTCAATTTATGTAACCAGAAACTCTGTTACAAGTACAGCAGATTCAGATTCATAAACAGATCATAATACTATCAAGATTTTGCATTTAATCTCAAACAAGTGTTTAGATATTATTAAGTTGATTAATCTGGTATGACCAATTTACGTCCCCATTTGCGGTTGCCTAAAATTGCTCGAATTTTAGGCTACCGTACTGATTTTTTTGGCAAAAATAACGTTAAATTGCTAATTTTTTTTTTGCGAAAACAAAGTTAAACTTACTTATTTTTTACGAAAACAACGTTAAAAGTGTTGGATTGGTCGGTTAATCGGACATCATGTTGTTTCAACGTTATGTTATGTTACTCTATTCATATTGGTACATCTTAGCTTCCTTATCCTCTAACTTAATTCTAACAGTGGAATATACTACGATGATCTTCATATGTCTATGTTTTGTTTGATTTTTCGGGGTCTATTTGTTCATGATCATAACTCCAATTTTTAAGTTAAGAAATTATGAGAAACATGACAGATAACATCACTTAACACATAAACAATAAATTTTTCATCAGACATAAAAGTAATCAATAATCAACAATTAAAAGATTAGCAATCGAAATAACCAACGTAACCTTATTGCCACCATCGATGATCACGGGATTATCACATAGACGTAGATACAACTCCTTTTTCGACCAGGGCTTTGACGAACCGCCACCGCCACCACAACCACCGTCGGACGAAGCAACAATCTTCTGGTAATCCTGCGGCAAGAACTTCTCCCACACGGCGTCCCACTCCGCCGCTGATCGGAAAACAGAACACACCAACGACAACGTAGACACATCCCTAGGGCTCGTACGAGCCAAGGCGTTTGCTATGAACCCTTCCGGCAATGATTCAAAGAAATTAGCCCCAATTTCACCATCGGTTTTCATATTCAACGAGATAAATCGAGTGAATCGGTGTAGATAACACGTAATTATGTATATATATATATGTGTGTGTGTGTAGATATATGTTATATATATAGGCGGATAGTGATAGAAAGAGATAGCTTAAGGGATAAGAAATTTGGGGGTGTTAAGAAAACAAAAGTGTGTTTTGAATTAAAATAAAAAGATGAAAAAGAGGCTTTTATTTATGACAACCGAAAAGATGAGAGATTGTGAGGAGGACAGAGAGAAAAACAGGTGAGAATCATAAGATATGACGTGGATGGTTTTCTTTTACCGGTGGAGAACACGTGGAATTGTGTTTCAGTTTATTGAAAATTAAAAATAAAAATAAACTAAGTTGTTATAATCGTGAATTGAGACGTGGTCGTCTAACAACTTTTGTTGAAGGTTTAACGATCTTTAGAGAGCTTAACCGAAGACATCAGCATGAGAATTCTTGTTTGAATCCATAATAAAAAGTGTTCTACAACAAGTCGTATATAACTTTATCATTACACATTTGTCGGGTCATTTATAACTATATAACTCGTATAATTTGTTGTATAATGCTATATTACTATTATTTCTGTTCTTATACGACAGTATATGGCTATATGATCAACATAGGTCATGATTACACGGGTCTTATATACATACCGGTAACGGGTCGTATAAAAAAATCAAACAAGACATGTCAGGGTTGCAATTTTTATCAATTTAACTAATAATATACGGGTCGTATAAGCCTATAAGGCCCGTATAAAAGATAGCATGATGATATCTAGTAGGAAGAAATAGTGTGCGTATATCAGAACCCAAAACAACAAATAAATAAATTGGAAATAATAAAAAAAATCAAATTCAAAATAAATTAAAAAGAAAATTGCTAACCAGATTAAAAGGTAATCTTAAGTCTGAATGTTTAAGAAGTAACATTAAAATGTAGCCTATTAGCCATTCAGACTTTAAATTACCTCTTAAGAATTATAAGGTTATAAAACAGTAAGACTAGAGGTAGCTTTTTACAAAACATAAAAAAACTACTATACACTCTGTTAATAAGTTTAGAAAAGCATGCATTACAATGGTTTCATGCTTTGCATTACAATATTTCTCATGCATCTTTATATAATATAGGCATATAAAAAATAAACCCGATGAGCATTTTTTTGTGTTTGATTTGCAATGAAATTTTATTGGACTTTTATTTTTTAATACCTACTCAACTTAGCTATAGAGATCACATTGAAGAAGTTAAAAAAAAAAAACATTTTGAAAATATCGAACAACCAAAAGACAACCCAAAATTTACATTTCAAATTTTAATCATTTACAAAGTAATGTTAGAAATCCAAATTTCTAAACAATAAATATAAAATGAAGAAAAAAAGTAATATTAAATAGGCCTCTCTTAATCTATATACCAAGAGTGTTAATAGACGCCCGGAATACGCTTTATACTTTGTACGGTACCTTACAACCCATATAGGGTTTCGATAGAAACCAAAGTTACAACCTATCACATCTATCATCTTGTTTGCATACAAGCAGTATGGTATTATACGACCCTTTTGGTATTGCTTCTTATGGGTCATACTCGACTTTATGGCCCTTATAGTTTTTATGTTTTTAGAACTTTCTAGTTTTTTTTTAATTATATTATTTCTTAATATATTTGCAAATTATTTGATGTGATCTAATATTTCTTGACATACATTCAAATAATTTGATGTGACATGAGATTTTATTTGAGATTATGATATATACTTGTACATTTTAATTTATTTTATCGTTTATTTCTCTCTAGTTTATCGTTCAATTGTTTATATTTCATTCGTTAATCTAATAACAAAAGCGTTATAAGACCTCGTAATAGGATAACAAAAATTTCTTTCATGATAAAGTTTCTAATTATTACGGTGGTTAAGGTTCAAATTATGAAGATTGTGATAATGTTTATCAGTCTCCTCGGTGACAACGGCGATGATAACATTAATTAACAAGCCTCATAACAATAATAAATATAGTAACGATGGTGGATCTCATGTGAAGAGCGGGTTGTTTGAAACTAGTGATGTTTTGTTTTATTTATTTTTAATATTATATATTTCAAACCATACCATTGTTTTACGTGTTTGTGTCTAGTGATGAGCTGTTGATTGGGCTATAATGAGGG
This sequence comes from Mikania micrantha, assembly GCA_009363875.1. NCBI lineage: Eukaryota > Viridiplantae > Streptophyta > Magnoliopsida > Asterales > Asteraceae > Mikania > Mikania micrantha. Next base: position 49,814,964 of record CM018680.1, on the reverse strand, counting down.
GACATGACAATTGCTAAGTTATTATCACCAAACGATCAAAGAAAAACAAAATCGATGAGGTCATGAAGATATAGTTTCATAATTTTTACTTATTAAGTTATTTTATGTGATTTTATAGGTTTCGTTGCATTAAACGATCATATCTATGACGAAACCAGGACCCGAAGATGATTGAGGATTTTCTTAGGTTTAAAGTTTAAGTTTGGGGAAGTTCGGGAGCTCAAACATCAAGTTTTGGAAGTTAAAAAGACAGAACAACACATCATAAATATGTTGAGATGTATAGGTTACCCTTCTCTACTCAAACCACTGCTAACGCTTTCTTTTTGAAACAAAGGAATACACCTTAGCACCAAAAATCCAAAATGTCTTGTTAGAAACAAGTCAAATGATAGATATGTTCAAAGAAAGAATGAAACTTTTAATGGGAATGATCCCTATCATTAAGTGTCCTTGTTTCAAATGTCAAAATTTAAAGTTCAAAGAGCACGAAAATACGAAGCTAAAGTTTTTTAAATACAGTTTCATGCCTCTTTATTATTACATTGGGTTCTCACGAGCCGAACCGAACCGAACCGAGCAAGGTTATGCTCGTGCTCGGCCTGTTTACAAATCGATCGGCACGGCTTGGTTCGGATTTGCAAAATTGATCCAAATGTCGTGCTCGTTGCTCTGCTCGTTTTAAAATTACCGAGCAGCTCGGCTTGGTTTGGTTTGGCTCGGTTTCAAAATAAATTTTAATGCGAACCGGTCATGAGTTTAGCTTCACGGTCTGCATTTTTCCAAAACGTTTGGTCGACAGGTTCAAAAGTTTGAAGCCATAGTGAACGGTTTGATTTATGGTTTTCATTAAAAAAACCGGTCGTTAAAAAACCGAACCGGACTTTATGATAAACACACATATTAAATAGATAGATAGATAGATAACTTTATTGATTTAGACATGATTGATACACACACATATTTGGGCTTACAATGCAAGTGATGAATCTCAAACAATAAAATGATTTCTATTTATTTTAAACGGGTCAAATATCTCAAGCCTAAAATGCCCAAACGCTAAACCACACTGTTTAGTGGTTTGGTTTGGTTTTAATTCTTAATGGTTATGTTATGGTTATTATTATTCAAAAACCGTTAATAACGGTTAAGTTTATGGTTCCATCCAAAAACTATAAAAACCGGTTCCATTAATACCCCTAATACGAAAACATAAAAAAAAAATTTAATGCATGAATAGTTCATAGACATCATTATACATTAGTTTGAACACACCAACAACATTCATATTTAAAAACTTGAAACATGTTAGTTTTAATAAAAAATTATATATATGTATAACTTAGTTATACTTAAACGAGCCAAAACGAGCGAGCCAAACGGGAGACTATCCGAGTGAGCCAAATGAGCCACTATTCGAGCGACAAGCGAGCTTACCTTGGCTCATGCTCGGCTCGTTTAAAACTGAGCGAAATTTGAAACGAGCTTTTTTCGAGCTTTTTCCGACCGAACGACGAGCGACGACTGGAACAATGGTGGATCTAGGAAATTTTGTATAACAAAGGCATTGTTTAACATAGGCATCCTACGACATATCATCCGATTCAAGCTTCAAATACCATAGAAGATTGTGTTCAATGGGGAAGGTTCCCCTAAAAAGTCTATTTTGCCTAAGAAAGCTAAGAAGGATTTTAAAAACTTGAAAACCGACTCAAACAAACCCCAATTGAATTAATTTTTACATCATTGGAACCGGCTTGTCGAACCCTAAAACCCAAACCTTAAATTGTAAACAATAAACCCTAATACTAAAACCAAAACTTTAAAAACAAATCTTTAACATAAAGATACAACTTAAAAGCTAAAAACCAAGCCCTAAAACCCAAAATCTAAATCTAGTTATTAAAATGAAAACTTAAAATCTAATATTGTAGGGTTCGATGAGACGGTTCCAATACCATCGAAATGAGTTCAATCGGAATTCGTTTGGGTCGGTTTTGGAGATTTTAAAAATCCTTCTTAGCCTTCTTAGGCAAAATATATTTTTTACTTGATCTTTCTCCTGTTATGTAATTATACATATTGTAGCTTTGTTTTCGTATTCGTATTGACTTCTGGTGTCATTTTGTAACATGAGTGGAACAGTATATAAATTGCTCTAAAGTTGGGTAGAGTACTGGTAAGCAGTGGTGGATCTAGGAAATTTTTTCAATGGTTTACTATTTTAAAACGCTTCAACTAGATAGAACCGGAGATAAAAATTTCCGAGTCAGGTTGATGGTTCAAGGCTTGCAATGTTCATCACGTAATAACAATGCGATATATTAAGTTAATAAATAAAAAAAAACATTGTCACTAAAGAATTAGGAGGTGCGAAGTGCACGCTGGTTTAAAATTTCTGAACTATGGACCAAGCATGAGTCAAGGGGGTCACGTCCCCTTGCGAATGGAGCATCTGGTGGTGGTCCCGCTAGCTAGTTATCGGGCAGGGGTGAAGGGACTAGGGCCCATTGTGGGGTTAGGTATAATGCTATAAAACCTAAACAAAATTTCCTAGGTTTATATGACAGGAATTAGCTTGACCTAAGGGTTTAACCGCCAATAACTACCATTCGCTTGCTGATATATCACAGAGAAGAAATCAACAGATGAATATACGGACAATTCATATATGATAACAGAGAGGATTCACTCTTAAAAATATTAATAAGTTTACCGTAGATTTTTAAGCCTTTCAAAACAAAACAAAAAAAAATCACTAAAGCTTTGAAATGGGGTGGGTTCCCGTGAACCCACACCTAAAGCTGTATATCAGCTAGCGCTGGTAAGTTTCCCAATTTATATGTATATTTATCTTATTGAAATACTTAGATCGATTATTTGATTGTAATGTTTCTCTAGTTACTACTCGATCAACGTAATTAGATAGATGGGTTGACATTATAATTATAAAACTATAGCTAACACGTAATAATGAAAATGTTTGATTTACAGTTGTAATGTTGTTAAAATTTAATAAGCAAGTTAATTCTCTTATTTTCTTTGTTAAATGTAGGATAGAATTGACTAGTTACATCACGAGACATATGCTATAGAGCAATATACTCAAGTTTGTCACAAAACATATGCTAAACCCGAGTCTATTCCTTCACAAGTTTGGTAAAAATTCGGTAATATTCCAAAATTTCCATCAGTAAAAAGTCCCTCATCTCAGTTATTTGTCGACAAGTGGGCATCGCTGTTCTGTTGGCGAAAGAGTCTAACTGCATCCACGTAGACGTGTCGATGATCCTTTGGTCGATAATTCATCAGGAATTATTTTACCAACGGTCATTTTACAATGGGCTTTTGACGACATACGCCCATCGTTAATGTCTATCACCGGCGGAATGGCCGTGTGTGTGGTGATTTCAGTTGTAATTCCTCTAGTTACAATATGTATCATGAAACGTATATAAATTTTAAGCCTGTCAAAATGAGAGGGTTGTGTTGGGTTGGGTAACGAGTGCAGGTTCGGATACGGGTCCAAATGGGTTATAAGCAAAATTAATTTGGTTTAAATGAGTCGTTTTAAAAAATATCAATTTCGTTTAAGTTAAAATATATTATTGATCATTTGACATGATTGAATTCATTATATTCACATATTTTTTAAGTTACTCATCTTGACCCGTATTATGTTAAGAAGTTACTCATCTTAACTCATTGTATGTCATAATGCTACTTATGTCAACCCAAACACAATTAATTATAATTTGTTGGTCCAATTAATGATGGACCAAAGCAGCTTGACACATCTAAAAAAATCTCCCATGATTATGGATGCTTCCTCTAGATCAGTAAATGATACTCATCAAAACTACTTATTAAACAATAATGAAATCTATTATACCAAATGTGACCATTGGACCACATTTGTGTAATCTAGCTAACTAATTGGAAAATATAACATCCATCAAAAATCAGTTTTTCAAAAAGTACACATATTTTTAATATATTTATCTCATGTACTATGAAAAAGGAAGAGATCTAATAGAATGTCCACACAATCTCCAAAAATTTCTCCATCAAAAAGCTTTGTCCAAGCCATGACACTTATCACCTCTCCTAATCTTTCATTTTGGTAAACTCTTATACGTTTTGGTTAGGTGCATTACGGGTCCTTCAAGTCCCCGTATCCGGAGCGTGGAGGACCCTTTTCATCCTCCTTTCCTCTATCGACCCCCTTCGATTCTGAAAATACGCTGCGATTTTCCTTTTCCAATTTTCTATAAAAAGTTGAGATTTTTGTTTCCTGTAAAACATCATGTGAAACAAGTAATGTATCAAGAGAGTTGTGCAGGATTGGATAAAACGGTTAAATCTGTTGTTATTTGATGAACATCAAAATTTATAGAATTTCAATTTCTTTTTGTCTAGGGGAAATTATTTGATCTTCTTGTATTTGATCTTTTGTTTGTAATCTTGTTTTATCATTTCAAAAAAAAAAAAAAAAAGTTAGCATAAAGAATGAACTGTTTGCCATGCCTTAGAAAAAAGGCTTCAAAAGAAAAAAAATCAGATGAAAAGAAGTCAGATGCAAAGGAAGATGAGGAGTTGCCGGTGGCACAACCCAAACAAAATCCAATTGACAAACAACCTTCAGGTTTGTTTTTTTCTTTCAAAATCATTGTTAATATATATAATTAGTTCTAATTTATATAAACTGTATAGCGCGTTGATTATTATTTATAACTGTTGCCAGCCAGACAAAAATCATGTTTTCTTGATGCAATGTAAATGTCATGATCAGGTTTTAACTTCAACAACTAATTTGGTTCCTTTTTGTGTCAGTAAAAAATGTGCATTCGAACAAGCAAGACGAAGATAGTGATGCAGCTGCATTAAATGAACCATCCGCAGGCTCAGCCCGAAGATTCAAATACCAAGAGTTGGCCTCAGCCACGAAGAATTTCAAGGCGGAACATCTATTAGGTGAAAGCGGATTTGGGAAAGTTTATAAAGGAACTCTGGCTGATGGCAAGGTTTATACACAATATAATGATTTAATTTGTTATCCCAGAATTAGATTATACATTCAAAGTATGATTTTAGTTATAAAAAAAAAAAAAAAGATGTTTGTTTGATCCTAAATTGATATGATTTATCTGCATGATTGACTGAAGGTTGTGGCTGTGAAGCAACTGAAAAAACCAGGAACAAAGGCAAACAAGGAGTTCATTGAAGAAGTGATCAGATTGAGTGATCTTCAACATCCAGATCTTGTGAAACTTATTGGATATTGTGCTGATGATGATGATAATAGGCTTTTGGTATATGAATATATGCCAATGGGTTCCATTAAAGATCACCTACATGGTAATAACAAAATATATAAATTCAAATTCTATGATGATTAATATTCTTAACATCAAGATTTACAACTGTTTTCGAAATATAGACATCAGGACATCGTACTAGTGTACGAGATCATAAAGTGTTTTAATGAACTTGAATTACAGATCTTCCTCCAGGCGAAAGATCGTTAGATTGGATCATAAGAATGAAAGTCGCAGCAGGAGCTGCACAAGCTCTGGAGTATCTACATGAAAAGGTTGATCCACCGGTTCTTTGTGGTAACGTTAGATCAACAAATGTTTTGTTAGACAAAAACTTTAGACCAAAGCTTGCAGATTATGGGCTTGTGAATCTAGAAAGTAGTTCATCCAGCAGAAATGTGCATAAAACGGTGGTAGGAACGGTCGGTTGTGCTCCAGAATCGGAATATACTGGTGAACTCACCCTCAAATCCCATGTCTATAGCTTTGGAGTTATACTGCTCGAGCTTATCACCGGGAGAAAAGCTTTGGACTCTTCTCGACCCTTTGGCGAGCAAAATCTTGTTTATTGGGTAATCTTGTTTATGCCTTTTCTTAAACGTTTAACGTAGCGTAGCGGAGCTAGAGATAATCTATGAGAATCCACTATCAGAAAACTATCCAGGTCTAACAGATGCAGTTTGCACTAAGCAAGTGACCATATAACAAGAAAACATTAGAAATCTTTTCATTATGGTTTCTAAAGGGGAAAATAAGTTTGTTAATATTAATTTTGTGATACTTTGGTTAAAACAGGCACAACCATATTTCAATGATCCAAAGAAAATCTACAAACTGGTTGATCCTATGTTCAAAGGAGTAGTTCCAGAAAAGAGTCTAAATCAAGCCGTCGAGGTGGCGGCAATGTGTCTACAAGATGAGTGGAGTGTCCGTCCGTCGATATCCGACATTAAAGGGACTCTTAGCTTCCTCACTGTACCTCCACCTGAGGGGTTTACACAACCACCAGAACCCACCAAGGAGGCCACCAGTGCTTTGTCTAAACAATACTTGTCATCGTCGTCATCTTCATCATCATCAGATTCTGACTCGGATCAAGAGTTAGGTATAGAGATAGAGCCGTTTAATCGCCCTGAGCCTGAGCCTAGGCTAGAACCAGAGCCCGAGGCAGAGACTGATCCTGAGCCTGAGTCAGAGCATGAGCCTGAGTGGGAGTCAGAGACAGAGACCGAACCTGGGCTTGAGCCAGAAATTGAGCTAAAGACAGATTTAGAGCCAGAACTTGATTTTACAGACTCGGATTCAGACTCTGACTCTGACTTAGATCCAGAGCCAATTTCAAAGCTTGAATCAGGGCTCGAGCCAGTGTCCATGCCTAAGTCAAAACCTGATGTTACAAACTCAAATTCAGATTCAGACTCAGATTTAGACCCAGAGCCTATTTCCAAATCTGACCCAGTGCCAGAGTCAGGGTCCATGCCTGAACCAGTGCCTGATCCAATGCCCACTCCTGAACCAGTGCATGATCTAGTGCCCACTTCTGAACCAGTGCTTGAGCCAGTATCCAATCCTGAACCATCTCTAGAGCCAGTATCCAAGCTTGAACCATTGCTAGAGCCAGTGCCCAAGCCTGAACCATTACTCGAGACAGTGTCCAAGCATGAAACAGTGATTGAGTCCGAGTCCAAGCCTGAATCGGTGCTCGAGCCAGTATCCATGCCTGAACCATTGCCTGCTCGGGTGTCCAACACTGAACCAGCGCTCGAGCTAGTGTCCAAGCCTGAACCAGTGGTCGAGCCAGTATCCAAGCCTGAACCAGTGGTCGAGCCCATATCCAAGCCTGAACCAGTGCTAGAACCAGAACCATCACCTAGTCCTAAAAATGAACCTGGTTCGGACCATGATTCTAATGGCTCATCAGGAAGCATATACGATGAAGATGCTTATAGTGAAGAGGAATTCTCCGATGACGACAAAGCGAGCACATCAATTCTCATAAACTCAAAATCAAAAGCAAGAATGAAAGTTAAATCAACCAAAAAGAAAGTCATGTTCGATACAGAAGGCACCGATTCCATAAAGCCAAGCATGAAACGCGCAAATTCGAGTTTCAGCAAGAAAAGCTTCAACAAATCTAAAGACAACGATATCAATGATGATGATGATGATGATCAAAGCAGTAGCAACTCATATAATCAAACAGTAAGAAGCAAAAGAACGCGTAAATCTGATTCAAGGGAAGATGATCATAGTGATGTAGAGTTTACAGACGAAAGTGACGATGAGTTTGGACCTCAAAGGTTCAAAAGTACGATTTCACGGTTCAGTGCAGAATCAAGAAGTTACAGTGAATATCAGGATGAGAGTGACCATGGTTCAACTTCAGAAGGTGAAAAATAGACGATACAGATGTTTCATATTTATATGAATTTCGATTTTCTTGTATCATATATATTTCGGTTAATTAATGTCATAAGTTGTCCCAAAATTACAACTTTTAGATGAAACCATAGTGGGTGTAACTCGTACAAACTGCGATCATTCGATCAACATCTTTAAACTTCTCGTAAACAAACAAACAAATATACACAGTTTATTCTCATTACTCAACAGGGTTATAAATATTTTTGTTTTGAGATAAAGAAGCTGCTTCTAAAGAGACCTCTTACTCATGAGGGCTGTGAATTATTGTTTTCACAATGGTTGGGGCATACGCAAAGCAAAAACTTATTGGCAATCTATATCTATGTAAATAATATTAGTAGTTAAACTAAATAGATATTATTATGTCAAACTATAGCTCAATTGTGTGTAATTATGTATGGGTCGTTGGGTATGTCTCATGAGTCAAAAGCTAGTTAAATAACTGTCATAACTCATAACAGTGGGTATAAATACCCTATGTAATCAACATTTATGTGTAATGAAAAATATAGATGTTTATATAATTTCTTTGCAATTGATGTGTTTTTTCATCTATTAAACCCAACAATTGGCACCAGAGCCATTCAATCAAGTTGCCTGTGAAGAAAATTAAGTAAATCGAATCATTGGCGAAGGACTGCTGTTAATCAAAGCAAAGCAAATCAAATAGACGGATTGAGAGACTCAATCGAAAATCAAATCAAAAATCAAAGATAAACTTGAGAAGGCACATACCGGAAAGGCACATACCTGAAATATCTTGGTGATCGAAGGTTTTTGTTTAAGATCCATCTGAAAATCATGGAAATAGGATCACCGGAGATCGAAGTGAAAGAGGCACAAAGATTCTGCGAAGGGAGAAATAAATAAAAATAACGAAATTAACCTTCGTTAATAAAATCACATCATAAGAAAGTGTTGATCTTTTGAACCATTCGAACAATCTGTTGCCAAGAAGACGCTCCAAGTGCTCCAAGAACTGGCGAGGAAAGAAAGAAAAAGTAACTTTTGTCAAATATTAAAAGGGTGTTGCTCCTTGCACCCTACACTGTTACACCATACTCTATAATATTAATATCAAAACTAATCATTAATTATTATGGGTGTTGCTCATTAATTACTTTCATTTATGTTTTTACATTGTTTTAGTTTGTTATATATTTTATCAATATGTATTTATATTTTCATTTTTTTTAACAACACATTATTTTTTTTCATTTGTTATATACATAATTTTGTGTTGCTCATTAATTCCTTTATATTTCCATACTTTTATATTATAATTAAGTAATATAAATTATTATTTATTAACGTTGGGGTTTTTATATTTTTAGATACATAATAAATTAAAAAAGGCATATATATATATAAGGTATGGTTAAAATGAAAACCATATCTCAATAAGAAAACCGCGATTTTTGCATGGTGTTACAAACATGTAAAAAAAATTTCAAAAAAAACGTTCGTTTTACGTGATTTTTGCATGGTTTTCGCGGTTTTCTCATTGAGATGTGGTTTTCATTTTATCTTTTCCCTATATATATATATAACACATTAATACAAGATAAATGATTTTTTGATAAAAGATCATTGATAACATAATTGAAACCATAAGCTCAAAATAAGAACTAATCCTCAATGTATAAAAGTTTCATCAAGATTACAAGGATTGAGTTGTTTATAAGATTCTAAACGTTGCATATATGTTGTTTGTCATCCAATTGAATATGGGGCACTATGATGAACCCAATATGCTGAAATGCAAGGCATAGGGTACTCTTTCTCTAATTGTACCAGCACATAGTGGTTACATATACATGCGCAATGGTAATCATTTGATGGTGATGAAATTCTTCGGGACCTTTCCACATCGGAAAGCAAGTTACACAACCTTGATCGCTTAAACAATGGAGAATCACACCAAACCTATTGGCAATCAAGATATCAGACTCAGGCATTACCATCCAATGTTTCGATGGTGCAGGTGAATATGAGAACGACAATGAAGTATGTACTTCGTTAATTCCACTAGTTAAAATTGTTTTTTAAAAATTGTATTTGTTCAATAATTCATCCAAAAGTTGTTCCCTAATGTAGAGCCACCAGTCTTCACCATACCCGAGACAAGCAGTTATTGCTCTAAATCCATAATTTCCATCACCCACTACATCTTATATATGTGTGATGTATGGATGAAAGATTTTTAGAATTTCATTCATTAGTGTGTGCTTGTAAACTGATGCTTCCTCATTTTAATCCAATGGTTCCTCATTTAAGTCTATCCGGTAATAACCTTGCTCTGTTGATTCATGATTTAAGTCAAGTAAGAATGAACTGTGTCTTGCTGGTTCATGAACAATTGTGTCTGTGAGAAATTAGAGTAGAAGGATCAACATGTTTCTTCTTTGGGCGTCCACGGTTATTCTTCTTGACCAAGGGTTCAACAACCAAATTTGTGGATGGATCAAAAATCCCTCGTAGCTTTCTTAAAAAGCTAGACTTGATAGGTTGTGATTGTTTGTTGAATGTTTTTTTGAAACATTTCCATGTCCTTTTCATAACCAATATCGCCATATTCCACTTTTATGGATGGTAACAAATCAAGATTTGTCCAAAAAGGATCAATGCAAGTTAATGGAATTGAAAATTCTGCAATAAATAAATTGCACATCATATTGTAGTTAATGTTTAAAAAGCACATAATATTAACCAAATAAATTAGAACATGCATACCTGAAAAAACATACATTGCAAGTTCGTGAGCAAACGGTAACCCATAACATGATCGCAACTGACAGCCACAATTTTCTGGAGTTAGCACAAAACATTGTGACCGATCAACTTTGGCTAAGATTTTCTCCATTGCATAAAGTGAAACAAAACCACGTAAATTTTGAAATATTGGTGAGTTATATTTAGACATGCAAAAATTTTGCTTCTTTTAAGACTATCTTTTATAGCGCTCTCTTGTGATTTTAACAACATCCTCAATTACTGGCACGAATCTATCTAAATAACATTTTGTTGAATCTAAGTGTTTTTTTAGCTTAGAATGTTGGCTTTCAACTCTCTTAGTTGTTGAATTTCCAAATGCATGCCTCATCTTCTATTACTTGCAAAAAGATAAGTTGAACTGTTGAAGACATTAAAAGCATGCTAAGTTGAATAAATTAGTTTTTTTTTCAAATATGTTCAAACACAAGTTCATTAAAATAGAAAAGTACGTACACATGAGAAACAATTTGAGTGAAAAAAGATAAACAGAAAAAGTTGACATATAAGACAACATACCAAATAGGGCATATGAAGATGACAACTCAAGATAGAATATATGATGTCAGCTATTTTGCTTGGACCACTATGCAATGTGATGTAAATAAAATTATAGCATGCAAATTTAGTGTTTTTTTGAACGACACCAAATTAGTTATATAATATATAGTACAATTTGTTTTATTGGAATTGTTGGTCAAAATATTTATCATACCATAAGTGTTTTTCATTTACAAAATATTAAATGTAGTTAATATAGTCAAAAAGAAAATAAAGTATAGTTAACATAGTAGAGTAGGCTGAAAGTAGAAATTAGGGTTGGGTGTAACTAGAAAAATCCATACTAAAACTAAGTTACGGTGGGAAAAGTCAAAAACCGAGGTAAATAGATAAGAACTTGTTTATAAAATTCTTTTAAATAAATTGTGTTTTTAGTGACTTTCACATAATCATACAAAATGACAAAATTTGAAATTTCAATTTTCATTTATGTGTTATAATTATTTACTCTGATTGTTTTCGCATAAAGTGAAAGTTTTTGTCACACCCCCAAATTTCAACTAACGGAATCTTACCGTTTAGGGCGTGACAAACTAGGATCTCAGTCATTAGACACAGCGAAATACCTCTATATGCTTTCAAACATAGTTCAGTCTTAATTTGTAAAATCAAAGTTTAACATTTGCGGAAGCGTTTGAAAACCAATAACTAAATGTAACAGTTGTAAAACCGTAAATACAATGTTCAGTGTTTTAAATCAACAATTAAAGTAAACTGTATGCATGAGACTCAACGTCCTAGTCCCTGCTTGTCCTTGCTTGTGCCTTAGTGTCCTGAGAAAACATGTAAATCAAGTCAACACAAAGGTTGGTGCATACACAGGTTTGTATTATCACAAGTGTTTGAACAACAGTTTGAAATGTAAATGTTGCAGATAACATAATCACACATTGCATAGTCATGATAGCTAGTCATTTGTACTATTTATATAAGTGGTCGACACCGAAGCTGACTGTTGCATGCTGTTCCATGTTTTGCCTTCTCACTATTGTCTAACACAAACAATAGTAATGTTGAATTGGCTAGTTAAACACTTGCGTAGATCCCATCTACCAAGTGAGGTTTGTCAAACCCAATAGATCTATCTTCAACTACCACGCTTTGCACTACGGCAAACTAAACGGTTCGAAATATAAGGACTTTGAGTGTTATGTGTACACTTATAGTAAACAGCTAACTCATGCAAGTGATATGTATCTAAAATGTTTGTTTGCACGTGTTTTCTCCCCCAAAACAGTTAAAATAAGAAAAGGGGTCGTGTACGCACCTGTGAATGTGAATCGAATGATCAAATGCTTGCGAAATCACGTATATTAACTTCTACGAAGAATCTGTGTTATACAATAACTTTGCGTTATTCGACATGTCAGATTGCGTTTATAATCACATACGTGTCAACAAACGTATGTTAGTTTGTTTGAATCATTCATACTAATGTACGCATGGTTTCGAATTCGCTTGTTTAACTCATATGTGTAGTTACGATTATGTTTACACACGCGTAATCACACACGATTAAGGTTTCGAGTCAAAATATAAATCTTATTATGTTATTTTGTTCGGGATTCCGTTACGGTTCCAACGCAACTCGAACGAGTTAAATCGGAGTTAGAACGAAGAAATTATGTTTCAAAAACTATAATTGGTTTTAAATTCAAAAAAAAAACTGTCAGAGGCAGGGTTTGAACCCCTGACCTCCTGGACCAAACACACCAACTACCAATCCAACCAGCTAGACATTTGTATTAGGATTTCCAGATTGGCTCTTTTAAACATGAAAAGGCCGGATCCCCTTTGTTTGATTTTAACCAATTACAATGGATCCTAATTGACCCAAAATTCGACTGAGTTCGATCCCCAAACCAAGGGGTTCTTGTTCCAGGAACCCATCCGAGTCTCTAAGTGGTTTTAATTCGAAAATAAATCACTATAACCTGCTTATTTGGGTGTACACATGTTCGAACTCGAATCATAAGATTCACAATTCAATCGAATCCAATTCGTTTATCTCGATCTGTGAATTCATAGGGTTTTCATTAAGTAATGAATTTCGAAGCTTTCTGAAAGGTTTAATTTGGTTTTTAAACTCGTTTGAGTAAAAAACCTCCCAAAAGGTTTATTACTAAGAACCCTAGAATTCAAATTTATGGAATTCGATATTGTTAGATATGATTATCATAGGGATTTCATTTAACACCTTTTTGCGAATCTGTACATGTGTTTTAATTTGATTTTTGAGTTTGTTTGGTTATAAACCCCCAAATCGGTTTCTAGGATGAACCCTAGAATTAGAATTCATTCCATTCGATGTTAAAAGCCAAAATTAACATAGGGTTATCCTTATTCGGCCATTTTAGGATGTGTAGGTATAAGTTTTTACCTGATTTGATGACGATTTGATGTAGTTCGACTAATGGGTTGATATTCGGCCATCCTCCAATCTAGTTCTTCTCTTCAAAGCTTCTTGAATCAAATTAATGGATGAATAACTCTCTAACAGTGCCGACTAATTTGTAGGAATGTTCAATTATGTGTTTTTCGAATGAATTGTTTGGATTTGTTAAATGGTAGTGACGGTTTCATATTCTTTTGTTATTAGTCGTTTAATTCACCCATTATGGGCTTAGTAACTTATGATAACCATTGATAATCATCAATGGGAGTTAATGAGATGATTAATTCGATTCCTAACCTCTTTTTAACATGAAATCCGAATTTCAATTGCTAACAACTTCGAATTTTGACTTTGATAGTCAAAATTGAACCTTCTTTATAATTGTAACATTTATTCTTATAATTTAAGTGTTTTATAAACTTATTTTGTGTAAGTTTAATCCTTCTAATTTAATATGGTGCAATTTCGTATAATTTTTGTTAACTTTTACTTAACGGGGTTAACCCGAAAATGCCGGATTGTCACAGTTTTATTTTATTTTATTTTATTTTTTTTTTAAATTGTAAGTTAGAATCAAAATTTTTAAGAAAGTAAATACATGTTTAAAAAATGTTGAATAAAAATTTAAGCCGATCAAAGGCTACTCAACAAAGGGAAGGAAAGAATAGGAGCTTCAAATGATTTCAATCAAGGATTAAATTGATCAATAGCAGTTTAGAGGGTTTGATTAAATCCAGAAGTGACCGAGAAACTAAGCTATTCTTGCGCAAGAATCAAGAGGTTAAAATTCGATCTTGGAATAAATTGATTAAACAGCAGTTTGGCGTGGTTTGATCAAATCCGAGTGACCGAAAAACCGGGTTGTTCTTACAAAGTTTTCATAATTCAAATAGACAAGGATTAGAAGGGGGAATATCAAATTTGATCCAATATAGGAAAAAAGAAGAAACAAGCAATGTCTGAGAAAACACCCAAGAACTCTGAAAATATAACAATTAAAGAAGGAGCAACTGCAATGACATTTCAATTTCCGATTCTCAATTCTAAAAATTATACAATTTGGGCAGTCAAAATTAAAGGAATCTACAATGTTCATGGGATATGGGAGGCGCTTGAACCAAAAGGAGAAGTCGATGAAGAGAAAATTTCAATGGCCATTGCATATCTTTTTCAAGCATTGCATGAAGAACTTGTTCTTCAAGTTTCTCAACACACAAATGCTAAAGATATTTGGGAAGATTTAAAGGCATGTTTTGTGGACGCTGACAGAGTCAAAGAAGCAAGATTACAAACACTTGAATCTGAATTTGAAGCATTAAAGATGAAATACTCTGAATTTCTTGATGATTTTACTGGGAAAATTAGTCAAATTGTATCAAAAGCCAACACTCTTGGATCAACAATTGATAACAAAAGATTGGTTCGGAAACTATTAGGATCTGTACCAGAAAAATACATTCAAATTGTTGCTTCGATTGACCAATTTGCTGATCTTAATACTATGCAATTTCAAGAAGCCATCGGGAGATTAAAGGCCTACGAAGAATGCATCAAGAAGCCAAACAAGGATGAGGATTCACATAATAAACTTCTATTCATAAAAGAAGATGCAGACGAGAAAAATAAAGAACGTAAGTGTGAGCATTGTGGTCATGGGAGTTCAAACCTAGGAAACTTTGGGCGTGGCCGTGGGATAGGTCGGTGGTCTGGGAAAAGTAAGGTTGGTGAACGAATCGATAAGAGCCACGTACGATGCTACAAATGTAACGAGTTTGGACATTTTATAAATGATTGTCCAAAATGGAAGAAAAAGGAAGAAATTAATTTATCCCAATACGAGGACAATGAACCAACATTATTATGAAGACAATTAGGTCATGAACAAAGTTTGAAGATCTTCCTTAGACTATATTTAGTTTAAGGGGGAGTATTATGTAACACCCCAAAATTTTCTAATACAAGATACTTGAATTTACGAATGTGTAATGGATAATAAATGCGAAGGAAAATAGAATAAAAATAACCGAGTTAAGGTCTCGAGATCGTATACTCGAATTGGATTTCGAGTACATCAGTTCTCAAAATCCTAGTATTCGAAATTCCCCATTTCGAGACCCAGGTTCGTGAACCCTGCCTATATATATAACTGCCTTGGGAAACGTGCATAACTTTGGCTGGAAGCACATTCTCTCTCGAGTACACGAAGTAGGGTTCAAGAACTTCAAAGATCGGCTATAAATCGCTCAAGAAGGAACACATAGGAAGCTACCAGGAGGATCATCTACCCTCAAGTAAGTGTTCTAAACCAAAAAGTTAGGACTTTTATGTGAAAGTGAACTTATGCATAAAGCTCACACCTCTATGCACAAAGTTCGTTCCTTTTTTTGTTCCAATATGTTGGTAAGGTCACTAGGAATAGAACTAGCTCCCCAAAGCCTTAGCTGGATTTCTGAGATGTTTTTATGATGATCACAAGAGTACCCGAATATGTACTCGAGATGGGTACCCGAAATTCCTTCGAGTAGGAGATTTCGAGTATGATGTTTCGAGTATGTTAATTCGAGAGCATGGGTTTCGAGTACTCAACTATTTCGTGTGGTCCATGGGCTTCGAGTACTCAAGTCCTTCGGGAACATTATGGATTTCGGGTACTACTTAATGAAATTCAAGTGTTTCGAATACTTAGCTAAGTTTTGAGTACTGGAAGTTAGAAAGGGGAAGCTAGTAGCTATGGGGACTTAGAATAATCCTAAGTCTAAGAATGGAATGTGATAAGATAATGTAATGATGTAGGTTCCCAAGTCTTAGCTAAGGAGTTCGGTTAAGAAGACAAGGAGCCATTATCAGGTGAGTTCTAGACGCCCTATTTTATGTTTAATGTTTTGGGCTGGCATACATGCTTTTTGTTATGTTTATGATGTTGTGTGCTTATGATGCTGATGAAGGAATGATGATGTGCCATGACTATGTATTCATGTTTATGTGTTAGCATGATTTATGCATGTTAGTATGTTATGATGATGAACTGGATGATAACATGCTATGATGATTATATGCTAGCATAATGTGTTTATGATGCCATGATGAATGATATGATGATAAGCTGCTAGCATGACATGTGTATGATGCTAGGATGTTATGATACTAGCATAGCCTGTTATGAATAATCCTATGTTATTAGGATAAGGTTACGCTGTTATGCTGAATAATGATATAGTGCTAGTATATCATGTCATGATGAATGATGTTTGCTCCTGTACTTGTTACGGGGAAAGTATGACGTTACTCCCATATTCGTATGGGTAAGTATGGTTGCTCTGGTACTTGTTACTGGGTAAGTATGGTTGCTCCCGTACTTGTTACGGGGTAAGTATGATGTTGCTCCCATATTCGTATGGAGTAAGTATGGTTGCTCCAGTACTTGTTACTGGGTGAGTATGGTTGCTCCCGTACATGTTACGGGGTAAGTACGGTTCCTCCAGTACTTGTTACTGGTTAAGTATGGTTGCTCCCATACTTGTTATGGGGTAAGTATGACGTTGATCCCATATTCTTATGGGGTAAGTATGGTTGCTCCAGTATTTGTTACTAGGTAAGTATGGATATGCAGAACGCTTCGGCGGGTCAGATCAACGGTTATGGAGCCTTGTGCCGGCATAAGCCCACTGTTACGCTCGGTAGCAGTGGTTATATGATGATTAGGATGTTTATGTGACAAGGTTTTGGATTATGTGAACGAAATGATGTCTTATGTTAAATATGTTTTAACTTAACAAAACGTTTACGATGTTTTAGGAAAACTAGAACTCACCAGCGTAAGCTGACATTTTAGCATGTATGTCAGGTTAAAATTTTGGCAAGAAGAGACGTGGAGCTCGGGCATCAAGATAGAGAATCTGGTGGTGTTGGAAATCAATTATGTTTTAATTCAGACATTATTTCATGTTTGACAAACTATGTTTTAAATTCCGCTGCTATCTATGAAAGTTTTTAGTTTAAGAGCTATGTGTTATGATAAAAACCAACCTCTGGGAGGTACCCGGGATCGGGGCCTCACATATTAGTAGTTTAACTAAATAGAGATTATTATGTCAAACTATAGCTCAATTGTGTGTAATTATGTATGGGTCGTTAGGTATATCTCATGGGCCAAAAGGTAGTTAAATTACCCACCAATGACAGTTAAATAACTGTCATAACAGCGGGTATAAATACCCTATGTAATCAACATTTGTGTGTATTGAAAAATATAGATGTTTATATAATTTATTTGCAATTGGGGTGTTTTTTCATTTATTACAACCGACAAATAAACAGTATAGTCAACAATCAATATCATACACGTAACAAATAGACTGCTGATAGGAAACATATCAAATAAGCGACACATTTAAGCTAAGATATTGAATACTAAACTGATACTGTCTAGCATAGATGAACCTCATAAATTTGGTCTCAAAGTTTATAACTCCTGTTGTGACAGGTGATCGTTTTGCGACCGGTCTTTAGCGACTTTTTTTTTTCTACTGTTTTTGTTGTGTGTTTAGCGACCATTTTTACAAGGGAAAATTCCCAATGTGTCTAGTTTGACCAAGGAAATCCCCAAAATGTCAAATATCTGTTTGGTGGGTGCCGCCCTTGTAATAAGCCAATAACAAGATCCCACGTGGCCAACATGGGCGCCAATGGCAGTTAAAAAATAGAGGTGCCCATGAATTTGAAATTCCGGTCACAGGCGCCTGGCCTACAGCCCGTAAACTTTAATATATATTTTTTTGTAGGCGCCATGTAACGTTTGACCAAGCCACCTTCATGGGCCCCCAACCTAGACTACGGGCGTCCCAAACCTTTTTACGGCGTCCCTTTGAATTTTTTAAATTTTAGGCGAGAATTTCACAATGGGCGCCACCCATGTACCTATGGGCGTCCGTCTTTGTTTTAAAATTTATATCAACGTTATATTCAACATGATTTTCACTTGTAAATTTTGAAAACGAATAAACAATATTCTTCTCAACCTGTTGACAAACCTTTCAAATTGATTATTTCAAAATGGAGACGTCCAAATTTTTGAAACGAAACTTCACTAGTTAGGTTAAATGAAATGCAAGGTGAAGGGAGTCGTTCTAATGAGACGAAGCATCCACAAGAGATTAGAAAACGTAAATGGCCTATTCCTGATGACGAGTTAGAGAAATGGTCAAATGATGCTATTGATTTTTTTAACACAGGAGATGCTTTATTATGTTATCCAGCTGTATTCTTTACATTTGAAAAGCTTGATAAACGTTTTATGGGAACGTTATTAGGATACTATAGTAATGGATACTTAACACCAAACGTAAAGATATATAATTTAAATTTATATACTAATTTATATACTAATTTATTTTATTTTTTGCAGCACATTGAAGGATGGGCTGGAAGGTTAATCAACTAGAGATGCAGAGAGGTTCAACAGGATCAAATGTTAAATTTGCGTTGGACAATTTTACCATCATCCTTTGTTGATAGTCTTTTGGACTCATGTAACAAAAGCGTGATTAAATTTGCTAATGGCAAATTTTCTCCTTTTCCTTCTTTTTTTTGACATTGTTTACGTTTATTTTCCGTGTTGTTTTGGATCTCAAGATTGGTCACTAATAATGATTTATTTGAATTCATTAGATCTTGTTATGTATAACAACAAACATAGATCTGGTGATACATACAGAGAGCGTGTTTATCCAAGTTTGAAGAAGATAGCGGTATATTTTACGGCGTTGTTGGTGAACATTCGTTAGTTGAAAGTTAAACACCGACAAGAATCAAACGTAACATATGGAGCTAATGACGATTACATAAGACTCGAACATGAAATATATGGCAATGAAGTTGTTTACGTTTGTATGTTTATGGAATATTTAGTTACCGGAAGGCCATTAGATTTAACCGATGGATTTAAACAATGTTGTACGACTTATCGACTGTTCATGGCTCACCAAATTTACTTGTGGCGTTGTTTGCCGCGACCTTGTAATGTGTAACAAATTAAAATATAATATTTTATTAATATTTTATGTGTAATATAATTGATTTTTAATATTATTATGTAATATTTTTTTTAATATTAAGAACTTTTTTTAATTGAAAAATCTATAAAGAATATATAATTATATAATTAGTATTTAATAAATTTCTAAATTTATTAGGAGAGAGAAGCGAGAAAAGTAACGTGAGTATATCCTAGATTTATGACAAGTGTCTCCTAATTATTTTGATTTATTAAATATAATAGACAAGATTAATATCCTGTTTATTACACGGGATGAATAAAAAAATATTATTAAATTAATAGTTATCAAAGAAAATTTAAACAATATAAGATAATTTTTAATATAAAATATGATTTATATAATTTTCTTGCATTAAATAATAAAATAAATATATATTTTTTAGACACTAATTTTTTCAAAGTTTGTTTCTTCAAATATTACATTTTAAATTCCCTTTTTACATTATATACTTAATAATTAATAATAACTTGTTTTTTTAAAGTATGTTTTCTAATTTTAATCAATTTCAAAATGTATAAAAAGTATATTTACTATTTAATAAAAAATACATTTAATAGGAGAGACATACATAAATACATAATTGATGTGCTTTAACAACATGACATGTGTCTCTATAAACATTTATTTATTAGAATAGATAGATATATTAATCATTATACATGTTATAGTAATTATCCTTAATTCTTGACTAAATTTTAAAAATATAAATCATTAAATAAGAGAAGGAAGCGGAAAAACAAAAAAGTAAGTTGTCTAGAATGATGACAAATGTCCTCAATTATTTTGATTTATTAGTATAGATAGATAATAAATATATTATAAGACAACTTGAAAGAAATAACAAAGTTTTGTTTTTTCAATTTTAGCCACTAAAACTTTATAATATTATATAATATCGGTAATAATTAAATAATAATATTATTTAATACTAAAGTAAAAAAACGGTTATATACACATAATTAAATAATATCAGCAGTAATTAAATAGAATAGTAAAGTTTTATTTTTCTAATTTTGGTCACTAAAACTTTATATTATTGTGTAATGTTAGTAATATATAAATAATAATATTAATAATACTAAGTCAAAAAACCGCTATATATAATTAAATAATATTAGTAATAATTAAATAATAATATTATATGAATTACATAATATTAATTAATTAATTAATATGTTGTGTAAAAGTTAAAAAAACACATGTCTAAAATTTTCATATTATTATATATATTATTATTACAATTACCGAAGATGAGAATATATACTACATGTCTTGCTTGCGACCGGTTTCTAGGGTTTCGGTGGTGTTTAGAGAAGGTAACGGTGGATTTTTTTTATAATTAGAAATCGATATTTGTTTAAAGAATTTGGGTTTTTTGTTTTCATTCAACTGATCAGTTGCCTATGAGAAGAATTCCGTGAGCTTTTTCGTTTTATTTTTATAACAAACTTGAATGAAATTTGTCTAATTTTCTGTATTTATGAAAAAATCATATAGAGTTCGTGCTTATGTAAATGATATATAATCTTATGCTACCAGTTTTCGACAATATACTGTGATAACCCGCCGCAACGCGCGGCCGGAAAAAACCTAGTTAGTTTAAAAGGACAAAGTTAGACAAGGTTTTAATTTTTCAAAAAGATATGATAAATTCATTCTAAAAAATCTCTCAAAAAAAATTAAGATTATAAAATCAATTTTAATAGGAGACGAGAAAAGTAATAAATTTGGTTCACATAAAGAATAATTAAATACAAAGATGGAGGTTCTTTGTCAAATTTTAATTGTCCAATTTTAAATTCCTCAAACTATACGGTTTGGCCAATTCAGATGAAAATAATTCTGGAAGCAAATAGGTTATGGGTACATATTGAACCCACTCTTAAAACACAACCTGATTCAAAGAAAGACAAAACCACTATTGCATATATGTTTCAATCAATACCAGAAGATTTAACTCTACAAATATCAAAATTCAAGATAGCAAAACAAGTGTGGGACGCACTAAAAACAAGATATGTGGGAATAGATCGTGTTCGAAAGGAAAAAATTCAAAGTCTACGATCTGAGTTCGAAGTGATAAAAATGAACAATAATGAAACAATTGACGAATTTGAGGGAAGATTAAATAGTATTGCATCAAAGGCTAACAATCTTGGCAATGTGTTTATTGATGCAACCTTGGTACGAAAGTTATTAAATTCAGTTTCTGAACGGTTTTTACAAATAATCGCATCTATAGATCAATATTCAGATTTAGATACCATATCATTTGATGAAAAAATCGAAAAATTGAAAACTTATGAAGAACGAATTCGTCCTAAAGAAGACAAACAAATTGACGAGTCAAACAAGTTATTATTCACTCGCCACAAAGGAAGATTTGGACATGGAAATAATTTTAGATATACAATAATAATAAAGGAATATTTCAACAAGGATATAGAAAAAATCATGGAAGAAATGATTACCAACAAAGAGAGGAAGGCCACATCTCATATAAGGCGGGAGAACCGACAAAAAAACCACAAAGAAATGATGGTGAGCATTCCACATCAGATACAAATGAGAAAACTCAAATCACATGTTATTGATGTCGGAAACTTGGACATTATGTTTATGATTGTCCAAATAAAAAGCATAAGAATGTTGAGTCTTTATTTATGGAAACACAAGAAGATGAAGTTGCACTTTTGATGTGTCAAGTCGTTGAAGAACATATAGAAAATTGATCATGACACATGATCAAAGAAATTTAACTGTGAAAGTTGTTTGTGTGAAACAAAGAAAATAAAATTGTGAAAGTTGGTTGTGTTAAACAAGATAAAAAAAACTGTGAAGGGTAGTTGTGTGAAACAATCAAATATGTGAAAGTCAATCGTGCAAAAGTTTGTGAGAAGCAAAATGATTTAGATAATCTACATATAAGGAATCAAGTTGTGTGAAGCAAATAAAATTCGAGAAGAACCAAGAATGATAAATGTGAAACAAACAATATAAGTAAGATACGATCTAGAACGTAGAATCAGGTTAAAGTGTTAAAAGCAAGTCAAGACTTATTTCAAACATGAAAATCTACCTTACAAAGAAAAGGAATGTTCAAGTTATCAAGATTGGAATCCAGTCAACCACGATGTGATCAAGCTTACATATAAAGAAGGAAGATCATCAAGACCAACATCACATTTAGGGGGGTGATTGTTGGAATATAAACATTATGTTTTGCAGGTTAATTTGATTAAAGATTAATGTAATTACATATGGGTCTAGAAGCGGATCAAATGTTAGTTAATAAAACTCGTGGGTTAAAAGGTAGTTAAGTGAGTTATATACTGCCAATTAACTGTCATGGTTAGGAGGCTTTAAATAGCCATACTTGTAACATCTGTGCCGGAAACGTTACCGGAACAATGATCTGAACAGTAAATGCACAGCAACTCAGGTACAAACTACGTGATCTATCTGTATGCTAATAACATTTCAATGCTTGACACAAAACTATTATGCAATCGTTTCGGTAATCAGATTTAAACCTAACAGTTTAACAGTCAAAAACACGTTAGACAACGCAGAACTCACACATGGATGGTTGTTAATGTGCTATTATGTATAAACGTATTCGAGGTTAAACAGAACGAAACCATAACGGTTGTTGTTACAGAATGCTAAACCGACAAATTATTCTTATAGGTGAACAAATAAATCTGAAAGTTAAAGTTCTGAAATAATGACTGGAAATTAGAAAACAAGAATCAGGAAGCCAAACCATCGTCATGTCCGTTCGAATGACGATTCGAACGAATACACGCGATGGTGACGCGTTCTGACGAAAAGAAAACGATACAATCGATAATAAATTTAAGGAAATATAATATTTCCTGTTTTACAATTTTGAAACTCATCAGAAATAAATTTAAAAGAAACGCTTTTAATTAAAATACGTAAAATTCGCGAAAGAAATAACGAAACACGTGAAAATAATAAATTTCGATAAATAATTCAAGAAAATGATATTTAAAACATTTACTGGAAATAACCACCTTCCAAACATTTAGAAATAAAGGCTTTTTATTAAATTACGTAAATAACGCGCGTTACGTTCCGGAAACGCAACGAAAACGCGAATCGAGCAACAAAACAATCCCGAACACCCTCGGGGTATAAATACCCTAAATGAGGAAATTTCCTTCATTTATCTCATCTTCTTCTTTCTCCAAAAATCGTAATCCCGGATTTTTGCCTCCCACCACCATTTTCAAGCTTCAAATACACATATCTCACCCATTTCTCAACGAAATTGAGTGGTTCTTGAACCTAAACGAAGATCTCATAATCCTTCACACGAAAGTACAACCGATCTAGAACAAACTCCCCTAAAACTCGAGGTATGCGGCTGTGAATATGCTGAAAATTAGGGTTTTTGCACGCTTGTTTGAGCCGCCACCTTCAACGGCCATAACCCATTCTCCTTCAAACCTTGCACCCTCGAATCTAGTCCTAATACCCACCAACACATTGAACCAACACTGGTCGTGGCTGAGAAACCGGTTAGGACTACCTAGTCGACCCAGATGCATAGCTAGCCCAAGGAGGCTCTTCGGTCGCATGGCCTTGGGCCGTATGGGGCTATCCCGACTGGATTAGCTCTCTCGATCATCTCCATTCGTGGGTCACCATTCGGCCAGCCACCTTCTTCCCCCTCTCATTCGCTACCCATTCAACCTAGACCACCACCACCTTCGGCCAAAATCTTCATGCGGCCACCTAGGTTATTCGACCACTTCCATTGGTTTGGACTAGGTTCCATTAACCAGATAGCATCACTCGACCAAGACTACAAGATCAGGAAACGTCTTAGGCCCAACAACAACTAACAATGTAACACCCCGACCGATGGTGGAAACGTCGGGATGCCACGAGGGATGTGTGGATTGTTCATAAGCTTGTGGGCATCTAATTTAAATCATCACAAACCATTTAATCAACCAAATTAATTACACAAAAATCATGTCTATCATGAATTAGTTACATCAATTACAAAAGATATTTAGCCATCTAACTAATTTCTAATTGCCAGAATTTCAGTTATTTAGCTAAGTCCAAGATTCCTATGTGATGATGTCGAAAAGTGTGAGTTCATCTTCCACAACCTACTTAGTTTCATTACCTGAAACATGTGAAAATCAAGTGTCAACTACAAAGTAGTTGGTGAGTAATCATAAGACTACACACTTCGTGCCATAAAGATAATGTCTCCATATCTTCAAAGCAAACACGACTGCACCAAGTTCCAAGTCGTGTGTAGTGTAGTTCTTCTCGTGAATTTTTAGCTATCTTGATGCATAAGCCACAACCTTTCCCCGTTGCATGAGAACACAATCGAGACCTAGGTTGGATGCATCACAATAAACCACAAAATCATCATTTCCATCAGGCAGTGTCAAGACAGGAGCATCACAAAGTTTCTGCTTCAAAGTCTGAAACGCCTCTTCTTGCTTTGGTCCTCACTCGTAAGTTTTATTCTTCTAAGTCAAAGAAGTGAGAGGGATAGCAATCTTGGAGAAATTCGAGATGAACCGCCGATAGTAACCAGCAAGTCCGAGAAACGATCGAATCTCCATCGGTGTCTTCGGTGTACTCCAATTCTTCACCGCATCAATCTTCGCAGGATCCACGTGAACACCATTTTCATTGACTATGTGTCTTAAGAATTGAACTTCTTTATGCCAAAATTCACATTTAGAGAATTTGGCGTACGGTCGCTCTGCTCTCAGGATCTCCAAAACCAATTTAAGGTGTTTCTTGTGTTCATCCTTGGTCTTTGAGTATATCAAAATATCATCAATGAATACAATCACAAACTTATCCAAGTATGGCCTGCAAACACGGTTCATGAGGCCCATGAAAACCGCCGGTGCATTGGTAAGACCGAAAGGCATTACCAGGAATTCATAATGGTCATATCTTGATCTGAAAGCCGTCTTGGGAATATCATCATCATATACGCGAATTTGATGATATCCAGACCTAAGATCGATCTTTGAAAACCATGTCGAACCTTTAGTTGATCGAAGAGATCATCGATGCGCGGCAGTGGATATCGATTCTTAATTGTAAGTTTGTTTAATTCGCGGTAGTCAATGCACATTCGGAATGATCCGTCCTTCTTCTTAACAAACAGGAACGGTGCACCCCATGGTGAATGGCTCGGGCGAATAAATCCTTTGTCAGTCATCTCTTGCAGTTGGCTCGCCAATTCTTGCAACTCCGAAGGCGCAAGTCTGTAAGGAGCTTTGGTGACAGGATTCGCACCAGGTATTAAGTCAATTCGAAACTCTACTTGACGTTCTGGTGGGAGACACGGAAAATCATCTAGAAATACTTCTGGAAAATCTCTGATTACAGGCACGTCTTCAATGCTCTTTCCTTTCTCCTTTTTCTCCACAATGTGTGCTAAGAATGCTATACATTTCTTCCTAAGGTACTTGTGTGCTTTAGTGCATGACATCAGCTTAAGACCTTTACTAGAAGTTTCTCCAAAGACTCTTAAAGTTTCACCAGAAGATAAGGGAATACGAATGTATTTTTCGTGACAAACAATCTCCGCTCTGTTCGTGGCTAACCAATCCATGCCTATGATAACATCAAAGCTACCAAGATGCTTAGGTATAAGATCAATTGGGAAAACATGATCACTTAAGTTCACAGTACATCCAATAATAACAGTGTCAATATCAATAATGTTTCCGTCAGCCACTTCCACGTTAAACGGTTTAGCTAAATATGTATGTGTTCTACCAAGCAAGCATTCAAAATCATATGAAACAAAAATCCTATCGGCACCAGAATCAAATAAGACAGGTGCATAAGAGTTGTTGATTTGAAATGTACCATTGACCACATCCTGGTTGGCTTGAGCAGCTGGAGCATTCAGTTGAAACGCCCTGCCTCTTGCCACCCTTTGATTGTTTCATGTCAGCTTTGGGCATTGATTTCTGAAATGACCCACTTCGCCACACTCATAACAGGCTCTTGCCTGTACAGGTACCTGGCAAATAGGTGCAGCTTGTATCTGTTGAACATGCGGAGCTGGCAGTGCAAGCGGAGCAGGTTACATCCTTTGTACTTACGGTGCACTCTGGCAAACGTTCGCAAAATGGCCATACTTGCCACAGATGTTGCAGACGCGACAAGGCAAGTTAGGCATGTGATGATATCTGCAAGTATTACACTAGGGAGTATTCCCAATATAATTTCTGATAGTGGTGTTGTTGGATGATTGCTGCACAGACTTAGCAGTAGGAGTAGTGACCACGAAGTTCCTGGTCTTCCTCTTTTTGTTGCTGCTTTTTGAAGAACTAGCATCCTCAGACTTGACTTCGGTTTTTGCTTCCTTTGCAGCAGTCTTTACCACAGTCTTCTTTGTTCCCTTCCTCGTGAGTGTTCCGGCCTTTACATGATTATCAGTGAGTGTAGCAGATAAACGGATTGCAGCCTCCAGTGTTTTGGGGTTGCTTCCGTAGACAGTATCCTGAATCTACATCGGCAGCCCGCCGATATACTTCTCAATTTCTCTCTCCAAAGGTGTCACCAGATGAGGCACCAGCAGACTATACTCATGGAATTGAGTATTGTAGATGACATTCTCACCACTATCTTGGTTGAGCTCCCATAACTCAGTCTCCAGTTTCCTCATTTCACTGCGAGGACAGAATTCCGTGGTCATCAAGTTCTTAACCTCAGTCAAAGTCAGTGCTAGGGCAGCATCAACTCCCCTAGTTCATTTTTCGCCGTTCCACCAAGTCAATGCTCTCTTTTGGAAAACACTGGTGGCATAGCGCACCTTCAAGTTATCGGGGCAGTCACTGTTGATGAAGGTGTTCTCCATGCTCTCAAACCACTGCAGCAGACCAGTGGCTGTTTCAGAACCCGTAAACTTTAGTGGATTACAGGAGTTCAAGTGTTTGAATGTGCAAACTGGCGAGTTTGCACCACCTCTTTTCTGATTGATATTCTGATTGGCTGGAGTCAATTGGTTTACCAACCCAGAAATAAGGTTTCCTAACTCTTGTATGCCTGAGTTGGCATTTCCGTTAGCATCCTCGGAGTTCGTATCATCTCCGTTGTGACGGCGTGGTGGCATGTTTCTGAAGAGATTAGAAACATGTTACTACCATTTACAACGTAAGTCATACAAACTATGGTCAAATGAGTTCGTTTTAAACAGTTAGGATTACATATAGGAACTATATTTTTCTCCTATCTGTCATTAAACTCATAACATTTATAAATTTCCTAGTATTATACTAAGTATCCTAGTTGGTCATAACTAATATTAGCTAAATATCCCTAAGTTCCATACATTCCCCACCCTATACCAACACTAACAACCTCCCGATGCAATGCAACAAGCTTATATATAGGGCATATGCATAGGTAGATCGCAATCTCCCCTACACCGTCCCACCACCGTTGCATTGCACCACGATTATGCCCTTGTCAGAATTTAGGGTGTATCATGTATCTTACCATAATCTCACTTCATAACCCTTATCCTAAGTAGGATAATTTCGAGTGAAGTGGTCTCTAGTTCCCTTGGACAATTTGGTTCGCCTAATGTCTAAGATCACCTCACTGTAGGTTTGCCTATTTCTAAGTTCACCTAATGTCTAAGTTCACCTGACATTAAAGTTCCCCTAATGTCTAAGTTCACTAAAAGTCCATACTAGTCCCAATGTCCATAATTATCAATGAGGGTTCATATCATCACTGAGTGCCCTTATTGTCACCAAGTGTTCATATCCTCCCTATAATTTATTCTCACCAAGTGTCCATACCATCACTAAGTGTTAGTGTCATCACTATGCGTATATATTATCCCCACGTGTCTATATCATCACCCAAGTCTACAGTCCATCACTAATCGTTCATATTGTTCGTTGATCCTATACACCCCACGTGTCCAATATGTGTGTTCATAAGTGAGTTCATATGTGTTCATCAATTATGATCATCCAAAGTGTCAATCCAACCCAACCTTAACCAACATACCATTAACAATCCATCAATCATAACCTTAAAACAATTCCTAATAACATCCTAATAATATCCTAAGTTCCTGACACTGACAGACCCTCGATATACTACAAATAGTATTTGTATATGGCATATGCAAGGGTAAATCGCAACCTCCCTTACACCGTCCCACCACCTTTGTAGTATACCACGAGTCTGTCATTGTCTGGAGATCAAGAGATTTAACAGATAATTCCTAAAGCAAATAAATTCCTAAGCAGTTAGTTTCATAAACAGATAATTTTCCCAAACAGGTAGTTCCCTTATTCCTCAATACTGACATCCACCCAATGTACTGTAAATGGTATATATAGGGCATATGATAAGGGTAGGTCGCAACCGTCCAAACCACCGTCCCACCACCTTTACAATACACCACAAGTATGTCCTTATCGAGTCATTAGGGCACACGTAAGCAAATAATCAGTAGGCATCATATATAAATCAGATGTATAACAGGATTTCAGTTAACATGTAATAAACACATAAGCATGAAATTCTGAATATACTAACTAGTGTATGAAGTAACTTCATACTAGGGTATCCTACGGTTATAGACTAGGTCGACCATTTCTAGTAACCTAATTCCTTATAACCCAGGCTCTGATACCAATCTGTAACACCATGACCGATGGCGGAAACGTCGGGATGCCACGAGGGATGTGTAGATTGTTCATAAGCTTGTGGGCATCTAATTTAAATCATCACAAACCATTTAATCAACCAAATTAATTACACAAAAATCATGTCTATCATGAATTAGTTACATCAATTACAAAAGAGATTTAGCCATCTAACTAAATTCTAATCGCCAGAATTTCAGTTATTTAGCTAAGTCCAAGATTCCTATGTGATGATGTCCAAAAGTGTGAGTTCATCTTCCACAACCTACTTAGTTTCATTACCTGAAACATGTGAAAATCAAGTGTCAACTACAAAGTAGTTGGTGAGTAACCATAAGTTTTCTATTAAAAATGTTTTACAAAATGATTTTTAAAAGTTTATATTTTCTTGAGAAAATCCACATGAGCACCTGCGAGAATATCCAACACAACATCCAAACACATAATCCAAACTCATAAATCCAACACATAATCACATCAATCAATAATTCATCGCTAATCAATCATATGTTAAATCAACCAATCACAACCATCAATATTCTCAGTTAGTATAAGTGACAATACATGCATCATTGTAAATGACCAAGGTCAATGACAACGACACACGGAATTGTGGAAATCCACGTGACAATACATGCAATCATTACCGATAACCGAAGTTAAAAGTAACAACTCATGGAATAGTGACAATACATGCAATCATTGCGGATGACCGAAGTCAACCCCAACGATCCACGGAATAGTGACAATACATGCAGTCGTTACGAATGACCTATGTCAATTTTAACAACTCATGGAATAGAAAAATCTATAAACATGAATTTCATACAATTAAACAAGTGTGATCCATGTGTTATCAAGATAGTATGAAAATCTTGTATACATGTTCCACCTCCGAGTTTAAAATCAATATAAATAAAATGGGAGGTTATGAGAACTCACATGAGTCCTTAGATTTAGTATCTCCGTAGTATGCGCGCTTGCGTATGAAATCCCAACACTTCAACAATCTGTAATTATCGTATGTTTTTGTTTATAAGTATACGCGCTTTATCCAAATTAAGTGTCCACCATTTTCCACCTTATATCCTTGAATATCTAGTGATTTTAGTTTATTTATTCCCAAAGTAAGGTGACTTATTCTATGTTTTATAATTGATTATCACTTAGAATGTAATTTAGACTTGTAGGTTTAAATCATCCGATAATGATAATTAATTGAGATATTTATATGTATTTTACATAGGTTTATATACTCTAAAGTGACAATCTTAGTTTATGTACTCATCATTTCATGCATGCATAATTAATTTTTTTTTATTTGACCACTATGATTTAAGTTATAAAACCAATTTAAGTTCTAAGTAAGTTATGTTTAAGTTATCCTCATAAAATATTCCAATTATGTAAAGTCTTATAATTTTAACTCATGTCATTAAGAAAAGTGGTGACTTGAATTTTTTACATGCATGCATGATTACCCATGAGTTTATTGAGACCTTTGTTTTCCCCTATCCCTAGTCCCGCACTTAGGTTTTTCTAAGCAATAAGCAGCGAACCTAGGGCTTAAGTACCCATAGGTTCGGCCACATTTAAGGGGGGGGGGGGGTTCGGCTCACTGATCATGGTCTAAGGTTCGGTTAAGAAGGAAGAAGAAGGGTTCGACCATGACCAGCATCACAGGTTCGTTCCCTTTAGGGTTCGTGGGTTAACAAATGGTTCGGCTAGGAGGTTTGTTTAACATGGTTCGGCTACATAAGCTTCGGCTGAGGTTCGGCATCCTCATTAGGTTCGCAAGCCACGAGGGTTCGGCACATTCAAATGGTTCAACCCCAAGGTTCGTTGATTAGGCCGACAGAAGGTTCGGTCTAATAGGGTTGATGGGCTGTAGGTTCGTAGCTAAGGAGGGGAGGAGGGTTCGGCTAGGTGAGGAGGGGGTTCGGCTATCCAAGAGGTGAGGATTCGTTCCACATTAGGTTCGCCGGTTAGGGTTTAGGTTCGTCCTCCTCAAAAAAGGTTCGGCTAATCCCATAATCCCATGCAGGTTTGCCCCTCATCAAGAAGGTTCATGGGCTAGTTGTGGTTGGACAAGGTTCGTGATTCACCAGATCCTGTCCTAGTTAGCTCAAACGAACCCTGTAGGTTCGGTGCTCTTTATCCTCGGCGAACCCTGCCCCATGCAGCACCACAAACAAACCCTGATGTTCATCTTCATCATCATTAGTCCTACGTGATTTTAGGTTCGTCTATGGCTTCCACATATGAAGACTAACTCGATAAACAAGTATAAAACCCAACAATCGTTTTAAAAATTGAAAATCATGAACACATGAAGTTCTTCCACAAAACCCGAAAAGTAAGGTTCAGATATACCTCGAACCATCGGTCAAATGCAGGATCTCTTCGTATCTTCTTGTTCCCCTTGATCACACGAACGCGTAGTTATGTTCGTAACCTCACCATCGCGTAATTAATTCCAATTATACTTCTATTATTTTATTCATTTTAATATTATAAATTCCAATCCAAAACCCACTAAACCATATCGCTGGCACATCCATGATGGACCGAAATATGCATATGTATAGGGCATATGCAGGGGTAGATAGAAACCTCCCCAACACCGTCCCACCGCTATTTCGATAAACCATGACCATGTGTCCTTGACTATGTTTAGTGACCAAACCATAACCAACTCCTAATCCCATCCCATTCCATACCAAAATCCATAATCCGTGTATTCATCAGCAATAAACTCTCTGGTTATGTTTATTTGGGTTACAACTAAACTTCCCATGGTTTACGCGTATATTAATATATTCTAAGTATGTATACCAATAACAGTAATAATCATCAAATAATACATCATCATTAATAATAACAAATCTCATGTCGTAACAGTACAATCGTACGGATGTACGTACGGACGACCGAAAATACAGTGATGTTACAAACAAGGCCCAAGCACAGATTAATTCGGCCCAATGTGGCCCAAAATTATTCTTGCAGCCCAACAGTCACTCGTTCAGCCCATCTGGTTAACCTACACACATACGATTGGCCTAGGGCCCACTGGTTTAGCCCAAACATCTTAGATGTTTGGCCTAACTTGGCCCAGAAGGCTGTACTGGCCCAGGAAATCCTTTCAGCCCAATAACCTTAGCCGACCCAATTTCAGTTAGTCGGCCCATTATGGCTCAACCGGCCCAGAGGACTATTCAATGCCCAACTCCATCCTACAACAAGCCCATATGATTTAATATGCCATGAGGTCTAATTCGGCCCATTGGGTTGTTTTGTAAACAAAGACATAAAAGTTCAAGTATATTATAAGATTTGTGACAAGATCCTTTAAGGATTTATTAATACCTAGAATCCTTTCAAAATGTGTTAAAACGCAAAGTGTCATTTGTTAAGTACATTAACACATTAAAAATAATGACAACACCTTTGAGTATCTATAATGGTGGTTTAAAACAAATTAAACTTCTAAGTATTACACTTAGAAATTCTTATGGATTAAAATTCTCATAAATGTTGCAAACAATGTGAAATCATACTTACAAGTTGCAAACAATGTGAAATCTTACTTACAAGTTGCAAACAATGTGAAATCAATATAGGATCGTGAATACAACAAGAATTACAACAAAGAGCGCGTGCATTCTTGTTTTAGGCTAAGCCAACTACAACAAGTACAAGTGAGTTCATTGTCCCTTTTTCAAACTATTTTGAGTTTTTACTTCGGGACTGAGAAGCATGTTAAACCTTTCAAAATAAATGTTTAACTGTTGCAAAGATGCTTTTATACTTATTTAAATGCTAATGCTAAATGCTAATGATTCCATGCTAATGCTAACACTAAATGCTAATGATTCTATGCTAATGCTAACACTAAATGCTAATGATATTATGCTAATGCTAACACTAAATGCTAATGATTTTATGCTAATGCTAACACCAAATGCTAATGATTCTATGCTAATGCTAAAGTTAAATGCTAATACTTCTGATAACGCTACTGGATAATGCTAATGCTAATGCTGAATGCTAATGATTCTAAGTTGATGCTACATACATACATATACTAAATGCTTGGAAATGCTCAGAATGCTTTAAACTCTGTATGCTTTATATGCTTGCCATGCTAAAACAACGGTTTGGTCTCTCAGTGCTTGCCTTACCGGTTGTGAAGCTAGTACTTGCGCACAAGATACGTAAACGCTATGCTATATGAATGCTATAAACTTGTATGCTAAAGCTATCGGCTATGGTAGAACATACCGTTTTGGTCTCTCAGTGCTTGCCATAGGGTGTTCTCCATAGTCCGGACTTCAAGGAACAGACCGTCGGTCTCTCAGTGCTTGCCATAGGTTGACCTTCATAGTCCAGACTAAAGGAACAGATTGTCGGTCTCTTAGTGCTTGCCATAGAGTGATTCCTCATTGTCCACTCATGGTTGTGATATGTGACTAGGGTGATTCTGGTTTCTTTAGATGACTTTGTGTTATCTTAGAAATCCTTTATCATAACACCGATGTTGCTAATCATAACTAGATCCGTTATGGATTGATTCTGGATTCCTTAAGGCGTTCAGTTGTCCATAAAGGTAACTCTCAAAACTAGACTCGCAGATGCTATTGTATGCGTGTTGGAACTTACAAACAAAATTCTAAAGCTATGATAGGAATGGGATTTGTATGGTAGGTAAAATGCTTAATTATCATTAACAACAATGTCATATGTGGTTTAGTATGTGGTGGGATGGCATCTGGGCGGGTTGTAGGCTCGACCCCTTTAGTATGCCCTATATATAAGCATATCGAATCGGATATCGCAGGTGGCGATAATGAGGTTAAGGTTTTACCGAAAAGGTTTGCAAAAGCGATTTTTCAATTACAAAAACTATATGAACTCACCAACCATTGTGTTGACTTTGTTTTCTTACATGCCTTTTCAGGTGACGTACATGAATAGACTAAGGCTTGAGGATTGCATGCTAGGATACCAGATAGAGGACTTAGTAGACTTTTGGAAAACACATCTTTTGATAATTGATACGAATCTCTTTTGATATCTTGTACAGATAAAAGATAAAAACATTTGATTCTTTTGATAGGCTTACTTAGTTAAATTATCAAACATTGATATTGTAATTTAACTTTGTAATCCTAGTTTGATGCTAATTGTGCTTTAGTTATTCTTAACATTGATGCTATGTAAACAATCTGATCAACACGATTATCACTCACGATATCGCGCCCTGGGAACCTTCCGCTCGGCGGAGAAGTCGATCCGTCCCGCCGGCTCGGGGTGTGACAGATTGGTATCAGAGCTCAAGGTTATAGAGAATAATAGGTCACTTACTTAAATGGTTTGGCCTAGACTATAACTTAGGGACCTTAATGTAGAGAACATAGGTTATATGTTTGCATTGTGTCTTTTGCATTCGATCACTGCACTGACCAATATTCTTTTGGTTATGATCAGAATGCCGCCCAGAAGACAACCTACCTCGCAAGTCTCTGCACCTCACTCATCTACTCCTACACCACCAGATTCACCACCGCCACCTCCTCCACTAAACCCTCCTCCAAACCAGAATGCTGCTCATGCTCTTGATCCTGCTACTGTGGCTTTGGCAACACTACTGAGCAGTCAATTGACGAGCCAACTCAAGGATGTCATCCCAGAGATGATAAACAGAATCCAAGGCCACGGCAACAACTCTGGCCACACTACTGGAGAAGCTAGTGGAAACACTGGCACTAATTCTGATTGCTCCTACAAGTCATTTGTAGGATGCAAGCCACCAACCTTTACTGGCGTTGAAGGAGCCGTTGGACTGATCCAATGGCTAGAAAAGATGGAGACCACCCTAGACATAAGCAGTTGTCCGGAACACCATAAAGTTCGCTATGCAGCTGTATCTTTTAGCAAGCGAGCTTTAACGTGGTGGAACTCCCATATCAGGGCTAGAGGTAGAGATGAAGCACTAGCCATGCCTTGGGCAGATTTCAAAATCCTTCTAAGGAACGAATGTTGTCCTAAGCATGAACTACAAAAGATGGAAGTTGAGCTTTCCAACCATGTGATGAAGGGAGCTGATCACATGGATTTCACCACCCGCTATCATGAATTGGTAGCTTTGGTTCCAGAGATGATGCCAACTCTGGAGAAGCTGATAGACAGATATGAGGTAGGATTACCCTCCTGCATACAAAGCATTGTACTGGCTGCAAATCCCACAACTCTAGAGTCAGCAATCTCTCTCTCAGCTAAACTCACTGACGTGATGGTGAAGTCAGGAGTTTTGAAGAATGATATGAGCAAATATAAGGAAGAATCGTCAAAGAAGCCCGAGCACCACCAAAAGAAAAACCAAAAGGTCGTCAAGAACTATGTGATGGCCGCTCCACTGCAACAAGTTACTGCAGCACCTACTCAGGTTGCACCAAAAACTATATGGGAATGCATCCTTAGTGTGCAAAATGCAAATTTCATCATCCTGCTACGGCGCAATGCAGGAAATGCAACAACTGTGGCCGACTAGGTCAACGGGCTCAGAAGTGTCGTGCTCCAATAACACAAGCTGCAAACAATGCTTATATAGCATTACCTCCACCACCAAGACCTGGCAATCACAACAACAACAACAACAACAACAACAACAGGGGATGCTATAACTGTGGAGAAGTAGGTCATTTATCCAGAGATTGCCCAAAGCGAGTACCATAGGGAGCCCAAGCACCACGTGGAAGGGCTTTTGTTATCGGAGCCAATGCAGCACGCCAAGACCCTAACGTGGTCACTGGTACATTTCTTATACATGACTCTTATGCATCTATTTTGTTTGACACTGGTGCAGATCAGAGTTTTATTTCATCTGACTTTGCACGCCAACTTAATCTTACTGAGGAAATTTTAGACTCCCCTTAGATCATCGAAGTAGCAAATGGGAAACAAATCACAGCTAGCACTATACTTAGGAACTACCCCTTACACTTATTGATCATACATTTGTCATCGAATTGATACCGATGGAACTGGGCGGTTTCGACATCATAGTTGGGATGGATTGGCTAGCTCTCAATAGAATGGAAGTCATCTGTTCTGAAAAAACTACTTCAGATTCCATTGACGAATGATCGTGTGTTGGAAGTTCGTGGGGACCAAGCGAAGCGTAACGTCAAAATCATATATTGTATCAAAGCGCGTAAGTGCCTACAAAAGAAGTGCGTAGCTTTTCTGGCTCATGTGGTGGAGAAACAGAAAGACAAGAAAACAATTCAAGACGTGCCGATAGTAAAGGAATACCCTGAAGTATTTCCTGAAGATCTACCAGGCTTACCACCTATGCGGCCGGTAGAGTTTCGTATTGATTTGGTTCCTGGAGCAACACCTGTTGCTAAATCTCCTTACAGGTTAGCACCAACGGAGATGCAGGAATTGTCGAACCAATTACAGGAGTTACTCAACAAAGGTTTCATCCGACCGAGCTACTCACCTTGGGGAGTTCCAGTTTTGTTCGTGAAGAAGAAGGATGGATCTTTTCGGATGTGCATAGACTAGAGAGAGCTAAACAAGATAACCATCAAGAATCGGTATCCATTACCGAGGATTGATGATTTGTTTGACCAACTACAAGGAGCACAATATTTTTCGAAGATCGACTTACGGTCCGGATACCACCAGCTCAGAGTACAAGATGAAGATATACCAAAGACGGCGTTTCGTACCAGATACGGACATTACGAGTTTATGGTGATGCCTTTTGAGTTGACGAATGCGCCCGCGGTCTTCATGGATCTCATGAACCGAGTGTGCAAGCCGTATCTAGATCAATTTGTTATTGTTTTCATTGATGACATACTAACCTACTCCAAAAGCGAAGCAGAGCACGAGCAACATCTCAGAATGATCTTGGAGCTGTTAAAGGAAGAGAAGCTCTATGCCAAATTCTCTTAAGTGTGAATTTTGGCTAAGAGAAGTTCAATTCCTGGGTCATGTATTTAACAACGAGGGAATACATGTTGACCCTGCCAAGATTGAGGCGATTAAAGACTGGGATACTCCGAAGACACCGATGGAGATACGTTCCTTTCTAGGCTTGGCAGGCTATTACAGAAGGTTTATCTCAAACTTTTCTAAGATAGCCCTGCCACTCACAAAGCTAACACAGAAAAGCGAGCCGTTTGTTTGGGAACAGAAGCAAGAAGATGCCTTTCAAACTTTGAAGCAAAAGCTATGTGATGCACCGATCTTATCTCTTCCAGATGGTTGTGATGACTTTGTAGTATACTGTGATGCATCCCATTAGGAACTCGGTTGTGTGTGATGACTTTGTAGTATACTGTGCAGACAAGCTTACATGACAACATTATTCAAGCACAACAAGAGGTTGTTAAACATGGAAACCTGAAGAAAGAATTAGATTGTGGAGTGGAAAAACAACTTGAAACAAAGCCTGATGGAATCATCTACTACAAGGATCGTGTGTGGATTCCTGCGGTGGATGAATTGAGGAAGCTTATATTTGATGAAGCACACAAGACCAAGTACTCTGTGCATCACGGTGCTGATAAAATGTACCAAGACTTATGGGAGTTTTATTGGTGGCCGGGTATGAAGAAAGATATAGCTGAGTACGTTGGCCGATGCATTACGTGTGCCAAAGTGAAGGCGGAACACCAGAAACCGTCATGTTTACTGGAACAACCTGAAATTCCACTTTGGAAGTGGGTACAGATAGCTATGGACTTTGTTACTAAGCTACCCCGCACTTCCAGTGGACATGATACTATTTGGGTTATCATTGATCGATTAACCAAATCTGCTCATTTATTGCCGATGTGAGAAACTTACACGATGGAGAAGCTAGCTAAACTTTACATCAACGAGATAGTGGTACCCCATGGTGTGCCATTGTCTATCATTTCAGATCGTGATAGCAGATTCACATCAAGGTTCTGGCAATCATTGCAGAAATCTCTGGGGACGCACTTAAATCTGAGTACAGCTTATCATCCACAAACGGATGGTCAGAGCGAACGTACTATACAGACCCTGGAGGACATGTTGAGAACTTGTGTTCTAGATTTCAGTGGTAATTGGGACTCCTACAACAACAGTTATCATAGTAGCATCGGATGTGCACCGTTCGAGGCTATCTATGGTCGCAAGTTTCGATCGCCGATTTGTTGGTCTGAAGTGGGAGATAATCGAATAACCGGGCCAGAACTCATTCAAGAAACTACAGACAAAATTGCTCAAATTCAACAAAGGTTACAAGCAAGCCGAAGTAGACAAAAGAGCTATGCCGATAAACGGCGCAAGCCATTGGAATTCCAAGTGGGAGATCGCGTCATGTTAAAGGTGTCCCCATGGAAAGGCGTAGTCCGTTTTGCAAAGAAAGGTAACCTCGCACCACGATATGTGGGACCGTTCAAAATCATCGAGCGTATTGGTCCTCTAGCGTATAGACTAAGGTTACCCGATGAACTTAGTGGTGTACACGACGTGTTTCACGTCTCAAACTTGAAGAAATGCCTTGCCAATGAAACACTCATCATACCAGTTAAAGAAATTCAATTGGATGAACATCTACACTTTGTCGAAGAACCTTTGGAGATTATGGATCGCAAGGTTAAGAAACTGAGGCGAGGCCGTATTCCAATTGTCAAGGTTCGTTGGAACTCAAAGCGCGGACCCGAATTTACATGGGAACGCGAAGATAGCATGAAGGTCAAGTATCCCCAACTGTTTAAATTTCGGGACGGAATTTCTCTAACAATGCTTAAATTTCGGGACGAAATTTCTCTAACAAGGGGAGACTGTAACATCTGTGCCGGAAACGTTACCGGAACAATGATCTGAACAGTAAATGCACAGCAACTAAGGTACAAACTACGTGATTTATCTGTATGCTAATAACATTTCAATGCTTGACACGAAACTATTATGCAATCGCTTTTGTAATCTGATTTAAACCTAACAGTTTAACAGTCAGAAACACGTTAGAAAACGCAGAAATCACACACGGATGCTTGTTAATGTGCTATTATGTATAAAGGTATGCAAGGTTAAACAGAACGAAACCATAACGGTTGTTGTTACAGAATGCTAAACCGACAAATTATTCGTATAGGTGACGATCTGTATGAATAAATCTGAAAGTTTAAAGTTTTGAAATAATGACTGGAAATTAGAAAACAAGAATCAGGAAGCCAAACCATCGTAGTGTTCGTTCGAATGACGATTCGAACGAATACCTCGATGGTGACGCGTTCTGACGAATCGAAAATGATACGATCGATAATAAATTTAAGGAAATATAATATTTCCTGTTTTACAATTTTGAAACTCATCAGAAATAAATTTAAAAGAAACGCTTTTAATTAAAATACGTAAAATTCGCGAAAGACATAACGAAACGCGTGAAAATAATAAATTTCGATAAATAGTTCAAGAAAATGATATTTAAAACATTTACTAGAAATAACCACCTTCCAAACATTTAGAAATAAAGTCTTTTTATTAAATTACGTAAATAATGCGCGTTACGTTCCGGAAACGCAACGAAAACGCGAACTGAGCAACAAAACGATCCCGAACACCCTCGGGGTATAAATACCCTAAATGATGGCATTTCCTTCATTTATCTCATCTTCTTCTTTCTCCAAAAACCGTAATCCCGGATTTTTGCCTCCCACCACCATTTTCAAGCTTCAAATCCACATATCTCACCCATTTCTTAACGAAATTGAGTGGTTTTTGAACCTAAACGAAGATCTCATAATCCTTCACACGAAAGTACAACCGATCTAGAACAAACTCCCCTAAAACTCGAGGTATGCGGCTGTGAATATGCTGGAAAATTTTTGCACCCTTGTTTAAGCCGCCACCTTCAACGGCCATAACCCATTCTCCTTCAAACCTTGCACCCTCGATTCTAGTCCTAATACCCACCAACACATTGAACCAACACTGATCATGGCTGAGAAACCGGTTAGGACCACCTAGTCAACCCAGATGCACAGCTAGCCGAAGGAGGCTCTTCGGTCGCATGGCCTTGGTCCGTATGGGGTTGTCCCGACCGAACCATCTCTCTCAATCATCTCCATTCGTGGGTCACCATTCGGCCAGCCACCTTCTTCCCCCTCTCATTCGCTACCCATTCGACCTAGACTACCATCACCTTCGGCCAAAATCTTCATGCGGCCACCTAGGTTATTCGACCACTTCCATTGGTTTGGACTAAGTTCCATTAACTAGATAGCATCACTAGACCAAGACTACAAGATCAGGAAAGGTCTTAGGCCCAACAACAACTAACAAGGCCCAAGCACAAATTAATTCGGCCCAATGTGGCCCAGAATTATTCTTGCGGCCCAACTAAACTGTTTTGGCCCAATTTCAGTACCATGGCCACTTACCCGCCCCAACAGTCACTCGTTCAGCCCATCTGGTTAGCCTAAACAGATACGATTGGCCTAATGCCCACTGATTTAGCCCAAACATCTGAGCTGTTTGGCCTAACTTGGCCCAGAAGGCTGTACTGGCCCAGGAAATCCTTTCGGCCGAATTACCTTAGCCGA
This sequence comes from Mikania micrantha, assembly GCA_009363875.1. Taxonomy (NCBI): domain Eukaryota; kingdom Viridiplantae; phylum Streptophyta; class Magnoliopsida; order Asterales; family Asteraceae; genus Mikania; species Mikania micrantha. The sequence goes on along the minus strand of CM018680.1, from coordinate 49,774,143 downwards.
CCCAATTTCAGTTAGTCGGCCCATTATGGCTCAACCGGCCCAGAGGACTATTCAAGGCCCAACTTCATCCTACAACAAGCCCATATGATTTAATATGCCATGAGGTCAAATTCGGCCCATTTGGTTGTTTTGTAAACAAACACATAAAAGTTCAAGTATATTACAAGATTTGTGACAAGTATATCTTTCTTTCTGTTGTGAAGACACCTACAGGGTCTTTTCTAATTTTTTTTACTACTCCACGAAGGATTGAGCTGACTTTCTTTCAAGAAATATGCAAGATGGGAAGATAGACAGATAGAAAACAAGATAGTTTAGAAATCAAAATATTGGATATCAAACATCTTGCAATTTTGTTCACGTTTATTAATTGTTCGAATGAAAGTCATGTAATTTATTTGGTGTGCAGTTTGATATCATTTTTTGTTCTACAATTGTTCCATAGTTATTATGCAGATTTAATGGGTCAACAATTCAAATTTAATGTAATAAAAATGGCAATTCACATTACTGGTCAATCAACCAGTAAACTTTTACGCATAAAACTTACTAGGATGTTCATTTTGATGAAGAAAAGTTGTTAGCGGGTCAACGCGTCAAATAAACTAATTAAAAATGGCAGTTCTCACAATTGATCAACCGGTCAATAAAGTTTTATAAATAAAACTTGCTAATGACTCAATACATCAAACTAAAGCAATACAAAGTGATACTTCAAATAATGAGTTGATTCTCGGTTTAAAAATAAAATTTATTGCAATGAATAACTACCGGTTGTCACACAGTAACAATCTACACTCACTTTAAAAATAATGAGTTGATTCTCGGTTTAAAAATAAAATTTATTGCAATGAATAACTACCGGTTGTCACACAGTAACAATCTACACTCACTTTAGCAACTAATAATCCCAAACCACAAAAATCAAATTTGAGATTAAAGAAAGTCATGCTCAGTAGCAATAATCTCAAGCAATGACAAAAAAAATTTCAAAACATAATCCAAGGACTCTAAACCTCTAAACACACATCCAAACATCCATACTAATCTAAGCAAAAAGATCAAATGTGTAGATTATTCTAAACACGGCCTAAATAGTAAAAGTCTATGAATCATTTAGTTTGGAAATAGTTAAAAAAATCATCCTTCATTAATTTGATAACACCAACTGTGTATATCATCTTTTAAATCTTGTGACCTGTTAGTGTTAAAAAAAAACTCGGTTAAAACATATAAATAGAGATAAAAACCAACAAAAGAAGCATTTCTTATCAATTATATGTTAAAACAAACATTTTAAACTACCAAACAAAAACATACTTGCACTAAATTCAACAACCAAACGTTTCATGTCAGTTTTTAGCACTCGTTAAGAGTCGGGATGTTTACTTCCAATGTTTCTTTTTCTTTTACTGATTGTTGCATATTATAAAACCACACTTGAAACCCTAACAATTAATTTCATTTACACCGTCCTATCACTGATGCAAATATGACGGTTATCGAAACGAAATTCTGATGATCCGCCTGAGCGACGGTTGACGACGACGGAGACAGCGGTAACCTCTAAATCGTGAAGGGTTTCACGCAGAGGATGATGAATCGTGATTTTTCCATAAAAATTATCCTTCATTCAGACTCATTCAGACATGGTTTGATGTCTGAACCATTCAGAGGTTCATTCAGACCTTTTTACCATTCAGATGTGGTTTTTTTTCATGAAACAAATATGTCTTTTAACTGTAATATAATCTGAGATTTCAATTGATTTTTATTGTTTTCGTTACTTTATCAGCTTAACAAAATCGTTTAATTTAACTTTGAGTAGGTTTAATGGCAAAAAAAATCAAGCAAAATCAACCTGTACAAAAACAAGTGAATGATTATGAGAAAATCAGACTATTGAGAGTTGAAGAAAACCTAGAAAAAACTTCGAGATTTGGGTGTGAAAAGCATTGCAAATTCTTTGACAAGTTTGGTACCTTATATGGGTGATGTTAGTGAAAACGATCACCAACGAGTTGTCACAAAATCCAAAAGGTATCATATTATCAAAATTTTATTTATTCTATTTTATATACATACTAGGTTATAAATCCGTGTATTACACGGATTTAATATAAAATATTAAATTAAAAAACGTCATTGGATGATAAAAATCTCATTGTTTCAAAACTCCTTTTATAATATATTTTATTTTTAAAAAATTCATTTTTTAAGATAACTTATTTTTTACATAAATTTTGTTTTTTCGAAAATAAAATATTTCTTACTTTAAAATTTTTGATTTTAGAATATTTCATATTTTATAAGAATTTTTCAAGGAGCTTTATAATAAAAGATAAATAATATATTAGTTATTAGGATTATAACTATAATTATTTAATAAGAGAGATAATTTATTTAACAAGAGAGATAATATAATTTATACTATATAATAAAAGAATAACACTCTGCCACTTGTCGTTTTCTGGTTAAAACACATGTCACATGTCACTAAACGATCGGATAAATTGCAATTGATGCCATTTGTCATGATTATATTAATCCTTAATATTTTAAAAATAAATTAAATTTAATAAATGTAATCAAGTCAAACTTCCTAATTTGAAAAAATGGTATTTATTTTCTTTAAATACTAATTAAAATCTAATCATATCCAACTTTTCATTTTTGATTAATAATTTTGAAGTTCAAAGAATTTTCAAACTAAATTATTAAGATACTCAATAAACAAATTTTAAATTCTAATTAAAAAATAAAGAATAATAATGATAATTATATTTTATGAATGATTTCAAATTTTTATAATTCTTAAATTTATCATCATTCTATAATTAATATTTATTTTTAATTAACTTCATTCTACAAATTAAAAAACAAAAGGTTATCACAAAAGATCATTTTACAATTTTTATTTCTTAATTGCTAATTCGTATTGTTTAATATAATTTTATGATTCAGCCCGTGTAATACACGGGGTCAATAAGCTAGTTATATAATTGGAGAGAATTAAGTGAAATGATAAGGTGTTGACAAGTGGAAATAGTAATGTAAGAAGGTGACATGTGGCATTAGGGATGTAAGAATTTGACAAGTGGCAAAATTTGTTACTCTTTTATTGTAGAGTATATATAGATATAGATGTGTTCTAATGAAAAAAAAATTATAGCAACATTTTCCATGAATAAACTTGCCAAACAATATCGAGTGATTGCTCTAAGGGTCTCCCAAAAGTTTTCATTGGATTCAATTGCAAAAGAGAATCAAGCTAGAGAAAAAATTACCATGGCTGAATAATATCAAGTAATAAAGGGGCACCAACGCAAAAGGAGGTATTCAAACAAAATTTGACAAAACCTAATTTCATTAAAGGGAAAGCAAAGAGACAATTGGTTCTGATTGATGAAGATGATGATAAATATGATGAGACATTCCAATGTATTATTTTTATCTATGTTAAAGTTTATTTAACTAAAATAACCTTCAATATTAATCTACTATTGTATGCTTCCAGATATTGAAGGAGTAGTGTTATACCTGTAAAAATTTATCCTTATAATTCAGAATAATTCGGGATACAGGATATTTCGGAATAATTAAGAATATTTGCATATATAAATTTATATGACCTGATGACTTGAATAATAAATAATGATAGTATATATATTTTATTATTCAACACGTGCTACTAATGTTTAAATTGCGTCAACAGATTATATGCAATAACTATGCCTATTAATCCGGAATATGAAGAAAAACGTGGACTGCATGGTAACGTTCAATGGAAGTTGCTCGACATATGATTGGAGACTGGACCGAATTATGAGGAACATGCTTTAACTACCGTTGTATTGATTTTTACTATAAAATGAGGCGATATCGATCTAGGAAAACAGACAACTCACTCAGTCTACTTCTGATTATCTCTTATTCACATCATTCAAAGTTCAGAAACACTTAGTGATTGATCAATCGCGCTCTTGTATTGTAATTTTACATATTTTGTATTAATAAGAACAAGGCAGAGTGACGATTGTCACCTCCCGAGGTTTTTATGCCGACAATCCTAAGGGATTAAGGGTTTTTCCTCGTATAAATCTCGTGTGCAAGCTGTTCACTTCATTTTATATTCTGAAATATCCCTAGGGATCCTCAGGGATATTTTTAGTGAATTTCGATTATAAACTGTTTTCTAAATTGTTAAACACAATACCCCACAAAACTAATTCGGTTTTGCTAAAAGTTACACTTGTTAATTTTTACCCGAAACAAGTGGATATGGAAATAGATACTTTGAAAGATGACGGGAATGAAGGGAATTATATTAAATCTCAAGGTATTTATGTTTAGTTATTTAAGTATATCATTATTTATGGTTGCTATCTTTTTGTTATTAGTTGATGACATTTTATTTATCACTGACAAGATGTAGATCAAGATGATGAATATGAAGACATGGATGATATGACATTTGTTGATAATGAAAATGAGATTCAAATGGACAATAGTGACGATGATTTGGGAAATGAGGAGGACAATGTAATAATTCAACAAGGATTACAAGGTTCCAAATTTAAAAAGGCATCAAGTAAGATTAAAATGGTCAACTATTTTTTTTTGTATTAAATAAATTTATGTATGTATGTATGTATATTTTAGTGTATATTGAACTTTAGGAATTCCTCAATCCAAGAAAAGAGAACCAACAATGTTACATGTTGTGCATACACGTAAAGTTGATGATCGTGAGGTTATTATATATAATGAATTTGGACAACATGTTGGACCAATGACAAATAAGAAGGACATAGTAGGATGATTCTCTCGATTTTTAGGTACAATAGCTCGTAATCACAGTTATGCGCCATTGATCCATAGTTCATGGCACAAGGTGCCACATAAAGATAAGATATGAGACTATGTCTTGGTAATATTTTTAGTAGTTTTATGTTTTCTATTTGTTTGATTTTTCATATTTTTTACTTAATTTTAAATTTCATGTTTTTACTTGATTGTAAATTTCTTTTGAAGGAAATATATAATGTGAAGGAAATATATAATGTGTCTGATGCTGCTAGAAAATGGGTTCTTATGACCATTGGGCATTCTTACAAGGTACATAAATGCATATTTAAGAAACAACACTTCTATTAGTTTAAAGATGATAAAACAAGATGGTTTGCACTGTTTTTACGATTATATAATAATACAAATGTAAAGGTAACTTTCTATACAATATTTCTATTACATATGTGATTTAATATATCTTGATGTATTGGTTTATTAAGTTATATATACTAATGTGTATTTAGAAGTGTTGTTTGCGGGCTGAAGTACCATGTCTCAAAAAAATATGCACACAGCCGGGCTAAAAGTTTTGCGAGTATTCGTGATTAGATGGTAATATATCTTTTTTCTACTATTGACTTGTGTCTTCTACTTGTTACATATGCTTTTTTTTGGTGTTATGATTTGAAAAATGATGACCCAAACAAAGATGTACCTACTTTAATCAAAATTCTTGAACATACACGTAAAAGGACAGAAGCATGTGTATATGTTGATACATATGATAACACGAAAAGAAAATTTGTATGTTCATATTTTAGTTACACGAACGGTTTTTTATTCTATTTTTTTTTATTTTTGCATTTAACTAGTTTTAGTAGGGTGTTGTTTAGTTATAATATTTTCTTACTATTTTTTTTTGAATATTATTGAAGGAACAAATGAAGAACTATAAATCTTCAGAAAATGAAAGTGCCTCAATGCATCCTTTTAGGATTGTAATGAACAAAGAGAATATTTTCTTATTATTTTTTTGAATAATATTGAAGGAACAAATGAAGAAATATAAATTTTCAGAAAATGAGAGTGACTCAGTGGATCCTTTTTTAGGATTGTAATGAACAAAGAGAATGGTAGATATTGTCGACTTTATGGCAGATGTGTTAATAATACATTGATAAAAAAATGAATGGTGGTGATACAACATACATGGTTCCAGGAGGTCTTGTAGAATCATTCAATGCAAGCTTTGAAGGTCAAAAACACCAGCCTTGAAATGAAAAATGAGCTTGACGAAGAACATGAAAGGAAAAAGTTAGAGTTAGAAGCTATTCAAGAAGACATCAAAATTTAACGAGAACACTTGGAAACAACGATGCGAAAACTAATGGAACAACTACCTCACGAAGATTAGTGTTTTGAACAACTACCAACGAGAACACTTGCATTTGTATTAAAAAGAAGTTGAATATTTCTAAACTATAAACATAATAATAGTTGCATTTAGTATAGAAAAAGTTGCATTTTCATAAACAAAATTATATAAAAGGTTGCATTTAAAGTTGAAAAAAGTTGCATATGAAGGTAAAAAAAAGTTGCAATATTGTGTAAAAAATGTTGCATATTAAAAAGTTGCATTTGAATATTACATGCAACTTTTACAAAAAATGTTGCATAATCTAACAAAAGGTTGCTTTAGCCCTAATGTAGCATTTTTAAGGCATAATGCAACATTTTAACGGAGTTACATTAGCTTCATTTGGTTGTGGTGACAACATTCACAACAAACCTTTCTTTCGATAACTTTTGATCTTTGAATTCAAAGCAGTCATTTAAAGTCATCATTGATACTTCTAATTTTAATTCTTCTTTATCTTTAAAAACTTTATCAACAATTGGATGTGTAGATGATGATGATAATAAAACATTAGAAATGTTTGGTTCATAATTTTGAAAGATTCCACTATCATCAAAATCTTGATTGTTTATGTCAAAATTATTAGGCTCATGGCTAAAAGCATTTATATTGTTAAATGGAATGTTTAAATCCGGAACATCTTTTTTTTTAGAATTAGACCCATGTGATGAGTCTTTTTTTTTACGAGGTAGAAGAACCATAAGAGCATCAACAACATACATATAACATATGTCTGTATGATATTTCCCTATAATCTTTAAAAACACAGACATACCGTTGTCATCGTATATGTAAACGTGGTACAAATTTGTTGAAAACTTATAAGATAACCGTTTTATATCTTGAATACCAAAACGAACTGAAATCAAATCATTCAGTTCACCATAACTGATTTTAGAAGAAAAACATAAAGCACGACAAATACAATCAACTGGAATATAATCATATAAACCATCCTTATGTTCTTAGTTACCACCCATACAAACTACAACTGGTAAACTCTATATATTAACCTGCTAGAAAACAATAATTTTTAAGTAGTATTTGTTTGTTTTTTGATCAAAGTGAAAAACTACAACATAAATATGTTTTTTATAGTTTTTTTAACAAAAGTCGGGCGCCCGTATACAAAAAGGCGACACATGTTGTAACTTTCCCGTCATAAATTTATTGAAAAATAATACACGCCCATGAACTACAAAGACGGACGCCCATAGGTACATGGGCGGCGCCCATTGTGAGATTCCCGCCTAAAATTTTAAAAAGTTCAAAGGGACGCCCGTAAAAAGGTTTGGGACGCCCGTAGACTAGGTTCGGGGCGCCCATGAAGGTGGCTTGGTTGAACGCTACATGGCGCCTGCAAAAAATATATATATTAAAGTTTACGGGCGGGACGCCCGTGACCGGAATTTCAAATTGATAGGCGCCTGTATTTTTTAACGGGCGTCGGTGCCCACGTGGCCACATGGGATCTTGTTATTGGCTTTTACAAGGGCGGCATCCGTGTAACTAGACACATTGGGAATTTTCCCTTTTTACAAACTGTTTTATGAACACCGGTATTTAGTATTCTCAAAGGAAAGACATTTAGTTGTTGAGTGTTTTAAACGACCAGTTGAATTGAGGAAAATGAAACTTTTTAGCTAAAACAAAAGTGGTGGAATCAGGTGAAACTCGTAAAAAGTATAATCAAAAACTTCTAAGTTATCAATGACAATTGTTTCTCGTTACTTAAAAAGAGTATTTTTCTCGTCATTTAGAATATTTTCGCATAAAATTATATATGACCATGACTTTCACATAACAGTACTCAACTTCATCAACAAGTTACCCATGGGTGTGTTTGTGCATTTAAGCCAACTCATTTTGAATTCTTTAATTCATGCGTCAAACAATAAAACATACATTAAAATATTTACTAAAATTACTTATGTAAAATGGATAACCAATCTATTCAAATATAAATAATAGACAATAAACTTTGCCAAATTTCAATAAACTTATAATGATATCAACAATGATTGATTTATTAAAGTGGGTTTGGATCATATGACTCATTTAAACAAAATGTTTGATATATTAAGTGTATCTAAGTGGCTTGAGGTTTTTTGACCCACCTTGTTAGACTTATTATATTGAAACTTTTAGTTTAAATATGTTAATATAACTCAAGTTCAACTACGTTGAGGAATCTAAAATTGCTTAAAATATGGGTATCACATAATCTCATATTTAGATTCAAATTCGAAAATTGATTTGAAATTGCAGATACGTTGAAAATTTGATTTAAATATTATATTTAAATATAATTTTCAATTGTTTATATTCTTTAAAATATTATTCCAAACTCAAACCCAAAACTTTAAATTTATATGCTTGTATTAATTTAATCATTGTGGATATTAGATTCACTGTAAAGAAATTAACTATTGAAAATTTTTGAATATTTGAATATGAACACCCATATGCAGCTGGATGAACAAGAAAGCTACTAAAATGGATACGCATAATTGAATGAAGCAGTGCCTTCATTTTTGTTTAACTTGTTCAAAAAATAAAACAAAAATTTTTTTTTGTCAAAACTACAGTAACATGTCATTGTAAAACATTTTATTTCTTTATTATCTTCGTTATTTCGTTTTGTGGTGTAAAAAAATCCTATAAAATTGTGTAAGGCTAGCTTTTCATTTTTCCCATGTACTATTTCCCACCATCATGTTCACACTTAACACTATATGATGATTACATGTCTTCGAGATCAAGGTAGATTCAGGAAATTTTCTTATGGGGTCAGAAAATTTTTATTAGCGATTGTCCGTCGTTAAAGTTTTCTTTGTTTGTACCGATTCAAATCGATCTGGTCACCTAAAAAACGATAAATTTATATCAAATCACAAATGCATAATAAAGTACATTGATTTAGACGACATGATAAAATTTGTTATCTTACAACAAGATTCGTAAGAATAATATTCAAATCAACAAATTTAATATTCAAATAAAGATGTTAGTTCAAGTTTTCTTTTAAAAAAGTGTTTCACATTATATAAATATACAAATTATACCCAACTAACTAAGTTTCTCATTCTGATAACAAGTTTTAACTTTAAAATTATACCTAAATGAATAAATCACATGCGAATTTAACTATTTAGGGGCTGTTTGAAAGCATCTGAATGATTCATATTCAGACCGTTTGTTTGGTGCAAAAAAAACACATATGAATAAGGTAGGATGTCTGAATGAAAGTCTGAATGATTCAGACTTGAGAACATCCTTGTCCCCCTCTCCCCGTCGCTATACCACACACATCAATCTTGAATCCGACGCACCAACGAACTTGGCACCACCGAACACCGACAGGGGCGACGACCGACAGGCACGGCAACGTCGACGACCGACAGGACCAGTGACCGGGTTGCGAAGGGTTGACATCCGATGGGGGTGGAGATCGTACGACGACTAAGATCTGCGGCGGGGTAGACGAGGGAAGACGAAGATCGAGGGTAGATGGCTTCATGGTGGTGCTCGCGGTGGTGCTTCACATGCTCGATGACGATGGGAAGATGGGGACAGGTAGGGTTGGGTTTTTTAGAGAAATCTGGGATTTTTATTTTTATTCAGATGTTAAAACCAAACACACTTAACTCGTTCAACACTTAATCATTTAGACCCTCTTAATCATTCAGACGTCTTAACCATTCAGTACTTAATAATTCAGACCCCACCAAACGGCCCTTAACGAATAAGTGACATGTTGAGGGTTGGATAAAAATGACAAAGTTTCAAAGATTCAAGCTCAACAAAGATGGATTGATATAAAAAATTGTTGCTTAAAAAAAGAAAAAAGAAAGAAATATACCAAAAAGCATATTGTGCTATAAGTAATTGGATATTGAATTAAATTGTAAATTGGTAATTAAGTCTCATGGGTAACGCAATATTGAGTTATTTGGGTATTAGTTTTGGTTTTAAATTGGGGCTTCATAGTGATCATTAAAATTTAATGGGGCGGTGATAAAATATCTTGAGGGTTGGTCAAGATTAAATCATATATATAACTAATAATTTTTTTTCCCCATAGGTATCAGCCGACCCCATGAAATATGTGTGTGTCCGCCAATATTGAGATGATTGAGGAGGCCACATGTCGTCATCATAGGTCGAACTGCAACAATGACATCATGTCGTCGTCATAGCTCACGTTTTTATTTCTCAAAGTTTCTTGTAGTAAAGTATGTGTTCTTAAAATGTTTTCATCGCAATTCCTATCGCCGGTCACAAATACGTTCGAATACAACTTTGGTCGCCAACAGTTCATTCATAATATTGGTTGCAAAAAGGTTCATAACAACTACCATCACCTAAAGTTGTGGCAAAATCAGCCACTTTTCAACATAAGATCAGTATAAAAGAAAAAAAATTGGTCGCAAAAGCAGTCGCTAATTTGTGGCATATTTCAATAGCAAGAATATTTTGGTCACAAGAATGGTCACAAAAGGGACCCTAAAAAGGCTATTAATTATCAAACTATTATTCGAATCATGACACATCAACTATTTAAAGAACTATTAACAAGTACACAAAAGCATTATCAATCCAACCTACCAAAAATTACATGTTTTTTTAAGGATTGTTTGACAATCAACCCCTTAAGGGTAAAAGGTCAGAATTTTCAGATTAATCATTAATAGTCTTGTATGCCGATTAAGAAGTGTTGTTAAAATGTTACCAAACTACCAAACCTCTGACCGATTTAAGATAGCCTCTTAATGAAATCATTAAGAAGCTATCACCCTTCCCATTTGACTTTTCTCACCATTTGACTTTTCTCAAAATAAAGTTTTTGGAACTTAAAGGTACAGGACTGCAGGATAGACCAGGTCAAAGAAATATAAGACTGAATAATATATTGATGTGGTTGCTTGCATTAGAACTTGATAACTTGAAAAAAGAAGCAACAAATAGTTCAAAAGCTAGAAAACAAACACAAATCCACAATATTTTACTGGTTCATATATACTGCCTGTTTGCTTCTGGTTGTGCCATTTGTATCCTTCTCCAGTTCACTTGACTATATCTACTGTTAAAGAATAAACATGATAAAGACAACCAAAATTGATATATATATATAAAAAAAAAACACTTAAAGATTCCATCAAAGCGTTCAAAAATTATATATATAAACTCCATGTAAGTTATCTAAGGTCTTTTTCTTCATGAGGTGATGTTATAAATCAATCAGCAAACTTACAAAAGTTTGTAAAATGGTCAGCAAGGTGATATTGGTTAGCGTCGAGGTGGGTAAACAGATAACAGATTATGCACTTGAATGGGCGGTTCGAAACGTGATCAAGCCTATGGATTCACTGATCATACTTGCCATTATCCCTTCTCATGAACACAATCCGCCTTCAGAGAAGAATACTCGACCCCGTCACAACTCCAAGGGTTACTTTTCTCGTAAGATTAATCCACCTCAACTTATCTACATCTATATGCTTTGTTTTGTGAACATTTTCACACACACACATGGTGTAGTTTTGGCTACATTATGTCTATGGAACCACATGTTAAAAGTTTAACGTCTATTTTGGTGAATTTGCTGGTCAAAATATGTTTTTTGCTGATTTTTTCTTTTATATTTATTTTGGTTTTATAAATGTGAACATCTTGTACATGTTAATACTATGAAGATTAACTTTTGATGAATGTTCTTATTCTTAATTTTGCAACACTCTTTGCTGTATAAATAGGCATGTTGAAGAAACGAAGCGTTGGAAAAAAAGATGTGTCGGATAAGGCTGGATTCGTAGACGATGGGCGCGATATACCACAACGAGTTTATAATGTGTGTGCACAAATGATACACCATCTCTTCTCTCTTCACAAAGTTGTCAAGGTATGCATTCTCTTTGAGGCTTATTTGTCACACATATGACTAATTCTATACATTTAGAATGATATACTGATATAGAATTAAAGCACAATAGATATGTTTTAATAAACGACACAAAAATCATATTTTTCTGAGAAAATCAGAAGTTGTGTTCTTGAAGTCTACACATTTTACCAAATTGTTGTCATATGCTCAACTTCCTCGAAGAGGGTCAGAACTTACTCATGTTTCGGGTCATGAACCAGGTTCACACTGAAGTAAAAGTAGTAGCATACGTGCCAACGGGATCAGTGGCTATGGTAGCAACCGAGCTGCATGCAAAATGGGTGATTCTTGATCAGTATGTATGCTTATGTATCTGGATTATATATCAAGAACAACCAAAAATTCAGCTATTTATAAACTTTTCTATGTGAATGTTGCAGACGATTAAAAAACGAAGCAGATTGTTGCTTAAATCAATACTTAAATTGCAATGTTATACTCGTTGATGGACCCCTTCATAAGATCCTTAGATCATTAAGCTTTCCACTTACCTTAAAGATTGATCAAGAACAGGTCCCGACTATGGCTGACATGCTTGGTGCTCATCCAACCTACAATCAAGTTCACAAAACAAGTATTTCTGCATCAGATGACACTCCAAGTCCAAGCTCATCAAACACACGAAACACTTCATCATCATCTTATTCAAGTTCATCAACCATCACAACTGGATATGGCCACAAAAAGACCCCCTCTCTGGTTGAAAAGGACACACCTCCTCGCTCAAAGCAGTATTCGAAATCACAACAATTGAATCAGATTCCTGAGTTTGAGATTAAGGCACCTCGCAGATCGATATCTCGCCTTAGAGAAGAAAGAACAGGCAGAAATGCAAGTCATATGAGAGTTAAAGAAGGTGAGATAACTAACTATTTGATTGATGCCTCACTATATAAACTCAAAACTAGAGCTCCTAACAATAATTGTTGCCCTATAATCGTACTTCAAATTTACACGACGACCTACCTACAGCAGGATTTGAACACTTATTCATGATTAAAGACTTAAAGATTTAAAAAGTAATAAATTAATAAAAAAAATTGATACATAAGAAAAATAAAAGAACACATAAGAAGAAATACGTCCACCCCTACTAATTTAATAACCTCTGCTACAGAAGAGTGACAACTTACCACCAGTATGTCCTCTTAGAGACCGTTGCCTCATCACTCCAGGAACAAAAGTTAAAAAATGTTTTTCAACATCTTTGTCATACTTCCTATGTTCCATGAATGTGTCTGCTAACCATGTCAATTTGTTATGAATTAATATGTTCATGCTTAAATTTTCATTATAATCCTTCTTTTATCCAAAACAGATATGACAAGAAATGTAGACATGAATCGAGAAACCGAAACAATGCCATATGCTTCAAGATTAGACCAAAGAGACATGAACCAAAAAGAGTTTAGACAACAAATTACAAGAAGGATATCTTTAAGTCAGATAAATACTTCAATTATAGACAGGACATCAAGCATAAGAAGGGACATGTCTCTATCACTAAAAGAGCCACCTACACCACCACCTCTTTGTTCCATCTGCAAGCATAGTGTTCCAATTTTTGGTAGATCGCCACGAAGGTTTAGCTATGAAGAGATTGAGAAAGCAACCAATGGATTTTCAACAAACAATTTCTTGGCAGAAGGTGGATATGGTAAAGTATATAGAGGCATTTTGAGCGATGGACAGACTGTGGCGGTTAAAAAACGCAAGATGGTTAGTGCACAAGGTGCAGCTGAGTTTTGTTCTGAAGTTGAAGTGTTGAAATCTGCACAACACAAGAATCTGGTCATGTTGATTGGTTACTGCATTGAGAAGGAGTGGCTTCTTGTATATGAGTTTGCTTGTTATGGATCTTTAGACAAACACTTGTATGGTAAAACTCACTCTCTCTCATCTCTCATCCATTTCATAGTTAAAAACTCTAATCCACAACGATACAAACGACCATTTTGACTTTTAAAAACTTTGAAAAAGTCAACACCATCATTTGACTTTTTATTGTTTGAAAATGTCAATAGTTGTTTAGTCAAAGTTTGCGAAAGTCAAATGGCTGTTTGAACTGGAGTTGTAGTGGAGGATTAACATAACCCTTTTATTATTATTTCTAAAAATGTGAATTTTATTTTTAAATTAATTTGGAAGACTAACTTATATGAAATCTAATTGTTTCTGAACACTTGACTTGAAATACTTTTTAAGCACTACTATGACAAACCATTTATCATTTTTATAGTTTTAAATGACCATGCATACAATGACAAATTTATTTGTAGTGCTTCCTGGTGTGTGAAAAAGAAATATTTTGTATTTGAGTTCATTTTAGAATTATTTTTCATTGTACCTCATGACAATTTATGAAAGTAATGCATCCATTTGCATGTGTGCAGGAACAAAGGAAGGTGAGGTGATGACTTGGGAGAATAGAATGAAGGTTGCATGTGGTGCAGCAAGAGCCTTGAGATATCTTCATGAAGACTGTCGTGTCGGTTGCATAATACATAGAGATTTCAGGCCAAACAATATACTCTTAACTCATGACTTTGAACCAATGGTTAGTGATCAAAAGTTTTTTAGCCAGGAGCGGCTCCGCAGCTTTGGAGAGCCCCAAGCAAACTAAAAATTTGGAGCATTTTTAAAAGTCGTTCTAAACCCAATTCTTTAACCAGGCTTGGGACCTGCAAAAATAAATTAAAAAATTTTATAACCGGCAGAGTTAAAAAAAATAAAATTGTATTCGTATATAATTTTTGTATGTAACTAACTATAAATTAAGTTAAGTCTATTTCTCTAGCTTTCTTTGAAACAGATTTTTAATGACATACTAGTAATCATGTGAATTTTTTTTAGAAAATGAGGGCGGTTTTCAAGTCTCTAGCTCTTATTTTACCTATTGGAACCAACCCTGTATTGAAAATTGGCTTACAATTTTTCATAGGTAGGAGACTTCGGTCTGGCTAGATGTCAACCAGATGGACAATTAGAGGAAGAAACACGGGTTGTCGGTGCTTTCGGGTATTGATTTGCCTAACCTTTTACTATATATATTGTTGTTACAATAGTATGGCAATTTATTAGATGATATAAAGAAGCATTGTTTTAATCTTTAACAGTTACTTGGCTCCTGAGTATACACAAACTGGTTTAATAACTGAGAAAGCAGATGTATATGCATTTGGGGTTGTCCTTCTGGAGATTTTAACTGGCATCAGGGCTATTGAATTCTCAAGAAACTCCAGACAGGAGTATTTTTCTGAATGTGTAAGAATCTTCATTAATGTGCATTACCTGATGTATCGACAAATGATTATGAAAATATTAAATAAAAAACAAAAAAAAATGATAAACATGTGTTTACAATAGCATACCAGTTACCTGAGATGGATTCTTGCACTTTTCAGGGTCGACATTTACTTGCAGAGGGACTCGTATGTGCAGAAATGATTGATCCTAGGTTAGCAAACAAGTATGATGTGAAAGAAGTGAAGTACATGATGTATGCAGCTAGTTTATGTATATCACCTCACCCAGATCAAAGGCCAAGGATGTGTAAGGTGAACCCTTCATTAATAAAAGATTTAGGTCAGGTTACATACATGAGTTGGAACTTAGTTTAGGAGTTTTCAATATTTTACAGATTTGATCCTGAAAAGCTAATGAACAAATATGCAATCTACAATTTCTTATTGAAACTTGAGTTTATTGTTTAACAAAACTTTGTTGTTTGCAGGTCTTGAGAATATTGGAAGGGAATTTTCAAGTTGACATGCTTAACTATCAAGAGCAATCTACCTCAATCCTCCTAAAACCAAGTATAGTAAGCTATAATTCAAGCATGGGTACAACATTCAATAAGCAAGAAAAAACTCAACTTCAAAAACCGATACGCGCTGTTAAAAAATTAAGTTCAATATCACTCAAATTGGAGAATCAACACGATACCATTCTTAAAACGAAAACACCAAAAGACGAGAATATGATAAGCGATCAATATCAAGAATACTTACAAGGGTCACTCCAAAAATATGTGCAGAGCTTCAACATGAAATAGTAAATTTGTAAAATGTTATTTGAGCATCTTTCACTCTTATTTATAACCATAAATAAAATCAAATATTCTTTCTAAAGTCTTCGGTTGACTTGTTTCCATTTTCTGCAACTTCTTGTTCTTCTAACTACCATATTGCAAAAGTTATCTAAGGACTGCAAAGATTAAAGATTTTATTTACACACAAAGTCAAACAATATTGCATTTTTATGGACAAGTTCTAACAGTATGATTGTGTACATATTTTACATAGGCTACATTACAAAACACACATGTGTAAACTCACAAGATAAGAACTTTTGTGGAAGTATTGAGCCTATGAGATTTTGCAGGTTTGACTATTCCAAACTATTACTACAGTAAGCTAGCGCCTATAAACTTGGTTACTCCATAACCTCATTAAAGCCTTGTATTGTAATATACATGATATACTATAAATTTGACACCTTTACAAAATACAACTTCACAAAAGAATTAGTACTCGAATCATTACTCGAGACAATGATCAATCAATTGTGCATGTGCAGTTTACCTGAAAGCAAATACATACAATATTAGCATAAGCTAAGTGACTTCATACTAGTGATACCCGACTAAAAGAACTCAAAACTCTCGGGGGGAAGGGGCTCACGCTGGCGTAGGATTGGCTAAGACTTGATTTCCTTAGTCGGCTCATTGACTTTTCAAACTCAAACTGCATGCCAAATTTTTAACCCATTCACATACAATTCAATTTCATCATATATAGTTTACTTTGACTTAATAAACCTCTAACCAATCTTAAACATATCAATATAAGATGTTATATCCTTTTACTATCATTCCAACAAGTCAACAGCTATGTTGAATAATTCAACTTGAATTAATTGCCAAACTACACTCTTTGTGAACCATTGACTCGTTTGAAGAGAAACTTGCATAAATACTTATTTTTAACTCAACTTGGTATCAAAATTGTTCCCAAATCAATTACTCAAAATTTAAACCCTTGAAGGTTTCTGCAAAGCTAGTATATTTCCCATTTCTGATCAAGAGACTTTTACATATAACCCCTTACTAAGAACCTTTATTACATATTTACCCCAAACTCTTAAAATCAATTACATATAATATGATAAATTTCAAGAATCGATATGATTAAATACAGTAAAAAAAATATGATAGATTTCAAGAATCCATTACGAAGTTAGCCCTAGTTTTTACCATCTTAGGTCAACTTATCCCAAAACCCACATAACCAAAACTTGGATTTGACCTCATAAACATGTGTGATCAGCTCTACCAATTAATAAACATTCAAAGAGATGTATTTAGCGAAAACATACTAGAATTTACCCACTTAATCAGCATTAATGCATAAACCATTTAATCACTCAAAACATATATCCATTACCATCATCATCTATGGATTTTCAAAAATTTAGCAACACTATACACATGAAATGCATCTTCTATAACTAAAATAAACATAAACCCTAAGTTTACTCATGATCTATAAATAACTTAAAAGAGCACCCATAACCTAGTTTTTAAGATGGAAAAACAGATACCTACGCCTCCTTCTTGACCAATGGATGATGCATATAACATAAAGTCTTGAATTTAAACTTACTTAATCTAATGAAAATAATTAAACCCCTACTTGGCAGTAACATTATCCATGATATATGTCTCATCCATCTTCAAAGCTTCAAGCTCGCTTCCAAAGTTTGGTAAGATGAGATAAAATTTAGGAATTGTGTTGCCAAAATGCCATCTTGAAGCAATTACCATTAAGGTCGAGGAAGAGGAAGCTTTAATGGAAGAGGATGAGTGAATCGAAGTTCCCAGAATAATGATAAAGAACCTGATAGAGATCCTAATCTAATTAGTACTTAATTGTCTTTTATATTTGTGGAAGGGGGTAAGTGTAATTACTATTTCTATAAATAAGAGGCATTAGTCTTTTGAGAGGGAGGAGAAATATTGTTAAGTGTTTAGGCTCATTGCATTTGCATGAGAAGGGCATAGCCCTGGGACCACTTGTGGTTGTTATCTTTTGTATTTTTCTTTATATTGCAATATAATCAGTATTTTCATTTCATCATCATCGATCTATCATCTAAACCCTATCATTGGTCCGACCTGCCTCACACCACCTTCCCAATCGATTCCCATTTCATCTCCACGCTCTCATTATCATCGTCATCCCCTGTCGTTCTTCACCATACGTGATTTCGATTTCAGCTGTAAGGAATCTAATCGTTGAGGCGTCGCCGTAGCTCTTCAATTTCAAGCAATCGTCGATTGATTCTTCTGTCTAGTCGTTCAATTCATCGCCGATTTCAGGTTTTTCTGATTTCAAATTCATCTTCTCACTTCTGATTTAATCTCAACTGGGTTTTATCGTCGCCGTTGTTCACTAACGTCTGACGATTGTTCATTGATTTTCCACTCTGGTCGCCGATTAGCCATCGTTTTCATCTTCCTTCATTTTCAATTTCATCTTACTGTTTTTGCTTTGTTTCACTTCGCCTATTTCAACGCACGCTCATTTTTTTTTTTCTGATTAAGTCCTTCGACCATGGTGAATCAAAATTCTCGATTAGATCTTCATGAGCAACAGATCAATCAGCTTCAACAGGATGTTGCAGACATCCGATCGTCACTTTCACTTCTCACTGACGATCGCACTGAAGCAATTGAGTTCCGTAAAGTGGTTTTGGCGTGGATGAAATCTCAGGGGAAGCAACCGGTAGATACATCCAGCTCTTCTGGAGGGGTTTTCTCGGGTATGGGCGGAGGACCAGATCCAACAGAGCCGTCGACGGGACTTCCTTGGGCTGTCAAGAAGGTGAAACTGCCAGAATTTAGTGGCTTCGATCCTCAGGGGTGGATTCAAAAGGCAACTCTGTATTTTGACATCAATAACACCCCTGATGATTTGCGCATTCGATTGGCTCAATTGAGCATGGTTGGAGTCGCTCAACATTGGTTCACAATCATCACTCAGGTACATGATTCCATTTCTTGGACTAATTTCCAGTCAGAATTACTTCAACGATTTAGTGGAATGGAGATCCAAAATCCATATGAACAATTAGCTACCCTTAAACAGTCAGATTCCATTTATGATTACATCGATGATTTCGAGTATATTCTATCTCTAGTTCCTCGGTTACCGGACTCCCAATCTCTTGGCTATTTTATCGCGGGGTTGAAGACTGATGTCAAACAGCAGGTTCGTTTACATCGTCCTACATCTTGCATTGATGCGATGTCTTTGGCTAAGGATGTCGAGTTCATGCTTCGGCCATCCGATTCCAGCATGCTGCTGTCTCGTTATCGGTATTCTGCACATACAGGGCTGTCTTTGTTGGATTCTGGGGCTGGGCAGCGACCGTTGCACACTATGGTTTCCAAATCTGTTGGGAAATTTGGACCTACCAATGGTCAAGTCGGCTATCGTGATCGCGGGGTTCGTTCTTTATCTCGCACCGAGTGGGAGGAACGCAGGAAGAAAGGTTTATGTTACAAGTGTGGACAACTCTATGGTCCATCTCATAAATGCCCGGAGGGAAAACTTCATGTGTTGTTGCTCGGGGATGATGAGTCTGATGGACTTGAGGGGCTGCATTTTCAGTTGGAACATATGGCTCCTTCACATGCGGATGGGGAATTTTCTACCAAGCCTTGAGGACAAGTCTTGTGTTATGGGGGCAGTATTGATAGAGATCCTAATCTAATTAGTACTTAATTGTCTTTTATATTTGTGGAAGGGGGTAAGTGTAATTACTATTTCTATAAATAAGAGGCATTAGTCTTTTGAGAGGGAGGAGAAATATTGTTAAGTGTTTAGGCTCATTGCATTTGCATGAGAAGGGCATAGCCCTGGGACCACTTGTGGTTGTTATCTTTTGTATTTTTCTTTATATTGCAATATAATCAGTATTTTCATTTCATCATCATCGATCTATCATCTAAACCCTATCAGAACCTAACCGAGATGGTCAATTTGAAGGTTAAAAAAGAAATTTTGAAAGTCAAAGCAAAAGACAAGAAGAAGGAAGAGCATAGTCATGCGACAACTAGGGTTGTTCACGAGCCGAACCAAACCGGACGAGGGTATGCTCTTGCTCAGCTCGTTTTCAAACCGAGCGGCTCGGCTTGGTTCGGTTTTGCTCGGTTTAATAAAATTTAATGCCACAAATAACTACCAACTGTCATCTAGTTGGTGACTATAATTACATATCAACACTCATATTAGCAGCTAATAATCCCAAACCACAGACAATCAAATTTATGATTAAAGGAAGCCATGTTCGGTAGCAATAATCTCAAACAATGACAGAATTTTTTCAAAACATAATTCAAGTAGTGTAAACCTCTAAAAACACATCCAAACATCCATACTAGTCTAAGTAAAAACATCACGGTTGGGAGTGGGTATTGGGCATTCGGGAATTAAATTCTAACGTGAAACAAATGGATCTGGGAATTAGAAAACGAGCCAACCGAGCGAGCCAATCGAGCGACTATCCGAGCGAGCAACGAGCGAGCTTACCTTGGCTTGTGCTTGGCTCGTTTATAAACCGAACCGAGCGTGCTTGGCTCGTTTAAAACTGAGCGAAATTCGAACGAACTATTTCCGAGCTTTTTCCGAGCGAGCGACGAACAAGCGACGAACGGGCAACAAGCGGCGAGCGATTTAAACAGCCCTAGCTACAACTATGAACATAGATAGTAAGCCACGTAAAATGAACATGGTCTCGTTGGATCAGGTTGAATAAAAATGCATTTATGATCAATTTAAGTAAAATCAGTTTGATTATAACTGAATAAATGATTTATTTGAATAATCTCACTTACAATCAAGCTCTTGTTTCATTATCATTTTGTTGTTCACTCCTCACATCTCTCAATTACATTAGCGATTTATGTTGTAATCATTTTAACCTTTTAAGTTTCTAAAGATTAGAATTATCCTTTTAAAATATATATTTGAATTTTTTCTCATTTTATTCATTAATTTAAAAACAATAATGTGAATTATATCAACTAATGGAAACAAGCTTGTGTGGTGTAGAATGAAACCAATACTAACGGAATAACATCTGTGTCGTTATATGATTTATCTTTTATCTATGGTTCGTTCTCTATAATTAACTTTGATGCAACGTGCTTTATGAAATTTGTAAACATGTCAAGTTGTCCAAATGTCGATTTTGACTATTTTATGTTTTTTCACTTTATATTTATTTTAAAAGATTTTATATTATAGCATACAAAATATAATAATGCTTTTACATATGTTTCAATCTTCATAATCAATCCATAACGATTTTTTTTATAAATCGTATTTCCATGCTATAATACGTTGATTTTATCATATCACTTTACTACAACACGCGACTAACTTTGCTTGTTAAAAAGAAAAATCATAAAACCAATTTAGATTAGATGTATTGTGACGACTATTATTAATATAAGTATACATAATATAAGTAGGGAGTTATTTGGAAGCCTATTTATTGCCATTAATAGACTACTTTTTAATGATTTATAGTATTTTAATGATTAAAAGATAACTTAAGTCTGAATGACTAATAAACTACCTCTTAAGCATTCAGAAATTATGATCCATTAAGGCCACCTCTTAATAATCAACAAACAACCCTTAAACTACAAAATGTTGACCATGTGGTTTACTCGATGTTAGCCAAATCAAGAAATTTTCAACTACGGTGATAAAATCACTTTATTAAAGCAATACGTTAATTATATAATAGCACAGTTCTTAGAATCATAATTAGCAAACCAACTTTAAAGGTAATAAAGGGTGGAGGGATGGGGGTGCGGTAATAAGCACTGCGGTGTATGTTTGCCAAACCCAACCCATTTAATCATACCCACCCGCTTGAATCCTAATCACATTTGGGGTCCAAGCATATATCCCTACTAAACGTCCAAAATTTTGTCAAAATGCCAATGCAAATGGCATATAAATCAGATGAATGATTATATATATCATGTTACGTATACAAACTATAAAACAGAAACCCACATTCACCCGTAAATGATCCTCAATGATATATACTCGATGTGCTTCATTCTTGTTTCGGGCCATGTATCATAGAGTGCAGTGGAAATGTATGATACATGAAGGAACATCATCTTTTTAAGTAATTACTGGATCAGCTTCCGGAATGGTCACCGAGGTTTCCATGTTTCCAAGATTTTGTGTTTCTAGGGTTGGAACGATTGGAGGCTTCATTCGTCGTGTTACTGTCATGTTTAAGCCTTCGGTTGTGTGAATCGTTGCTCCTGTTGTCATTTTAACCTGAAAAAAAAATGGTTTCATGCTTTTGTAAAGTTCATAAATTCATTATATTAGGAGTTTTCGTTATTAAAAATAGAACCACCCAAACCGAAGCAAGTTGGCAAATTTGGTTGGTTTGAGATTCATACGAGGTAGTTTGGCGGATTAACAGTCCATACGACAGGTTTGAACTTGGAACTAGCCGTTTATATTTCACTAATTATATATTTTTTTAGAGCAAATTGCCGAAATGGTCCATGTGGTTTGTTAGTATTTCACTCTTGGTCCCTAGGTTTCATAAATTACCCATATGGTCCCAAGCTTTAAACATTAGTAACACATATGATCCTTAGATCACCAAATTACCCTTACATGTTTGACCAAATTATCCTCACCTAAGGATTGTATGTGTTACAAATATTTAAAGTTTGAGATCAATATCAGTAATTTATAAAACCGAGGGACCAAGAGTGAAATACTAACAAATTACATGGACCATCTCGGTAAATCTTTCTTTTTTTTTAAATTTTTGGAAGATTTAGTTATTTATATGTTTCATACTCATAAACCATAATTCAAATTGGATATAAATAATCCATACTGATAGATAATAATCTATATTAACAGTTTGGCTAATGAGGATGCCAACTTTCACTTTCATTGCCAAGGGCAATCCCAATAGCATAATCATTCTTTTTTTCACAAGAAATGATACTTTTGGTATCTGATTAATCACTAATTATTAAACAACTTATTTGATAGACAAAAACTCATCATATACGCGGCCTGTTGTCATCCCTATTCATTGGGATGCAATAAGATCGAAATTAAAAGAAAATTGGCTTACCGGCGGTGCTCCCAGTGCCATTTGAAAGTTAAATCTACGAACAAGCATCGAGACTGCAACTATTGCCTACAGGTACAAGTTTATTTAAAAGCACAGATTTTATTTCTCTTTAGGAACTTTTGCTCATAAGTATTATTATGGGACATGGAAGTTTTATTAAAATTATAAGTTTATGAAAAATGATTACCTCAAATGAAGCAAACATGTCACCAACACATTTCCTTGGTCCTCCACCAAAAGGCAAGTAACTGAAACAGTTTATTTAGAGACAGCAAAATGAGTCAGGTTGGGTGACGTGCCATAACGAGTTCTTCAGCTTAAGTTGAAACATTAATTTTAGTTTTTTTTTAAAAAAAATAGAAAATAGAAAAATAGGGTATACAAATATCATATAGTTTCAACAATAATATATTGTATCAAATAAAATGGTTTTGTATATTTTATGCATTTAAATTTTGGGTGAATTTCAACCAAAGTTTGGCTACTTTGACTTGTTTCTTAGCTTATTTTTTTTAAACAAAAACCTTAGGTTGAATCTCAGAAATCAAATAAAGTTAACATCTTTTTGAAATCAAATAAATTTTATATATGAAGACAAGATTATAGTACCTAAAGTTTTGGTTGGACTCGTTAGGATTTGGTCCATCTAAAGGCCATCTTTCAGGATTAAATTTATCTGCATCCACCCAATGAGTAGGAGAGCGATGAAGATTCCAAACAGAAATGAACAAGTCTTCACCCCTATCAATACACAAATAACAACTTCATTAATCAGTTTCAAACTAACTGAATATCCTATTGAAAAATAAAATTTACCAAATATGTAAAAGCCCAAAATTTATATGGTTTGACCTTTTAATTGGATACTTGTCAAGGACATCATCTTCAATGGAACGACGTATCAAAACAGGTGGTTGCGGGTAGAGCCTCAATGACTGCAATACACACAATTAAATACAAGGGAATAAATAATATTGATTCAGCCCCGAGAAAATAAAAAATGTTTTTTTACCTCATTAATCACTCGGGTTGTATATTTAAGTTTCTTCATGTCATCCATAGTTGGAAACCTATCACCTAGAACCACATCAACCTAACAAACATATCATTTTAAAATATTTAATATTGCATATATTAAATTTAACAACTAGTTAGGTGTCTATAATTATATATTTCATGTAGAGGGACTATTGTTAATGAATGGGTCGATTTAGGTTATGTTAAATCTATAGAATGGCCAACATATTTTAAAAACTTACCTCGTTTTGAAGCTTGGACATGATTTCAGGTTCCTGTAACATAGTCAAATATCAGATAAAGTTAAAGTTATATGCAGGACAGCTAGAAGTTAATGTATTTAAGGAAGCCTTCGGTTCATCTTTTACTTAATAAAAAGGGAGAATTACATATATCCCTTCTAAACTAGAAAAATCACATGTTTCCCAAAAGTACAAGTTTTTGACATAATGTACAATACTCTTCAAGCATGAATTGAGGAAATATGTGATTATGCAAGTTTAGATAAGGATAAATGAAATTGCCCCGGATAAAAACATATAATACATTTCCATCTGTCATCAAAGAAGGAGCCTTATTGCAAGGTTTTTAACATTCACATGAGTTGCTTTCTTAATTTAAACCAAGCAAATGATAAACTTTTTTATAATATTTTTTTTCTAAACTGTAGCAATGAGGGTACCTTGGAAAGAAGATAAAAAGTCCATGTTAATACTGCCGCAGTTGTCTCGTGTCCAGCAATAAGCATTGTCATCAGATCATCCCTCAGTTGCTTGCTCGACACCTACACGTCACAAATACATGATTGTGCATTATTCACAGCAGGTCAAGTGGGTAAAATTTGAAGAAAAAAATAAGGTATAAAGAAAGCAAGTCAAACAGGTTGAAAGTCTAGCAAAAAGTCCTCTTAATTCATACAACCTACTAAAGTACTTATCTCTAAACTTTACACAATTATTGTAATAATATTTTGAAATTCTGTTAAGCAAAAGCTATCTATAGAAAAAAAAAGGGTCAAAAAGTATTTCGTCAAGGGGGAAAAAAGGCTCATACATTGTCTCCTGATGCCAACAGGAAATGGAGAATACTTGGATCATTTTCGTTCATGTATTCCTCATCGAACTGCACGTCTTCTTCATCAACCAACCTCTGCATATAAACGGCATGGTTAAGATGAAGAATAAATTTGCAAATATTAACTTAAATGAAAATGAATGGTTTGAAATTACAAATGTCAACCTTAACAGAAGTCAAAAGGGTTAATTTTCAAATCTAGATTTAGCAAATTTTTTATGATACCTAATTTTCAATAAATTTGCAAAACCTCATTTTTTGGTTTGTCCCATGGAAATCGCAACACTTAAATTTTCCTTGTTAGATGTTTTACCTAGATCTCCTTGCTTGTCCATTGTCAACCATTACAAAGAACTCACATTATGCATACATTATTTCAACATTATTAAGAAGCCACCAAACAACCCCTAACTTTCATCAATAAAATAGCAAATCTCTTTTACCATCCTATCCGGTCAAAAATGGATCAAGTTGGGTTATATTAAACTTATTCATCTTTACTAAGGGGGATTTGAAACTATTTATGAGAAAATCCGTCAACTATAATAATATTAAACTTATCAATAATCAAACTAAAAAGAAAGCGTACCAAATGATTTACTAGTAATCAGAGTGTAGTTAAGTGTAACTGTGAATAATGTAAACCGGCATCTGATACGTTGTCTTCTCTATTCTCAATATTCCATATATGTTCCGATATATAAATTTTTTTAAAACGAAGATTTACAACACTATGGTGCCTTATACACTAAGGGATATGGATTTTAAAAAAAATGAATAGGAAAAAGTAAAAAAATATATCAAAACCGAAGGCGCGTGAAGCGGTGTGTTTACGAATTTCATAACTTGTGATGTGTCCTATGTATATAAAAGAAATGTATAAAGTTATAGCGACGTGGTTTAGGAGATCAGGACATATAAAAAAAAATTATAAAATGGTGAGATGTTATTAAGTTGATGTCAGTGTGAGTCTCATTTTCACTAACATCATGTTACCATAAGTCGATAAAACTGATGATTATATATATAAAATTAACAAAGGATAATTATTGTGAAAAATCAAAACGTATATAATATATGAGATAAACTCTATATTCTAAAAAACACATCGCAACGGTATATTTGAAAATCATGAATAAGTTATATCCTTTTAAAAAATTCTTAACAAAAAAGCAAAAACAACCGAAATATATTTAAAATATCATGTCCTTGTAAAATTTAGAATTACGAAACCCGAATGCGTATTTAAAAAATATATCATATGTAACCCGGCCGGAAACATAGACGAAATAGGGTTTGATTAATATTTATGCCGAAATACTAAAAGTAAAAATATATTGTTAATCCGACTGAAAATATACACAGACTCAATTTTGATATTTATATTGAAATGTAGTTATAAAAAGAACATTATAACATTAATCAGAAGTATACCAAAAGATTATATTTTAAGAAAAGAAAAAAAGGGCCTGGGAAATTACCAAATACAAGGAAAAAAAAAATTCTTTTAATTCTAACTTCTCATATGTTTTAATTCCAACCAACAAATATATATATTAGATTATAACTTGTTTT
This sequence comes from Mikania micrantha, assembly GCA_009363875.1. NCBI lineage: Eukaryota > Viridiplantae > Streptophyta > Magnoliopsida > Asterales > Asteraceae > Mikania > Mikania micrantha. The sequence continues at coordinate 49,747,129 of CM018680.1, read as the reverse complement.
GTCTTGGGTGGCAAGAATTCCACATCGATTTCAGATATCAAAACACACCCATGATCTAGTATATTAAAACATAGACATAAAAATACACCATGAGGTGTCTTTCATGCGCCTGGATTTTTTTTTGCGCCTAGGCGAATGCCCGAGGTCTTTTGACAACTATTGGTTTTATGTGACAAGTGTTAGCTTTATAGGTTATCTAAAATTAGTTTTCCCGCATCTCTCTCCTATTAAATATTTGTAAAACACTTTTTCTATATTTTAATCTTTTTTCTCTTTTAATAAATAATAATAATTTTATTAAATTTGGTAAATAATATGATTATAACATAATTCATATTTTTTAAATTTTTTACAACTATCTTTGAGAAACATATGATATGTTATTTAAAATAAATAATTTCTAACATTTATTTATTTAATTTGTGTAATACAAATGTTTTTAACCTAGTGTAATGTATATTAAAGGGAAAAAAAGTACACAATGGGTAAGGAAAAACAAGGCCAAACGTACGCAAAGGATTGGACCCACGTCCGCCGCCGCTTATTAAGAAAAGGGCTGTTTTATTTGGACACCCCACTTTTATATTTTTACACCCCTGCGGGCCAATACGGGCCGTACTGGCCATTACGGCCCGGTATTGAGTACAGACAAATATTCCAGAGAATTCCTTGGAATCAGTGAAACATTCTGTGGGACGGGCCGTAATGGCCATTACGGCCCGTCTTGGCCCCAAGCTTATTTTTCCAAGCCATTTTGGGAGTCAACCAGTTTTTTTGTATGTTGGTACGGCCCGTACTGGCCATTACGGGCCGTCTTGAGTTAATTTATTTTATTTAAGCATAATTTACGTATTTAAATATTTTTTAACAATGTACGTTTAATACGTGAATTATTTGAACGATATGTGTTATTTATTTTATTTAATCATAATTTACGTATTTAAATATTTTTTAACGATATACGTTTAATACGTGAATTATTTGAACGATATGTGTTATTTATTTTATTTAAACTTAATTTACGTATTTAAATTTAATTTTTAACGATATACATTTATTATGTAAGTTATTTGAACGATACACGGCTATTACGTTAATTAAACGTCATAATATCGTTTTAACTAAATATTTCATTTTCTAGTTTGTTTACGTTAATTAAAATAATTTAAACAATATAAAGTTTTTCGCGCAAATATTAAACAACACAAACAGAAACAATACAAATGCAGAAAAAAAAATACGTATATACACTGTACGGTTTTATATACAAGGAAACAAAATACAAAAATACAAAATGAACTACGATCCGGATGGTCCAGCGTGTGATCCGTCGTCTGCGTAGACGCGTGGCTCCGGGAACGGTGGAAGCTGTGTCCCGTCCCGTCGCGCATGCTCTGACGCGACTGTCCACTGGACCAAATCCTCATACCGATCGAGCCGTCGCTCGATGCGTGCCATCTGCTGGGCCGTCTCGTCGCACCGGGCGGCAATCTGGTGCAACAACGCCTCGAGTGGCTCGGTCAGGCGCACCGCACTGTAAACGTGCGGTGGATGCTGCGGAGGCTCCTCCTCGCGCGGCGGTGACAGAACCGGCTACTCCCGAATCGGCTCGGGCTCCGGCATCCGGCCACCGCTCTGCTGCTGCTGCTGGTCTGGCAATACAATGACCTGGGCCGGCTGAAACGGGCGGCCGTCCAGCCCAATAAACCGCAATCCCAGACCCGGGATCTCGGCGGCAAGTTTCATGCTGAGGACCGTCCGCCGATCGAGCTTACGAGGCTCGATCGCCGGCAAATCCTCAAGCATGTCAACCATGCCTCTGCAGCGGGCTAAGTGGGTGATAAAGGCGCCACCCCACAATGTACCGCGCTCCTGTCGGTGGTAGAAGGAGGCGTAGTACAACGCAAAACATCATGCCAGGTTGCACGGCCTGCCAGCAATGAGTGAGTGCAGATAAAACAGATCTGTCGTCGTCACCCACTCCTGGCTCTGACCGCGACCTGAGATGGTCGTCACGATGCAGCGGTGGATGTAACGGATCAGTGGATCTCTGATCGCCGAGGCCCGTACCCGGGGGCCGGTGAAGGGCGTATCTGACACCTGGGACCACCAGGCCCTCATAACTCCCTCCTCCCCCTGCATGGGGGCCTGTGCGAAGTCGTCACGAACGGTCTCCGGCTCGTAATAGATGCCTAAGTACACGACGAACCGCTCGATCGACATCTCGAAGTGCTGGCCGCATAAGGAGAACTCGATATCCGGAGGAAGCTCCTCGTCATCCGCCTCCCGAACTGCGGCCTGGTGAGCTCGGTATCTAAATGTGGATAGAAACTCCACAGTGATCAACCGGTAGGTGGGCAGGTCCGCGAGATCGAACAAGCGAGTCCACGGCGTGTCCTCGCCGAGGATGGCTCTCGCACGAACCGCCTCCCCGGCATCAGCCAGAAGACCCCAATCTATACAACGGGGCGTCGGCACACTCATCCGAAGTATCCGACGACACCTCATAAACATCGCTGAATGCTCCTCGAACTGGATAGCGATAATATACAATTATTAACATTTATGTTTCATTTAAGTTACCTCTTTGGTTTCCCAGTGAACGTTTGAAGCCCCCGGCTTTTCTTCATAACCCTCCTCCGTGTAACTTTGTTTACAGTCGTCATACACGAACCCATACGATGCTTGACTGTCAAAACCGACATCAGCGTTAGGTTCAGCATTCAGATCTATCGTGCCGTATGAATACACGACAGGAGGCTCTTCGTTCAAATCTGGCACGGAATAGTTGAAAAAACTCCCGTCCCAAAACGACATCGTTACAGATATGAATTATCGTGAAATATATTTGAATTCGAAAGTTACGCGTTCGTTTGAAACGATTCATGCTTATATACAAATTTGAAAATGTTCAAGACGGCCCGTAATGGCCTTTACGGCCCGTACTGGGTCAAATCAATGTCCTTCTGTCAGAATTGAAAAAGCAAGACGGGCCGTACTGGCCAGTACGGGCCGTCTTGCTGTCAAATCATTGTACTAGGTTGCAGGGAATGTCTGTACGATGAATGAGACGGGCCGTCTTGGCCATTACGGCCCGTCTTGCTCCCAATCATTGGCACAGGTTGTCAGGAGCGAATGTTTGACCGAGGGCTGAGACGGGCCGTAATGGCCATTACGGGCCGTCTCAGGGGTGTATTTTTAAAAAAAGTGGGTGTGAGAATAACAACATCCTAAGAAAAACCTGGTGAGAGGGGAGGAGTGGGATTCGTACTCATGAGATTGAGTTTTAAAACGTCAGTGTTTACCAGCTAAATTGAGACTCTAATTTATTAGAATTCCCACTCAAAATTATATGTATTGATTTGAAAGTGAAATGTGTGAGCAAAGCACCACCACCAACATATGTGATTACTGTTCTAATAATTTTTCTTTAGTAAATATATTATATATTTACGAAATATAAATAAATTAACAAGAAATTATTGGTGGGTCAACCACACCCAATCCAACCCATTCAAAAAATTAAACCTACCCAAATTTCCCCCCAGTATTATAAAAAGTATTACCATATTGCATTATATGTTTGTGTTGTTTTATGATATTGTGATACTATGTATTACCAAATTTTTCCTGCCACCATTCAAATTGTATTGGTAGTTTTATTTCAATGTGTTTGTTTGTTTCTTTGTGTGTTCGTGTTTGTTTGTTTATATTTGTGTTTGTTTGTTCTTTATGTGTTCGTGCTTCTTTGTCTTTTTTGTTTGCACACACGTGTGTGTGTGTATTGAAGTACAAGGCCTAGGAAGAATCAATTACAACCTGCAAAGCACAAGGTACAATCTTGCCACCTCTGTCATGTTACGTCTTTTAGCTAGCCTAAGTGGAATTTACTGGGTATGGTGGTGGCGGCGGCGATGGTTGTTAAAATAAAAAGCATTAAAAGTTTTACCTTGCAAATTGCAATTAAATCATCCAAGGTTGTGTTGATTAGTTTAAGAGCTTCATTGACCTTCTTCTGCCTAGGTGAGATATCTTTCCATATTGGAATCTCCCAAGTTGGAATTGGTGAGACGCTTCGATCCTCTGCTTCTCTCAAAACAGTGTATACTGCCTGGTCTAAGATGACCGATCATAAAACATGAGCAAAAAGAAAGAAAAAAAAAGAAGAAAATATTATTTGCCAAAGTGAAACTTTAGCATACCTCCACAATCCCGTTATCCTTTGTCAATGAATCAAAATCATAATTAAATACTGATTTCCCGATAATGTCTAATGTCAAACGTGAGAAAAGTGATTCCATTTCCACATCCTCGCCATTGTACGCAGCATTGTCAAGTTTTTTGCATAGGCGATCCGTTGCTTCTCCAAACAACCCAATCATTGCTGCTACATACTACATTTCAAGTTTACTTGTTGATGAAGTAAACATCATCTATTACTTATAAGCACATATATATTGTAGAGATAACTCATTTACGAGGGGTGGCAGAATGGGCGGTTGTTGAGTAGGGTTAGGTAGCATGTTAAAACCGGTAGCTTTCTAATACCAAGAGTTTATTACACAGATGGTTCGTATGGTTTAGAAAAGTAACAAGTTTGGGTATTAAACAAAAAGAAAGTAACAAGTTTGGAATGATTTTAGTTTTGTAACGAGTTTGGGTATTAAGGCTAACTTCCGTAGTTCCGTTAACTTCTACGATAAATTTGGGTGAATGATCAAAATACCATTTCAAAAAGTCAAAGGGTATTTGATCATTTCACCCTAATTTATCAAAAAAGGTAACGAAAATTATCCTTAATACCCAAACTCATTACAAATTTGATAGCATCCTAAACTTGATTTTTTTTGGCTTATTACCCAAACCTAGGGTTGTAAGTAAACCGAACCAACGTGAACAAGCGCTTGTTCATGTTCGTTCGATTAGCATTAAACTTATTCACAAACACTAACTGAAATAAAATTCTTGTCCGTGTTCGTTCATTAACGAATTGCGCTTGTTCACAAACAATTCACAAATGCAAACAACCATTATTATTTTGAAAATAAAAACCAACATCCTCAATCCCAAACATTAGACATAATTATCTTATATAAATAAAAAGTTAAACACTTCATATAAATATAATTATCTTAATACAAGGCACAAGTTAGAAATAATAATCCTGATTGACTCAAAGATCTAAGTTTCAAATTACTATGTTTTAACAAGATACAAACTCTTTCCATATTCGTTTATTTATTAAACGGACGAACATAAACGAACTTTCCACTGAGCGGTTCACGAACAGTTCATTGAGAATTTGGTTCATTAACATCCCTAACCAATCATGTTACCTTACCCAAACCATAGGGATCAAGGCAAACCTACCAATGCTCATTCCCCTGTTTAAAATTTTTATTCATAATTAAGTATTAAGTAAGATTATAAAAACTAATAGTTCTAACATAATCACCTATTCACCTGTTTAATTTACATGAGTGTTTTTTGGAGGATTAAAGCAATTGAGAACACTTTAGGTGTTATTTAACCGTTAGCACTCACTCAATCTTCGATCTCTTTTTAGTTGAGTTTTAAAATTTGCTATTTAGACAGGCATATGGTGATAAAATACAACATGTAATGACTGAATTATAAGCATATAGGTTAAAATTGTAACATCATCGTTTATATGAAAATGGATGAATTGGGGTTAAATGCATCGCCAAGGGGTCAAACATATAAAAAGTTTAAAAAGGCAAAAGGTCAAACATGCTATAATTTTTTTAAACACGTATAATATTATCATGTTTTTGCAATCTTCTAATTGATTTATTCAAAAAAAAAAAAAAAGTGGAAAGTTATATTAATATTATTTTTTGTAAGCGTATTGAAGGTATTTTTTATGTGAAAAATGGAGAGAGAGAGAGAGAGAGAGAGAGAGAAGAGATGACAAGGAAATGTTGGCAAATCAACCTAACACTACCGAGCCTCTAACATTACCTACTTGACATGAATATGTTGTCACCTCTTACAGAACCCACAACCTCTAACCCATATTGCCAACAATAATTAAATCAATAGATAATTAGATTGCAAAATATGAAATGGTAATACCTTAAGATGTAGTGCAGGGACTATAACCCGCCGTCTAACTCGCCAGACCTCCCCATCAGCTGGAATTAGTCCGGTTCCCATTACAAATTCTAGAATTTCAGCTAATATACCCTAAACATCAATCATCAAGTTTCAATCCATTAATATTATAGAACATTTTTTTTCTATTAATCAAGAAGATAGAGTGGGTAAACATATACAAAAAGAATTCAAGAAAAAAAAAATGCTTACTTTAGAATACGCCTTTGAATTGTCTTTCAATATGTGTTTTGCAATGTTGGGATCAGAAACTATTAGAAAAGACTGCAATAGAAAACAATCAAATCAACACTTACACATCTTTTACTAGACCCCCCCGCCCCCTCTTTCTCAATTTGACTTTTAGGTAGGTAACTTTTTAATTTGCATGTTTGAGACTAAAAAAATCCAAATCAACCCATAAGTAAACGGGTCAAAATTGGAAGCTCTCTATTTTGCTACATTACGAAAGGAGCAAGAAAATGGAAAGAGTCAAACCTTGGGACCAAAAGTCAACCTAAAAATTCCACCATATGTAAGATAAAGCTCATACAAGGGGATAAAAAACGCCTCACTTCGAATGGCACTAATTGCTCCTTTTGCTTCAGGAATCTTTGGATAATTTTCACCAGAATTTATTAAATTTGCTAAAGGTTCAAGAAAATCCGAAGGCACGCCTATTCTTGCCAAACCACTCACCAACAATGATCCTAAACTATTTTCCAATGAAATAAACAATAACAAACATTAAACTTAAGCACAACTAGATATTTAACTAATAAACAAAACATTTCCATGAAACATGCCAAAAATTAAAAGGGAGAACATATTGGGACATCTTTATCTCTAATAAATAAGTACTCATCCATCACATGCTAAGTTCTAGCTCTCCAAAATTCTCTTTTCCCGGCTTCTATTCATTTTCAGTGTTATTGCTTTATAACTTACTTAAAACTTTAAATATAATTTTATAATCCATAAATCATCAATACTAACTATTTAAAGTTTCTTTATTGAAAGTGTAATACACAAGATTCTAACCAAGTAATAAATAGAAAGATAAGTTTTAATACAACATCTTCCAAATCTATTTTCCATTTTCTGTTTTTGCTAAAGAATTTCAAATTATTTCTTCAATCACATGAAACAAAATTCAACTAATCTGTATATATTTTAGAATAACTTCAAACAAGCTTGTTTAATTTTAACCTCGATTGACTAAGGTGGTGATTGGATGTAATACTTCAAGCTATGGATATTGAGATAACTTCATATTCTTTCAACAATCACAAAGTATAATTAGCTAATTCAAGATTTTGACCCACAACACTCAGAAAACCATGATCATAATCATTCTACAAAACATATGATTGCCACTTCAAATCATAACAACTTAAATGCAGATCCAAACACCCTTAAAAAGCTGGCATACCTCGGCTTTTCGACCGTGAATTCACCCGAAGCGATTCGAGCAGACAACTCAGCTCGCCTCTTTTCTTCCCGCAGCATCTCCAAACTCTTCCCACTTTCCTCTTCACCAGAATTAGGTTTTCTTCCATTAGAATACGAACATTTGATCCCACAGCTCCGTGAAATCCCTGCAAGAATACCCACATAAAACCCCAAATCAAACAACTAATCCACAAATCATAATCAATTGAATTCAACTTCAATTAAACAAAATCAAACCCATGATCCACAACCAAATTACAAACAATAATACAACAATCAAACACAAAATTACAAACAATAACAACAATCAAACACATGAAGAGATGAAACCCACCATTTGATTTGGAAATTGATGGGGGTTTGAGCTTGAATTTGGTGGTATGAGTGTTGTGGGTTTGGAGATATGGGGAAGGAAATTGAAGGGTTGTTAAATTGGCAGCCATACTTGGAGAGAGAAAGAAAGAGGCGATATATGTATATACAAAAAAGTGTAGTGCTTTGTTATATACGTGTTGTGAACTGCATCGGAAAAAAAATAAAAATAATAAAAAATATTATTTATTTTTGAAACGAAACAAACAGACAACGATGGAATCTTTAAATTTCGGGGAGAGATGGATCCCCTGGTGGATGATTGAAACATCGGTGGCCAACAAGTTTGGGTTTTGAAGCCGGTTACTGAAATATAGTAAAATGGTACAAGTGTGAATGTTAGTTATAAAAAATAATAATATTATAATATTTATCCTTTTTGTTTCTTTTTATTTTTAGTTTTTATTATATTTTTTATTTTTATAATAATATCAAATTAATATGGTTTTTATTATTTTCATTGATTGAGCATGTATAATACATGTTTCAAACTTAGGGGTTATTTGATAGAGTCTGGATGAGGCTATTGTTGGATATATAAAACGATAGATGCTATATCCAAAATTATCTTATATAATAGCAAAGTTAAATTATGGTTGTTAATTTGTGCATTATGTGATATTGACAGATTTATATGTTTAATACAGAACAGCTTAGCATTATTATCTATTGACCATATAACAGTCATTACAGATGAATGTGTACATCACAGGTAACACCAATGTTTTTAGAATCGGACCGGACGTTGAACCGGACTTCTTACTGGTCACAGGTCGGACTGGTCGGATCGGTATGACCGGATTCAAGAACCGGAAAACATAAATATATATATAATATATTCTAAAAAATTTGTAGAAATATAAACACATTTAAATAAACATAATTAATATTTAAACATATAGGTTTTGATTTTAATATTTTATTTATTGGATTTTAGTTAAAAAAAAAAGATATTACATAACAAATATGCAATTAATTATTAAAATTAATTAATTATGACAGATGAAAAGTGGATGGGAAACTTGGAAATTGGAATTCTTTTGAAGTTCCATTGTGTTTCACTTGTCCCACATCGATGCTGAAGACAAAATCCCTCATCCTCACACCCTTATATAAATGTATCAGCCCTTGCCCTCATTTTAAAGATGGGGCCTGTTATGGAGACGCCAGGGTGGATAACTGGACACCAGTCAATACGGCCCGTATTGGGCTTTACGGGTCGTATTGAAAAGAATATTCTGACAAAAGCTGACACGTCAAATCATAGGGCTGACGCAGGTCTGACACACCCCATACGGCCCGTATGTCACAATACGATCCGTATACATCGAATAAGAAAAATGAAAAAGTAAGAGAGAGAACAAAATATAGGGGTAAAATTAGTAAAAAAAACGAGTTTGACCAAAAATAGGCCTTTAGGGTTATCCATATCTTGCAAGACTCGACAAGGAACAAAATGACAGCTGCAGTACAGAAAAGTGAAATTGCAACAGACAGTCAGACAGGAAAGTGTAAACCTTTTAGAGTATAAAGTAGTAAAGTAAAGAAAGATGGAGTGAATAGACAGTAGTTGCTAAGTTACAGCTTTACTCAAAAGTCAAAATCCCAACAGAATAAAGTATCTGTCTTTCATATATATGAGAGAGAAAACTATAATGAATGGAAAGAGAAATTATGTATTAAATGAAGAGAGAGAGAGTAAAATTGTTTTGTTTGATTTTGGTTTTGATTTTGACCCTATACGAGCCGTAAAGGGCAATACGGGTCGTATGTACTTTTAACCGCCAGACAGTAACCTGACAAAGTCTGACAAAATCTGACACTCATACGACCCGTAAAGGGTAATACGACTCGTATGAACCTAGGTGGTGTCAACTAATCCATAGGGGGTGTCCAAATAACCTGCCCCTTTAAAGATATATTCCGGTTAAATAATGAACCCGGTTATCCGGCTCAACCCGGTTTTATCAAAACCGGGCGGTTCTTGGAATGCCGGTTCTTTGGTGTTTTTTAAACCGCTTTAGCTATCGGTTCACGGTTGAACCGGTCGGACCGCCCGGTCCGGTCTTTAAAACATTGGGTAACATTTCAACATAATGCAACATTAGCAAGTGTTCAACTATTGAACAGTTGGAACATTTACGAATGTTCAACTTGTGCACAATCAGATCATTTGCAAATGAACAAGTGTTGCACAGTTAGAACATTTACAAATGTTCAACTTGTACACACACAGATCACTTGAACTTTCTAACTCTAAATTGTTTAAGTCTTAGCATATGTGTAGACAAGCTCTCTGAGGACATAGTTGCTCTCTGAGATTGAAGATGCTCTCTAAAGATGAAGCTTGTACGAATGAACACAGTCAACTGAACCATTGAACTTTACGAATAAGTAATATGTTGTTCGCAAATGTTCACAATGCTATCAGACTTAGTTTTCCTGACTACTATATGCTGATTCTGACAAGGTTGCTGCTACTGCTGACAAAGAATGACACATAAGATGCTGACAAGATTATTTTTGACGGCATGGCCCTTTGTTCATTACATTATATTCTGGGCATTGATTAATGATGTTTCATGGGCTCCAATTGTCTATAAATATAATGTGATGTAATAGAATTAGGGCAACACACACAATAGAGAATTCTGAATATAGCCACCTAGAGAGAGAAAGTTCTTGTGAGAGAAAATAGAAAAACCTAGTGATGCTCTGTGATTGGAAGTATGTTTTCTGATCCTAACTCCTTTGTAATTGATGATAAATGATAAATGAAAGATGAATTTGATGAATGTTTGTCTGTTCATTCGATCTCTGTTTTAGAATTTGCTTAAATTGCTAACATGTTTGTTTTCGCGCACTCAGTGCTCAGTAAAACCCTCAACAATTGTTGTATTAATCTCGATCCTAATAGCTATGTCTGAATCGGTCAGATTCAGACCGTTTATTTCAAACATTTGAATGAAAAGAATTGTCTGAATGGACATATGAATGGTTCAGATCAAGGTATATGTCTGAATGAAAGAGGTTGGCTCCGCTCCACCTCTCCAATCCTCTCCGGCGACCTCGTCTCCGACGCTCCTCCCCGAGGACCTCCGACAACGATAAGGACCTCTCCTCACCGACGACATCTCTCCTTTGCATGGTCATTCAGATGTTCAACCAAACAATCTTAAATGGTTCAGCATTTGTTGGTTCAAAGCATCTTAACCATTTAGACATCTTACTGATTTAGAGGTTACCAAACGGCCCCTTAGGAACGAAACAAAAACGCGTATCTAACCAAGTGTTTACATGTCAATGTGAGATTAACTCACTTGATAGAGACAATGTCTTTTAAAAGGAAGATTTTGGGTTTAAATCCAAACAAGGATATTTATTTTAAGTAGTTTAATATGAGTACGAGTAGATTAAATTTAGTTCAAAACATAATAAAATAAAATAACAAAAACCAAGGGTTTACCTCACATCTAACAAAATAGAAACATGATTTTAATATTAAAACACATAAAATTTAAAAGCATAAAACACTAAATAAAAAAGAAATCAAACACAAAAAATAAAAAGAAATTGCATCACACATTGGTATTGAATTAAAACTTTCACAAAAAAGGTTAAATCACACATATCTAACTATACTTGACCGATATAGCTACTTGATTGCAATGGTGGCAAGAAAACCAAGACAATTATCAATACGTCATAAATTAAAGAACATGTTTGTTGAATGAAGAGAATAATGTTATATTCTTACAATAATTATTCAAAATGACCGATAAAGAATGTTAGAGTTAAATGTATTGTTGTTGGTACATATAGGTCTAACGCGAATCATTAACCGTGACGATCCAATGAGCCAAGTAACACATGTAAGGGCTTAGGGTTCCAAAAATATAAGGCTTTTAAATTAAAAAAACTATGTGTGTATGTGAGCTTTTTCTTTTTAATCAAGTGTGTCTACTTTCTAGGAGCAAGGGAGTCGAAGTCGATCAAAGAATCAAATCAATCTTCGAGCGAGATATGTGAAAGATGATGAATCAGCTTCACTCTCGACCACTTCATTTTTAATCCACCGTCGACTCGTTGAGTCGTCACTTTGCCTTTCTCTATAATACTTCACTCTAGATTTTATCTGTCCTTAGGGTTTCTACTTTTTTTCTATTCTAATTCACTCTCAATTTTCTGTCACCATAGACCGAAGTGTTGGCCTGCGCCAAATTTCGAACTTTTGTCTGCTAGAGTGCCAGAGTACTAATGTATGTCTAGGCGCTGGACTGTTGTCTGTTGGAGTAATGGACCACTGGTATGTGTCGGTTTCCGGACTGAGGTTAGTTTGTAACTTTGCTAGATTAGTATATTACTTCACTAGGTTAGTAACCCGTGTAACATACGAGTTGACATAAAGTTAAGATGCAGTTCACGATAATTTATAACTACCTTTAACATAACAACTTATACGTGACACAAAACATCATAAATTAAAATTAAAAGTCACATGAATTTGTTCATAAGTTTTCAAAAAATTCCTTAAACACAACGTTTGTTGTTGGACTTGTAACTTTTCCATTTTTGTTTAAAATTAGAAGTTTTAATCCATCACTATTTTTCACCCTGGATAATGTAACATACAATTGACCATATTAAATACCGGATCTCTTAAATACAATCCAACTTTTGATAGTGATTATTATACCAATCATAATAATTATAATAAATTATGATTTTAAAGACATTAGAAATGTTTTGAAATGTTTGCTAATTGGAAGCCGTTATTATTTAAAGTCATTATTAATGTCAAATATAAACAATTATAATTAATTTTAGATAAATTAGGGAATGTATTTAATTGACCGTTATTATTTAAAATCATTATTGACTGTGTTTGTGACATTCGTCAAAGTGGCATATGTAGCATAGGTATTTGAGTGACACGTGTCATTTTAATGATATGGACAGCCTAGTTAAATGCCATGTGTTATTTGAATTACTCTTTTATTAGGAGTAGTAGATTTCTTAAATTATTTATGTTTAGTTATTGAATTTTTTTTTGAACGGCAAAGATTATCTTCTCCAAACTAATTACACCATTGCATGGGTTTAGTTATTGAATTATTTATGTTAACTAGTATTTTGGCTATTGGTATTGTACTATTACAATTGATACTTGATACTTGCATGCGAGTCTAAGTTAGTTCATTAGTTGTTAAATTATTTAGGGTTTTGGTAAATGGTTAAGTTGTTTAAGCTGTTAGTCTGTAATTAGTTGACACTTGCTTAGTTTCTTGTGACTAGTTAAGCTATTTTTGTGTGTGATTGAAAAAGATATTTTAAAAAAAAATTGACTATAAATATTTTATCCAAAGAATTTGCGTCTAAAAAACTAGAAAAAAAAGTTACTTTAAAAATTTTACACATGTAACAAATAGATAAATAATTTTTTTTACCTACGCCATCTATAAACTTTTACTCAACCCCTGATAAAGAATGATGTGATTTAATGTTAAATATTATGTGGGTTCTACCTAGGTTGATTAGTCTGTTATGTATCATTATGCACAATCTTATGCTTGCTTATGCTTGTCTTATGCATGATATTTTTACATAAGCTTGTGTGTTCATGTTATGTTGATTTTTGTCTATGTTTTTGATATTGTTCTATAAAAAAAATAAAGAAATAAAAAATTGAGTCGAGAATCTCTCACGAAGCAACATTTCTACACATTGAGGTAATGATAAAGTTTGTCTTCATCTCTCCCACAAAACCCACAAAGTGAGATATCAATGGATACGTGTTGTTATTGTATTAGGTGTAAGAGAAGGGTCCCGAATTTAAAAGCTATCAAGGGTCTCGGAAACGCTTGAGACAACCCTACCTAGTTATGATCGGGGAACCCACTTGCGTGGTAAAACCCAGGCCCCCTCAATACCAGACTAATCGAGAGGAACGGGTAAACCACGGGCACAAGCACCCGGGTCAGTGACCTTGCGGAGAAATATTCACCTCATGACTAGAACCAATGACCTCAAGATTGAGGCTAAACATCCTTACCACTAGGCTATCTCCACAAGGTTACCCTACCTAGTTATAATAGTAGTTATTTCTATTAAATAACTCAATCAAGTCTTTTAGGAAAACTTTAAATAAATTGTTTAGGTACAAGATTTATCCAACAATTATAACATAAATGGATAACAAACCCTCATATGGTTTGCTTGACGAAGTATCTTGCAAACGAACATAAATAAAAGCTTAAAGATAGGGTTAAAGTTTGATGAGTAAGCATGCCATGTTTTTTTTTTCTTTTTTTTAAACAATATTTTTTACATCAATCTGTATTTGATGAGGCTTAAATCTTTAATCTTAAAAGGAGCATCACCTTAACTGCAATAATTATATATACTATTTGAACCCAATCCAGGTTTCTTGATGCCACTTACTCTTCAAACCAATGATTTCAGTCAAAGAGTTGGAAACTAATACACTTTCTTAAATGTAAATGTTATACTCAATTGAGAAAGGGTCGCATGCGTAAGAGAAGCAACATGAGATATGTACCTTTTGCATCAACGCCTATGCCTTTTGCATCAACGCCTATGCCTTTTACATGAGAAATGTGTCCTCTATACATGTGTGAACAACACTTCATTTATACTCAACTTTTTTACTAGGAATTAATACCACATATATCATATTTGGTATGGTATGATTAGTTTTGTCATTGTAGAAACACCGTTCACAAAATAACCAAATACTTTTATTATTCAATTACTCGAATTACAATTCTGAGAAATGCAAAATATAAAATAAAGTACTACAAGAAATATAAAAATGTTAAAATTTAAATTATAACAAAGAAGTATAAAACAAGTGAAATGAATTGAAATGAGTTCGGTGGCTGAGGATTTCTGTTCAACACAGGTCTCTTAAAACAGATTCCGGGCCACCCAGGTTTCCCAGGGAACAACTGCTGAAACAGTATGTACTGCTGGAGTTAACTGAAAACCCAAAAACGTTACCTGAAACAAGAGTGTTTAACACGAGAAATTAATCGTTGTAGGTTTTTGAGAAGTCAACAAAGTATATGCTTGTTTTAAGAACTTTTGAAGCTTGTGTGTGTCAAGGTAATCAATTTAAGTAAGTAAACATAGTAATATCATGTACAATCATCAATAAATATGATGAAATACTTACTTCCACCTCTTGTGGGAATCAATTTTAAATCACACACGTCAGTGTGAATTATGTCAAGGGTTCAGTTATTCTTTCAACCTAAAAGATGATCGTGTTTGCTTTGCTTCAACACATGTTGTACATTTATATTTTGAATCAATTGAAAATTTTGGAATGCAATCAAATTTAATCAAACAACACATCGAATTGAAATTAACACGACCTAAATGACCATGCCAAACATTAGATGACTCAACCAAATAAGCAGAAGTATAAGCACTTTCATTCATGTTCTCAACCTTAGCTGTTACATTGAGTTTAAACATTCCATTTTGGGCATAATCCTTACGAACAAACATTCCACGCTTAGTTAAAACAAATTTATCAGACTCATAAACTAAACGAAAACCATGTTTGTTAAGCAACCATCTTGACACGAGGCTCTTGCGCATGTCAGGAACATAAAACACGTTGTTCAAAGTGAGTTCCTTCCCCGAAGTCCACTATAAGATCACACTATCTTGACCCTTGACACCAGCAGTTGTTGCATTCCCCATGTACAACTTCAAGTCACCCACCACAAACTTCTTTATGCCATCATCCTCTGTTCTTTACTTTTTGTCTAACGACTTCCATAATTCTTTGGAAGTTGTTATCTTGCAGTGAACATTATACAATGAATCCACTAAACCGTTCAACACATAGTTACGACATAGATATTCTGAGTGTTTCACGCTTCCAAAGCGCTTATGGATTAGACATCCCCATCAGTAATTGCAAGAAGGGATGCAGTTAGGAACCTCACAAGTTTCAAAGTGGTCAAGTAAAAAAACATCTTTTGTTGCCACCTCTTAAAGTCCAAACCCGAAAAATTTTCGGGTCTTTCAGCATGATTTGCCACAGTCTGGGCAGCTTGGGTACCAACTAATGGTCCAATAGGTGTTGAAGTTTAAGAATGTACAGTTGTTATTTCTGAAACATGAGTAGAAATGCAAACGAAGCAAGTCAGAATTTTAAAAATAAGGTTTACACAAAACCAAAGTTTAAACTAAACTTTTTAACTCAAAAAAAATTTTATTTGGGTTCACGCGATGCGACGTTTGCGTGACTTGTTTTGGCCTAATAAGTTAAGACACTCTCTCCATGAATCCCCGGGAAAGCAAGACAGTTCCCTCGACTGTTTGGGATATATGTGAATTGCTTTCCTAGACTGGAAACTCAGATAACGATGTCCATCCTTACAGTTACTATAATTCCGCCACTTAGAACTTAAACTTTGACGAGCTTAATTTATCAAACTATTTTGTGGTTTACAAAAACGTATGGTTTACACAAAACTAAAATCAAATTTTACTAAAATTTGACACTTATTTGAGGAATTACGGTTTACACAAAACCGACCTCAAAATCGAATTAATTTTTTTAAAACATCAAACGTTTTATAATTTTTTTAATATCATAAAATTTCTTCTAACACGCTCGTTAGAAATAAACGATTATAACTATCGTTTATAAAACTCGTAGTTCAAAAAAAACTGATTCGAATATGTTCGTTAAATAAACGTTAACAAAATGGTTTATAAAACTTTTGGTTTACATAAAACAAATGGAATTATATAAAACCAGAATTTGTTAACAATTATCAAAACTGAAAATAATTAGTTATGGTTTACAAAAAAAAAACAAAATATTTGAATTTTTTTATTAATAAGAAAACAATACTTGTTTACCAAAAACAAAACAAAATGATTTAGTTTTCCTAAATACTTGTTTTCTAAAAAAAAAATTTAAAAACACATTTTAAATTTCTTGATAAAAAATATTTGTACGAAACTAAATAGTTTACAATTGTGTTTTATAATCCGTTGAATTTTAAAAACACAAACTTATGACGATGATTTTAAAATCTATTTTAAGCTTGTAAGAACATTTTTCACAAAATAACCAAATACTTTTATTATTTAATTACTCGAATTACAATTATGAGAAATACAAAATATAAAATAAAGTATTACAATGAAATATAAAAATGCTAAAATTTAAATTATAAGAAAGAAGTATAAAACAAGATGAAATGAATTGAAATGATTTTGGTGGCTGAGGATTTTTGTTCAACAGATGTCCCTTAAAACAGATTTCGGACCATCCAGGTGAACCCGACTGTTTCCCAGGGTACAACTGCTGAAGCAATATGTACTACTGGAGTTAACCAAAAACCCGAAAACGTTAGTTGAAACAAGAGTGTTTAACACGAGGAATCAATCGTTATAGGTTGTTGAGAAACTTTGAAGCTTGTTAAATTGTGTAGAGATCTCAACAACTAGCAAAGAAAACAAGAGATCAATTGTCTCTGTATATACATGTAGTTAAGCCATTTAAAGGTTCCCATCTAGGGGTGTTCATTTTCGGATATTCGAAAATTTCGGATATTTCGGATTCGGATATCCGAAATCAGAAAAAAATAATAAAAAATCTAAATAATATATATTTCGGATATCCGACAATATCAAAAAAATATCCGGATATCCGAAAAATTATCCGAATATCCAAAAAAATATCCAAAAATATATATATTTCGAATATCGGATATCCGAACTATCCGAAAATTTTCAAAATAGATATCCGAATCCGAAGTTTCGGATATCCGAACTTTTGGATATCCGAACTTTTGGATATCCGAACTTCCGGGTATCCGATTTGTTCGGATTCGGATACGGATTCTTTTGAACACACCCATTGCCATCATGTCCATTAACAAGCTTATTATGACTTAGTTAATAACCAATTCATGACAAATGAATTGGTAGATGGAAGGTTTTCTATTTTCTTTCATCTTTTTCTTTTTAACTTTTTACACAACACAATTCGAGCATCAATATCTCATTCATCTTAACTTAGTTTGGTCCACATCATAGAACAAAACGTAATATTCGTAATATATACGAATAATTATAATAAAACATATTTATTATTAAAAATTCTAACAGTCATTTCTTTATTTATTTTTTAATTCTATATAAAAATAAATATCCAGGTTCAAAAATACACATGTAATCAGAGGCAGACCTACGTTGAATATACTGTTGTTTAAGAACCCTACTAGTTCTCATATACCACATGTAAATTGTTTGATGGAATGAACCCATAATTTTTAGACCATTAACCTCATATGGTTATTAGTTGAGATGATCACGCCTTCTTTTGTCACACCCCCACCTCTCGTCATCTGTTGATGATGTCACTAAGAAGATTGCGGAAGCATAGTGGTGATGTCTCTGAGATGAGGGGTGACTTACTTGATCCGATATCATAGCACACAGATTAACTTAAAGTAAACATATTACAAGGAGGTCGTAATCACAACCAACATTACATTATATAAACTAAGTTTATTACATGACAACTTATTTAATTACAAACTTATGAAGTGCATCCTCACCCGGTGGTCACTGTCTTCCTGCAAAAATTTTAAGTTTAAAAACGTCAGCACAAAGCTGGTGAGATCATACAGTTCAAGTTCAACAATATGATATGATATGTAATACAAGTTCTCAAAATGTTCAGTTCAAGATAATCATGGGACCCATATCTAGTTCCTTTCGGACTGTTCTGTTCTGTTCTATAAAGATACTACCCGTCGGTACATATCTTAGTGCCTCATTGTCTTAATGTCTATCACTACATTAAGAAGTTCTGGAAACATATAACAAACATTTATACCAAGGGGAGTTGCAAGCTCCCGGCAAATGGGTTGTCAGCCGATAGTACTATCATTGTTTTCTGTTTGGCCCCACATGGGTTCACTAGATACAGTTTGGAAATGACGACTTATAAGTTCTGTGATAGTGTTCTGTTCTACAGGCAAAATCCCATGAAATTCACAAGTTCTCAACAATCACATGAAATCACGCAGATAACAGTGATACATATCATATAGTTTTGAAAAGTTCCACATTGCTACCCTGATGTTTATAAAAGATTAAAAAGAAAAGGGGTTGTACGAAACTCACCTGATAACTCAGAAGTAGCAGAATATCACACAACTGCTAGTAATAGAGTGATTCTGTATTTATTTATATTTAATGAGTTATTTAGGTTTTAACTTACTGATTAGATATTTCTGAACGTCCAATGTCAAAGACATTGTCTTAACAGTCATCAAACTGAGATTAGTTATATCATTAGTTAATTTAATGTTATATCATACAATGTATGATAATGTAGGAACCTACATTGAAAAAGGTTCCTAATACACGTTTGATGACGCACTTGATTAATCAGAATAATCTCATATTAACCCAATAGTTAATGTTGTTCATTATAGTGCTATAACAGTTTCTAGATAGATTAATGGCTTAGAAATGATCAATCCTTGTTATTGATTACCCAAATATCATGAAGTATCACAATGTGGCATTAGAATAGGTTTAATAACCATGTTTAACATACTAATCTGACTGTTATCATAAACATCAGATAATCGTTCCAATGAGTATGTTAATGATTGTGATTAGTTTGAAACACTTGGATTTAACCCTTGCATTTCAAAGATTAATCAAACTAATCACCTACATTGTCATAATCAAATGGTTTAAACCATTATAATCATGGGTATGATTTCATGCAAACTGGGCATTACAACGGATCAAAACAAGGATTTACCCGTTAGAACATCATGTTCTTCGTTTATAATCAATCCTAGCCATCATCTAGGCAATAATCAACAATCCTAACTATCTCATTACGTTCAAAATCAAGATCTAATCAATCAAAATCAAACTAGAAGGTTAAAACGAATCATTACCTAATCAGACGGAGTTTTAACCGTAGAACATCGATCAGAACTTGTAAACATGATCCCTGGTGCGATCCTTGGAGTTTGGTAGCTTGAAATTGAAGTTTAGATGGTAGGAAATTCGTCTGGTATGTGTTTTGAGCGTGTATGTTCGAGAGAGTTTGAAAATTAACATTCTGCATGAAATTGAAGTTTTCAATCTGATCCTTTACACCGCCTCACCCGTCGTGTACCGCAACAAGGAGCAAAACAAGGCTTCGCGTACCGCGAAGAAATCCGGAGAAATCAGATATTTTTCGACCATCGCGTACCGCCGAGAACCCTCATCCCATCCTTAGCGTACCGCGACGAGCCCAGAAGTTCAATACTTAGAAATTTTTCTTTGTTTTTTCGATTCTGGGCACTCCCGAACTCCGTTTCACACACGGTTTTCCCCCACGTTCATCATTTCTCGCATACTTTCAATCTGTAATAATTACCATTGTCAAATCAACGTGGATTTCTAGAACGAACAAATGTGATCATTTCATCGATGACGTAATTCTCAACTACAATTGTCACATCTTTAAGAAAGATATGTAAGAGAAAGCAAGATCTGATGGTAATCAGGCTCCTAATCGCTGCTGTCACACCCCGAGCCGGCGGGGTTGGATCGGAGTCCCCGTCGGGCGGAAGGTTCCCGGGGCGTGATATCGCGGATGATAATCAAAATGATCTGATTGTTTACATAGCATCAATGTTTAAGAATAACTAAAGCACAATCAAATGATAAATAGGATTACAAAGTTAAATTACAATAGCAATGTTCTGCAAATTAACTAAGTAAACCTAACCAAAAGAATAATGTTTATATCTTGTATATGTACAAGATATCAAAAGTAATATGTATCATCAACAAAAGATGTGCTTCCCAAAAATCCACTAGGTCCTCTATCTGGGCAGCCTAGTATGCAAATCCAAGAGCTTAAACTTAACCCTGTCCTTCACCTGAGAAAGCATGTAAAAAGATCAAGTCAACACAACGGTTGGTGAGTTCATAACGTTTATAAGTTTAAAATAGTTTTAACACAAACCTCTTTCGGTAGAACCTTAACCTCATTAACTCCACATGTAATATCCAAATCGGTATGCTTATATATAGGGCATACCCCTGAGTCGAGCCTACGACCCGCCCAGACGCCATCCCACCACATACTAATCCGGATATGACACTGTTGTTAATAATAATTAAGCATTTTACCTACCAATCAATCTCATTTCTCATCAACGCTTTTGTTGGCTGTTTCAAAGTTTTCATGTCTATAGTATTCATAAGTGTTAGTTTCTCATCACGTTTATCAAGCATCATAGATTCACACACACATAGTTTAGCAATTACATATCTCCTATAAGCAGACAATAGCTCTGGAATACCAGAAGTTTAGCAATTACATGTCTCTTATATAGATAATAGCTTAGCATTCATTAGGTTCCTGTTTAGCCTTTACATACCTCATATAAGCCGACAAAAGCTCTGGAATACCAGAAGTTTAGCAATTACATGTCCCTTATAACCAGGTAATAGCCCAGTAACGTTACGTTTATGTTTAGCATTTACATACCTCATATAAGCCGACACAAGCTCTGGAATACCAGAAGTTTAGCAATTACATGTCCCTTATAACCAGGTAATAGCCTAGAATCGATACTTTCATGTTTAGCCTTTACATACCTCATATAAGCCGACAAAAGCTCTGGAATACCAGAAGTTTAGCAATTACATGTCCCTTATAACCAGGTAATAGCTGAGTATCATTATGTTTATGTTTTTACATGTATCTCACCCCATAGGTACAAGCTCTGGAATACCAGAAGTTTAGCAATTACGTAGACTATGGCTAGATACATGTACAATGTCTCATGCGCAAGTAATAGTTTCCAAGCATAAAGTTTCAAGTGTTCACACATTGATTCATCATGTATATCATATGTTTATAGCAAATCCCATGTAATAGCATCAAGTCTCATGTAATAGTATCAAGTCTCATGTAATAGCATCAAGTCTCATGTAATAGCATCAAGTCTCATGTAATAGTACCAAGTCTCATGTAATAGCATCAAGTCTCATGTAATAGTATCAAGTCTCATAAGTCTTACAAATATCCAAACAATTGATTTTAAGCATCAAGCTTAAAGTATAAGTCACAACATAATTATTATGTTTATGTTTAAAGCATTAAGTAACATTTCAACAATTTATGAAAATGTTTAACATGCTTCTCAGTCCCGAAGTAAAACAAATAAGTTTGAAAGGGGACAATGAACTCACCTTATGTCCAAAGTAGTTGACTATGTAGAATAAGAATGCGCGCGCTCTTTGTTTACACTTGTTTTGATGTTCACGATCCTGTATTGATTTCATAGTGTTTGTAGTTGATAAGCATTTGTTTGTAAGAATTCGTAGTGTATAATTATTATTAGTGTTAGCCCTATCGTTGACTAATACTCTAAAGATGTTGGTCATCATCACCCGACCTCGTGTACTAATCAAGGACTCCTTATCACTTAACCACTTAAGCTTTTAAGCCTTCAAGTTATATGTTTTAATATCAACACATTGTTGAATTTCCCCGACACCTTGCTATTAAGTTTCTTGTTTCTATATAAGACATAATATGTAACTAAATGAATTTCCCAACTACTTTAGAATCTCTATGTCCCAATTCCATAAAATATATTTCATGTATTTGTTTTAAGATTACTTAAGTGGTTACTTGGTTGTATATAGGCCGGATGACATGCCTTGAGCCAATTCCCTTTCATTGGCTTTAGGACTTGGGCCGACCATGAGTATGAGCCAAATTGTTTGGGTTGGCCATCTATGGGTGATGTGGGCCAAATTGGTGACCATGGGCCAATTGGGCCAACATGGTCAAAACTTTGAAAACCCATTTTGATTGATTATTCTATTGGGCCGGATAGGTTATTGAGCCACAATGAACCTCGTGAATTAACTAGTGAATTGGCTAACTAATTGCCATAAACCGGAATCTATGGGGCCCATAGAGATATTTACTTGGGCCTAAGAATTCAAAATGGAATTGAGATGGTTTTGGGCCGGCTAAGGGCTGTTGGGCCTAGGGTGGCCTTGGGCCTTGCAATTGATTTGGGCCTGAAACTAATGTGTTTGGGCTAAGCAACAATTGCATAGGGCTGATAAAATAATTGGGCCGAAATTAGTCAAGTGGATCACAACCAATTAACAGTGGGCCGGTATAGCTACTGTTGGGCCCGATGTAAATGTGTGGCCTGCACGGAAACATTCGGCTGCTTCAACAAATCGAAGGAGATAGCCCTCATAGCAGCGAACCTACCCCCCCCTTTACATGTGAGGTTCGGCCAGCATATGGCCAGAGGGTTCGTGGCGCAGGGAAGCTTCGCTACCTGTCCTAGGGTTCGTCACTCTGCATGAAGGTTCGGTTCTAGGAGGTGCCAGGTAGGGTTCGGTTGCATGGAATCTTCACTATAGGTTCGTGGATCCTAAGGCTCATCTATGGTTCGCTACTCCCCCATGGTTCGTCGCAAGAAGGTTCGTAGCTAGGCTCGTGGGTCAGAAGATTCGCTGGTGATGTGGGTTCGGGCACCATGGTTCGCGAGCAGCACACGGTTCGCCACCCTGCACATCCACGATCGGCCATCTCCACATCCCGCGAACCATGTGACAACAAGCCATCCATCGAGCCTGCTAAGGTTGTAGACCTGCTTTCCCGTCGATTGTGTACTAAAACAAGGTTTCGAGGTGGTGGTTACAGCAAAAAGGGATGACAAATCCAGTTATGTAGGTGGGTTTTACCACAACTCATAGAAAACCCTAATTTCACAGATCTTCATCGCATCATACCTCGTGATTCAGTGGCTGGATCTTCAGATGAGTTGTACTTTCGTGTAGAGGACGTCGAGGGCTACGCGTGGGTTCAAGAATCACCCAAATCCATGGAGAAATGAGGAAGTTATGGTGTTTGGAAGCTTGAGAATGGTGGGTAATGGTGGTGGCCGGAAATTAAGTTAGAGAGAGTGTGGGTTTTGATAAAATGAAGAAAAATGGCCTTATTCAAGGCTTATATACCCCGAGGGTATTCGGGTTCGTTTCGGTTGCTCGGTTTGTATTTTTGTCGCGTATCCGGCACGTTACGCGTGTTTATTGTATTCATAAAATTAAAATGAGTTGTTTTTAAACTACATGGTTAGTATTTATTTCTAAAATTTATTTTAATTATCGTTGTAATAATTATTCGTCGAACTTAATTATTTTTACGCGTTTCATTAATTTTCGCGTTTCGTAAATTTTCTTCGCGAATTATTAAAATAGTTAAATTTTTAATTATTTTATGATGAGTTTCAAAATTGTAAAATAAGAAATATTATATTTCTTTAAATTTATGATCGTTCGTATCGTTATTCGTTTTCGTTATCGTTTAATCAGATCGTGTCGCCATCGCGCGTATTCGTTCGAATCGTCATTCGAACGAACACGTCGATGGTTTGGCTTTCTGATTCTTGTTTTTAACTGTTAAGTCATTATTTCAGAACGTTAAACTTTCAGAATCATTCGTACAGATCGTCACCTATACGAATAACTCGTCGGTTTAGCATTCCGTAACAATAACCGTTATAGTTTCGTTTTGTTTAACCTCACATACGATTATGCAAACTAATATTACATCAAGTATATATGTTTCAACACTATGTTGTCTGACATGTTTTCTGACTGTTAACCCGAAAGTTTAAATCAGATTCAGACAATCGTATAATAGTTTCATGCTAATCAAATGCATCAATAGTCTAAACATAGTTTCTCGAAATGTGTACCTGAATTACTGTACATGTCTACTATTGCGATCACTGTTCCGGCACGCGTCCGGCACTGATGTTACAGCTGCTGTAGCAGTCAAACAACAACGTGCAAACTTGATTTTATAGTGCAGAAACAAGAACAATTGAAATAAGCTATCGTTCAACTCTATTGCTGAAAACGGAGGTTTCATATTCGATAAAACAAAAGCTGCTAATTAACCTAAACTACTGTTGTCCTTTCAAAACCCCTAAATCACGTTCTAAGAAAACGTGCATATAGGCCCACTACGAAGACTAAAAACAAACCCACTAACTTGCTAATTAAACATAAAAAAACACATGCTAAAATTTAAACTAAATGTTGAATGTAATCAGCTTCTTTGGCTTGATTACGACTCGACTAAAGACCCACGATTCATCTGATACAACCCGTGACTCGCCCAACATTAAACTTACCAAACAATCACCCCTGTAAGTTTAATTCGGTCTTTGCTTCAAAGTAGTGCCGATTCTTCCAACTCAATCAAATTAGCCTCTTTCTCCTTGTCTTTCCATTTGGTACATTCATTTGCAAAGTGTCCAAATGCTCCACACTCATAACACCTAAACCCGCTTTATATTCACGACCCGAGCCTCTTCCACGTCCTCGTTCACCTCTACCGAATCCTCTTCCTCTTCCTCGACCTCTTCCTCTGCCATAATTCATATCTTCATGTTCACCATTAGTCAATAATAGTTGTCCTTATGTTTCATCTTTTTCATCATGGCCTTTTAGCCTTTCTTCATAAGCTTTAAGTCTCCCTACAACTTCTTCAAAGGACATAACTTCAAGATCTGAATATTGCTCGATAGGGGCTACAATCGGTAGGTACTTCTTTGGCATTGAATTGAGAAACTACCTCACAATCACTTCTTCTTCAAGCCCAGCACCGAGACTTTTGAACTTTGCCACAATAGCACTAATTTTACCCGAAAACTCATTAATAGTCCTATTCTCCTTTATATTTAGTATCTCCAATTCACTCCTTAGAGTTTGCAACCTTGCCTTTTGAACCCAATCAACACCTAAATACTGTACCCGAATCGACTCCCAAACATCTTTCGCGTCCCTATGTTTTGCCACTTGTAGAAGGATATCTTCGGGTAGGGTTTGAAAGATTATGGCTTTCGTGGTATAATTTTTCTTATCATTTACCGTACCTTTCGTGACCGGGTCTATTGCCTCCCAAAGACCATATGCTCTTATGACTATTTCAATCAAAATCGACCATGAAGTATAGTTTGATTCGGTTAATTTCGAACATTGAATCGGTGTATTACCATGTTCGCGGACTGTTATGGCTCATGAATTTTCTGCCATTCTTGCTAGTGATTGAAATTTCTCTGAACGTTTTCTTCAAACTTGCTTTTGCTTGCTTCGTTCTTGTTACCGATCCGATTACATGAGGAGATCTGGAATCATCTTCCTGCTACCTTCGATCTCCCCCCCACTCTGATACCAAGTGATGGTAATCAGGCTCCTAATCGCTGCTGTAGCAGTTAAACAACAACCTGCAAACTTGATTTTATAGTGTAGAAACAAGAACAATTGAAACAAACTATCGTTCAACTCTATTGCTGAAAACGAAGGTTACATATTCGATAAAACAAAAGCTGCTAATTAACCTAAACTACTGCTGCCCTTTTAAAATCCCTAAATCACGTTCTAAAAAAACGTGCATACATGCCCACTATGAAGACTAAAAACAAACCAACTAACTTGCTAATTAAACATAAAAAAACACATGCTAAAATTTAAACTAAATGCTGAATGTAATCATCTTCTTTGACTCGATTACGACTCGCCCAAGACCCACGTTTCATCTGATTCAACCATGACCCGCCCGACATTAAACTTACCCAACAAGATCTACAATGTTATTAAGACCATCCGCAGTGGACGTCCCGCCCACCCAACGGGGTTTCCCCCTTCCGCGGTCTCTAGCGGGAACACCGCCCTCAGCTCCACGGCACCCGCTTGGTTAGCCTCCACGACCCCGCTCCCCGTGCATTCCATCCTCACCCCATTGGTCAATTCAAAATTCAAGTGGGCCCCCCATTTCTTTGAACGGCTAGTTTTAAAAAAAAAAATTCAAACTTTATATAAACCTCTCACTCCAACCATTTTACACACTCATTTTCATTCAAACTATCTCTATTTTTATACAATTAATTTTTATAAAAATGTCATCATCCTCTTCGGTGTTTTCATAATCCTCTTCATATTCTGATAGCGAGGGTACGAGGTTTTTTATCTCGTTGTTGGTGATGATGGCTCAACGAAACGCGTCTCAGACTCCTCAGCCTATCATTAGAAGACTTCAAATTAATCGAGACAGGGAAGCGGGGCATGATCTTTTGATGCGTCATTATTTTGGAAGCAAACTGTTGTATAATGAGAAGGCGTTCAAGAGGCGTTTCCGGATGCAACGACCTTTATTTGAACGTATCGTCAACGACCTAGAGGGTGCGGATACTTATTTTCAATTGAGATGTGATGCTTGAGGCAAGCGGGGATTTACACCTTTACAAAAGTGTATGTCGGCTATTCGACAATTGACATACGGGAGTGCGACAGACTTAATAAATGACTATTTATAGATGTCAGACAACACTTCTAGAGAATGCCTTTATAATTTCTGTAAGAATATTTGTCGACTCTATGGTCCTAAATATTTGCGCAAACCAAATTATAATTATGTTATGAATCTGTATGAATACCATGAAAATTATCATGGATTTCCCGGTATGCTTGGTAGTTTTGATTGTATACACTGGGATTGGGAAAATTGTCCGGTTGCATGGAGAGGACAATTCATGAGAGGCGATCACGGATGCCTCTCAATTATTCTTGAAGCAGTTGCTTCACATGGTTTATGGATTTGGCATGCATATTTTGGTATGCCCGGTGCGAATACCGACCTAAACGTTCTAAACTCGTCACCGTTACTCAATGGTATGGAAAACGGTGTGTTTCCACAATCATAGTTTTTTGTAGCGATAACGAGTATGCTCACGGTTACTATCTTGCTGACGGGATTTACCTAGAATGGCCGGTTTTTATGCAAACAATAACATGTCCAACAACCTTTAAACGGAAAAGGTTTCAAGTAGCTCAAGAGGGTGCAAGGAAGGATGTCGAGCGGGCTTTTGGTGTTCTTAAAAAAAGATTTCAAATTATAAAAAATACGGCTAGAGCATAGCATCCAAAAAAAATTAGATCAGTTATGTATGCATGTATCATAATACACAATATGATACTTGAATGTGAGGGCAAGTCGATTAGCCCGTTTGTACCGGAAGAAGACGAACCACCATCTCCTTTTGACATTGATGACCCGCGAAGAGATAACCAAATTTTGGCATTGCGAAACAAAAGCATTCACGAGTCGTTAAAAGCCGATTTGGTCGAACATATCGAAAGGGTTCGCACCGATATTGTTGTTCGTAGCATCTAAGGCGATTACCGGGTTTTTAATATGTTTTTGTTTTTTTTAAAGTAATGTGTGTTTTTTGTAAAATATTGAATTATTTTAAATTAATGTAATGTTTTTATTTATTTTTAATGTTGATGATGTGGAATAGTAGGGAAATGTTTTCAGTGGGGTGACCACTGTGTGGGTTTAAGGTTTTCAGTGGGGTGATGACGTGACAGGAAATTTCAGTGGGGAGGGATTTTCAGTGGGGTTACCGCTGTGGATAGCCTAACTAATCGTATTTGATAATCTAGGATTTTATAAGTATAAAAAAGACTAATGTTATGTTCATGAGTTTATTCAATGAAAGAACAAAAAAGAAATGAAAGAAAAGAAAATGAGAGAAAATGAAAAGAAAATAATGGAAATATTTACTTACGTTTCTTTCCAAATTAGAAAGAAAAGATAACTCTAATAATTTTACCTAGTTTTCTTTTCATTTTCTTTCGTAAAAGTTAAGAGAAACTCGAGAATACAACATTTTTATTTTTCTTTCCTCTTTTTTGTTAAATGAAACTTTGAAACACAAGTATGGTCCTTATTTGCTTTCTTTTCTTTTCTTAAGTAAAGCGTAAAACTAAAATGAGGAAGAGAATTGAAGGGAACATGAGTGTCAGTAATAAGACGAAACAAAAAAATAAAAAATGAAGGATGAAATTATTTGAACTTTCAAAGCTAGACATACAAGTGAAATTCGAAGCATACTGACCTAATATTTTAGCTAGATTTTTTTATTTCATGTCTTTTCTTTTCTTTTCTTTTTAGAAACTAATACTTTTTCTTGTTTTATTATATTATTATTACACAATAATAATTTTACCATTAAAAACATATAATAATAGTTATATTATGTTTGATTTCATTTTCAGATACACACAGACACATACGTATGCCAGTATTTAACTGTATCGAAATTAACCATATAATATTTTAGTACATTGAAATTAATGATATTTGTTCTTTACTTTTATTGTTAATTTTATAACATTTTAATACAAGCTCTAGTTTATAAGTTTTTTTAATAGCATGAGCAGATCTAGGTACAAGGTAGTGGGTTCACAGGAACCCACCGCGCTTCAACTCGTTAGTAAGAAATTTTTTTTCAAAAGAGTTAATCAATAGGGTTAACCCATTAATATTTTAGGGGTGAATTCTGAGTACGATTTTGCCCCAAAGGTAAGGTGAACTCATAAATATTTTTAAGAGTGAATTCTTAATGTAATTTTTACAGCAATTTGTCAACTTGACTGAGATAAGGGCTCTTTGTTAGAAAAATCTCGATAATCAATGCTTAGCTTTCTATATGATCGTGTTAAAATTATTTTCCGGTCATATAAACTTAGCAAGCAAAATGATAGTTATTGGTGGTTAAACCATCGGGTCAAGTTAATTTTGGTCATATAAACTTAGCAAATCTCGTTTAGGTTTCGGAGCTTTGCCCCGAACACTACAAGGGGTGCTGTCCCCTTGACCCATGCCTGCTGACTAGCTAGCGGGACCGCCACCTTGGACCCGTAAGGGCGTGTGACCCCTTTGACTCCTACTTGATCTAGAGCTCAGAAATCTTAAACGAAAGTGTACTATGTACCTTCGAACTCTTTAATGACGATGTTTTCTAATTTTAATCATTGACTTAATATATCGTACTGTTATTACGTGATGAACATTACAAGGCCCAAACTGTAAACCCGTCCCAAAATTTTTTTGTCTGGTTCTAATTAATTGAAACATTTGAAAATAGTTAAGCTACTAAAAAAATTCCTAGATCCGCCACTGTTAAATAGAGTCACTAGTCATGCACTCATGACTCTCTTGATACTCTTATTCGCTATCACAATAGATCCTTTGTCAACTTCAACAAATGCATTTATGGGTTATATGAATGAACAGAAATTAATATTTATCAAATTAATTTTTGGAAATTGCTAAAAGTCTAAAACCTATGACCTATAGTGAGCTTTTTACTCTATTAGACTAGCAAGCATTATGGTAGAGCCGGCAATTTCAGACACGAACACGTTGACACGACACAACACAACTTTTACATGTTTCGTGTTTTCCCTTAACATGTTCGTGTTTACCCTAAACATGTTTCGTGTCTTGTCACACCCCGACCGACGGCGGAATACGTCGGGGCGCGAGCTCGACTGTACATTAGCTCATGGTGCTATGATGTAAATTTCAATAGTTAAAGCATCAATATTAAAGATTTAACAACCAAGACTTAATTTACATTAAATTGAACAAACACCCATTACATAGGTTCAAAATCCAAATTACATAACATGAATAAGTCTAACATTGTTTAAATTTAAACTAGGTCTACTAACATGAAACTTATCATATGTCTTCGCCAAAGCATCCACTTAACCTGTTACATATGCAAAATAAAGATTTTGTCAACTATTTGCATAGTTGGTGAGTAACACATACAGTTTATATAATATACGTGTGAAAACTGATGCAATTCAATTAGACTACACAGTTTAAACTCTAGCATGCATATCCTACTAGTTTGCAATTAAGTTTATAGAATATCTCGTCTCCAAACTCGTATCAATACTTAGCTAAAAAGCTTAGTATACCTACAAGTCTGCAATAGTTTATATCGTCTCCAAACTCGTTCCAATACAAAGCACAAAGCTACGTATTTTCACAAGTCTTCCCATGATTGTACTTTTCGCCCTTTTAGCACATTTGACCTAAGTCAAAGCGAATGTGGTATCTAACACACCTTAAGCTACTCGGTATCGAATAACATAGAATAACACATAATCATAAAGCAAGTAGTATCACATAGCAAAGAATCAAACCAAAATAGACTAAAGGTATTGCATCTATATAATTTGAATTTAGAATAACTTGGATTTTGAATACTGGCATATGTAACATCCCATAAGTACAAAATGTAAAAGAGGAGGTATAGAATTACTCACATGTTTGAATGTTTAGCTAGTTCCAAAGTCCTTGAACAGTGAATGTGGAAGCAAGGCCATCTACTCACCCTAGAACTATGGCATTCTATTGGAAGTTCTATTTGAATAAATCTAAGTTTGAATGACTTCATTTGAATATCTATTTATTTATTGATTATATAAATATTCATGTTTGAATTTGAATAATGTATCATGTTTTGAATATCACATTCTACCCATTTGTTTTTGATTCGCAAGTTCAATTGTTTAAAACTAGATTATGCAGCCCGCGCGTTGCTGCGGGTGCGTGATCGTTTAACTAATTGCGTTTTTGGAGGCGAATTGCATTTTAAAAAAACTTAAATGAAGATTAAAATTGTCAAGGAAAAAAAATCAAAAATAACTAAAAGGATGCGCTAGAAGAGGATCGAACCTGCGTCTGTTATGCGGGGAAGCGCAAAACCTAAGACTGCAAAACCACTGGGCCAAGCTTGCAATTGCTGGTGGATGATAGCGGAAACAAATATATATATATAGAAAGAAAACAGAGAGAAAGTCAAATTCTTCTTGCATCAATCTATTGTACATCAAACTTTCACCGTGAAATTTCACTGTTCATATTTTGGTTTTGTATAGATAGATAATAAAGTTTTTAAAATAAAGTTTTTAATAACAGGTGCGGTTCCCTCAAAATCCCAGATAACCACCTGATGAACCCTAGACCATTCTCCGATCAAATTCGATTGATATTAAACATGATCGTAGGAATCATCATAGGGCTTTGTTTGGATTCAAAAGCCATTTAGTTTGATATATATAATGCTTACCATGGTTTAAGTTTGAATGAGTTCTTGACCGATAAACTGAGCGACGAACGAGCGGCTTGCAGGTTCGGATACTCGATGAAAATAGCTTGTGTGTGTGTTTCTCTTGTTCAGAAAGCGTCGGTATGTTCAAAGGGAACGAATGGGTAGATTAATTGTTGATTTTATATTGTGTTTGTTCGACGTTGAATTACGCATCAAGCTCGGTATCTTTAGCAAAGATTAACGCGTTTGTTAGCTTTTAATGACCATAAGGATGATTGGAATTGATTCGCGCTGATAAATCATTGCCAAATTTGGTTTTGATCGAGCTAAAATCAAGCCGTATTCGTTGGAAGGTAACCGGGTCAACTGGACGGGTCTTGGATCGGGTTGTGGGCTAAATGGGTGAGGAAGAAAAGCCTCTTTGTCTTTTTGACACTTTAAGTCCCTGTAGTTTTGGTCCCTTAATATTAAGTTTAGTTGTTGACCATTTTAGTCCCTCTGTTTTATAAAAACCTTTTAAAATAAAATTGTTACAAAAAAAATTCTATAATTTGTTTAACGTTTCATATTAATTGTATATTTAAATGTTTATATATATCATCATTTTATGTTGAAGCTTTTATCAAAAAAAAATTGTAAAAATTATTATTATTGTTATTATGTGTATATATATATATCTTCCAAAATTTGTTTAGGATGTTTCATGTTTATAAAATTCAATTTAATTTTTATTTAAATTAAATTTTATAAAAATTTCTAAATAGTATATTATTATACATATATAACAAAGCTTTATGTAAATTTCTTATTGCATGATTTATCTCATTCTATTAAAATTTAATTAATTTAATTAAGTATCGTATCGAAAGTTTAATGCCTACAATATATTCCTATGTGCGCCACACACACATATATATATATATGTAAGAATACATTCGTCTAAGAATAATAAATAGCTAAAAAAAATTTAATTATTTGTGATTTGGCACTATTATAAGTTTAATTTACAAGTAAAACCCTAGGTATTACATGTCTAAAACAGGTCGACACGTTAAGACCTGTTAAGATTTGTTAATACCTGTTAAGACCTGTTAAAACATGTTAAGACCTGTTTAAAATTTAAAATTTATAATAAATAATATAATAAAATATGTGGGTAACCGATTAGTTTCAAAAAATTTCTAATTGTCTAACCCTAGTTCTTTAAAGAGTTCCTTAACAGGTTCTTTAACATGTCATTTATAGTGTTAAATGTTAACAGGTTCCTTAACGGGTCATTTCGTGTTTACGTGTTTTTAACGGGTCGTGTTCGTGTTTGAAAAAACAGGCACGATAAGAATTCGTGTCGTGTTTGTGTCTAACCAGTTCGTGTTTCGTGTCTTAACGTGTCGTGTCGTGTCTGACCCGTTATGACAGCCCTACATTATGGTGACTAGACCGATACTATACATGTATATAATTATACAGGCGTATAACCAAAAGGACTTTGTTCTAATAGTACCTCTTGGCTTTCTAAATGGAAGGTTCAAATCCATTTCAAGACGAAATAGGGGTCCTTGAGAGACCAGGGGTTTTCCGGTGCAGTTTCCTCCTAGGATGGTGGTGGGGTCTCAACGGAGGTCATGGTAACTAGACCTTGGTGACGTGACCTGAAAATCAGTGGTTCACACGTTGAGATCAAATGTCGTTCAAAAAAAAATTTAACAGGCGTATAATGAAAGTTTTGACCCTAGTAAAGCAAATTTATGAGTCATCTAATTGTTAATGGTCAAGTGAATATTTAACAAAAAATATTAAAAGTAAAATAAAAGATTACTTTACATATACACATTATCATTTGCACCATTAAACAATGATGATATAAAACCCAATGATTTCAAAATATAATTTTAGCTGTGCAAAATTTATAAAATGAAAGTAGGTTATGAATCGAGTGTAAATATAAATTATTTGTTTAAAATTTGAAATATAAAACTGATTGAGAATTTTGGTAAGTTTATCACAAAGATGAGACAACAAATTCCATGTTGATGTAAAATTTTATAACACGATATAAATTGAAAGGTAGCACACGAATCTCAATCTCTAATAAAGGTGATCATAAATTATACATAACAATAGTAATCACTAATTATAAATGTCTTCAAAGATTTATAAGACATGTTAAATCACAATATAAATTGCACCCATGACAACCGTGACATTCATACATGATTCCATATGTTTTACTTTTGAGTCAAGAGAATTAAAGTCATGTTGCATCAGTATTGATTTTTCATTTTAATTTTAACAATGAATATTATTAAGATTTTCATTTTAATGTAGGAGGCAATCCAAGACTCAAAATCTAATGCATCACCAGTGTCGATTCAACCGATTTTGTAGCGGGTATTTTTATAAAACTAAAGTTATAAATCCTCATCTTTTATCTACCATTATATATTTTTTTAATGTTGGTTTAATATGCTATGTTTAGTTATTGCTCTAGGTTTTGCTTTGTTTAGCTGTGAATTTGTTGATTTAGTATACTCCTATTGCTCTATTTTAGGTTATTGCTCATGATCAATGCATACTCCGTTTGTACTCTACCCCTTTTATGTAAAAAAAAAAAAATTAATTATAACAATAGTAGTAGTAGTAAAAAAAAAAATTTGAAAATTTTTTTGAGCCGGAGGTCTCTTCTGAAGCAGCCTCTCTACCCATTTTGGGTAGGGGTAAGGTTTGTGTTCATCTCTCCTCCCCCAGACCCTACTTAATAGTGGAATTTTCTCTGGGTATGTTTGTTTGTTTGTTTATTTATATATTTTTTTAATGTTCTTGTGTCAACGTGCAATGCAATACACCAAAGCGCATTATCTATATCACTTTAAGCATATATTTTATTATTAAGGTCCATTATTATGAAAACTTTTACAGAAATTAAAGGCCTTAATATTTTAGGTGATCGTTTTAGGTTTTTCTTAGGTTGTTTGACCATTGGATCGGCCATGTCCATCACCTAAGTCATACATTAATTTTCCACTAAATCATCAAAATCAGTAAGAGAACATTATATCATTAGATCAAAGTGCTAAAAACATTGATCCTAACATAAAATTATTAGATAACATATTTTTTCTATTTTTTTATGGTCTGTAATTACATAAAAAATGGTTGTAAACTTACATCTTGTTGTGTAGTTTAGTAAAGAGTGGGATTATCGTTGGAGAAGATGAAATCACCAGAATTTCTTGACAGAGAAGATGATTATACATTTTTGTTGAGATTTAATATATATAATAATTATATATTATTGCTGTTTGTTACTGATTATAATTGAAATATAAGAGACACAAATTTTAAAAGCATACTACATACATCTAAAGACCCAATACTTGCTACAAGAAAGTAAATAATTTTAATATAGTACGTCATAATAGCCACATTTTTTGCATCAATATTTCTTAAATAAATGAAACAAGAATTTTTTTTTCTTTTTTAATTTTTCTTTCTGCGTGTTTTGACTCAACCAGGATTTTTTTTATGCATTCTAACTCAGATACGTGACCCAAATTATTGCATGTGTAATTTGTTTGCCTAGCTCATTGGTTGCAAATATTAAAACATGATGTATTAATTACACCACACTTGTTAGTAGTGTTTAAAAACTAGTTACATATAAGTTGTTTTTTAAAAAAAATAGGAAAAAAAGTTTTTTCTAGCATAAAGTTTACATACATTGCTCTTTATGAAATATGTTTTGCTTCACATCAAAGTAGTTGATGTATTATCATGCTAACATGTATACATTGATAATATTTTTAGTCTAAAAGAGACTGGTTTCAGACGTTATGTAAATCTGTTTTTCATTTTCTGTTTTTTTAATAATTCATTTATTATTATTATTATTGTTATGATTATGATTATCATTATCATTTAATCTATATTCAAATAAGCTTAATGCTATCTTTCACAGGAATTTTGATATGGTTCAATTAGAGAAGAACAAGATCTTCAACAACAATTAGTAGAGAACAAGAAGGAGAGACAAATTCTTGTGCTTTTCTCATCATCTATTTTGTACATGACTAACCTTACTCATTTGATTTATTAGAGATAAAACATAGATATAATCAACCTTTTTCGTCTTCAAATGAGCCTAAATGGCCAACTTTAGATCAACTTTTTGTTATTATTCAGAAAAAGTAGCTTTCGTTAATCTCTGACATGTTAATTTTTTTTGACAAACGTGTCTTAGGTTCCACAATATTTATCTTAATGCAAATCTAACTTAATTTTGTGACATGTTTTTGTTATATTATTAAGGTGATATCCTTAACCCTCTTTTATCTGCATATGTATTGTGTTACTTGTAGTGGCGGAGCTTGGGCGAAGTAGGGGGCGGAAAATTTTGAAACCCAGAATACATTTTAATTTTTTGAAGTGAGGGGGCGAAACTACTATTTTTAACTAAAAATTACATTTCGTCCGAAAATTAACACTACAGACGGAAAAGGGGAACCTCCTATGAAACTATGAAGTGACATTAAGTAAATAAATTGCTTTTGAATTTCTTGTATAAATAATTATATAAAAAAATAATGTATTAGCTCATATTAGTTTAAAGCATAAATATTAAAGATTATATTATTGACAAGTGATTATTTACACTAAAATTGTAATCTTTGTTT
Source organism: Mikania micrantha (assembly GCA_009363875.1). NCBI lineage: Eukaryota > Viridiplantae > Streptophyta > Magnoliopsida > Asterales > Asteraceae > Mikania > Mikania micrantha. Next base: position 49,710,480 of record CM018680.1, on the reverse strand, counting down.
TGAATGAATATTTGCAAATAAGTCACCAATTTGATGAGCTCGTAAAACCCCATTGTTTCGTAATTTTCCACTTGACTGTATTCTTTAGACGCTACAGGCTACACTACAGTACATCATAGTGATATAATTAATCTATATATTAAAAACCAAACGTTAAATGTGAGAAGAAATTACTATTCCTCTATGTACAATTTCTTATGCACGTGGTATAACTTTTTATGCATACATCTCATTTCCTTTTGAACTACCTCAATGGCAGCAGCCGCCATTCCTAACTTTTCAATTTCAATTAATTAGAAATTTCAATTATAACCCTGAACTTTGAACTCTTATTTTTAAATCACCCTCTCACTTTACTCACATATTTTTAATGTTCACATGATTTTAACACGTCATTAGGTTGTCGGATAAAAGTCATTATTATATTAATTTGATCGCTGTGGCCTCATGAACGTTTATATAAATTTCGAACTCAAACGGCCATAGAAATTTTGCGCGTTGTTCACATGCCTATAACGCGTCCGCACATTATCAAATATTTGTATCATTTATATCATTTTGATCGTAATTACTTCACAAACAATTTAGATTTAATAATTTTACAAACCATGAGTATTATATATACTACATATATATATACGATTTACATTTAATAATTTATTATATTTGTATCGTTTGTTCTGTTGGTTGTTTTTACGTCAGTATATCAGACCCCGCGGCAACGCGCGGGTCCTATATACTAGTTATAAAAATTCAATAGTACATCAGATGTTATATTCAAATAAGTATTTAAAGTTTAACGAATTAACTCGTACAATACACAGATGCCTTAGTTAAACAATAAACACAAACATTTATTTTTAAGTTATAATATATCTATGAGACGCCCAACTTTACATAAACTATTTCGGTTGTTTTTATATAATCACAATATTTGGTCTTAAAAAATTAAAGTTTATTTCCGATAAAAAAAAGCCTATTTACATCTTAAAATACCTATTGTAATAGAACAAGCTTGTTTAGAAATATAAGTAACTTGACATAATCATAAATGTTTCACAAAGTTTATAGATTCTTCAAAGCTTTGTTTGATATTTGACTACAAATCCCCGTCGAGTAACCGAGTTTTTACGGGACCAACTATAATACCCATAAAAATGTAATAATTAAATAAATAAAATAGGTAAATAAATATATAGGCATGCAAATTACATACTCAAATAATAATAAAAAATAGATAAAGGATAAATTAAAACTAAATAAACGATATCAAATGGTAGATATGAATTAAAAATATTCTGATATATTTAATTAGTTTCAAGTGATGATGAATTAACCACCGAGCTAAATTAAAAAAAAACATTATATAGGTTTAGGTTCAAGTAAAAAGGGTTATCTTAGTGAGAAGGTGAGAAGGAATCTTAACCATTGGATTAAACATGAGATTAAAATTTAATGGATGGTATATTTGGAAGAAAATTTTATTTTAGAAGGTATATATACTCTTTAATTGTTTACGTATATAACTTCTTTTACGTGTATAGAAGATCTGGATCATAATCTCTCTGGCGATCATTGTTTCTATTATCTGATCAACAATTAGCAATTAGAAGAACGTAGATTAGCAATCTGGATCATAATCTTCTGGCCATCATGTAACATTTGTACATTTAGTCATGGTAGTCGTAAACAGTGTTAGAACATATGTGTTTTCATATCAAATCAGTCAATGTGATTCATGTTCATAATGTGCTTGTGTGTTAGGATCTCTATTATTTAGGAACAAGTATGTATTATTTATTTACAGTCGAGTTCGCTAAGCAAGAACAGTATTGTATTATATCGAAACAGTGGTGGGACGGCGTCAGGTACGGCAGGTAGCTGGAATCTGGGGTATGCCCTATACATATACTGCGTTCGGTGTAATGGGATAGTGTTAGTGCGTAGTGTTGAGACGAATATTATGACAATTAATTAAACAAGAATCGTAATACGTAAGCGAGACTGAGTATAGTTATGGGTGATGATCCATAATGATACGAATGTTGAACTTATAATTATGATTAAACGACTTTAAATAATTAATACGATCGAAAAACGTACGCGATTGCGGGTATACACGTAATTGTGAGTGTTTAACGATCTGGCAACGAACGAACCTAAAAATAAGTAAAATAATTTATTTTACATTTTTACAATTTTGAAACTCATATAAATGATGAGAATAATAATCCTTATTTAAAATCGTGTAAAATACGCGTTACGCGACGAAAACGTGAACCGAGCGACCGGAACAAACCCGAATACCGCTCGGACTATAAAAGCCTTGAAGAAGGTTAGTTTCCTCATTTATTTCACCAACAACCCTTCATCTCACTAGAAATTCGTCCAACCCTCTCTCTCTCTAGAAAACCGAACTTCAAACGCGCGTAACTCGCTCATTTCTCAACGGATTTCGGTGTTCTTGGCGTCTACGCGAAGCTCTCAACGAGTACTACCAGGAAGTACAACGGATCGGAGGTTTTCACCGGCCAAAAACGAGGTATTGAAGCTGGAACATTCACTAAAATAGGGTTTTGTGTGTGTGTTTTGTTAAAGCCAGACAACTAGCCGGTTCTTGCACCACCACTTTGAGTTCGCACCTATAGCAACCCTCCCTGATGTTAGATTAACTTAGATCGAGGTCTGGACCCAGGGATTCGATGATGGTGAAGTGCAGGTCGACAGGTTAGGTGAAGGTTGTGGTTGCCGAACCCTTGGGAGGCAGCCGAACCCTAATGAGTCTCACGAGCCTGCACGAACCTTCCATGCATGCCACGAACCCCGACATGCCGAACCTATGTAGGTTTCTCAGCCGAACCTTCATGCAGTAGCGAACCCAGGCGAACCTTTGTATGTAGACGAACCAGACTATCCCGACGAACCCTGCATGGTTCGTTGATCAACTTGCCGAACCCTCATGCTTGTACTCACGAACCCTAGAACCCTTGGTGAACCCAAGCAAGCCGAACCATTGGATCAAGCGAATCATTAGCATGTCCTAGCCGAACCTTCGGTTGTTAGCGAACCTTAGGCCAGAATCATAAAGGTTCGCTGCCAAATGGGTTAGCCGAGGCACAAACATGCAGTTTTCTACAGTTACTTGGCACAATTGATTAGTTAACGTTGGTTCACATAAGATCAAGCCCAATAAGACTCTTGGCCCAACAACTCACCCATTTGGCCCACGATATCCATTTCGGCCCAATAATGAACCAACATCGAGCCTAGCTTGGACCTTTGGACTACACATCATATTCGGCCTAACTCAATTCCTGTAGGCCCAATCCAAACCCACTCGGTCCATTATGACCCTAATTGGCCCAATATTATCCTTGGCGTTTTGCAAAGCCTATATACATATTGTTTGGCCCAACACCACATCCAACTGGCCCATTGTTAACCTAAGTGGCCCATGGCCTTTGATTAAGCCCTCATGGTTTCATGGGCTTAAGGCCCAATGTGTGGCCCACGATTTAAGGTAATTGTGAATTGATCTTAAATAGGTTAAGTTTACAACTCAACGTAATTATGAGTTCAATTCATAATTTCAAAGACATAACAACAATTGGAACATTTATTCAAACTACACGTTAAACAATGGTTATCAAGTTCACAAACATTTGTTATCTTATGCATGCAAGTTGTGCATGAAAGAACATTTCAATTCTTATCAAGAATAAATTAACAATCTCGTGACCCAATCATGATATTCAAATTATCACAATATCTTTAAACACGAGAACAAGTCATTCTCAGGTTAATCAAGTTCAAGACAACACAAGTAAATCAATAAATCAGGGTCTATACAATCATAAATCTTATATCTTATGTATGATTACAATGATATAGGAACCAATTAGAAGTCCTGTTTGCTACTTGCTATTTGTTATAGTTCAGAGTCTACTACAGACAGGTGAGAACATTAGCCCCTCTTTTACTATTTTACAACTGTTTTGGGGTGGAACACGTGATCAACACTCTATTTACAATCGTATTTCATTATACAATGTGTATGCTATGTTACAAACATTACAGGTTCACAGTACCAATTTCAAAGGTTTCATCAACTGTTTTGATGGGTTTTTATCAAATGTTAAACATTTTCTACTAAAAGGTTTTATAAAGTTTCTTTGAACTGTTTTATATCAGTTTTAATCAAATGGTTTTATAAAGGACAAACATTTTTAAATAATGGGATTTATAAACTCTTGTTTTCGAAAATAATCTTTTATATAAACCTTGTTACTATACAAGGTCACTATCCTATGTATTCAATCAATGGTTTCAAACAAAGGAATCATTTCATGGTGTTCAAACAAAGGATTCATTTCATGGTGTTCAAACAAAGGGTTCATTTCATGGTGTTCAAACAAAGGATTCAACTCATGGTATTTCAAACAAGGTTTTCAAATCATGTTATCAAATAAGGCATAAAATCATTTGTTTTAAAGTAAAGATCAAAAGCATGGTGTCCATTGTTGTAAACAAACTTATAAACACATCAAGTTTCATATTCATTAGTGTTAGTACTGGGTGATCACAACAAGGGAAAGCGGACACATTTGGGCAGACCGATTTCTGGAGTTAGCTTTTAAATTTGTTTTAAAAGCTAACTGCAGATTTCGGTTACATATGGTTTTATCAATGTTGCTGACAAATTTTCTGACTCCAAACGTAGTTTAGGACTTGATTATATGTTGGTTCTCGTGCAAACAGTCTTGGACTGTTTACACTCGTTTTACATACTTGATGTTAGTTTGGGTTGCAGCTCATCCATGTAATTCATTTATTGCTTTAAACATATGCCTTACAATGCAAATTCATGTTACAATTGTTAAACCTATTGTTCTCACCAACTACTTATGTAGTTGACAGTTACTTTTCACGTGTTTCAGGTAATCAGGTTTAAGACATTCTAAAGGACAACTAAGGAGACCGTTTAAGATAGAACAAGATGAAGAAACATGCTAGGATGGATTTAGAAACACACTAAAATCCTGAATGTTTAATTGTCTTGTTTGAAGTCTTATTTTGTAAATTATATTTTGGGTCTGTAGTTGTCATTTCTTTTGGTAGATAGATTGTATGTAACTAAACAATTGTATAAACGTTATGAAACTTAGTAATCCATTATGGTTGTTCTTATCCAATACTTGTGCATGATTCAACTATTCATACGTCACCACGCCGTGGTTTCCGCACGCGGCGCAGGGGGTGTGACAGGTTGGTATCAGAGCCAAGGTTGTAGAGAACTAGGAAAAACCCAATGTTTAACGACCTAGACTATAACCTAAGCTACCCAATAGGACTAAGTGCTGTAGGCTTGAGGATACTTAGGATCTAAGTAACTTAAGTAAGCATTAAGTCTATATTAAGCTTGAAAGATCTTAGGGATATTTTTCTAAGATTAGATATCAAGTCAAGGAATTTGAATCGGAATTGTATAATTTTAGAAACCGAATTAAATTTCTCACACCTATTCATTTAAGGATTTCAGAGGCAAGGATCTGTATTCTTAGTATCCTTGATCTGAAATTCTCACATAGAGTTCATTAAAGGATTCCAGAGGCAAGGATCTGTATTCTTAGTATCCTTGATCCGGAATTCTCAATCAGAGTTCATTATAGGAATTTAGAGGCAAAGATCTGTATTCTTAGTATCTTTGAACTAAAATCCTTGTCACGTTCATCATAGGAATTCAGAGGTCAAGATCTATAATTTTAGAATCTTGGATATGAAATCCTTGTCATGTTATCATTATCAGGTATTCATTATCATAGGAAATTTATAACTTAGAATCTGTGTAACAGTATTCTTTAGTTGAAGTTCTCACAGGAGATCATAATACTCAGTACTGTAAGTATTGAGAACCTAGGTTAAGTAACCTAGGACACACATACTAAAACCTAAGGTTTTAATTTCAAGTAAATTAAGAACCAGGGTTTACACATTCATAATCATAATCAAGGAAACAAGAGACAAACATGAATCAATCACAATCAATCAAGAGTTGGAATCTTAACTCCAAATACAAACGGCGGATTAACGCTGACGTGTTGAGGTAAGTGGTGGGCGGTGAGAGCTAGCCCTATATATAAGCTTATTTCGGTATGTCAGGGGGAATCCGGCGTTCGTATTTGAAGCAAAGATTCGGGAGCAACTGGAATCATTGAACATTAGTCATACATTGAGATACAATCATTGGTGAATCAAATCATTGTGCAATTCAAACTTGGAGGAGTCAAACATTGCGTGTGAATCAATCAAGTTGTGAACATTCTTTCAATGTAAACCTTAAGTAAAATTCTTAAGTGATTACATCATTAGTATTTACTAACATAGTTTAACAAGAAAAATGTAGAGCACACATATGATTTAGTTCTACAAGTTAACGATTGTTAGTAGGTGCACACATAATTCCAACATAGTTCAATCATGGATTCAATCATAGTTCAAATTGATCAAAGATCATGGAATTCTTAATCAATGGAACATACATGGAAATCAGTACAAACATGTTACCAAATGCTAGCAAGGACATGATCGTGGTATATCGAAGCGGTGGTGGGATGGCGTCTGGGCTGGCAGTTTGCTTGACCCTTTCGTATGCCCTATATATAAGCTATCTTCGGTATATCGGGAAAGTGTCAGTGTGTAGGTTTGGTGGAGTGAGATCATGGAACATCATACATATTCACATGAGAAGTATGCTAATGAGCTGATTGCATATATGTGTACATGCTCATATTACAATTGAATGATAATACTAGTAGTATGGATATATTACTGACTTTATCATGAATTCAATTGTATCCTTCCTCATTACTGACCCACTTGTGGCTTCTATTCGTAGAATGCCTCCCCGACGTGATCCTAACGGAGGGGGTACGACAAGTGGAAACGATGATGAGATCAACAAGATTGCCCAAGCCATCGCTTTACATATGAGAGATGTCATTCCGGGCATGGTCACTGATATCACCCAGAATCTTCGGGGAAGTACCAGTGATTCAGCACATAATTCAAATGCCACTAACACTGGAACTGTTAACTTCACTTTCAAGCAGTTCAATGATGCTAAACCTCCTAAGTACGCTGGTACTGAAGGAGCTACTGGCCTACTGCAGTGGCTGGAAAGCATCGAAGATATTCTCGACTTCACTGGATGTCCTGAGAATCTGAAGGTCAAAATGGCCTCAAGCGCTTTTCACAAAGGCGCACTCACCTGGTGGAACTCTGAGAAGAACACCAGAGGACGGGAAGTCGCATTAGCTTTACCGTGGGACGGTTTCAAGAATCTACTTGTGGATAAGTTTTGTCCACGACATGAGCTGAAGAAACTTGAGGTGGAGTTGTGGAATCTGGTGCAAGACAGTGGTGAGAACGCAAGGTATACAACTCGATTCCATGAGCTGTGCATTCTGGTGCCACACTTGGTTACTCCTCTACCCCGCAGGATAGAGAAGTACATTGAAGGCTTACCTCTAGTTGTCAGGGGAACTGTTATGGGGAACAACCCCACTACTCTAGAGGCAGCAATTCAGCTTGGTGCTACCCTCACTGAAGAATATGTGAAGTCTGGGGTGCTCACTCGAAAGGGGTATAAGAGAGCACAGATCGATGAAGGCAAGAAGCCTGAACAGCACCATCACAAGAAGAAGAAGCAAAAGACCATCAAGAATTTTGCAGCTCTGACTGCAGCTACACCCACTCATGCCACACCCATTACTGCTATGCCACAACCAGCTACTGCCAGAAAGTCTTATACTGGCACGTACCCACTGTGCACCAAATGCCAATATCATCACCTGCCCAATACTCCATGCAAGAAGTGTCTCAAGTGTGGGCGGATGGGACACTTGACAGCTACATGCCGATCTGCACATCTTGTTGCTGCAACAACTGCTACCACAACTCTTACTGCTACAGGTGGAAGGGCCTGTTATAATTGTGGAGCAGAGGGACACTTCAGAAACCAGTGTCCAAAACTCAACAACACTACTGCTACTGCTCGTGCCTTTGTTATCGGAGCTGCCGAAGCACGCGAGGAGCCAGCAGTTGTCACGGGTACATTTCTCCTTAATGGTCATTACGTTTCTACCATAGTTTTGTTGAAGAAGAAGATGTTCAGTTTTTAACTGCTACAAGAAGGGTTGATCACACAAAAGAGAGCGCAATTCAAGCTTTGTCTACGATAAATATTGGGCCTGTAAGAGCTTTTAACATTTTGAAGAGTTTGTATGGTGGTTATGGGGATATAGGAGCTACAAAGTCTGATTTTAAGAATTATAGAAGGGATCTAAATGAATACATTGGTAAGTATGATGCGGAGATGATTGTTCAACGTCTAAACAAGAAAAAGGAGAGTTTGCCCAATTTTTCATTTGATTATACTGTTAAGGAAAATGGCAGCCTAGGTGCTTTGTTTTGGGTTGATGAGGATTTCAAGAAGAATTACCAGGTTTTTGGTGATGTGGTAGCTTTTGATGCCACGTATCGAACAAATAAGTATGATTTAATAGTTCATTGTGTTATTTTATACATTGTGTTATTTTATACATTGTGTTGTATTTGGATTTATTTTCTTTTTGCTATTGTGTTTGTAGGTATGATATGGTATTTGTTCCTTTTACTGGTATAGATAACCACAATAGAAATGTTACTCTTGGTGCTGCCCTTCTTGGTTCTGAAACCGCTGATTCGTACAGGTGGTTATTGAGCAAATTTGTTAATGCTTGTGGTTTTCCTCCTAAAGTAATTGTTACTAATCAAGATCCTGCCATGAAGAAGGCTATTCAATTTGTTCTACCAAATACTCGTCACAGATTATGCATGTGGCATATTTGGGAGAAATTGACAGGGAAGGTATTGTGTTTTTAGTTTTCTTACTACATATATTACTGTTTTATTATTTGATGTAATGCCATTGTGTCTTATTTTCATTGTGTTTTTTTACTTCTTTTCATCATTGTGTTTTTTTTACTCCTTTTCATCATTGTGTATTATTTTATGTAATGCCGTTGTGTCTTATTTTCATTTTGTTTTTTTACTCCTTTTCATCATTGTGTATTAGTTGATATAAAGCCATTGTGTCTTATTTTCATTGTGTTTTTTATCCTTTTGATCATTGTGTATTAGTTGCTGTGATGTTATTGTTTATTGTAATCATTGTGTCTTTTTCTGTAATGTTATTCTGTCTTTTTGAAACACCCAAACTTTTCACACGATTACACGTGTCCAATTTTAGGTCCCAGTTCAAACTTTAACATAAAATCATGTTCGGAAGCGTGAAATTATCATTTCATGAGTTAAACACACTTAATTTCATAACATTTACATTTATAATTAATAAAAACTAGTGTGTTTAAGTTTAATACCACCACAGACTTTACATAACGTTTGGTTCAGCTTCAAAATATGCCCGATCTGATCGCCCGATGCATATCTATCTTTGACCTGTAACATCACATATAAGGTCACAATTAGTTCATATGAACTAAGTAAGTAACCCCTCCCAGAGTTCCCAAAACTCATTTTAACACATCCACATATATATCACATAGATGTTTATCATGTTTAGATAATAATATATCATATTCAAACATCAACTTGCACCCAACACACATGGTGCATTTATTTCCCTTAATGGGACATTTTCACAAATATGATTATATTATCTAATCCAACTCTACCACCAGCACTTCTGGCTAAATTTAAAACACCATATATATATATATATATTTCATTGGCTTAACCAATTACCCACACACCTGTGGTTTCAATAATTTAGTTTCCGGATTAACCGGTTATCCACACATTTGTGGTATCATACATATATTAAGTCTTAAGATGTTCACCCACCGATCCTTTCATCTAAGACAATTGCTAGCACCTCTAGCTATCCACTATCATGGAGTCATAATTATTAAGTCTAAGATGTTCACCCACCGGTACTTCCATCTAGACAATTGCCAGCACCTTTGGCTATCCACCATTGTGGAGTCATAATTATTAAGTCTAAGATGTTCACCCACCGGTACTTCCATCTAGACAATTGCCAGCACCTCTGGCTATCCACCATTGTGGAGTCATAATTATTAAGTCTAAGATGTTCACCCACCGGTACTTCCATCTAGACAATTTCCAGAACCTCTGGCTATCCACCATTGTGGAGTCATAAATAATTCAATTCCCGGATTAACCGGTTAGCCACCCATTTGTGGTTCAACAATTTAGTTCCCGGATTAACCGGTTCGCCACATATTTGTGGTTCAACAATTAAATCAATTTCACCGGCTCATCCGGCTAAATTTTAGTGCATTTATATTACGCACACCACACAAGCATAACATTCGTTTTGAAACTAATAATGCATTCTCAAAGGTCTTATAATTCCATTAGATTCATTAATCAAGTTATGCACCATCATTCTATAAACACCAAATCATATTAATTAATCACCGGGTCATCCGGTTATTCTAATGCAAATATATTGCATATACGTTTCCCATTGAAACTTAACAAACACAAACTAAAGGATTTCTCATCCCATAGTTTCAATCACATATTTAACATTATTCACATATATCAAATACGCAAGTAGACTCTTTCTACTACTTATATGTAATGTTACAGTAAGTTGGGTAACGTACCTGGTTCAAACGGTTGTTTACTTCCTACAACCTCTTTTCCACTTCTGTGGCTTATCCCTTGACTTTCACCATCAATACCTAGTTGTATTCACATATATACAACTAGTTTCAATTCTTATAGCACATACAATCAAGTTTAACACACTTGATTGATCTGACTTGCTCAAAGTCAATTTATCACATGATTGACTTTATCTTACTATATTTAGCAAGTTCTAGTCAATTATCACGATTAATCATATTTCATGCCTCCCTAGGCATTTCATCAAATAATTGATGTTCAGTTATATTAGTTACAATCCTTAATCACTTCTTTTATTCAAAAATTCATTTATGATCATAACTGTTAATAAGTTTAACATCAATTCATCACAATCATCGTTTAACCCATGGATTATAATCCATGTTTCATTTAAAACCATAATCTACCCATTACTACTAGTTATCACACCATGATATGGGTTTCATAACAACCGGACATTATCCTGGCTTCAAAACGAAGATTTCACCATCAAAACAACAAGTTCTTCGTTTCTAACAATCCATAGTTATCAACTAGGCAATAATCAATACCCATAATCATAGTATTACATTCAAAACTAAATTTAATTCACAAAATATTAAACTAGTAGGATAAAACGAATCGTTACCCAATCAAACAGATATTTAGTCGCAAAACAACGATCAGATGTTGTAGATACGTTCCCTAGTACGATCCGTGGGTTTAATCGGCTTCAAACCAAGATTTGCAGGTCAAATTTTCGCTTGTGGGTGTTAAAACTTCGAAAGAGAAGGTTTGAAACCTTCTGAAACTGAAATCTGATCTTAAATCACATTTTTGCCGACTTAACACGCCAGGCGCATCGCCCCAGCCCGAAGTTTGGCCCGGGGCGTACCGCCCCACGTCATTCCACCCAATTTTTGATCTTATCTTGTTTTCGCGATTCCGGACAATCCGTAACTCCGTATCGCGCACGGTTTTCGCCCACGTTCACCATTTTTCACATACTATCAACCTATAATAATTACAATCATCAAATCAACATGGATTTCTAGAACGATCACATGTGCTCTTGCCATTGATGACGTAATTCTCACATATTTTCAAATTACAACAATCACAATCGTTCAATTAACGATTATTTACAATACATTCATTATTAAAAACCGGTTGCTACACTTTTTGATTATGTCTTTTTTTTGTAGGTTGGAGCTGTTTTATGTAATACAACAGATTTCAAAAAAAGATTATATACTATAGTATGGTCAGACAGTATAACAGCTGATGTTTTTGAGATAGAATGGCATTCAATTCTTTCTACTTATGGGCTAAGTAATCATCGTTGGTTGTTTGATATGTATAACATTAGAAAAGACTGGATACCTGCCTATTATTTAGATGAGAATATGTCTGGCCTTATGCGTACTACATCAAGAGCAGAGAGTGAAAATCACTTTTTTAGTCATTTTTGTAATGCAAATTCGACCTTCATTGAGTTTTATAGTCATTTTGAGACGGCAATGGAGGCACAAAGGTATGAGCATAGGAAGAATGATCATGAATCAAGATACACAGAACCTGACATATGGAGTTCATTTCCTCTTGAAGATCAAGCTACAAAAATTTATACACAAACAATTTTCTTGGATCAGCAATTGGAGATAGATGATGCTATTAATAGTTGTGCATCAGTTAATGTTGAAACCTTTGGTGAGTTTGAAAAGTACTTAATTAAGGATTTTTCACATGATTCTAGCTCATATTATAATGTATGAATTATATTTTTTGTACCTTTATATTGTTTATTCATGTTTTTACTATTTTTTTGTGTTATATGTAATTGTATGTTCAATTTTTATTGTGTTATGTGTCATTGTGTTATATAATAGAGTGTTATATATTATTTGTGTTATATAAAAGTGATAGATATTGACAGGTTTTTGTTGTGTCTTTTATTATTGTGTTATATGTTAATTTTATTGTGTTATATATTTTTTGTGTTATGTGTCCGTTGTGTAATATCTAATTGTGTTATTTATTATAGTATTGTGTTATATATTATTTGTGTTATGTGTACGTTGTGTAATATCTCATTGTGTTATTTATTATAGTATTATATATATGTCATTGTGTTGTATAACATTCTGTCGTGTGATATCTCATTTTATTATTATTGATTTTATTTATTTGATTGTAGGTTATGTTTCGGAAGGAAGATCTAACTATATCATGCAGCTGTAACAGATTTGAGCAATTTGGGTTACTTTGTAGACATATTTACTATGTGTTAAGGCTCTGTGACATAACTGAGTTTCCAAAAAAGTATGTACTTAGGCGTTGGACAAGGGATGCTGTGCCAATAGTTCAATTCGCTGTGTGGAAGGGTCAAATTGCCACAAAAGCATTGAGGTTGATGTACAGACTATCATTCGTGAGATTACACATTCAAATGATTATGTTATTAATCAATTGGTTACAAACAAAGATCAGTTGTGTCTTTATAGAGATTACGTGAAAAATTATATTGCCAAGGCGGATGAGGTTAAAGTCACTGCTCCACGTTCTAGCAAGAGAGATAGATTTGCATCAGTTACTAGAATGAGCGAACCGTAGAACATTTCAGTCCGTGTGCCAATTAGAACAAGGACAAAAGGATGAGAAAAACATAAACGGTGCAAGTCAGCTCGTGAGATAGCAATGGATAAAGTTAGGGTTTGTAGTTTCTGCAAGAAAACTGGACATAATCAACGTACATGTACGTTATACATAAAGCGGCTTCAAAGTAAAGAATCAAGTAGTTCAGGAATTTCATCTTTAACTCAATAGAAAAAGTTATTTTTTCTATATTTGTTTTTCATCTTAAATTTTCATATTAGTGATAATTGTAACTATTGAGAATTAGTGTTATAACACAAACAAAATTGAGTAATATTTTGTGCCAATTGATCAATTGTGTCATGATAATAATTTGTATTTTGTGTTTTATGAGTTTACTGATTGTTGTGTTATATATAAGTTATTGTGTTATTTTAGTTTTTATTGTGTCATAATAACTGCTTTACATATTACTTATATCATTTGTTTTCTTAATAATATTAATTTTTTGTTTTTGTTTTCGATTTTTACATTGTGTTATAATTAATCCATTGTATAATAATTATTAAATTATATCATAATTAATCCATTGTGTTATAATTGATCAATTGTGTCATAATTAACCTATTGTGTTATGTAGTGTTCATTGTGTTATATGTATTTTATGATTCATATTTTACCCAATTGTATTGATCCTACTGTAATTTGTGTCTTATTTTTTATCAAACAAACCATACAATGATATTAATGTGTCATAATAACTGCTTTACATATTACTTATATCATTTGTTTTCTTAATAATATTAATTTTTTGTTTTCGTTTTCAATTTTTATATTGTGTCATAATTAGACAATTGTGTAATAATTATTAAATTATATCATAGTTCATCAATTGTGTCATAATTAATCCATTGTGTTATAATTGATCAATTGTGTTATAATTAATCCATTGTGTCATAATTAAACCATTGTGTTATATAGTGTTTATTGTGTTATATGTATTTTATGAGTCATACTTTACCCAATTGTATGGATCCTACTATAAGTCAATCAACAAACTATTTAAACTGCTTTAAATCATGATACTATGATACCAAATAAAAACAAAGAACACAAAAGTAAAAATATTGTCTTGTTTTCTTGATACGAGTACATACTATCTTAAAATACGACTACATACACATGAAAAGCCCAAGTTCAGTCTAAAATAGGTGTTTAGTGAGCCTTTTGTATATTCTTTGTTTTGCATTTTTCTGTAACTTCCTTTTCTCCGTAGGTGGAAGGTCCAAATACTTCTTCATGTCTTCCACCACATAAGACTTAACTTTATTGACATCATTCAACAAGATCTTTGCTGCATACTTTCCCCTTAAATCATCAAGCTGGAACTGTTGTTGTCCCTTTAAATCTTCAGGAATAAATCCACATTTCCATTCTTTTTCTTCTTCTCCCATATACGTTTCCATGTGTCTCATTAGGAATATGCCACAATCAATACCATTATGTGAAGTTCTCCATGGCATCTCAAACCGAGTTATTTTTGACTCCCTTATGTGTTTTGCATTTGGATGTGATAAGTCATCAAGGTAAGATGCAAAGGCCTCTCTCTGTTAAAAAAAATAAACATTTTTGTTTCATTCAATTTATGTATTGTGTCTTTTTATTAAAAGACTTGATAAGTTGATATATACATACCATTTTTTAGGCCTAGAAAGGTATTTGGCTTCATACTCAACTGATGCACTATTGTCAATCAGAATTGACTTTGTGGTTTTTATGTTGAAGCACATGAGATAATAATGATTTGACCGAGCCATTGGTATAAACACAAGTTCAAAGTCATTGATGCTTGTCAATTGTTCCTTCCTCAAAACCTCTAGCATATTTCATTTGAACTCAGTTACCATTGTGCCTTTATCTTTATCAAAGGTGTCCCTATGCTGTAAATCAAACAAAACCTAAAATTAAAACACAATGACAAATAACACAATAATTATACCATACTAAGATATAACACAACTGCATATAACACAATAACAAAAATAATATACTAAGATATAACACAATGTAACATCTGTGCCGGAATCGTTACCAGAACCGTAAACTGTACAGTAACTTGTACAGTAACTCAGGTACACATTACGGGAAACTATGTTATGCTATTGATACATTTTTGATTAACATGAAACTATTAAACTATTGTCTGAATCTGACTTAAACCTTAGGGTTTAACAGTCAGGAACATGTCAGACGACACATTGTTGAAACATGAGCAATTGATGTGCTACTATTTTGTGTAAACGTATGTGAGGTTAAACAAGACAAAACCATAACAGTTATTGTTTCGGAATGCTAAACCGACTAATTATCCGTATAGGTGACGATCTGTACGAATGATTCTGATAGTTTAACGTTCTGAAATAATGACTTAACAGTAGAAAACAAGAATCAGAAAGCCAAACCATCGACGTGTTCGTTCGAATGACGATTCGAACGAATACGCGCGATGGCGACGCGATCTGACGAAACGAAAACGAATAACGATACGAACGATCATAATTTTGAGGAAATAAAATATTTCCTATTTTACAATTTTGAAACTCATCATAAATCAAAATTTAACAAAACTATTTTATTAAATCGCGAAGCAAACTAACGAAATCCGAAAATTTAATAACAACGCGTAAAATATTTTAATTTGATAAATAAATAAATGTAATGGCATTTAAAATAATTTTTTTTTGGAAATAATTAACCTTTAATTTGTTAAAATAAACTCTTTTTATTTAATTTGCGAAAAATGCGCGTAACGTGCCGGATACGCGATGAAAACATGAACCGAGCAACCGAAACGAACCCGAACCACCCCGGGTATATAAACCCTAAATAACCTCATTAAATTCATTTCCATCTACACCTCTCTCTCTCTCTAGCTCAAGAATTCCGGCCACCTCTTTCACCACCACCAAACCACCTTCAAACTAGCATAACTTGCTCATTTCTCAACCGATTTAGGTGATTCTTGCGCCCACGCGTAGCCCTTGACGAGCTCTACACGAAAGTACAACGGATCTTGCAAATTAGCCAGCCAAAAACGAGGTATGATGCAGTGAAATACCACGAAATTAGGGTTTTCTGGTTTACACACACACAAACGGTTAACTAGTTCATTTTCGAACCACAACCATTTCGAGGAAGCTAACCACATGTAGCATCGGTCTGGGAATGGCAAGACTAAGATTTGAAGCGGCATGTTAGTGATGAAAACGTACAGGTTCGTGAGGAACCATAGCTGGCCGAACCCTTGGTCTCTACGAACCCTCACAAGCGAACCCTACCAGTTTTGGCGAGCCTACCAAGCTTCACGAACCTTAAACCTGTGCTACGAACCTTCTGGCATCATCGACGAGCCCTGTACAGTTGCTGACTCACGAACCCTTGCTCTTTTCCCAGCCGAACCCTAAGGCCTGCTAACCGACGAACCTTGTAGTCTCCGAGGCCCACGAACCCTCGCACATCAATTAGGCTAAACCTTTACCCACCAACACCACCGAACCTTCGATGAACCAGCACCACTGCCGAACCATGCTGTGGTCAGGCGAACCCCATGTGTGAACCTATGGCCGAACCCTATCAACTGTGATGGACGGACTCTAGCCATCTCTACACAACAGGTTGTAAACCGGCTGGCAACCGAACCCCAACTTCATGTAATTCAGACAAATGGTCAACTGGCCCAATACATGAGCAGCCCACAATCAATTCTCGGCCCAGATTTATTCTTGAGCCCAACATTTCTTGTTTTGATCCATTAGTGTGACCCACACAACACTGCAGGCCCAATAACACTCCCTTGGCCCAGCAAAATTTACTTAATACGAATTCATTTATTCGGCCCATGAGATTTAAGTGACCATGAGGCCCAACAGGCCCATCAGTTCTTTTGATCGGCCCAACAGAAAACCTGTAGCCCACTCATTGGCCCAATGCCTTTGTTCTTTCCCTACGGCCCAATTAATATACAAAGGAGCCCATATCCATTTTTCTTTTCTTTTCGGCCCACATAACCAAATTGGCATATTAATCTTGGAAACCAACTAAAAGAGGTCATGAGCATGGGATTATGGGCTGATAATACAAGTGTAACAACATTTTCATTAACATTTAAACCTAATACCTAACAATCACTTTTAAAGAATTTAATGGTGATAAGTGGGTAACTAAAATCCATGATAGTGATATGCAAACATATTAGCTAGTAAAATGTTTATAAAGGAGATATGCAAGCTTGATACAAAAACCTAAGTTACTCTTAGTAACTACTTTAAGTCGTAAACTTAGACAAGTGTTTATGATTAGAACAAGTGAAACATAAAAAATTGATAACTGTACGTACTAAATTTAACTCGAAGTGGTTAAGCTTTAGTAAAATCTATGACTATGGAACAAGGGCCGAATAAAGACCGAGACTCACAGTGTTAGCCAAATTTAAGGCCAACACTAACACTTACACGCACAACGAATCCCTACAAACAAATGCTTATAAACTACAACCATTATGAAATCAATACAGGATCTTGAACATTATACAGAATACTACAACGAGCGCGTGCATATTAGAGTAAGATAAGTCAACCCCTTCAAACACCAGGTGAGTTCATTTGTCCCTTTTCAAACTTATTTATTTTACTTCGGGACTGAGAAGCATGTTAAATATTTTCATAAACTCTCGAAATGTTATTTAATGCTTTAAACATAAACATGATAATTATGTTGAAACTTATACTTGAGACTTAGAATACGTTGAAAAACAATAGACTTGAAACTTATACTTTAAACTTGAGGCTTGAAAACATATGTTGGATGCTTAGAAGACTTGATGCTTATGCTACAACAATATGCTTAAACTTGGTGATTGATGCTTATGTTGCAAACTAGAAGCTTAATTTATTCTTAAACTATATTCTTAAACTATATTCTTAAACTATATTCTTGAAGCTATATTCTTGAAGCTTATGCTATAAACTATATTCTTAAACTATGTTCTTAAACTATATTCTTGAAGCTTATACTATAAACTATATTCTTAAACTATACTCTTACTACTTATGCTCTAAGCTATATTCTTAAACGCTACTCTTGATGCTTACGCTATAAACTATATTCTTAAACCATACGCTTGATGCTTATGCTATAAACTATATACTTAAACTAGATGCTTAACATTTATGCTATAAACTATATGCTTAAAACTACGGATGCTTTAAACCTTTTGTAAGCTATAAACTTGTTATGCAAAAGCAGCGGTTTGGCCTCTCAGTGCTTGCCTCTCCGGTTGCTAAACTTAAAAGCTATAAACTTGTTATGCAAAAGCAGCGGTTTGGCCTCTCAGTGCTTGCCTCTCCGGTTGCTAAACTTAAAAGCTATAAACTTGTTATGCAAAAGCAACGGTTTGGCCTCTCAGTGCTTGCCTCTCCGGTTGCTAAACTTAAAAGCTATAAACTTGATAAGCTAGAACAACAGTTTGGCCTCTCAGTGCTTGCCTCTCCGGTTGTTAAACATTGGATGCTATAAACTATTGACTATGGAAGAACAATAGTTGGTCTCTCAGTGCTTGCCTTCATGTGTTCTTCCTAGTCGGGACTTGAAGAACAATAGTTGGTCTCTCAGTGCTTGCCTTCATGTGTTCTTCACAGTCAGAACTAGAAGGCACCTATTATGGTCTCTCAGTGCTTGCCATAGGGTGACCTTTATAGTCGGGACTTGAGGGGTAGACTTATGGCCTCTCAGTGCTTGCCATACAGTGATTCCTCAATGTTCACTCATGCTATAAACTTAAACATAATGCTAAAGCTATAAACGAAATAGAGGGTAGGTAAGACGCTTAATTATCATTAACAGCAATGTCCTATGTGACTTAGTATGTGGTGGGACGGCGTCTGGGCGGGTCGTAGGCTCGACTCAGGGGTATGCCCTATACATAAGCATACCGAGTTGGATGATACAGGTGGTGTTAATGAGATTAATGTAACATCACTGTACTTTCGGTTGTCCGTACATCCGTACGATTGTACTGTACGACCGGAGATTTATGAATATTATTGATTATGATATTATTGTTTGACTTTGCCGATATTGTCACTGTTACTGGTATGCATGATTTTATAATATATTATACGCGTAAACCTTGGGAAGTTTAGTTGAAATTTAACTGAACAGACCCATAGAGTTTATTGCAGTGTTATTACTGATGATTATGGATTATTGGTTTGAGAATGGTTTTAGGATGGAACTGGGAGTTCGTTATGGTCTGGTTACTAAACATAGTTAAGGACACATGGTCATGGTTTATCGAAATAGCGGTGGGACGGTGTAGGGGAGGTTGCGATCTACCTCTGCATATGCCCTATACATATGCATATTTCGGTCTATCATGGATGTGTCAGTGACTTGGTTTAGTGGGTTGTGGTTTGGGAATATAATATTAAAGTTAATAAATAATGGGAATTAATTACGCGAAGTGAGGTTTCGAACGCTATTTAATCGCGAATATTAATTTAGAAATATTAACTTAATAATGTATTCGCGCGGGTGACGATTCACGCGAATATAATTATTAGGAATAATATTCTAAAACGATATTCCATAAATCATAAATCGAATCGAAATACGATACAAGCGTTGGATTCGCAAAGGTGACGATCTTTACGAATACGTACGCGAGTAACGCGTTTCGACGAGATGATTAAATAATACATGACGATATTAATTTAATAAATGGAAAACTTAAAACGTTTATTAGGAATCACAACTTAAAATGAATCCGAATAATTAAATTAGTTAAAAATAGATGGTGAGTGCTTTATTTAAACGATTAATTTAACAAGAATAAATGGGGTTTAATTGTTTAAACGATTTCATTTGGAAATCATCTTATTTAAAAACGAAACAAAATTTTTTTTAAAACGTTTTACAAATCTAAAACATGTTACGAGAAAACCGAACATTTTACAAATCGGATCGCGATAATAACGAGACCGAGCACGGGGAAATGGAGCGCGATATAAGAGAGAAGAGCTAGCTCTTCTTCCTCATTCCCACCTTTCCTTTCTCTCTCTAACCTACACATTTTCGTCACTCTCTCTCACTCTAACTTCTCTCTACGAAATCTCTCTCGTCTCTCAACGGATTACCAAGATCTTGGAGCCCAAACGACCGCGTGAACGAGAGGAACAAGAGGATACGAAGAAATCTTACATTGGACCAGTATTTTGAGGTAAATCTAAGTATTTATGTGCGGTTTTGTGTAAATAACGAATTCTAGTTAATTGTTGTGATAATCGATCTAAAACATGTGTAAAACATTAAAACGAGTTGATAAGAACATGTAGAAGCCAAAGGTAGCTTTGAGGCCGCAGGGATTCGGTGTTGATGATGATGAACAGCTCGAGTTGCAGGTCGGCCGAACCCTTAGAGGTGGCCGAACCATTCCTGCTGCTGTAACCGAACCCTGGTTCCACGAACCTTCTTGGGCGGGAACTAGTGGAGCGAACCCTGGCCGTTTGCAGGTTTCCTGGCCGAACCCTACGTGGGATGAACCTATGCTGTCACCGAACGAACCCTTGGACTCCGAACCCTTCGTCAGTCGACCACCATTGGGCCGAACCTTCTTAAGCCACGAACCATGTAGACTTGTCCGAACCTAAAGGGACTCACGAACCTAGGGGCTGCGAACCCTAGGCTAGCGAACCTTGCTTTGGAACGAACCCTCCTAGTGAGCCACGAACCATAGTGGAGTCGAACACAAGGGTTCGCTGGTCATATGGCTATTGTGTATGGATTAATTTCGGGTTAATTAGGGTACGAACATGCATATGTATATTCATATATGGGAAGTAACCATGCATGCATGAGATTATTGAGTTGCTAATTTCTTTCTTTTCCTTGACATAATATGGAATATGAGATTTTACATAATGTGAAAACTCATGAAACTAAATGTAAATATAAACTTTATAAATATAAATTGGAATTTAAATGATTTAAAACAAAGGCGACTCATCAAATTAAGTCATGCATGAACTTGACTAAAGAACCTCTATTTTTCATTGTTAATGACACAAGTTTTAAAATTATAAGATTGAATTAGCGCGAAATTCATTAAAACTTAAATTAAGATCTCATGACTTAAACCATGGTGGTCAACTAGATAAGTTATGCATGTACGTTAAGTATGAGAAAGATTTGGGTCATCTATGTGAATACCCATACTAACTCATGATAAGCTATCCTTAAAAGATAAGTGATTATAGTTAGTCTAAATTATATTTAATAACAATCATTCGCATAAAGTGGGGTAAACCTATTTTACTTAGGATTTAACAACTAAGTAACAATACCCCAATGGTGTATAGAAACAATTATGATTATTTAATTAAATGTGAACACATACACTTATAAACACGAATACCTATTAACTACAGATCGCTGATTTGATTTACTTACGCGAGCGCGCATAATACGAGAACACAGAGTCTAAGGACTTCAGGTGAGTTCTCATAACCTCCCTTTCTTTAAACTGTTTTTGGTTTTAAAACCCGGAGGTGAAACATGTATACCAAATCAAATATTATTTTGATAACACAAGGTTAATACCTGTTTATCAATATGATATTCACATTTGAAATTATCATTATTATGGGATTATCTCTTATTATTTTATATCCATGTAAACATTGTTATTGATCTAGGTCAATAACAAAGATTACAAGTATTGTCACAAATCCCGAGAATCATCGCTCTTAACTTCGGTTAATTGCTTTGACATCGTGTATTGTCACGTGGATGGTTTCCACATCTGTGAAGCATTGCCTTTAACTTCGGTTATTTGCTTTGGCTTCATGTATTATCACGTGGTTAGCGACCACTCCATGATTCATGTATCTAACTTATGTTAAATACATAAGGAATCATGTATAGTCACGAACATTGATTGAGAATATGATTGATTGAGTTTGGTTGATTTGTTGTGGATTGATTGCCTATATTTGATTATGATTATTTGTGATTGGCTATGATTGATTTGGTTATGTGGTTATGTGATTATGTATGTGTTTGGCTGTTGAATTGATGGATGTGTGTTGGATTATCTCATACAGGTATTCATATGGATTTTCTCAAGAAGATCATAAGTTTTATACCGTTTTAAACAAAGCATTTTATAAAACCATTTTAAGCATAAACTTTCAAACGCATTTTACTAAAACATTTTTAAATATAAAAACTTATGATTACTCACCAACTACTTTTGTAGTTGACACTTGTTTTCTTACATGTTTCAGGTGATGGAGACAAGTAGGAATGAAGAGAGGATCTCTTCTATTTTGGACATCATCATCATATAGGATCTTGGACTTAGTTAATTAACTAAATTTCTGGCGATTAGAGTTTAGTTAGTTTAACTAAATCTTTTGTGTATTTGACTTACTTGATTCATGATGAACATGATTTTTGTGTAATTATTTTGGTTGATTAAATGATATATGATGATTTGATTTAGATGCCCACGAGCTTTTGAACAATCTACACATCCCTCGTGGCATCCCGATGATTCCGCCGTCGGTCGGGGTGTTACAGATTGGTATCAGAGCCTGGGTTATAGGGAATTAGGTTACTAGAAATGGTTGACCTAGTCTATAACCGTAGGATACCCTAGTATGAAGAAATTCATACACTAGTTAGTATATTCAGGATTTCATGCTTATGTGTTTACTACATGTTAACTGAACTCCTGTTATACATCTGAATTATAAATACTGCTTACTTGTTCTACTTGTGCCCTAAGGATTCGATAAGGACATACACGTGGTGTATCGTAAAGGTGGTGGGACGGTGGTTTGGGCGGTTGCGACCGACCCTTATCATATGCCCTATATATATACCATTTACGGTACATTAGGTGGATGTCAGTATTGAAGAATGTGGGAACTACCCGTTTGGGAAATTATTTGTTTAGGAAAATTAATTGCTTAGGAATTTAATTGCTGTAGGAATTATCTGTTAGATCTATTGATCACCAGACAAGGACACACTCGTGGTATACTACAAAGGTGGTGGGACGGTGTAAGGGAGGTTGCGACCTACTCTTGCATATGCCCTATACATATACCATTTGAAGTATATCGGGGGTCTGTCAGTGTCAGGAACTTAGGATATTATTAGGACCTTACTAAGAATGGTTGAGAGGATATGATTGTGGACTGTGGATGATATGTTTGATGGATTGACTGGGATTGACTCATGGATGATCATATTTGATAAATACTTATAAACTCATTTATAAAACACACGGATTGGACACGTAGGGTGCATAGGATCAACTAACAATACGAACGTTTAGTAATGGACTGTAGAGTTGAGTGATGATATAGACACTTGATAATAATATAAACGCATAATGAGGATACTAACACTTAGTGATAGTATGGACACTTGATGAGAATAAATTATAGGGAGGATATGGACACTTAGTGACAATAAGAGCACTTTGTGATGATATGAACCCTTATTAATGATTATGGACATTGAGATTGTTATGGAATTTAGTGAACTTAGACAATTAGGGGAACCTTAATGTCAGGTGAACTTAGACATTAGGTGAACTTAGAAAATAGGTAAACCTACATGTCAGGTGAACTTAGACATTAGGCGAGCCTAATTGCCCAAGGGAACTAGAGACCGCTTCACTCAAAATCATCCTACCTAGGATGAGGTTTGTGAAGTGAGATTGTGGTAAGGTACATGACACACCCTAAACGTTAACAAGGGCATAATCGTGGTGCAATGGAACGGTGGTGGGACGGTGTAGGGGGGATTGCGATCTACCTCTGCATATGCCCTATATATAAGCTTGTTGCATTGCATCGGGAGGTTGTCAGTGTTGGTATAGGGTGGAGAATGTATGACACTTAGGAATAGTTAGATAATATTAGTTATGACCACTTAGGACACTTAGTATAATATTAGGAAATTTATAAATGTTAGGAGTTTAATAACAGATAGGAGAAAAATATAGTTCCTATATGTAATCCTGACTGTTTAAATGAACTCAATTGACCATTGTTTGTATGACTTACGTTGTAAACGGTAGTAACATGTTTCTAATTTCTCAGAAACATGCCGCCTCGCCGTCACAACGAAGATGACTCAAACAGTGGGGATGCTAACAACGGTAATGCCAACTCCGGCATACAAGAGTTAGCCACACTTATTTCTGGATTGGTGAGCCAATTGACTCAGGCTAACCAGAATATCAACCAGAACAGAGGTGGTGCAAACCCTCCAACTTGCACATTCAAACACTTCAATTCCTGTAATCCCCTGAAATTCACGGGTGCTGAATCGGCCACTGGCCTGCTGCAGTGGTTCGAGAGTATGGAGAACACCTTCATCAACAGCGAATGCCCTGAAAATCTGAAAGTCCGCTATGCCACCAGTGTTTTCCAAAAGAGAGCACTGACTTGGTGGAATGGGGAAAAGCGAACTAGGGGAGTAGATGCTGCCTTAGCACTGACATGGACAGAGGTCAAGACTCTGATGACCACTGAATTCTGTCCTAGAAGCGAAATGAGGAAGCTTGAGACTGAGTTCTGGGAACTCAAACAAGACAGTGGCGAGAACGTCATCTACAATACTCAGTTTCATGAGTATAGCTTGCTGGTACCTCACATGGTGACACCCTTGGAAAGGGCGATTGAGAAGTATATCGGCGGGCTGCCGGTGCAGATTCAGGATACAGTCTATGGGAGCAATCCCAAAACACTTGAGGCTGCAATCCGATTATCTGCAACTCTTACTGATAATCACGTGAAGAATGGAACACTTACTCGGAAAGGATACAAGAAGACTGACACCAAGACTGCTACAAAGGAAGTCAAAACTGAAGTCAAGTCTGAAGCTGCTAGTTCATCCAAAAGCAGCAACAAGAAGAGAAAGACCAGAAACTTTATGGTCACTGCTCCTGCTGCTAAGTCTGCGCAGCAATCATCAAACAATTTAACTGCCAGGAATTTCATTGGGAACACTCCCCAGTGTAATACCTGCAGATATCATCACGTACCCAATTTGCCATGTCGCATCTGCAACAACTGCGGCAAGTTTGGTCATTTTGCTAATGTCTGTCGGAGTGCACCGCAAGCACAAAGGATGCAACAAGCGCCGCTTGCACTGCCTGCTCCACATGCACAACCTATTCCAGCTGTACTCGTTCGTCAAGTACCTCAAGCACAGGCAAGAGCCTGTTATGAGTGTGGTGAAGTGGGTCACTTCAGGAATCAATGCCCAAAGTTGATCGGGAACAATCAGAGGGTGGCAAGAGGCCGGGCTTTCCAACTGAATGCTCCAGCTGCTCAAGCCAACCAGGATGTGGTCAACGGTACATTTCTGATCAACAACTCTTATGCATCTGTCTTATTTGATTCTGGTGCTGATAGGAGTTTCGTTTCATATGATTTTGAATGCTTGCTTGGTAGAACACGTACATATTTAGATAAACCGTTCAATGTGGAAGTGGCTGACGGAAACACTATTGATATTGACACTATTATCGTTGGATGTACGGTGAACTTAAATGATCACGTTTTCCCAATTGATCTTATACCTATGCATCTTGGTAGCTTTGATGTTATCATAGGCATGGATTGGTTAGCCACCCACAGAGCGGAGATTGTTTGTCATGAGAAATATATTCGTATTCCATTACCTTCGGGTGAAACTTTGAGAATATTTGGAGAAACTGCTAGTAAAGGTCTTAAGCTGATGTCATGCACTAAAGCACATAAGTACCTTAGGAAGAAATGTATAGCCTTCTTAGCACACATTGTGGAGAAGAAAGAGAAAGAAAAGAGAATTGAAGATGTACCGGTAATACGAGACTATCCAGAAGTCTTTCCAGACGATTTGCCGGGCCTTCCACCAGAACGTCAAGTTGAGTTCCGGATCGACTTGGTACCTGGTGCGAACCCAGTCGCCAAAGCTCCCTACAGACTTGCGCCTTCGGAGTTGCAAGAATTGGCGAGCCAACTGCAAGAACTTACCGATAAAGGATTCATTCGCCCGAGCCATTCGCCATGGGGTGCACCGGTCCTATTTGTCAAGAAAAAGGACGGGTCATTCCGAATGTGCATCGATTACCGCGAATTGAACAAACTTACAACCAAGAATCGATATCCACTGCCGCGCATCGATGATCTCTTCGATCAGCTTCAAGGCTCGGCATGGTTTTCAAAGATCGATCTTAGGTCTGGGTATCATCAGCTTCGCGTACATGATGATGATATTCCCAAGACAGCTTTTAGAACAAGATATGGCCACTATGAATTTCTGGTAATGCCTTTCGGTCTTACCAATGCACCTGCGGTTTTCATGGACCTCATGAACCGTGTTTGCAGGCCATACTTGGATAAATTTGTGATTGTATTCATCGATGATATTCTGATCTACTCAAAGACTAAGGAAGAACACGAGAAACACCTTAAGTTGGTTTTGGAGATCCTAAGAGAGGAGCGGCTGTATGCCAAATTCTCTAAATGTGAATTTTGGCTTAAAGAAGTTCAATTCTTGGGACACATAGTCAACGAATACGGTGTTCACGTGGATCCTGCAAAGATTGATGCTGTGAAGAATTGGAGTACACCGAAGACACCGACGGAGATTCGATCGTTCCTTGGACTTGCCGGTTATTATCGGCGGTTTATATCGAACTTCTCCAGAATTGCTGTCCCTCTCACTGCTTTGACTCAGAAGAACAGGCCGTATGAATGGGGACCAAAGCAAGAAGAGGCATTTCAGACTCTGAAGCAGAAACTTTGTGATGCTCCTGTCTTGACACTGCCTGATGGAAATGATGATTTTGTGGTCTATTGTGATGCATCCAACTTAGGTCTCGGTTGTGTTCTCATGCAACGGGGAAAGGTTGTGGCTTATGCATCAAGACAATTGAAGATTCATGAGAAGAACTACACTACGCACGACTTGGAACTTGGTGCAGTCGTGTTTGCTTTGAAGATATGGAGACATTATCTTTATGGCACCAAGTGTGTAGTCTTTACTGATCATAAAAGTTTGCAACATATTCTAAATCAGAAAGAGCTCAATATGAGACAACGGAGATGGGTTGAACTGTTGAACGATTATGACTGTGAAATTCGCTACCATCCTGGTAAAGCGAATGTAGTAGCAGATGCGCTTAGTCGCAAAAGTCAAGTTCAGATTCATAGTGTCCGAGTGCATACTAATCTCCGTAATGATGTTCTCACAGCCCAACAACACTCATTAGCTCAAGATAATTTGAAAAATGAGATGTCTTGCGGGGCTGAAATCTTATTGGAAACTAAGGATGACGGTTTGATGTATTACTTGAATCGGTTGTGGATACCGAACTGGGGTGATCTTAGGATGCTGATTATGGATGAAGCTCATAAGTCTCGTTATTCAATCCATCCAGGTGCTGATAAGATGTATCAAGACCTTAGGGGCTTGTACTGGTGGCCTGGAATGAAAAAGGATATTGCTGAATATGTGTCTAAGTGCCTTAACTGTGCTAAAGTCAAGGCAGAACATCAGCGACCTTCGGGATTGTTAATACAACCAGAAATACCGATGTGGAAGTGGGAGAATATCTCCATGGATTTTATTACTAAACTCCCACGAACCGCAAATGGTAAAGATAGCATTTGGGTGATAGTTGATAGATTAACCAAGTCGGCTCATTTCTTACCGATACGCGAAACTTACCCTGTGCGGAAGTTAGCTCGTATTTACATTGATGAGATCGTTAGTCGACATGGTATTCCCTTAAGCATAATATCGGACCGTGATGCTCGCTTCACGGCACGATTTTGGGAATCACTTCATGAAGCCTTTGGAACAAGACTGGATCTTAGCACTGCCTATCATCCTCAAACGGATGGTCAGACGGAGCGAACGATTCAGACATTGGAAGACATGTTGAGAGCTTGTGTCATCGATTTCGGTGGCAATTGGGATAGCCATCTACCATTGGTTGAGTTCTCGTATAACAACAGTTATCACGCGAGCATTGGTATGGCGCCGTTCGAAGCTCTTTATGGCAGGAAATGTCGGTCACCTATTTGTTGGACCGAAGTCGGCGATTCGCAGATCACTGGTCCTGAGATTATTCAGGAAACGACTGACAAGATCTGCCAGATCCGTGACAATCTGTTAGCTGCTCGCAGTCGACAGAAAAGCTACGCGGATAAACGAAGAAAACCTTTGGAGTTTGAAGTGGGAGATATGGTATTACTTAAAGTGTCGCCTTGGAAGGGCGTTGTTCGATTCGGAAAGAAGGGGAAGCTTGCTCCACGTTATGTTGGCCCTTTTAAGATCCTTGAACGGATCGGGAAGGTTGCTTACAAATTAGAACTTCCTCCTGAACTTAGTAATGAGCACCCGACGTTTCACGTGTCCAATCTAAGAAAGTGCTTAGCTGATCAGGATCTTCAGGTACCACTCGATGACATCCGCATCGATGATACCATGCACTTTGTTGAAAAACCAGTGGAGATAATGGATCGGGAGGTTAAACAACTCAAACGCAGTAGAATTCCAATTGTCAAAGTACGTTGGGAATCGAAGCGGGGTCCAGAATTCACATGGGAGCGGGAAGATCAGATGAAGCTTAAGTACCCACATTTATTTACTACGGTCGCTCCAAGTTGAATTTCGGGACGAAATTCCTTTAACTAGGGGAGACTGTAACATCACTGTACTTTCGGTTGTCCGTACATCCGTACGATTGTACTGTACGACCGGAGATTTATGAATATTATTGATTATGATATTATTGTTTGACTTTGCCGATATTGTCACTGTTACTGGTATGCATGATTTTATAATATATTATACGCGTAAACCTTGGGAAGTTTAGTTGAAATTTAACTGAACAGACCCATAGAGTTTATTGCAGTGTTATTACTGATGATTATGGATTATTGGTTTGAGAATGGTTTTAGGATGGAACTGGGAGTTCGTTATGGTCTGGTTACTAAACATAGTTAAGGACACATGGTCATGGTTTATCGAAATAGCGGTGGGACGGTGTAGGGGAGGTTGCGATCTACCTCTGCATATGCCCTATACATATGCATATTTCGGTCTATCATGGATGTGTCAGTGACTTGGTTTAGTGGGTTGTGGTTTGGGAATATAATATTAAAGTTAATAAATAATGGGAATTAATTACGCGAAGTGAGGTTTCGAACGCTATTTAATCGCGAATATTAATTTAGAAATATTAACTTAATAATGTATTCGCGCGGGTGACGATTCACGCGAATATAATTATTAGGAATAATATTCTAAAACGATATTCCATAAATCATAAATCGAATCGAAATACGATACAAGCGTTGGATTCGCAAAGGTGACGATCTTTACGAATACGTACGCGAGTAACGCGTTTCGACGAGATGATTAAATAATACATGACGATATTAATTTAATAAATGGAAAACTTAAAACGTTTATTAGGAATCACAACTTAAAATGAATCCGAATAATTAAATTAGTTAAAAATAGATGGTGAGTGCTTTATTTAAACGATTAATTTAACAAGAATAAATGGGGTTTAATTGTTTAAACGATTTCATTTGGAAATCATCTTATTTAAAAACGAAACAAAATTTTTTTTAAAACGTTTTACAAATCTAAAACATGTTACGAGAAAACCGAACATTTTACAAATCGGATCGCGATAATAACGAGACCGAGCACGGGGAAATGGAGCGCGATATAAGAAAGAAGAGCTAGCTCTTCTTCCTCATTCCCACCTTTCCTTTCTCTCTCTAACCTACACATTTTCGTCACTCTCTCTCACTCTAACTTCTCTCTACGAAATCTCTCTCGTCTCTCAACGGATTACCAAGATCTTGGAGCCCAAACGACCGCGTGAACGAGAGGAACAAGAGGATACGAAGAAATCTTACATTGGACCAGTATTTTGAGGTAAATCTAAGTATTTATGTGCGGTTTTGTGTAAATAACGAATTCTAGTTAATTGTTGTGATAATCGATCTAAAACATGTGTAAAACATTAAAACGAGTTGATAAGAACATGTAGAAGCCAAAGGTAGCTTTGAGGCCGCAGGGATTCGGTGTTGATGATGATGAACAGCTCGAGTTGCAGGTCGGCCGAACCCTTAGAGGTGGCCGAACCATTCCTGCTGCTGTAGCCGAACCCTGGTTCCACGAACCTTCTTGGGCGGGAACTAGTGGAGCGAACCCTGGCCGTTTGCAGGTTTCCTGGCCGAACCCTACGTGGGATGAACCTATGCTGTCACCGAACGAACCCTTGGACTCCGAACCCTTCGTCAGTCGACCACCATTGGGCCGAACCTTCTTAAGCCACGAACCATGTAGACTTGTCCGAACCTAAAGGGACTCACGAACCTAGGGGCTGCGAACCCTAGGCTAGCGAACCTTGCTTTGGAACGAACCCTCCTAGTGAGCCACGAACCATAGTGGAGTCGAACACAAGGGTTCGCTGGTCATATGGCTATTGTGTATGGATTAATTTCGGGTTAATTAGGGTACGAACATGCATATGTATATTCATATATGGGAAGTAACCATGCATGCATGAGATTATTGAGTTGCTAATTTCTTTCTTTTCCTTGACATAATATGGAATATGAGATTTTACATAATGTGAAAACTCATGAAACTAAATGTAAATATAAACTTTATAAATATAAATTGGAATTTAAATGATTTAAAACAAAGGCGACTCATCAAATTAAGTCATGCATGAACTTGACTAAAGAACCTCTATTTTTCATTGTTAATGACACAAGTTTTAAAATTATAAGATTGAATTAGCGCGAAATTCATTAAAACTTAAATTAAGATCTCATGACTTAAACCATGGTGGTCAACTAGATAAGTTATGCATGTACGTTAAGTATGAGAAAGATTTGGGTCATCTATGTGAATACCCATACTAACTCATGATAAGCTATCCTTAAAAGATAAGTGATTATAGTTAGTCTAAATTATATTTAATAACAATCATTCGCATAAAGTGGGGTAAACCTATTTTACTTAGGATTTAACAACTAAGTAACAATACCCCAATGGTGTATAGAAACAATTATGATTATTTAATTAAATGTGAACACATACACTTATAAACACGAATACCTATTAACTACAGATCGCTGATTTGATTTACTTACGCGAGCGCGCATAATACGAGAACACAGAGTCTAAGGACTTCAGGTGAGTTCTCATAACCTCCCTTTCTTTAAACTGTTTTTGGTTTTAAAACCCGGAGGTGAAACATGTATACCAAATCAAATATTATTTTGATAACACAAGGTTAATACCTGTTTATCAATATGATATTCACATTTGAAATTATCATTATTATGGGATTATCTCTTATTATTTTATATCCATGTAAACATTGTTATTGATCTAGGTCAATAACAAAGATTACAAGTATTGTCACAAATCCCGAGAATCATCGCTCTTAACTTCGGTTAATTGCTTTGACATCGTGTATTGTCACGTGGATGGTTTCCACATCTGTGAAGCATTGCCTTTAACTTCGGTTATTTGCTTTGGCTTCATGTATTATCACGTGGTTAGCGACCACTCCATGATTCATGTATCTAACTTATGTTAAATACATAAGGAATCATGTATAGTCACGAACATTGATTGAGAATATGATTGATTGAGTTTGGTTGATTTGTTGTGGATTGATTGCCTATATTTGATTATGATTATTTGTGATTGGCTATGATTGATTTGGTTATGTGGTTATGTGATTATGTATGTGTTTGGCTGTTGAATTGATGGATGTGTGTTGGATTATCTCATACAGGTATTCATATGGATTTTCTCAAGAAGATCATAAGTTTTATACCCGTTTTAAACAAAGCATTTTATAAAACCATTTTAAGCATAAACTTTCAAACGCATTTTACTAAAACATTTTTAAATATAAAAACTTATGATTACTCACCAACTACTTTTGTAGTTGACACTTGTTTTCTTACATGTTTCAGGTGATGGAGACAAGTAGGAATGAAGAGAGGATCTCTTCTATTTTGGACATCATCATCATATAGGATCTTGGTCTTAGTTAATTAACTAAATTTCTGGCGATTAGAGTTTAGTTAGTTTAACTAAATCTTTTGTGTATTTGACTTACTTGATTCATGATGAACATGATTTTTGTGTAATTATTTTGGTTGATTAAATGATATATGATGATTTGATTTAGATGCCCACGAGCTTTTGAACAATCTACACATCCCTCGTGGCATCCCGATGATTCCGCCGTCGGTCGGGGTGTTACAATTAAGGTTGTTACCTAGGGGAAACATGAATGCTTTTAGGTCAATATCATAAACTTTAAACATGATGCTTTTAAACGAATATTGAAGCTATTACATACGAATGCTATACACTTGTAAACTTTGAGACAGTAAATGTAACATCAGTGCCGGACGCGTGCCGGAACAGTGATTGTAACAGTAAACATGTACAGTGATTCAGGTACACATTTCGTTAAACTATGTTTAGACTATTGATGCATTTGATTAGCATGAAACTATTAAACGATTGTCTGAAACTGACTGAAACCTTAGGGTTTAACAGTCAGAAACATGTCAGACAACACAGTGTTGAAACGCAAATACTTGATATGATATTAGTTGGCATAAACGTATGTGAGGAAACAAAACAAAATCTTTACGGTTATTGTTGCGGAATGCTAAACCGACGAGTTATTCGTATAGGTGACGATCTGTACGAATGATTCTGATAGTTTAACGTTCTGAAATAATGACTTAACAGTAGAAAACAAGAATCAGAAAGCTAAACCATCGACGTGTTCGTTCGAATGACGATTCAAACGAATACGCGCGATGGTGACGCGATCTGATGAAACGATAACGAAAACGAATAACGATTCGAACGATCATAAATTTAAAGAAATACAATATTTCTTATTTTACAATTTTGAAACTCATCATAAAATAATTTAAATTTTATTTATTTTATTATATCGCGAATAAATTTACGAAACGTGAAAATTAATACAACGCGTAAAATCTTATAATTTGATATTTAATTTTACGCAACGATATTTAATATAATACTTAATAGTATTTATAAGTTAGTCATCCTAAAATAAATTCTTTTTAATTTATTCACGAAAAATACGCGTAAAGTGCCGAATACACGACAAAACCGTAAACCGAGCAACCGAAACGAACCCGGAGACCCACGGGTTATATAAACCCTAAATTGAGTCATTTACCTCATTGTTTACAAACTCATTCTCTCTCTACCCACCAAAACCGTCCACCTCTCTCCTCAACAACAAAAATCACCATTTTCAAGCTTTGGAGCTTGATAACTTGCTCAAAACTCCACCAATTTGCGTGATGTTGGAGCCTACACAAAGATCTTGAAGTCCTTTACACGAAAGTACAACTCATCTGAGATTTCCTTCGGCCAAATCCAAGGTATGAAACATCAAAGTGGCTGAAAACTAGGGTTTTCGTGACTCCTTTGTTCATCACCTTCTAGCCGGCTTCAAGCCCTTTCTCTCGAACCCTACACACTCTAAAACGTTTAATGGTACACTCACGCTGGAGAAGCAACCCTGAAACAACCTAGAATTGGATGAAGATGATGATGGCGTGCTAATGGTGATGACAGTGGGTCGGCCGAACCTTACATGGTGGCCGAACCCACACCCTAGACGACCGAACCCTAGTTCTCTCACGAATCTTTGACCTCACACGAACCCTAGCCGAACTCATGGGGATGAACGAACCCTCTTCCTCCCGAACCCTCGACCAACGAACCTTGTGGGCGTGTGTACAGCCACGAACCTTGGCATCGACGAACCCCTGCTCAACATTCTGATGCCGAACCCTACTCAGCAAATCCAAGCCAGCCGAACCCTGCAACAATGTCGACGAACCCTTAAGCAAAACTTTGGCCTACGAACCCTTTTCATACCACTTGCGAACCCACTGCCGGACCTACTGTTCAAATGAACGAACCCATGCATTACTGGTAGCCGAACCATGGTGTGCTTCCAGGTGACCGAACCTTGACCAGATAGGATTCGCTGGAGGTGACTCCATGTCCTTCTGTTGATCACGATTAGCCCAAACAATGAGGCCCAAATCCTTTTCTTAGCATCTAATCAGTAGGTTGCTAAAGCCCATTAAAAAGGAATAGGCCCAGCAGCTCTAGTCGGCCCACACCCCTCTAGGCAGCCCACCTCGAAAATACATGGGCCTCAACCTCATCCTTGGCCCAATATCTAACCGACCCAAATTACTTTGGCCATTCGAGTGGGATTAGAACATGTTGTTTTATTTCTTGTTAGTGAATCATGAACCTCTTGTGACCCATGAAGCTCTCGGCCCAATTACTTTTAGCCGGCCCATATAGTTGGGTTCTAAACTCATAATCGGCCCACTTGTGTTTGAAGTCACGTATTTCCTAAGTCCAAAGATAACGCGAATGGTTTATAAGATTATCCGGCTCAAGGGATGTAAGAAATTTATAAACGTTTAAATGAGAGTGGATAATAATGATAATAATGAACCAACGCTTTAATGAAACAAACATTTCCTTAATATTGTTATAAAATGATCACAAGTTGCAAGATGTGGTGAAAATCTTAAATAACAATTTATGGGTGATGATCAAATAAGACATCTTTAACAAAGAATTATTGGAGCCGGATAACAAACCAGATTCGTAAGTGTTAGTCAACTTTAGGACTAACACCTACACGCACAACAAACTCTTATGAACTCATATTTATAAACTACAACATCATGAAATCAATACAGGAGCTTGAACATTATAACAAGAGCAAACAAAGAGCGCGTGCATCTTTATTCTACTTAGTCAAGCACTACGGACCTAAGGTGAGTTCATTTGTCCCCTTTCAAACTTATTTGTTTTAAATTCGGGACTGAGAAGCATGTTAAACATTTTATTAAAATGTTATTTAATGCTTTAAACATAAACATGTTTGCTTATGATTGAAACCTTTACTATAAGCTTGATGCTTAAAATCAATTGTTGATTACTTGATACGATTACATGATACTTGATACAATTACATGAGACTTGATTCAATTACATGAGATGTTATACAATTACATGAGACATGATACAAATACATGATACTTGATTCTATTACATGAGATGTTATACAATTACATGAGACATGATACAAATACATGATACTTGATTCAAATACATGAGACATGATACAAATACATGATACTTGATTCAAATACATGAGACTTGATACTAATACATGAGTTATGATTGTTTGGAAACTATGACATGCTACTAGGCCATCATACATGTATCTAACCATAGTCTACGTAATTGCTGAACGTCTGGTATTCCAGAGCTTGTACCTATGGGGTGAGATACATGTAATAACACAAACATAATGATACTCAGCTATTACCTGGTTATAAGTGACATGTAATTGCTGAACGTCTGGTATTCCAGAGCTTTTGTCAGCTTATATGAGGTATGTAAAGGCTAAACATGAAAGTATCGATTCTAAGCTATTACCTGGTTATAAGAGACACGTAATTGCTGAACGTCTGGTATTCCAGAGCTTGTGTCAGCTTATATGAGGTATGTAAAGGCTAAACATAAACGTAACGTTACGGAGCTATTACCTGGTTATAAGGGACATGTAATTGCTGAACGTCTGGTATTCCAGAGCTTTTGTCGGCTTATAAGAGGTATGTAAAGGCTAAACATGGACCTATTGAATGCTAAGCTATTATCTATATAAGAGACATGTAATTGCTAAACTTCTGGTATTCCAGAGCTTTTGTCTGCTTATAGGAGATATGTAATTGCTAAACTATGTGTATGTGAATCTATGATGCTTGACAAACGTGATGAGAAACTAACACTTATGAATACAATAGACATGAAAACTTTGAAACAGATAACAAAGGCTTGATGAGGATTGAGTTGTTTGGTAGGTAAAATGCTTAATTATTATTAACAACAATGTCATATCCGGGTTAGTATGTGGTGGGATGTTGGCTAGGGCTTGTTCCCTTACATATGCCCTATATATAAGCATACCGACTTGGATATTACAGGTGGAGTTAATAAGGTTAAGGTTTTACCGAAGGAGGTTTGTGAAACTATTTGTAAACTTATAAACTATATGAACTCACCAACCGTTGTGTTGACTTGATCTTTTTACATGCTTTCTCAGGTGAAGAACAGGTTTAAGCATAAGCTCTTGGATTTACATACTAGGATGCCCAGATAGAGGACCTAGTAGACTTTTGGGAAGCACAACTTTTGTTGATGACACATATTACTTTTGATATCTTGTAAATATACAAGATAGATACATTATTCTTTTGGATAGGTTTACTTAGTTAAATTGCAGAACATTGCTATTGTAATTTAACTTTGTAATTCTATGTATCATTCGATTGTGCTTTAGATATTCTTAAACGTTGATGCTATGTAAACAATCTGATCATCATGATTATCACCCACGATATCACGCCCCGGGAACCTTCCGCCCGGCGAGGACTCCGATCCAACCCCGCCGGCTCGGGGTGTGACAGATTGGTATCAGAGCTCAAGGTTATAGAGAATAATAGGTCACTTACTTAAACGGTTTGGCCTAGACTATAACTTAGGGACCCTCATGTAGAGAACTCAAGACTTAAGTTTGCATTATGTTTTCTGCATTCGATCATTGCACTAACCAAATTCTTTTGGTTATGATCAGAATGCCGCCGAGAAAACAACCTACTCCGCAAGTCTCTGCTCCTCACTAATCGAATCCTACACCACCGGATTCACCACCGCCACCTCCTCCTCCTCCGCACTCTCCACCGCCAGGCTCAAGCAATACACCGACACTAGATCCTGCTACTTTCGCGTTGGCTACGCTACTGAGTACTCAGCTGACAAGCCAACTGAAAGAGGTCATCCCAGAGATGATAAATCGGATTCAGGGGCATGGCAACACCTCTGCCCATACCACCGGAGAGGCTAGTGGAAAGACTGGTCATACGTCTGATTGCTCCTACAAATCCTTTGTAGGATGCAAACCTCCTAGTTTCACTGGAGTTGAAGGAGCTGTTGGATTAATCCAATGGCTAGAGAAAATGGAGAACACTCTGGACATTAGCAGCTGTCCAGAACACCACAAAGTTCGCTATGCAGCTGGTTCTTTCAGCAAGCGAGCTTTGACTTGGTGGAACGCACAGATAAGAGCCAAGGGAAGAGATGAAGCAATGGCGATGCCCTGGGCAGAATTTAAGCTTCTTCTGAGGAATGAGTTTTGCCCGAAACATGAACTACAACAACTGGAAATTGAGCTCTCGAATCATGAGATGAAGGGAGCTGATCATATGACTTTTACCAATCGCTATCATGAACTGGTAGCCCTGGTGCCAGAAATGGTACCGACCTTGGAGAAACTAATTGATCGCTATGTGGCAGGATTACCTTCATGTATACAAAGCGTTGTACTGGCTTCATATCCTGCTACTTTGGAGTCAGCCATTTCCCTCTCTGCTAAGCTTACCAAAGTAATGGTAAAGTCTGGAGTTTTAAAAGATGAAGCTGGAAAAGCCAAGGAGACAACATCAAAGAAACCCGAGTACCACCCTAAGAAGAAACAAAAAGTCATCAAGAACTATGCAGCTGTTACTCCACTGAGACAGGCACCTGCAGCACCTATCAACCCTGCTACTAGGGGTTATGGAGGGGAATATCCCCAGTGCACAAACTGCAAGTATCATCATCCTGCTGGTGCTCAATGCAGGAAGTGCACGAATTGTGGCCGGTATGGCCACTGGGTTAACAAATGTCGCCTTGCGGTGAATCAAGCAACCAACACTGCAACAAGAGCACTACCACCACTGTCACACCCCCAAATTTCAACTA
The DNA here is from genome assembly GCA_009363875.1 of Mikania micrantha. NCBI lineage: Eukaryota > Viridiplantae > Streptophyta > Magnoliopsida > Asterales > Asteraceae > Mikania > Mikania micrantha. The sequence goes on along the minus strand of CM018680.1, from coordinate 49,672,176 downwards.
ACGGAATCACACCGTTTGGGAGCATGACAAACCAGGATCTCAGATCATTAGACATAGCGAAGACCTCTATATGAATTTCAAAACATACGTTGGTCTTTAAAACATAACTTTCAGAGTTTACAAAAAGTTACGGAAGCGTTTAAAACCATAAACAGTTGTAAAGTAAACATTACAAACCAAAGTACTTAAATATTCAAATGTTCAAATTCAAATTCAAAGTGTTTATAATGCATGAGACTCTATCTTCCTAGTCCATGCCAGCTGTAACGCGCGCCTTAGCGTCATGAGAAAACATGCAAATCAAGTCAACACAATGGTTGGTGCATAACACAGGTTTTCAATAATCACAATGTTCAAAACATCAGTTTGAATAATAAGTTGTAGATAACATAATCACAAATGCACAGTCATGATAGCTAGTCATATAAACTATTTACATACGTGTTCGACACCGAAGCTGACGGATTGCCATGCTATAGCATGTTTTCGCCTTGCCACTATTGTCTATCACAACAATAGTAAAATTGTGTTTGGTCAGTCAAACACCTGCGTAGATCCCATCTACCAGGTGAGGTTTGTCAAACCTAATAGATCTATTTCCAACTACCACGCTTTGTATTACAGCAAACTAAACGGTTCGAGGTGTGTAAGGACTTTCAAGTTGATATGTTTTCACATAATGTAAACAGCTAACTCATGCAAGTGATATGTATCTAAAAACAGTTTGTTGCACATGTTTTCTCCCCAAAACAGTTTAAAATAAGAAAGGGGCCGTGTACGCACCTTTGATAATAGTAGAATGATCAAATACGTGTGAACTTGCGTAGAAATCCTCTACGAAGAATCTGTGATTTAAACAATAACCTAAAGTTATTCGAAATGTCGTTTTGTGCTTAAAATCACATACGTGTCAACACACGTATGTTAAAGTGTCATAAATACGCATATGTGAGTACGCGTGCCTTTGAAATCGTTTAAATAAAATCCTATACGATTTTATTTAATTAAACGTAATTATACGCGATTTCGTGTTCGGATTAAAATATAAATTTTACTGTTCTAACACGTTCGTATTCCCGTTACGGTTCCAACGCAACTCGAACGGATTAAAACGGAGTTGAAACGAATAAAATATGTTCAAAATACTAAAAATACATTAAAACTCCAAAAATGGTTGGGCCGGGACTCGAACCCGCGACCCTCAACTCCAACACACACGCCTTTAACCAGTCAAGCCCGCTAGGGTATCGCGAAAGTAATCAGAAATTAATTGTTTTAACCCCTTTTCCAACCTGATTCCTAATTGTTCTTATAGCCGAAGCATGTTATCTCCAATTGATCCACATTTCGAATCCGATTAACATTAACATCATAGGGCTTTCATTGGACAACAAATTTCGAATCTTTCTGATTAATCAATTTCGATAATCATATCAGTTTGCATCAAAACCCAAGAACGTATTCATCTTATGAACCCTAATCATCGAATTCATCCAATTCGTTACCGAAACCATGAATTGCAATGAGGTTATGCTTAATTGAGGTTGTCTGAATCTACTGATAACATTCAATTCGATTTCTCAACCCATTTTAACCCAATCCCCCAATTCGTTCTTAAAGCATGAACCCTAGAACTAACATCCATCAAATCTTTGTAACCTACTGAAATTGGGACCTGGTTTAGTTACATCGCACCCTTCTGAAACTATTGGTATAGTTTAATTCCATTTTAAAGCTTATTTGATCTAAAACCCCCAAACCGATTCTTAGATGAACCCTAGCTATCGTTCTTGAACAATTCGATATTGGAACCCCGAATTAACATATGGTTAAGTTTAATCGGTTGTTTTAGAAGGTATATGATCAATCACCAACCTGTTTTGATGTCGAATTGTAGTCAAACGACTTCGAGCCCTAGTTTCGGCAATCCTTCGGTCGAACTCCTGTTTCCCAAGCTACTGGAATCAAATTGTGATGTGTAAAAGTTTCTAAATGTGCCGATATGTGATTCTGGAAGTTCAATTGTGAGTGTTGAAATCGAATTGTGTGGTTTTGATATTGAATACCCACGACTTTACCATTTCGAAACGGTTTCCTAATTAATTCGATGATTTATGATCCCCAACGTATAACAACTGTTAATGATCATCATTATGATGATTTGTGGTCAATTAATTCCATCATAACCGATCCTAGCTTACTATTCGAATTCCAATTTAGTTGTTAGGCCGAATTTTGACCTTTAATGTCAAACATGAATCTTTAAAATCAATTACAAGTCTTAATCTTGTAATTATAACAAATTGAAACTGATTTCTATTCAATCAAATCCTTTAGATATGATTTAGCTCGATTGCATAATAATTCGGTTAACAAAATTGAGCCGAAAGTCCCAAATTGTCACTAATTTGGTCCTTTAACTCCTTGTTGGGCTAAATTAAACTAATTGGGCCTCAAAATACCATTGGGCCTATGTAAACTTTACTGGGCCTTCCTAGATTTCATTGGGCCTCCCTGGGCCTTATTGGGCCTTAATTTGTTTACATTGGGCCTCATTTGCCCCTATTGGGCCTAACTTAGTTCTGTTGGGCCTTCATAGACTTTATTGGAACTGATTTGTCTTGTTGGGTCTTCCTTGACTTCACTGGATCTTCTTTGGCTTTACTGGGCCTTCATGGACCTTATTGGGCCTTTATTGGCCTTGTTGGGCCTTCATTGGCCTTGTTGGGCCTACGGAGGTTAACAAGGTTAACTTGAAAAGTCGGATTGTCACAACCACCACCACAGAACCCAGGCAATATCAACAACCGAGACTGTTACAACTGCGGGGAACCAGGTCACTTTTCCCGCAACTGTCCGAAGAAGGTGCCAACTGGAGCACAAGCACCTCGTGGACGAGCTTTTGTCATCGGAGCCAATGCCGCACGCCAAGACCCTAATGTGGTCACTGGTACATTTCTTTTACATGACTCTTATGCATCCATACTATTTGATACTGGTGCAGACCAGAGTTTTATATCATCTGATTTTGCACGACAACTTAGTCTTACTGAGGAAACTTTAGATTCCCCATACATTATTGAAGTAGCGAATGGAAAACAAGTTACTGTTAACACTATACTTAGGAACTGCCCACTTACACTTATAGATCATACATTTTCCATCGACTTGTTGCCGATGGGGTTGGGCAGTTTCGATATCATTGTGGGGATGGATTGGCTCTCACTCAATCGAGTGGAAGTTGTCTGTTCCGAGAAGCTACTTCGGATTCCAATAACGGATGATCGTGTATTGGAAGTTCGTGGGGATCAAGCCAAAAGAAACGTAAAGACCATTTCATGCATAAAAGCGCGTAAGTGTCTGCAAAAGAAGTGCATAGCATTCTTGGCTCATGTGGTGGAGAAAGACAAAGACAAGAAGACAATACAAGACGTACCGATAGTGAAGGAATATCCTGAAGTATTTCCTGAGGATCTACCTGGGTTGCCACCTGTGCGACCGGTAGAGTTTCGTATTGATCTGATTCCTGGAGCAACGCCTGTTGCTAAATCCCCTTATAGGTTAGCACCTTCGGAGATGCAGGAATTATCTAACCAATTACAGGAGCTACTCGATAAAGGTTTCATCCGACCGAGCTACTCACCTTGGGGAGCTCCGGTTTTGTTCGTGAAAAAGAAGGATGGATCCTTTCGGATGTGCATAGACTACAGGGAGCTAAACAAATTAACCATCAAGAATCGGTATCCATTACCGAGGATTGATGTTTTATTTGATCAGTTGCAAGGAGCTCAGTACTTTTCGAAGATCGATCTGCGTTCCGGATATCATCAGCTTAGAGTACAAGACGAAGACATACCCAAGACGGCGTTTCGTACCAGGTACGGGCATTACGAGTTCATGGTGATGCCTTTTGGTTTGACGAATGCACCTGCGGTTTTCATGGATCTCATGAACCGTGTGTGTAAGCCGTACTTAGATCAATTTGTTATTGTTTTCATTGATGACATATTGATCTATTCTAAAAGCAAAGCAGAACACGAGCAACATCTGAGAACGATCTTGGAACTGTTAAAGGAAGAGAAACTCTATGCCAAATTCTCTAAGTGTGAGTTTTGGTTAAAAGAGGTTCAATTCCTAGGCCATGTTGTTAACAGTGAGGGAATTCACGTTGATCCTGCCAAGATAGAGGCAATAAAAGATTGGGACACTCCGAAGACACCTACGGAGATACGTTCTTTTCTAGGCTTAGCAGGCTATTACAGAAGGTTCATCTCAAAGTTTTCTAAGATAGCTCTGCCACTCACAAAGTTGACACAGAAGAACGAGTCGTTTGTTTGGGATCAAAAACAAGAAGAAGCCTTTCAGACATTGAAACAAAAGCTATGTGATGCTCCGATCTTATCTCTCCCAGATGGTTGTGATGACTTTGTTGTTTATTGCGATGCATCCCATCAGGGACTTGGCTGTGTACTTATGCAGCGGGACAAAGTCATTGCCTACGCTTCGAGACAATTAAAGATTCATGAGAAAAACTACACAACTCATGATCTGGAACTGGGAGCAGTGGTGTTTGCACTGAAGATCTGGAGGCATTACTTATATGGAACCAAGTGTACCATATTTACAGACCACAAAAGTCTGCAACACATATTCGATCAGAAGGAACTCAACATGCGACAGCGACGTTGGGTTGAGCTTCTGAATGACTACGACTGTGTGATTAAGTACCATCCGGGCAAGGCAAACGTTGTTGCTGATGCCTTGAGCCGGAAGGAACGGGTCAAACCCTTGCGCGTCAGAGCAATGGGAATGACTGTGCAGACAAGTTTACACGATCACATTAGGCAAGCACAACAGGAAGCAATTGAACGAGGAAACTTGAAGAAAGACTTAGATTGCGGTGTGGAGAAACATTTGGAAACAAAACCGATGGACTTGTTTACTTCAAGGATCGTATCTGGATTCCTGCAGTAGATGAGTTAAGGAAACTTATTTTTGATGAAGCACACAAAACCAAGTACTCTGTGCATCCCGGTGCTGATAAAATGTACCAAGACTTACGTGCATTTTATTGGTGGCCGGGTATGAAGAAAGACATAGCTGAGTATGTTGGTAGATGCCTTACGTGTGCTAAGGTGAAGGCAGAACACCAGAAACCATCTGGTTTGCTGGAACAGCCTGAAATACCACTATGGAAGTGGGAACAGATAGCTATGGACTTTGTTACCAAGCTACCCCGCACTTCCAGTGGACATGATACCATTTGGGTTATCGTTGATCGATTAACCAAATCTGCACACTTTTTGCCGATGCGAGAGACGTACACGATGGATAAACTAGCAAAGCTTTACATCAACGAGATAGTGGTACGCCATGGTGTGCCATTGTCTATCATTTCAGATCGTGATAGTAGATTTACATCAAGGTTCTGGCAATCATTGCAGAAATCTCTAGGGACGCAATTAAACTTGAGTACGGCTTATCATCCACAAACGGATGGTCAAAGCGAACGTACCATTCAAACCCTGGAGGATATGTTAAGAACTTGTGTTCTAGACTTCGGTGGTAATTGGGATTCCCACTTGCCACTAATCGAATTCTCCTACAACAACAGTTATCACAGCAGCATCGGTTGTGCCCCATTCGAGGCTCTTTATGGCCGGAAATGTCGGTCACCGATCTGTTGGTCAGAAGTGGGAGACAATCGTATCACGGGGCCAGAACTTATTCAAGAAACTACAGACAAGATTGCTCAGATACAACAAAGACTACAAGCGACACGAAGCAGACAAAAGAGCTATGCTGATAAACGGCGTAAGCCGTTGGAATTCCAAGTGGGAGATCGTGTTATGCTTAAGGTTTCTCCTTGGAAAGGCGTAGTCCGTTTTGCAAAAAAAGGCAAACTAACACCACGATACGTAGGACCGTTCGAAATCATCGAACGTATTGGTCCTGTAGCATACAGATTGAACTTACCGGATGAACTTAGTGGTGTACATGACGTGTTTCACGTCTCAAACTTGAAGAAATGCCTTGCTGATGAAACTCTTATCATACCAATTGAAGAAATTCAATTGGATGAAAACTTACGTTTTGTTGAAGAACCATTGGAGATTATGGATCGTAAAGTTAAGCAACTGAGACGAAGCCGTATTCCTATTGTTAAAGTTCGTTGGAACTCAAAGCGCGGACCTGAGTTTACTTGGGAACGTGAAGATCACATGAGAAACAAGTATCCCCAACTCTTTGCCGAGGAAGTCGTACCGAATAACGAGTCTTAAATTTCGGGACGAAATTTCTCTAACAAGGGGAGACTGTAACATCAGTGCCGGACGCGTGCCGGAACAGTGATTGTAACAGTAAACATGTACAGTGATTCAGGTACACATTTCGTTAAACTATGTTTAGACTATTGATGCATTTGATTAGCATGAAACTATTAAACGATTGTCTGAAACTGACTGAAACCTTAGGGTTTAACAGTCAGAAACATGTCATACAACACAGTGTTGAAACGCAAATACTTGATATGATATTAGTTGGCATAAACGTATGTGAGGAAACAAAACAAAATCTTTACGGTTATTGTTGCGGAATGCTAAACCGACGAGTTATTCGTATAGGTGACGATCTGTACGAATGATTCTGATAGTTTAACGTTCTGAAATAATGACTTAACAGTAGAAAACAAGAATCAGAAAGCTAAACCATCGACGTGTTCGTTCGAATGACGATTCAAACGAATACGCGCGATGGTGACGCGATCTGATGAAACGATAACGAAAACGAATAACGATTCGAACGATCATAAATTTAAAGAAATATAATATTTCTTATTTTACAATTTTGAAACTCATCATAAAATAATTTAAATTTTATTTATTTTATTATATCGCGAATAAATTTACGAAACGTGAAAATTAATACAACGCGTAAAATCTTATAATTTGATATTTAATTTTACGCAACGATATTTAATATAATACTTAATAGTATTTATAAGTTAGTCATCCTAAAATAAATTCTTTTTAATTTATTCACGAAAAATACGCGTAAAGTGCCGAATACACGACAAAACCGTAAACCGAGCAACCGAAACGAACCCGGAGACCCACGGGTTATATAAACCCTAAATTGAGTCATTTACCTCATTGTTTACAAACTCATTCTCTCTCTACCCACCAAAACCGTCCACCTCTCTCCTCAACAACAAAAATCACCATTTTCAAGCTTTGGAGCTTGATAACTTGCTCAAAACTCCACCAATTTGCGTGATGTTGGAGCCTACACAAAGATCTTGAAGTCCTTTACACGAAAGTACAACTCATCTGAGATTTCCTTCGGCCAAATCCAAGGTATGAAACATCAAAGTGGCTGAAAACTAGGGTTTTCGTGACTCCTTTGTTCATCACCTTCTAGCCGGCTTCAAGCCCTTTCTCTCGAACCCTACACACTCTAAAACGTTTAATGGTACACTCACGCTGGAGAAGCAACCCTGAAACAACCTAGAATCGGATGAAGATGATGATGGCGTGCTAATGGTGATGACAGTGGGTCGGCCGAACCTTACATGGTGGCCGAACCCACACCCTAGACGACCGAACCCTAGTTCTCTCACGAATCTTTGACCTCACACGAACCCTAGCCGAACTCATGGGGATGAACGAACCCTCTTCCTCCCGAACCCTCGACCAACGAACCTTGTGGGCGTGTGTACAGCCACGAACCTTGGCATCGACGAACCCCTGCTCAACATTCTGATGCCGAACCCTACTCAGCAAATCCAAGCCAGCCGAACCCTGCAACAATGTCGACGAACCCTTAAGCAAAACTTTGGCCTACGAACCCTTTTCATACCACTTGCGAACCCACTGCCGGACCTACTGTTCAAATGAACGAACCCATGCATTACTGGTAGCCGAACCATGGTGTGCTTCCAGGTGACCGAACCTTGACCAGATAGGATTCGCTGGAGGTGACTCCATGTCCTTCTGTTGATCATGATTAGCCCAAACAATGAGGCCCAAATCCTTTTCTTAGCATCTAATCAGTAGGTTGCTAAAGCCCATTAAAAAGGAATAGGCCCAGCAGCTCTAGTCGGCCCACACCCCTCTAGGCAGCCCACCTCGAAAATACATGGGCCTCAACCTCATCCTTGGCCCAATATCTAACCGACCCAAATTACTTTGGCCATTCGAGTGGGATTAGAACATGTTGTTTTATTTCTTGTTAGTGAATCATGAACCTCTTGTGACCCATGAAGCTCTCGGCCCAATTACTTTTAGCCGGCCCATATAGTTGGGTTCTAAACTCATAATCGGCCCACTTGTGTTTGAAGTCACGTATTTCCTAAGTCCAAAGATAACGCGAATGGTTTATAAGATTATCCGGCTCAAGGGATGTAAGAAATTTATAAACGTTTAAATGAGAGTGGATAATAATGATAATAATGAACCAACGCTTTAATGAAACAAACATTTCCTTAATATTGTTATAAAATGATCACAAGTTGCAAGATGTGGTGAAAATCTTAAATAACAATTTATGGGTGATGATCAAATAAGACATCTTTAACAAAGAATTATTGGAGCCGGATAACAAACCAGATTCGTAAGTGTTAGTCAACTTTAGGACTAACACCTACACGCACAACAAACTCTTATGAACTCATATTTATAAACTACAACATCATGAAATCAATACAGGAGCTTGAACATTATAACAAGAGCAAACAAAGAGCGCGTGCATCTTTATTCTACTTAGTCAAGCACTACGGACCTAAGGTGAGTTCATTTGTCCCCTTTCAAACTTATTTGTTTTAAATTCGGGACTGAGAAGCATGTTAAACATTTTATTAAAATGTTATTTAATGCTTTAAACATAAACATGTTTGCTTATGATTGAAACCTTTACTATAAGCTTGATGCTTAAAATCAATTGTTGATTACTTGATACGATTACATGATACTTGATACAATTACATGAGACTTGATTCAATTACATGAGATGTTATACAATTACATGAGACATGATACAAATACATGATACTTGATTCTATTACATGAGATGTTATACAATTACATGAGACATGATACAAATACATGATACTTGATTCAAATACATGAGACATGATACAAATACATGATACTTGATTCAAATACATGAGACTTGATACTAATACATGAGTTATGATTGTTTGGAAACTATGACATGCTACTAGGCCATCATACATGTATCTAACCATAGTCTACGTAATTGCTGAACGTCTGGTATTCCAGAGCTTGTACCTATGGGGTGAGATACATGTAATAACACAAACATAATGATACTCAGCTATTACCTGGTTATAAGTGACATGTAATTGCTGAACGTCTGGTATTCCAGAGCTTTTGTCAGCTTATATGAGGTATGTAAAGGCTAAACATGAAAGTATCGATTCTAAGCTATTACCTGGTTATAAGAGACACGTAATTGCTGAACGTCTGGTATTCCAGAGCTTGTGTCGGCTTATATGAGGTATGTAAAGGCTAAACATAAACGTAACGTTACGGAGCTATTACCTGGTTATAAGGGACATGTAATTGCTGAACGTCTGGTATTCCAGAGCTTTTGTCGGCTTATAAGAGGTATGTAAAGGCTAAACTTGGACCTATTGAATGCTAAGCTATTATCTATATAAGAGACATGTAATTGCTAAACTTCTGGTATTCCAGAGCTTTTGTCTGCTTATAGGAGATATGTAATTGCTAAACTATGTGTATGTGAATCTATGATGCTTGACAAACGTGATGAGAAACTAACACTTATGAATACAATAGACATGAAAACTTTGAAACAGATAACAAAGGCTTGATGAGGATTGAGTTGTTTGGTAGGTAAAATGCTTAATTATTATTAACAACAATGTCATATCCGGGTTAGTATGTGGTGGGATGTTGGCTAGGGCTTGTTCCCTTACATATGCCCTATATATAAGCATACCGACTTGGATATTACAGGTGGAGTTAATAAGGTTAAGGTTTTACCGAAGGAGGTTTGTGAAACTATTTGTAAACTTATAAACTATATGAACTCACCAACCGTTGTGTTGACTTGATCTTTTTACATGCTTTCTCAGGTGAAGAACAGGTTTAAGCATAAGCTCTTGGATTTACATACTAGGATGCCCAGATAGAGGACCTAGTAGACTTTTGGGAAGCACAACTTTTGTTGATGACACATATTACTTTTGATATCTTGTAAATATACAAGATAGATACATTATTCTTTTGGATAGGTTTACTTAGTTAAATTGCAGAACATTGCTATTGTAATTTAACTTTGTAATTCTATGTATCATTCGATTGTGCTTTAGATATTCTTAAACGTTGATGCTATGTAAACAATCTGATCATCATGATTATCACCCACGATATCACGCCCCGGGAACCTTCCGCCCGGCGGGGACTCCGATCCAACCCCGCCGGCTCGGGGTGTGACAGTAAACTAAAGCTATGATGAGGAATGAATCGAATGATAGGTAAAATGCTTAATTATCATTAATAACAATGTCCTATGTGACTTAGTATGTGGTGGGACGGCGTCTGGGCGGGTCGTAGGCTCGACTCAGGGTTATGCCCTATACATAAGCATACCGAGTTGGATGATACAGGTGTTGTTAATGAGGTTAAGGTTTTACCGAAAGAGGTTTGATAAAGTTATTTTCTTTTAAACTTATAAACTCCATGAACTCACCAACCATTGTGTTGACTTTGTTTTCTTACATGCTTTCTCAGGTGACGCACAGGAATAAGCTTAAGCTTTTGGACTGCATACTAGGATGCCAGTTAGCAGACTTAGTAGACTTTTGAAGAAGCACATATTTAGCTAAGGATGTGAATCACTTTTGATATCTTGTATAGATACAAGATAGGAAACATATGATTCTTTTGTTAGGTTTACCGGGTTAAATTACTGAACATTGATATTGTAATTTAACTTTGTAATCCTAGTTAAATGTTTGATTGTGCTTTAGTTATTCTTAACATTGATGCTATGTAAACAATCTGATCATCACGATTATCATCCACGATATCACGCCCCGGGAACCTTCCGCCCGACGGGGACTCCGATCCAACCCCGCCGGCTCGGGGTGTGACACACAACTACATATAACACAATGTTATACAACACAACTTCATATAGCACAATAATGAAATACCAGAATATTTTATAACACAATTCTGTTATAACACATTTTGTTATTTCCTTATTGTGTTATATGCCATTGTGTTATAACTTATTCTCTTATTTTCTTATTGTGTTATGTATCATTGTGTAATGTAACATTGTGTTATAACACAATTGTATATAACACAATTACATAAATAAGTAAATCACATGAGATAAAAGACAATGCTATAAAACACAATTTCAACTAACAAATAAAAAAATAACAGAATGAGTTATAACACAAGCATATATAACATAATGAATTATAACACAATAACACAATAAGAGGATCAGTCATTGTGTTTTGTTTGTATACTTACAATCATTGGAATAGTGCAAAACAGCCTATGAATTGAATCCCTTGATCTCTTCCGCTCTTCTCGGTTTAGAATATGAGCCCATGCATTTATAACATCAACATAAACTTCCAGACCTGGTTTCAAACTGTCAAACATTACCCTTGTAGACGATATAACATCTGAAATGAGAAACATCAAGTCCCTGCAAAAGAAGAAAATTATCAATCTGATAATGTAATTGATAATATTGTGTAATCTGCAAAAGAAAATCTTATAGGTTATAATGTGACTTACCAACATTCTTCACTTGCAGCAAATATATATGAAGAAAGATTATTTTCAGTACTGGTTCTTTTATCAGCCATCACAACCTACCTTTGAATGTATGGTGAACACAAAACTTCAGGTAACACCTTTTTTCTTTGGGGTCTTTTAGGATTTTTACTTCACATTCCTCAGGTCGTACACTGCTAACAGGATCAACAACGCACAACATTGCTTTTTCTGATGTTTGATATTCTTGTCCTTTACTTTGTAACAATGGCAACTCACTTATTACTTTAGCAATCTGAACTTCAAGATTCTGAATTTGTTCGTCATCTTCAGTTTGCATTCCCCCAACAGTCTCTTCTTCTGCCAAAACCACCTCAACAGTATCATTTTGTTTGTCACCCATTGTGTCTTCTTGAATTGGACCTTGATCAACACTGTCATTGTGTTTGTCACCCATTGTGTCTTCTTGAATAGGTTCTTCAATATGTTTTTCAAACATTGTGTTTTCTTGGATTGGATCTTGATCAACAATTTCATTGTGTTTTTCTCCCATTTTGTCTTCCTGCATAGGTTCTTCATTCTTTGATTCACTCATTGTGTTTTCCTTATCTGCATCTTGATTTCCTCCTCCAGCAACTTCTTCTTCAATCGATTGTGTTTCTTGACTTTCCCCTAACAAATTGAAGCTTGGGCCCTCAAACAATCGATCAACTGTTTTCTTCAATGCTTTATTCTCCAATTCAATCAATGCGTTCTTCTCCATCTCAATAAATTCTTGTAATAGTGATGGGCTGACATCAAGTGGGGAGATGCTAGGAATATCGTAATTGTTTTCTGGTTCCATAACTGGTATATAATCTTCCTCCATTTCAGTTTTACTGTATTTCTCAACAGATGTTTTCCATTGTATTTCTTTTTCTTTGATGAGAATACTTCCTGGATAAAGTTTATTTGCTTCATCCAACAACTCCCTCACTTTGTTGGCATGTTCTTCAAACAGGATCAATGCTTTGCTAATCATCTGTGATGTATCCTGTGATAATTTTTTATACGATTTTTAATTATAATGTGTGTAAAAAACAAATGTATACATAATATACCTCTTCTGTTTGAACTGTTGCCTCTTTTTCTACAACTGTTTCATCAACATTGATGCCGACTTCTTCTTCTTCTTTGTCATCTAAACAATAATATATAACACAATGAGATAAAACAATATTATAAAGCATATTGTTTTACAGAATAATCACGTATATAACACAATGAGATAATACAATGATATTACACAATCAGATATAACACAAATAGATAAAAATATTTTTATAACACAATATTTTTATATAACACAATGAGTATTTGACACATTAATATATAACACAATCAATATTTAACACATCAATATTATAACCCAGCGTATTATTACACAATACCATATAACACAACCAGATATAACACAAATAGATAAAAATATTTTTATATAACACAATGAGTATTTAACACATTATTATCTAACACAATGAGTAATTAACACAGTGTTAAACACAGTGCAAATATTTTTATATAACACAAGTAGTATTTAACATATAACACAATTTCATCTAATTGTGTCATATAACAGAATAACAGATAACACAATAACAAAAAAACTGGATGATACATAACGCAATTACATTTAACACAATGTTACATTACACTATGATACATAACACAATAAGAAAATAAGAGAATAAGTTATAGCACAATGGCATATAACACAATAAGGAAATAACAGAATATGTTATAACACAAGAAGATATAACACAATATTATATAACACAATCACATATAACATACTAAGATATAATACAAGGGCATATAACCAATTTTTTTTGTACCTCCTTTTGAAGATTCTTCATTTTCAGTAGTATCAGTTTGTGCAACTTGAACTTTAGGGGGTCTTTTGATTTTAATTTTAACTTTCAATCCTCCTTCGGTCTTTTTTTCCTCATGATTTGAGTTTTCATTTCCAGCTATCAATTCGAGTTTCTCCTCAAACTCTTGCAATTTTGTCAAATTTATTCCCTCAAGTTTTTTTGGTTGATTCAACCATTGGTCCTTGCTAGTTTGTTTTTCATAGAAGTATAAAACCTAGGTTTATTAAAAAAGAAACAACAATATTAATATACACAGCATGTTATTGTGTCTAATGAATAATGACATTGTGTTATATAATATTTGTGTTATATGACATTGTGTAATATAATATTTGTGTTATATGATATTTGTGTTATATGAAATTGTGTAATAAACATTTTATCGCAAGTAAAACTAGAGGCCCGTTAAACAGTTCATCCTCGCCACCATTCCATGTTTGTCTTGTTTTCCGAAGACAGGTTAACACATAATCACACCAACTCAATTTCTTCACATCCATTTTAGTTGTAACTAAGGTGAGGAATCTTTGGTTGACAGTGTTGCTTTTCATTGATTCTCCCATTATAGAAAAGAACATCACCAAAAAGTTGAGCTTAAACATTCTACCAGAATCGTTTCTGGTTGTTAAGTGCTGAGCAAAATCTTTCATTGAAATATTTTTTGGTATGTCTGTCCCAAATTGACTTCTCCATTCACTGACGACCGCATCATTAGAATTAGGTCGGAATTTCTCATGAACCATGATTTTACCATTTGGTATCCAAATACCAAATGGATCAAATCTGGTGTTATCTTGAACTGACTGGACCCAATATTCTGAACATCTGTTTCTGCATTGTAGTTCTTTAAAAGCCAGTAACCAAAGGCAGTCGGTATTGTGTGTAACTTTAAACACAACACTTCACCAAAACCCATTTCTTTAACTGCTTTCTTTTGATCTTCATTTAGTTTTTCCAAAAAATTTATCAGGTTTGCTGGTGAACACCTCATGAAAATCTTTTGACCAGTGTACTCAAAATAAGGTGATTGATTCTCCTCTAACTTTTCAATATTTCCCTTTGACTTTTTCACCGTCACCTTTTCAGCTTGTTGACTTGTTTCTATTTTTCTTTTTGAACCTGCTTCTTTCAGTTTATCAACCTTCTTAGCTTTCAATTTCAGCTTTTGTTTTATTTCTTTGTTTGGCTTAAGAAACTCTTTGATTGGTTTATCAGAGTCAGAATTATCTTTGTCATTTGCTGCATAAAAATGAAACAATACAATTATTACACAATAATAATATATGTGTTATACTATAATAAAAGTTGAGTATACTAACATTCATTATCAATTTCTTCATTGTCCAAAGTTATTGGGTTGGACTCCTCATTAGTGAATCTACCAAACCACTTCATTTTAATTCTTTCACTTTTCCGTTTACGTAATAGAACTATTCAAAACAAATTTAAGTTACCACAGTAGAATATACATAATAAGTATAACACAAATAAACACAAAACAACATTGTGTATAATTCTTGACACAATGAAACAAAACACATTGATGTTTTTACCCATTGTTTCTAAAAGTTCTAACCTAGCCAAACCATTGTGCCAAACATGAAACAGAGAGGACCACATAAAAGACACAACAGAAAATAATTTTTGACACTATGAAACAAAACACATTGATGTTTTTAGCCATTGCTTCTAAAAGTTCTAACCTAGCCCAACCATTGTGCAAAACATGCAAAAGATAAGACCACATAGAAGACACAACAGAAAATAATGTTTGACACAATGAAACAAAACACATTGATGTTTTTACCCATTGTTTCTAAAACTTCTAACCTAGCCCAACCATTGTGCAATACATGCAACAGATAGGACCACATAGAAGACACAACAGAAAATAATTTTTGACACAATGAAACAAAACACATTGATGTTTTTACCCATTGTTTCTAAAACTTCTAACCTAGCCCAACCATTGTGCAATACATGCAACAGATAGGACCACATAGAAGACACAACAGAAAATAATATTTGACACAATGAAACAAAACACATTGATGTTTTTACCCATTGTTTCTAAAACTTCTAAGCTAGCCCAACCATTGTGCAAAACATGCAACAGATAGGACCACATAGAAGACACAACAGAAAATAATGTTTGACACAATGAAACAAAACACATTGATGTTTTTAGCCATTGTTTCTAAAAGTTCTAACCTAGCCCAACCATTGTGCCAAACATGAAACAGAGAGGACCACATAGATTACACAACAGAAAATAATGTTTGAAACAACGAAACAAAACACATTGATGTTTTTACCCATTGTTTCTAAAACTTCTAACCTAGCCCAACCATTGTGCAATACATGCAACAGAAATGACTCAGTCGACACTACGATTAGACACAATGTAATTAAAACTATTTTAAATGTACATGGAATTGTTTCTTCATTTTGTTGTGTCTGATCGTTTTTTACGCTCTGTTCTTCAAGTTGAGAAATCGGAAGCATCTTTGTCGCCTCTCCATCGTTTGCCATTGATGATCTTTGCGGTGATTGTTGAGTAGCGACTGTTTGCAATCCTGAAGTAATCATATTCGCTGCATCTCTGTCGTTCGCCATTGTTGATTGCGGTTTTCTTCGAACAAACTGAAGAAGGTTCTGGTTATCGGAATTGAAGAGACGAACGAAGACGCGATTGAGCAAATGACGATCCTACCCTTCCGCGTGTTTTAACTGCCTTATTAATCCGAAAAATTTGGAAATGGATATCAGCCCTTGATTTTTTGATCTAAAGGCTATTAATACTTCTCACACTTTTTATTTTAAAAACCCTATTTAGCATAACCCCACCCTATATATATATAAATAGGAATGTACGTTCAAATACAAATAGAGAGTTTTGTAAAAATGGTAGGAACCAATCATGTGTTAACACATGTATTGCTATTTAATTATAATATGAGGGTAATTTAGTAAGTTTAAAAATAATGTAGATTTAATAATCCCTAAATTATAGGAAGATTCTTAATCAGTTACATATGAATTTTTATTCCAAATATACACCAATTTTATGCGATTAAAAAGTTTTAACATCAAATAAAACTTCATAATCGTGTCTGAGTATTTCGATTCAATAAGAAATATTGAATAGATGATTTCATAGAAACACATGATACAAAAATATTGGTATATATTAATATGTACTAACATAAAAAATTATAATATTCTGACAAGATTTTGTATTAATAGCACAAAGCAAAACAAACAAACAAGATTGCTAACAAGTATATGATTAAGTATATGTGTTGATATATGCAAACATGTACTAATAGCACACATTAGCACATAACAAAACGTGCAAACAAAAACTGTTAACATGTATATGATTTTGTATACGTGTTGATATATGATAACATGTACTAATAACACATATTAGCACAAAGAAAAATAAGCAAACAAGATTATTAATAAGTATATGATCATGTATATGTGCTAATATATGCTAACATGTACTAATAGCACATATTAGCACATGGCATAAAGCATAAAGTCAACCGATTGATTCCTTGAAAATTGTAACTGATAGTGTATCATTTAAATGAAGTGTGATTTTAGCAAATTTGGTTAATGCAAATTCCTTTTATACTCTTATTTCCATTATAAACAACGTATTAATTACAGTTTTGTCATTAGTTCTTTTATGACCGTTGATGATAATATATTAAAGATTCAGATCGTTTCTCATTATTTTTATAAAACTATCATTTTGTACAATAACCTTACTCTCTCTCTCTATATATATATATAACCGGTTTATTTAATTACGTCAATTCAGTTATTTAACCATTGAAACAAATATTTCAAGTATTTACTTTATCAAAATATAAGTGTTATAGTTCTCTCTAAATAAGAATCGATATGATTAACAACTATAACTAATATATGACCGAATTGAAAACTTGAATCGAAACCGACCCGCATGCAAATAAATTTCACTCCATGGTTTTTCACATAATTGTAACCGCCTTAGAAGTCTCCATGGGACTAGTTATGAACTTGAAGTGAAAATAACTAATGAGAAGAAAATGATCAGACAAAATTAATTGCTAATAAATGTCTCACACGATTTCTATTACCAATTGTTACAACTCCCGATCATCTCAAGTACCGACTAACATAAACTATCAAATGGTGTACTCCTAATTTCAGGGCCATAGATACTTTGAACAACCTGCATAAGAACATAAGATATTGGGTCATCGGAAGCCATTGGTATTTCAACTCTTGATTCAAACCATTCCCGCCAACTTCTATGTTACCGGCAACGATGTCGTAGGTCGTCATCATCAGTTAACCGAAGACGGACACCGCATACGACAACTTATATTGCATCCTTTGGTCGTCTAGAATAGCGGCTTTGTTTAAACACATCCATACAACCCCGCAATTATCGGGTGCAACACGAAGAGAAAACAAGCACGTGTGCGAACCGACAACTGACAACCCACGAATCTCGGGTCAACACACGATTGGTCACTGGATAACTTTGAACCACGATTAAGCTTACTCATCGAGATTTGGATTGATTGCTTATTATTTGATAACAATTGTTGATTATTTGCTAAGGCTAAGATACGGATTTCACGTCTTTTCTATCAGAGTATATTTTGTTTTGATTCGTTTGTGGTACGGATTTTTCTTCCTTCACATCATAGTATAAATTATATTTTGTTTCTTCTTACATGGACTTCATTTCTTTCATCATAGTTATATGCCTCGCTTCTTGCTTTTATTGATTCGACTTTGTTATGCATGTGATATTGTTAATTAATTGTACTCGTTATCACATGTTTCGATTACTGATAGAAAATGGATTGTGATCAATCTTATTATTAGAAATTGCTATACATTGAACTTATTTTTTAGTTTATATTCCGATACCCGAGCAAAGCCTCCTACGGGAGACCTAATTGTATTGTATTGTATTGGTGGGTTAGTGATGTACAGATGTGGACACCATCCTAATTCACACTAGCATATTTGGGTCTATGGATTCTATGCACACCTATTGTATTGTATTGTATTGTATTGTATTGTATTGTATTGTATTGTATTGTATTGTATTGTATTGTATTGTATTGTATTGTATTGTATTGTATTGTATTGTATTGTATTGTATTGTATTGTATTGTATTGTATTGTATTGTATTGGTGATTTAAA
Source organism: Mikania micrantha (assembly GCA_009363875.1). Classification (NCBI taxonomy): domain Eukaryota; kingdom Viridiplantae; phylum Streptophyta; class Magnoliopsida; order Asterales; family Asteraceae; genus Mikania; species Mikania micrantha. The sequence continues at coordinate 49,653,262 of CM018680.1, read as the reverse complement.
GGTGGGTGCCAACATCTTTACTCACACCTATTGAATTGTATTATATTGTACTGTGCTCAATGGTATCTCTCCACATGTTGTGGCTTATCTGATCACATTCTTGTCTTGATTGTTTTAACTATATTGTTTCCGCTGCACATTGCTATCGTGGTACTGTTATTACGATTGTTATTATAGTTTTCTTTTGTTATTCACATTGACATCAAAACATCAGTTCGTTATATATATATTTTTGGTTTCCTTATTATCAATCTCATCATTATTACTATTGGTCCTTCCATGACTGAGCATTCGTTAGGCTCAACCGTATTTTTTTGTGTTTTGTTTTGTTTTGTCTGCACGACAGGTACTCATGGAAATCAAGGGATGTGTGAAGAGAAACACGAGATTCATAAATTTAAATAGATTAAGAAAAATTATTAATGTAATTAGGTATTTGTATTATTTTAATTGTTAAACGATAAATTATTCAAATTTGGAATTATGTTTTGTTCTGATATCTGTAAAAGTGACACGTCAGCCCTAGCCGGGTTAGGGTGTTACACCAACAAACATACGTATCACACCACACCACAAATTAGTTCATAACTAAGGAGTCATTCCGTTTACATACCTGAACACAGGCAAAAACATTTGGGTGTAGCCTAAGCTTACTTCAAGGACCTAGCTAAGTCGAAAACTCCTCAGGTAAGCTTTCAACAAAAGGTCGAAAGTCGAAGTTTCCCGACCATTGAGATCTTGACTTTGATTTTGATACGGAAAATCTCTCATACTGAAACGTATCCAATTGATCCCAACCATTTCCTTCACACCCTAATATACTCAATGACATCCAAATACATGTTATTTGAATTTCAAAGAGGTCTTGATAGTCAAATTAACATACATCAACAAAATTTATAACCCACTTAGCAAATAAATTACACATGTTATGTATAAAACATTGTTACATGTTGTTTTCACCCAAATGCATTTAAACACAAAACCATCTTTCACACGGATGTAGATCATTTCATTACCACATGAAAATGGATTTCAAATAAACCTTCACATGAATATAGATTATCTTCATGATAAAATCACCTAAAATCCCATTAATTAGTAATCATGCATTATCATCATCATCAATTCTCTACCACATGATTTTGATAATTCTAATAACAATAATCAGATCAAGTTTATCACCTTTACAACCTTAAATCGAGATTTAAAACCAAAATCTTTATAACTCATATAAATATCAAGAAGAATGGCTTAAATACTTATCAAAGAATTTGATTGCATTACAGAAGATTATTTTGGTCTTTCATTTTGAAATTTAGCACCAAAATCACAGGGGATTTATGAAGATTTTTATTGATGAAGGACTATTTTCCTCTTTCTATTCTCTAATCGTCAACTACACCCCAAAGAAGACGCAATTTTTACCAACTAAAACTTGTGTAATTCTAACTGTCATTTAATTCAAGTTTTAGGGTTTGGCACAATTTACTCCACTAGCTTCATTTGTCTCACATCTAACTTTAACTATTTCAACTAAATTAGCAGTAGTTAAATAAATATTAAAATGTATTACAACCGGTTAAACACTTTTAATTATGGTGATGAAAACTATTCATTATTTTATTTATGTTATTACAATAGTATTCAAAACAGATCATTACAAACTAACACTATTTTACAAAAGAAAATGTTCTATTCACATTCATGCCAGCTATAATTTTTTGCTATAAATTTATAATTTTTTAAAACAACCTATAAATTTACACTCATTACTTGAAATTTGTTTGCTATAAACCGAATAAATACAAATAATACTTTGGGGATGTGAATTTGGGTGCAATGGCAAAACCATATGAAGCTAGAGAATACTTGGTGTAAAAAGATTGTTACATCTAACTCCTCAGTTAGTTGTTAATTACTTGTTAATGTGATATTAACTCATTTCATTTGATAAATGTTTATCCTATAGATGTAAAATCACTAGTTTAAATGAATCCATCAAAAAGTAGATTAGTTTAAATAATTTACAAATAAAAGTATGATATATTTATATTTATAAAAATGTTGTAAATTAGTTGTAGTGTAGACTGTAAGCTATGTTTTCAAACCCGGACGTCAAACCGAACACCTTACTGGTTACTGATCGGACCGGTTGAACTTGATTCAGGAGTCAGATGACATAATAAATATATAAAAAAAATTCCAAAAAAATTATTCAATTATAAACACATTTAAACAAACATAATCATGTTAAAAAATACAATGTTTGATTTTAATGTTTAATTCTTTGGATTTTAGTTAAAAAAGAACTTGAAATCCGATTTGACCAGTGAATCGGTTGCCGGTTCAACCAGGTGATGACCCCCGGTTCTCGGTTCAACCGGCCAGACCAGCCCGGTTTTTAAAATATTGATTGTAAGTGAATTATGATTAACATCTAACCCTTAAATAAAAATAATGATAAACTTCAAATCACCTAATGTTTTATTTATTCTTTAACTAGGTTAGTAACCTATGTATTACACGGGTTGATCATCAATGAAAATAATTATATTATTTTCTTAAACATTAATTTTTTCAATGTTTGTTTCCTTAAACATTTTGTTTTAAAACATTGTTTTAAATTGTATATTTTATAAAATTGGTTTTCTTAAATGTGTTTTATTAATATTAATTTATTTTTAATGTATTAAAAATATTTTTTTTAATTAAAAATGTATAAAAAATATATATAATATTTAATATGATTATTTAATATGAGGTAAATTTAATAGAAGAGAGATGTGGGAAATCAAAGTTGAGATACGATAAGAACGTATTATATGCTCTTATATACTTTGATTTGTTATAATAGACAGATAGATTAAAAATGTATTTAAAACATTCTCGAATACAAACTCTTATAAAAAACGAGGGTGTGTCTAATTCCTAGGGTCCATCAAGTCCGGACAAGACTACCAGTGCGATCAACCGGTCATCACTCATCACTCTTCGACCGACCGATCGAAAAGGGGGGAGACCCGACAAACACTCTGCATCACCAACAACACATGGAAGACGCTAAGGCCATGGCTGCTCATCAGCAGCAGCAGCAGCAGCAACAGTTTCTAATGCTCCAACAACAACAACATCAAAATCAAAACCAAAATCAGCATCAACAGCAACAATTCCTTCTGTTGCAGCAACTCCAGCAGCAGCAGAAACAGCAGCAAGCAATCTCTCGATTCCCCTCCAACATCGATGCACATCTTCGACCGATACAACGCCCCATCACCAACCAACAACCGCAGAACACCAACCCTAACCCTAATTTGATACAAAACCCTAATTCTGTGATCTTGAATTCGCAGATTAGACCACTGAATCGAACGCAGGCGAATCCTTCTGCTTCTCCTCCGGCGAACCAGGCGGAATTGCAGATGGCGTACCAGGATGCTTGGCGTGTCTGCCATCCGGACTTCAAGCGCCCATTTTCTTCACTGGAAGACGCTTGTGAGAGGTGATCGATCGTTACCCTTTTTTCTTCATTTCTACTGCTTTTATAACTGATTATGTGTTTGGGTAAATTTGATTACGGTTCTTGTTTTCTGATCTAGATTAGGGTCAAATGGGTTAAACACTGTTTAGGTAAAAATTGATTGACAAAAAGTGATTACGACTCAAGTTATGTGATTAATTATGATCAATTTAGTCGGAGTTGTAGAGCTTGTTGTAACAAACTTGGTTGTCTAGATAATGTGAATTTATCCTACTATCCATGACTTTAAGCACCTCTTTACATGTGTTTTGCACTAATCTGATATTTCTGGTCTAGAAGGGGGAGTCACAGTTTAAATCCGGAATGTATTCGGTATTTCATGCTAAAATGTATCTACATTAAGACTATGAACTTACATGTTTAAAGATTGATGTTCATGCGAATGCAAAAGGCTGCAAATTCTTTATATGTTAGGGTTTGATGTGTTGATTCTATTTATAGCTTTTGTTTACTGTCTGTGAATCTGTGATTGAACATAATCACTTGTTTTTCTTACTTTGCTTGTGTGTATGCATTTGTTACGTTGTTTGATAATAATGCCTTAGTTGGATACCTCTGATGATGGAGCTTAATCAGTTTATTTGATAGTTTTTTGTTTGAACTACATTCTTGAAACTCCAGTGGTCACTGTGTGCTTGTATGTTTTAAGTGGGCAGATAATTCCTACCATTGAATCCTTTCACAAAACATATGTAATGATTTATGTCGAAACGTGAACCGGCTTGGTTATGTAGACAAAAACAAGTATGTTGCAATTGTTATTGGTGTATCTTGGTAAAATGCAAGTACATTTCTATCCAGATTCACTGTCAGCTGTAACCAACATGTGGTAACTTTGATTCACATGTCACCATTAGTAAGGAGTGGTTTCATGCAATGCATGAACCAGTATGTTAATAGCTTAATATAAAAACTAGGCATGACATGTTCGTGTTTAATGCATACAACCTCTGAGGCTTCCTTATTTAAAACAAATTAGATTATTATTGTGATGATATAATTTGAGTAAATAAATGGCACTTCACCGTAAAGTTTTTGGTAGGAAACCCAATTGACCTGGCCTGTTTCAACCCACTTCAGAAAACTTGCCCAATTTGATCATTACCCAACTATTGTGCATTTGTGCTACCTCTATAGGAAACATTTCATTCTGTGCTACCTCTATAGGAAACATTTCATGACAGAATGATACAAACCTAACTAGGGGTTCAGGTCAGGGTCCAAATTCTGGATTGGGGCAAGCCCAGTTGCTGCTGGGCTGTTGGGAAATATTCAAAAATCAAAATTACAAGAGGTGGGGAAATTGCGGGAAGTTTGGAGCGATACAAAAATTCAGGAGAGGGGGGCAAAACTGCTGAGATGCTGCTGCTGTTTTTAGGCCTATATATTTATGCTTAATTTAGGTTTTAGGTTGTCTTGAAATTTGTACTTGTTTGTACTTCGAATTTGGAGACTAGCCCCTCTCGATTCGGGCCGACTGTCGTGTTTATATTTGTTTAATCTAATAAGAGATTTCGGGTTCTATCAGAAATCTTATAGGGTTAGGTCTCACAATTTTATGACCTGTCTTGATTGGACCTGTCACTAGGAGGTGGCATTATCAATCCATTAGTAATAAATACCTCTTAATGGGTTGGAAATAGAGCTCCCTAAATCTTTTTATCAGACCCTAGTTATTTATCAACATTTAATTATGTTTGGACAAAAACTGACTGGTCAACCTGTCCCTCTTTGACCTGCACCAAATTTATACCCTTAACAATTCAACATCCAGCATGCCTAACCCACCCGTTTGCCACCATTTTTTTTTTTTTTTATTTTGACCGGCACCCGTTTGCCATCTGTAAGATGTAACTACAAGTTTGTTTTGTTTATGTATCTATTTATTCAGATATTTAACCACCCGAATATCTCCTTGATGACCGTAACTGCAAGTTATGTGTTTTTGTAAAAAATAGCTAATTTTATTCCCTTTTAATCTCTCCAGGCTGCTACCGTACCATGTTGTAGCAGACTATGAAGCTGAGGAAGACGACAGGATCCTTGATTCAGACACCATGGGCCAAGTTCTATCCCGCACTCAACAATGGGATCAAAGCATTGCCAACAAAGTCTCAGAATTCACCGCCACCTTCGAGAAACAAGTACTCGCTTTCAACATCATATCCCGAAAGCGAGCCATAGGTGAATTCCGCTCAGAAGAAAGATTATTTATCGAACAAGCACTCTTTCAAGAAGAAAGACGGTCTTTAATGGAGGCAAGGGCAGAATTGGAAAAACAACAAAAGGCGGGACGTGAGGCTCATGCAGCTAACTTGAGAATGGCAGCCATGGCTCAAGCAGAACAAGCTCGGGCTGAGATGATGGCCAGGGCACCAATACGGGCCAGTGCTTTGGGGTCAATGGGTGAGCAAGAACAGGAAGTGAATCCAGATGAGATGATAAATGGATGGAATAATAACAATAATAATACCAATAATAATAATGATAATAATAACAATAATCAGAGAGATGAGAAAGAGCCATCTGAGGATTTCTTGAATGATGAGGAGAGGGAGAATGGAGACACAGGAGTGCAAAGTGACTGGCGAGAAGGTGGTGAGTTTGATTTAAATACAAGGTGATGTTATCTATCATGTTTCTATGTTAAAAAGTTTTAAAAAATAGCTTCTAGTAATTGAATCTGGTTCTTTTTTATTATTATTTTTTGGTAACTTTTAGTAATTTAATCCTGAAATCTTCCAGTGTTATATCTATATTAGTAGTTATCAATTATCATCAATAATGTGCGCAGACCAAAAGCTTTAGCTTTCGTTGGATACATTTACATCCCACCTATTGCCCATCCCGACTAGCAGTGGACCAAAAAAAACCAGTTCTAGGCCCGACAACCCTACTCGGAACCGAAATCGATCATACTCGAATCAGCAGATATAGGTGGGTTTTAGTTTTGTAGAGAAGTCATAACCGAAATCAGAATTGGTTTTAACTCTATGCAAAGCTAACCATTTGATCATATAATTACTCCCACGTCCTTATATCAACCCCTATCAAACCAAACCAAACCAAAAGAAATATCTACACAGCAAGACCATGATCAATGGCGCGATCGAGTTGTACATCGACTGTCCATCCAGCACTCCATATCAATTCTACAATTACGTGTACTTTTTTAATTTTGATTTTTTATTTATATAAAAAAAGCATAACATGATTATTATTATTATTTTTGCTTCTTCATTTGGTTGAAAGCTACATGTTTATAGCACTAAGCTCCACCAATGTTTGAGACCTTTTTGATTCCATAATTATTTTAGTAATTATTAATATTTTTTATAACTTTTGAGATTATTCTTATTTTGAAAAATTTTCCTCTATCAAGTGCTTGGTTTTAAATTTTCTACTTAAGATGAAATAAGCATATTGCCCAAAGGAATAAAATATGTAATATTAGTTGTGAAAGGACACTTTTTTTCTTTTATACTTTTTTTCATTTTTATTTTCCATAAATCGATTTGATTCCCTATGAGTTCTAGTCTCAATAAGATTATTAATTCTTACTGTTCATATAGTATGATATGAATATACCCTATCAATTCATTATGTATGGATGATGAGATTTCATTGATACATAACTAATTGTATTCTTCTTTTACTTTCTCCTCTTCTGTATACGCCATGAATAGGTACGAGATTTCATGGTTGTGTGATTGTTTCCAGTGCCGGAGCTTGACCAATAGTCTAGGGGGCAAAATAAAAATTTTTAAAAAAATTTTACACTACGTATCCAGAAATGTACACTATTACATGAAAAAACAGAGAGGTGGTCGCCCCTTCGGTCCCTACAAAGCACCGCCCCTGATTGTTTCAATGTGACCAAAATAGAGATTTAAAAACTTTAAGGGCCAGAAGTAAAAACCCAAAACATACTATTTCTCTAGTTGTGTTTTAATATATATAAATATAATATAATAACTAGCAGGAAACCCGATCGATGCGGCGGCGGCAACCCATTACCAAATTGGCAACTATAACGCCCTACTTTTCAAACAATAAATATTTTAAGGGTTGAGGAATTAAAAATTAACATTCTTGAATTATAATTGATGTTGTATTTCAATGAACATTCAAAAGGCAGATGCTTTGCAAGTTCTCTCTATCGAAAGTTGTGATTCCGGTTCTTTAACCTGAGAAGAACAAAAACAAGAATCATTTTATGATGGTGTTGATCTCGGTCTAACCATGGCTATTGACGAAAAACATGTACTTTATCTTGCAAAATCTTGTTTTTTAACTCTCTTTCCTTCAACTTCATGTCTAAACCATGAATGCTATCCTCCACTCTCTTGATCTGTAGATCTTTGTTCCTCATCTCCTGTCTTTACCTCTCATCCTAGAACATGGTGATCATAAACAAACATTGAGGAGTTGTGTTCGATTATCTCAAACATAAAAAGACATCAAGGTTTATCATTCAACATTTCTTTATATTATAAAACTTCTGAGCTTTCGATTTGCTTCTTTGTGGTACCCAATTCTGGCAGCCAATTCCTCTTCTTTCAATTTGTCTTTGGTTTTCTGGCCTCCATCATGGCTTGTCTTTCTTCGGAACAAAACAACAAATTTCAGTATAGGGTTGCCAGAGAGCACGAGATAGTGAGTTTGAATTTTGAAATAATTTAGGGTTCTGTGCAGTTTTTATGGCTCGCGTTGCACGTATCACTAACTCATGCTTCATAGACTTGTATTATAGGCTTTAAAACTGGTACCTCTTAATTTTAAGAGATTTGAGTAAAAGACATTGTTACCCTTTCTATATACATTATATAGTAGTATAGATATAGATAATGACATGCAAATTGTTTAAGTGTAGGTTGTGTGCGTATGTTAAAGTGAGCCGAGAAAGGAACTATGGAATAGTGGCTGAGAGTTGTGTGGGTTTACATATAGGTGTAAGGTTATGTTTGTAGCACGTATGTATCTGAGTAGGAGAGTGTGTACATGTTGTAATACAACTGAAATACATTAGTATGTATATATGTGTGTTATATATGATAACAAATGTAATTACAACTATGATGAACATAATTATAAAAAGTGAGTGACGAAAGTTAGAACGAGTTAAAATATATAATTCAAAAGTAAAAACATTAAATTGCATCATAATAAAAACATTTAATTAATTAAAACATACATAAATTATATATTAATTGTGTAACATCATATAAAAGAAGTGTGATTTTCAATTGTAATTTTCTAAGCTAACAACTATTCAAGGGAAGCTACTCATTTGTCAAATAGAGATGAGATTATATTTATTTTTCCTTTGCTTAGTTGTTAGACCATCAAAATGGAAAGTACGCTGCTTGTTTATTAATGGTACATCACTTATTATTTGTTTCATGTTTTACAATCTAAATGTATGCTTTGCTACATGACTTTTATATGAGCTCTATTACACATTAACTCACAAAACTATGTCATAAATTCACAACCATCGATTAGTTTTGCTAAGCCAACAATACTTTGATAGATTTATTGGGTTGACATCATATTCGATTATCCTGGTTAGGTAGTTTTGGATGTTTGGCATGCGAAAGATTGAAACTAGTTTATTGTTCTTGTGTTAAGAAATTGAACAAATGTAGGTGCAGAATGAGTCACAAGGTTTAGTTGGTGACTTCATGTAAATGCATATAATTGGTTATATGTGAACAACTCTATTGTAAACTATACTTGTGTTCTTATCAAAACCTATGATCTCACTTAAATTTCTAGTTAATACTTTTTGGTATATTTTTCATGTGACAATAACTAAAGTCTAAAAGGGACAAATAGATAAGTCACGATAAGGACAAGACTTATTAATAGCTTATTACTATGTTTACATTTTTAGATAATATATTTTTATACATCTCATCATATATGTGATGTCATGGCTATGGAACAAAGTGTTTCACCTTGTGATACGTCCCCCTTAAGAGTGTGAAAATTGTCACAACACACTAACATCGGTTATTGATAGTATCACCATCCGCAAGACTGCGATGGAACGTATGGTATGATTTAGGTGAACACAATATTAAAAAAAAAATAAACTAAAAAAATTGCTTAATTTTTTATGTCAATACAGTTTATTTTTTACCCTTAATAATAATGTGCAATCTTTTTTATAGAGTTATTTACAAGAAATTTATAATAAATGGTATAGTTCACAAATTTTATGCACAATCAACAATCTTTTTCTGGTTATTTTTGTTCTTGGCCAAAATATATTTAGACCAAATGGCAAATCCAAACTGAATAGGATCTATCATACAAAAAAGTGAAATAAACGGTTTTCAAAATCCCTTGGTTTGCTTTATGCCAAAAACCGATCAAAATGACAAATATAAAATTTGTTTTAATTTATAAAGGAACAAATACCTATTTTTTGTAAAAACTTATACTCTTTTTAACTTACAACATGAGCTTATACTCATTTAATAATATTAATTGCTTTTGCCCTAGACAAAAAGCATCATAATTTTCAAATGTCACTTCAATTATAATCTTTTTAATTTATTAAAATTTAGATGTTCTCTGTTATGTATAATTTGATTTTTCTTTGATACCTTTTGTTTCCTAATGGAAGGAAAAAAAATCTCAGGTTATATCAATATCAACTAAGAAAATAAATCTACCTATACTAATAAATAGAGGTTTTTAGTGCCATATGGCATGATTCTAGAGCATCTTAACATTCATATCCCGCTTCTCTCTCCTATTAAATACATCTAACATTAAATAATGATATTAAATATATTTTTTATGTATTTTAAAATGAAAAATATTTTTTAATACATGAAAATATATTAATATTAAAAATACACTTTTTTAAAAAAAATTATTATAAATTATAAATTTAAAAAAAAATATTTGAACACAACGTTCAAGGAAAAACGAACTATAAAAAAGTCGTTTAAAGAAATAATAATATTATTATAATACTTAAAATATTATATAATACGAAATTATAATTCTGTTTTGTATTAAAAATCATCTTATATTTTATAACTGAGTTAAATGCCAAAATGGTCCCTGTGTTTATATCAAAAATGTCATTTTAGTACTTAAATAAATTTTTTTGCCATTTTAATCCTTGTGTTTCAATTTAGTTGCCAATGTAGTCATTCGTCTAAATTTTTGTTGCCATTTTATTCCTTGTGTTTGAAATTTAGTTGCCAATATAGTCCCTAAAATGACAATTAAAATTTAGACGAAGGACTAAATTGACAACTAATTTAAAACACAAGGATTAAAATGGCAACAAATTTTATTTAAAGACTAAAATGACATTTTTGATATAAACACAAGGACCATTTTGGCATTTAACTCATTATAAATTTTCATTTATAATTATTCGTTATATTTTTTTTATTTAATCTGTGTAATACACGGGAACTAACCTAGTATCATTATATAACACATCATAATTGAAAATCAAATAATAAATATGATTGAATAAAAAAACTAAAATGTATTATTAACATTTGTTATTATTTTTTAAACAGATTGAAACGACGGTACCTAATACAAGATTGAAATCGTCTCCTTGGTTTCTGAGGCCATATGACATACACTCAAGCCTACATCACAAGAAATCACACAACATATTTTACATATTTTCTCATTAAAATTACATATTTTCTTAAATCGTTTTTTAAAACATTATATATTATACATTAAAAATTTATACCTTTAAAAAATACTAGTTTTTGGAGTCAGGAAGCTTAATTTTTTATGACCAAATCTGGTTTCTTAAACCCTCTGCCATTGTTGTTCAAAAACCACTCTTATCCACTTCAACCTTTCATACAGTAAGACGATGTCTTGTTCATCTTCATAGTCACCACCTCAATTGAATCAACACGCAAACGATCTGTCTTCCAATCAAACCCATGACGAATCTGTTAGCTTACTCACAAACCCCTTTGAATTTCACCACCAACAATGCCATCATTGCCGGTAACTCACCCATTTCCGGCAGTCTTTACCGGATTACCTTCGGCATTCGTGCTTCCGCGTTGTCTCAGAACACGAGGCGAAAGAAGCATTTACAACAGAAGGAAGACGAGTCATCGATTTTATCAGCCACAACGACGGAAAAGGGGCTGAGATTAGTGTTCATGGAGGATTTGATGGAGCGTGCGAAGAGCCGTGATGTCGCCGGAGTTTCGGAGGTTATGTATGATATGATTGCTGCCGGTATCAACCCTGGACCTCGGTCGTTTCATGGATTGGTGATTTCTCATACGCTCAATGGAGATCATGAAGGGGCTGTAAGTATAATTTGTTGTAGAATTGCTGTAGATTTCCTTGATTTTGGTTGGTATGATCTTTAATTTAGGGTTTTTTGTTGTAGAGGATGCGAATTTTGTGTTGGCTGAACTTCAACCGAACAAACTATAACACTAAATACTTAAACGGAATGAGTTTTCTTGTTTGTATAAGTGTTCATGTCATAGTTATCAACAGCTAATAGTGGTAAATAGCGATATAGCTGTCTATATGCTACGTAGCGAAAAGCGGTAAATAGGTAAATAGCGGACCACCATTTCTTGTTTAGCGAATGATCTGTCCAAAACGTTGTGCCTCAGTCTAATTTGTAATCCCTATTTACTTATCCAGAGTAAAAAAGTAAAAAAAAACGATTCCTGTCATATTCCTGCTTTTCAGTTGCTAAACGCGTATAGCAACGGCTTTACGTTTAAATTAAAGTCCAAAACAAGCTTTAAAACACCAACTTTAAAATGCAAGAGGCTTTAAAGAATGCAAATAAATGTATAAATGAATGAACCTAAGCAAACGTGAGTGAATGCTCATAAACGAATTAACAACTCAGGTGTTCATGTTTTTATAACTGGCGGATAAAAATTTTGTTCATGACTTCATGTTCAGTTGTTAAACAAGCGAACTTCCTGCCGGATAGTTAATTGAAGGTTCGGTTCGTTTACATGCGTAGTCTCTATGGAAATGTTTTTTGTTTTCAAAATACATTTGATATGTGCTTGAATAGCTCCTTCAAGTGTGAACCTAAGTGCCTAATTCTTCTTTAGCAGAGGTGATAGAGATCATGATTATATTAGTATGTTAATCATATATAGTAGTATGGTGTATTCTAGTATGGGTAGTTTGGTAATATTTGATATTTAGTGTGTTTGTTTGGGTATTATAAATAGAGGTTAAGAATGAGAGTGGGGGGGGGGGGGGGGGGTGAAGAAAATTGATAGAGTTATTATTGGCTCCAACTTGGAGAAGGGTTTTACCCTGGGTCATCTTCTGATGATGTAATCGTTTGTTCATTGCCTTTGATGTAATCGTTTGTTCAGTAATATCATCATTTCTGTCTTCTTCCTATCATTTTCAATTGTGATTCCTATTTCTATTGTGTGATTGATTTTGGATTCTCATCATTGGTCCGACCTGCCCGTTCTCCATCTACGATTTGTTTCTGATTTCATCTTCCAGGGATCTCCTCGTCACCATTGTTCTTCAATTTCAGCCGATTCGCAAGTCATTTCTCAGATTTCTCGTACAAGTAGCACCAATTTCAGGTTCCTACAGTTTCAATTTCGTTTTCGCATTTCTAATTTGATTCAATTTCCGATTTCAATTTCTGATACTTCTGAGCTCGTTCAATCATTCAACAATGGTATTTGATTTTCCGATGGAGACTCGTGCTACCAACGATCGCCTGGAGATTCACGATCACCAGATCCGTCAATTGCAATCAGATGTGAACGAACTCAAAACCACGTTGAAATCCTTGGAAGTCGAGCGTGCGGAATCAGCTAAATTCAGGCAAATTGTCCTTGATTGGATGAAACATCAAGAGCAATCGGAGTTCCAATCAGAGCTTCTGCAGCGATTTAGTAGTTTCGCGATGCCTAATCCTTCTGCGCAGTTTGCTACGATTCAACAAACGGCGATGATTTCCGATTTGATAGGTGACGACAAGGTTAAAGGGTGCCCTGATTCTGTCGACAAGAAGGCCGCTCCTTTTTTTCGTTTTCAACATAGTATTGGGCCTTATCAGGTGATGGGCTTCCTATGTTGGGCCTAGCAGAGTTCAAACCACACTTTTCTTTCGAAACCAATGATCGGGATATTATTTCACGTTCGGATATGTATAGCAACTTTCCTTCCAAATTGGGATTGTCGATGTCAGGGGAGGCAGGCTCGATTCAGCCCCGAAATCGAGGAGCGCGATATCTTTCACGTTTGGATTGGAAGGGACGTAAGAAGAAAAGAATTTGTTTGCGTTGGGGAAATCGATACGGGCCAGCTCACAAATGTCCGGAAGGAAAAATAATTGGAGCAAAGCACGTGTCCTGATTAACTCCCAAGTCTTGAGGACAAGACTTTTAAATAAGGGGGGAGTAATGATAGAGATCATGATTATACTAGTATGTTAATCATATATAGTAGTATGGTGTATTCTAGTATGGGTAGTTTGGTAATATTTGATATTTAGTGTGTTTGTTTGGATATTATAAATAGAGGTTAAGAATGAGAGTGAGGGGGTGAAGAAAATTGATAGAGTTATTATTGGCTCCAACTTGGAGAAGGGTTTTACCCTGGGTCATCTTCTGATGATGTAATCATTTGTTCATTGCCTTTGATGTAATCTTCTTCCTATCATTTTCAATTGTGATTCCTATTTCTATTTCTATTGTGTGATTGATTTTGGATTCTCATCAATAGGTCTTGCCATAAGAAGGCCTCCTGCATGACACAAACCGTTATTTATCTAACCCAGTTGGTTAACAGACAGGGTCTGTGAGTTTTCTAGTAATGGATCCTCATGGTTTAATAAAAACAATGTGACACTATAATGGCAAATTCTGTCATTCAAAAACAGATTATCTGATGTCCATCTTTAAACAAGGAGGCGTTTAGATGATTGATCAGACTGATTATGAGGCTGCACTTATCTGTTTATAAATGCAGATGAATGCATTGAGGAGGGAACTAAGTGAAGGCCTTTGCCCACTTCCAGAAACCTTCACTTCATTGATTCGTTTGTTTGGTTCAAAAGGGTATGCTACAAGAGGTTTAGAGATTCTTGCAGCAATGGAGAAACTGAATTATGATATCCGTAATGCATGGCTTGTTCTTATTGGTAACCATTTTCCCCTTAAATTAATGCAACAATTCAGAAATTTTTTTATTTTTATTGAGGCTGTTGTGACCATTTAATGTTAGCTAATTTCGGTTTGTGACCAGGGGAGCTTATTAGAAACAACCACTTGGCTGATGCCAACAACGTATTCATGAAAGGCGCTGAGGGTGGACTCAGAGCTTCTGATGAGATCTATGATCTTCTGATCAAAGAAGATTGCAGAGTTGGTGATCATTCAAATGCATTAACCATAGCCTATAAAATGGAGGAAGCAGGCAGGATGGCTACCACTTATCACTTCAACTGTCTTCTTAGTTGTCAGGTTTGTTAGTTAATGTGATTGCCTCTTTTTGGTTCCTATGTAAGTTATAGACGTAGCAATATCAACGGATTGGGCAGGTTGGTTAGAGTTCAAATTAAGCAAATTTTAATTTATTATTTTTTTATGACCACGGGAATCCACTTTCGTGATAAACCTCTGGTCCCCCAACACCCGACTAACTAGGGGAACATGTAAAGCACGACCTCAAGCAACTGAGTCGGTGCCTGACAAGGAAAATTGGTCTTAGTGGGAATTGATTTTGCGACCTCTAGATTGTCTCTCCTTCACTTAAACCACTGCATCATTTCCTTGAAGGTGTAATTGGGTAAATTTGGTATTTGTTATAATGGTTTGGGTTAGGCCGGCCATAAACTTTTGTGAATAAGATTATTTTTAGAGGTCTCATTTTCTTTTTAGCTAAATTTTTGATTTTATAAGTTAGAAATGTTATAGATTAAGCATATCCTGAATTGATCAGTGATCAGTCATCAGTTGATAAGTAAATGTGTGTCAGCTCTTGGGAAAATATGTCTTGACAGAATATTACCATTATAAAACTGATCCGGTTAGAAACCACCATGGGTTTTTTGTTAGTTGTTAGTAAAGACAGAACAAAGATTAATTATGTATACTTTTTTGCCTGTTGGGAAATCATGACGCATCACATATACATAACTTGATAATCGTCTAACCAATAAGCCTATCTATCACAATCCAATATTAATTTCAAAAGATTTAAATTGAAAGGCGAGTTTAGTTTATGGATGATTACAAAAGTCTTAATCGTATGTAGTTTAGGATATTGTGATTTATGATCAAACATTCAAATTGAATTACTAAAAAACAGCATCTGGCTCTGGAATGCATCTTTCCTGACTATTTCATTATAGTTGATATTATATAATTTTATGACTGCTTTGATGCATGATTTTGTGTACAAATACTCTTTTATATTTGTTTTTTGGGCTGCAGGCGACCTGTGGAATACCTGAAATTGCATTTGCAACTTTTGAGAACATGATTTATGGGCAAGGTATATTGAAACATAGTATACTAACACACATACATATATATGTGTGCATACATGTATGTATGAATGTATGAGTGCATGTGTGTATGCATGAATGCATATATAAATATGTGTGTGTGTGTATCATCATAGTAAATTTTGGGTTCTAATGAGGACCATGAGATATTTAGAAACCACTAGGAACCACTTTAGTCACAGATGCATACAGGTATTCACTAGTGAATACACAAATATTTTAATATTTATACTAATAGTGCATTCACCATTGAATACACTATAACTCCCAGTGACGGAGCTTGAACGTCTTGAAAGGGGGCGTAAATTTCCGTGAACCACAAGACATGTTAATTTTTGAAGAGCCGGGGGGGGGGGGGGGTGGGTGAAACCAACACTTAAACAAAATATAAACTTTCGTTGAAAAATTAACACTACGGACGGAAAAAAGGGGAGGGTGGCGGTCACCCCCTCTGGCCCTGTTAAGCTACGTCCCTGATAAATCCCAATGATTGAATAAACTGTGTATTCATCGGTGAATGCACGTGAATTCATTGGTGAATACATGTGAATTCATTAGCGATTACATGTGTATTTATCGGTGAATAAAAAGGTTCCTAGGTGTTCTTAAACATTTAGTGGTTCTTACTTGAACCCACCCCTATATATTATCTTTTAAAAGAAAATTATAAAAAAATGATGATATATATATATATATAATAAAAAAAGGTTTTTCATGAGCCGGGTCTCTTCTGAAGCAGCCTCTCTACCCTTCTTGGGGGTAAGGGTAAGATTTGTTTTCATCTCTCCACCCCCAGACCCTACTTTTAAATGGGATTTCACTGGGTATGTTTGTTGTTTGTTGTTGTTTGTTGTTGTTGGTCATATTTATTTATTTTTTTCTTTGGTATGTTCTGATCTACTAATAATATCCCTACATCCACCGATAATTTTATTAAATCTATTTTTCTATTTATATTGGTTATCAGTTATTTTTTTGTATCGCAGAGTATATGAAACCTGATACAGAGACATATAACTGGCTGATCCAGGCTTATACAAGGGCAGAATCCTCTGACAGGTACTGTGCAGTATAAAATATTTTAACAGTCTAGTACTCTAGAGTCTACACTCTACATGTTCTATATTTCCTACTAATATATAGAAGATTGTTATACCTGCTTCTAAATTAATGTTCCTAATAAATGAACTAACCATTTAACTTACTGTAGAAGATTGTTATACTTACATTATTTTCAGTTAAAAAGTATAATAGGCAGGAATTAGTTCTATAACTAGAATAGGAAATCATAATATATCTATGATCAGTGTTGTAAAACTAGGCCTAGGCGGCTGAGTACCTGGCGCGTACTCGGATGAGGCGATTTTATCCAACTTGGTCAACATATTCGGAATCGGGCAAACTCGAACCAACTCGGCACAACTCACCTAACTCGGATTTTCCTTATTTTTGACTGATTTTCGCTGTTTTTCACTAGTTTTTGTTGTTTTCCATCGATTATTGTTTTATTTTCACTATTTTTCATGAAGATACATTAAAAGAAGATAAATAAACGAACACTATGTCTGTAATAGTATACAAAAAATATCAATTTTTGAAATACTTTATTTTTTGAACATGTATCTTTTTTATTTGTATTGATGTTCACTTTAAATGTTATAAATAATATATATAATTTTTTAAAAATTATTTTCTTTATAATTCGTGTAGGCCGGGTACTCGCAACTCCCCAGGTAGCCCTAGCGACTTCTCAAACCATGTCCATGATTAATAGGGGTAACATTATTATATCTGTAGTCTATTAACTCTTTGTAAAGAATATGAGATATGAACTAGTATGATTGATTTGATTCAAATTCTAGGGTTTAATTGATCGTTGGTTAATTTCATGAAAGTAGACTGTTATCTAGGAGAATCTGTCTATCTCTCATATATAGACATTTTTTATTCATTTTATTTTACTACTTTGTATAATTCTTCTAGCATTCTAAATAACAATGACGTGTAACACTAAATTTTTGTGAGCATAGGGTACAAGATGTTGCCCACCTACTTGGCATGATGGTTGAAGATTACCACCGTGTACAACCTAATGTTAAAACCTATGCGTAAGTCAACCATTCCATCTTTATTCTACTAACAAGGAGAACCTGTTATGTAAAAACTAAGCCTTCAAGGGGTTAAGGCAGGAAACAAGTGGAAAGCAGATTTGAACTTGAGACCTCAACCATGGACGAAGCTTAATGGGGGCCGGGGGCGTCCGCCCCCTCTTTTTTCTATCCGTAGTGATAATTTTTTTATTAAGAGGTTATTTTTTGTTTTAAGTATTGGTTCCCCCCCCCCCCTCAAAAAATTAATATGTATTGTGGTTTCCGTAAATTTCTGCCCCCTTTCAAAGCGTTCAAGCTCCGTCACTGAATCCTCAACTAGAGGAATCATGTGCTTACCACTGCACCACCTCTTGAAGGTTCAGCTATATATACTAATTATCGTCTTAGCAATGATTTGCTTTTTCCAGTGATGACTTTTTTTGAATTCCAAATCCCTAAATTAACATAGTCACAAATAAGTTTGTCTGCTATTTACCTTGCAGCAATTGCTTTACTTAAAGTATAAGGTGTATCATAAATCATTATAGTATCATCTCAGGCTATTGGTGGAATGCTTTACCAAATATTGTGCAGTAAGAGAAGCTATACGACATTTTCGGGCCCTTATAAGAATTGATGGCGGAATTAAAGTTCTATACAATGAAGGAAACTATGGAGACCCTCTTTCTCTATATCTTAGGGCTTTATGCAGAGAAGGTGTGATTTTACACATTTCAAATTTTGACTACTTCACTTTTGAATCTTTCAATTCTGAGGTAATAGTCAATATTCTGCTTTATTGGCTTTAGGAAGGATTGTTGATCTTCTCGAAGCTTTAGAAGCTATGGGTAAAGAAAATATGCCTATCCCAGCGAGAGCGATGATCCTTAGTCAAAAATATCGGACCTTGGTTAGCTCTTGGATTGAACCTTTACAAACTGAAGCTGATGTAGGATATGAAATTGATTACATTGCCAGGTATGTATGCCATTTATTTGATAATCAATATATCTATCTTTGATCAAGTTGAAGTGGAAAATATTATAGAAGCTTTATATTTTTAACGTGCTCATAAATTTTAGTGTTAATTACATAGATGGTACCTATAATCTGGGTAAAGTAACAAGTTTGGGTGCTAAGCAAAAAAAGTAACAAGTTTGGGGTTTGTGCTTTCAAATTTTGTAATGAGTTTGGATATTAAGGCTGACTTCTGTTGACTTTTCTATTAAATTATTGTAAAATGACCAAAATTTCCTTCAACTTTTTGAACAGTCAAACTCAAAGGGTGAAAAGTAAAAGGCTTGGGTGCTAATAAAAAATAATTACAAGTTTGAGGTTTGTGCTTTCGGTTTTGTAAGAAGTTTGGGTATTAATGCCAAATCTAATTTAATTTTTCTGTTAAATTATGGTGCTGACCAAAATACCCTTTGGATTTTGAATAGTCAAAATCAAGGGTGAACACTCATAGCTTATTTTGGTCATTTCACTCAAATTTAATGGATGTTAGGTTTTATACCCAAAATTCATTACAAAATTGAAAGAACAAACCTGAACTTGTTAACTTTTAAACCTTAGTGCCCAAACCTGTTACTTTACCCAAACCACATGGACCATAGGTGTAATTAAATCTAAATTCTATGGATCATACTAACCTTGCACATCTACCAGGTATGTTGAGGAGGGTGGGCTTACTGGTGAACGCAAGAGATGGGTCCCACGAGAGGGGAAAACTTCATTAGACCCTGATGTTGCTGGATTTGTGTACAAAAACCCGTTAGAAATCTCATTCAGACAACAATGTTTGGAGAATTGGAGAAGATATCATAGAAAAGTATTACGGGCCTTACGTAGAAGAGGCCCGACACTTTTGGGAGATGCTTCTGAATCTGATTATGTACGCGTTGTGGAGTGGCTATTTCATGTCCTTAAACGACCCAACAAAAACGCGTTAAAACCAAAGGCTGCAAGTAAGATGCTTGTACCTGAGCTAATGGAGGAACTTGAAGCACAAGGTTTGCCCACTGATGGTAACCGAAGTGTGCTTTATCAGCGTGTTCAGAAGGCTAGAAGAATAAATCGGTCTAGAAACAAGCCCCTATGGGTTCCTCCGGTTCAAGAGCAAGAAGAAGAGGTATTTGTATATTCTAGTGGTGAAAAATTGGTGGGTTGGCTGGTTGGGTAACGAGTAGAGGTTAGAGAGTGTGATTTTTAGTATGGAGTGAAATGGCTTGGGTGAATTTAGGTTGTGTTTAATGGGTCAAGCGGATATAATAAAGAAAAGTGTCATTTTGATTTTCTAGCCTTTTGTAACCTTTTTAGGAGAGCAATATGGGGTATTTTGGATTACTTATAGCTCATTATCTTTTTGATAAATGTGGGAATTTCATTCTACTTACTTTAAAAAAGGTTGATATGACTTATTAGTTATTTAATGTTAGGTTTATAATAGGTCAAACCGGTAAATAAAAAAAAATTAGCTAAAAAGTAAACACATCAAATTTAAAAATGTCGTGCTAAGTGTACTTCTAATGCTTAAAATCTCCTAAATTTATTTAATCAAAACTATATAACCTCCAAGAAAATGCTATAGTGGTTTGAGTGGAGGCGTGACACTCTATAGGTCTCAAATTCAATCCCCACTAAGATCAGTTTTCCTTGGAGGCCACCGATCCGGTTACTTGCAGTCACGCTTTATTTGTTTCCCCTGGTTAGTCAGGTATTGGGGGGCACTTGGGGGGTTTACCACATAAATGAGTTCCCATGGTTATAGAAAAAATGTAAACGGCTTTTGAAAAATATATTCTTTCTCATATACTCATATTTGAGATACTAGTATACTACATACAAATTACAAATTTTAGACAAATGTGGGTTTTTATAAACAAGTTGATTTGGTTATGTTTTATCTACAATGAGTCAGTTGGGCATAATAGTAGTTAGCTAAAAAGGGAAGGAAATAAAAGGGTTGAAAAGTGTACTTTCAAAGCATGAAGCCTGATAAATCAATTAATTCATTAATTAGAGATTATTGAAGTTACATAAATTTTGTGATCTTATTATACATAGTAGTTATTTAAATAGATTTAAAAAAGTTAAAACAAATATTTATTCTGGTCAACCTAACCCACCCTGACCTGTTTCACCTGGTACAAATTTCCCATTATGTGCAAAGTGCTCATTTTTAATTTGTATATTGTTCAGGTTGCTTTAATATTTATAATAAATCACACATTTTGAGTTTTCCCCCCTAGATTGATGAGGAGGTGCAAGAGCTGGTGTCGCGGGTCAGATTAGAAGAAGGGAATACTGAGTTTTGGAGAAGACGTTTCCTTGGAGAATGCTTAGAAGCTGAACTTGGAAAACCAACTGCAATTGAAGTTGAAGCTTCAGATGTCACTGATAATCCTGAAGAGGATGTGAATAAACAACAGGTGGATGATGATGAAGCAGACAAAGAGGAGGCAGTTGAACCAACTGAAATCCAAGCTGGTGATACCGAAGCAGTTAAGGACAAAGAAGAGGCTGCAAATCCCCTTCAAATGATTGGTGTCCAGTTATTTAAAGGTCCTGATACTGCACCAGCTAAATCAAAAAAATCTGTAAAAAGATTGGCCCGAATTGCTGCAATGGAGGTATGAACATAGCATTCATATCTTTACCTAGAGGTGGAAAATTTGACCAGGTTACTTATCTATAAATTGATTTTGGGCTATGTTTAATCAATAAAATTAGCTTAAAAGGAAACATGGTTAGTGTATTTGTAATGCATAAAACCTCTTAGTTCATTTTGTTTAAAAAATAGTGACCAAGTTACTTGAGTGCTTCACTAAAGTCAGCTTAACGTTTTTTTGTCCCTCTAAAATCACTCAACTTTTATTACTTGTTCCGTTTTGATATCATTATAAATGTTCAATCTTTTAAAAAAGTATACTAGACAAATGAAACATATATGAATATTTGAAACTATTGGATTATTATTATTATTATTATTATTATTATTATTATTATTTTTCAATTTTGTCTCAAATTTTTACAATTTTTTAAACTTAATTATTATTTAGTGAATTTTTTTTCTTCATTATTACCTTATACTTTTAATTAATAGGAATAAAAATTCACTTATTAGTAGTAAAGATATGCATGTACGGACGCACGCACGCACACACGCATTTGCCTCGCTTAGCTTTAGAAAATTTGAAAATTTATAAACATATTAACATATTACATATGATTGGAACACCTAGTGAAAGTTAAATTGCTTTAAACGGGCAAAAATTTTTTTTATGTGACTATAGTATGACCCTTGGGAAACTTGGTTATTAGTAGGTGGAAGTTTTCTTTTATTTAAAAAGTTGTTTTTAATCTTATATGACACTAATTGTTTATAAAAATATCAGCCCATATTTAAATACCTATTTTAACCCATTTACCCAAATTTTGTCACCATTAGTATATTTTTTTTATATATCTATTATGAGCATCATTTTCCATTAAATGTAGAACGATGATGATGAAGATTGGTTTCCTGAGGATATATTGGAGGCATTCCAGGAGTTGAGAAATAGGAAAATATTTGATGCATCAGATATGTACACGATTGCTGATGCTTGGGGTTGGACATGGGAAATGGAACTAAGGAATACGCCTCCTAGACGTTGGTCACAAGAATGGGAAGTAGAATTAGCTGTTAAGCTAATGAAAAAAGTAAGTATTTTGTAACTTAATACTTTTATTAAAAAACCAAGTCAAAATGGTCAAACATCAGTTGTCATGTCATCATTATATATACATTGAAAGTTAGTTACCTCAAATCAGTTTTTTTTTTTTTTTTTTTTTTTTTTTTTTTTTTTTTTTCTGGCAAAAAATGGTGGCTGACTAATAGACCATTTAGCTTATTTTCTTCATTTTTGTAAAGATTATTTTTATTGTCGCTCATGTTAACAATTTCTGATGTATTTTATTTTCATTGGCTGATCTTAATAACAAATTGATTTCAGGTAATAGAATTAGGGGGGCAACCAACGATTGGGGACTGTGCGGTGATTTTGCGAGCTGCAATAAGAGCTCCATATCCTTCAGCTTTCTTAGAAATTTTAGGAACAACACATAGCCTCGGTTACGTGTTTGGGAGGTATGATGAAACTCATAAACTATCGCGATCATGACAACATTTTACTTAACGGGCAAATTGAGCAAAATTAAAAAAAAAATGGAAACATGTCAACTGGTTCAAAATCTCTCATAGCACCAGAGGTTATAGACTTATAGGTGCCAAAATGGGCTGGTCAGGCTGGTTGGGACTTGGGTAAATGGTTAATCTTTTAGTTTGTTGACCCACAGTCGTTCCAATGTTCCATCACTGATCGAATAATGTTTGATTATTTTTATTTTTTTTGGCAGTCCATTATATGATGAGGTTATCAGTTTATGCCTTGATCTTGGAGAGCTTGATGCAGCAATTGCAATTGTTGCTGACCTGGAAACCAGTGGTATAACAGTTCCCGACGAGACACTCGATCGGGTCATTCAGGCTAAACAAACAACTCGTACTAATGTAAATAATACATCTTTGTAAGTCTAGAATTTTTTTCCTGTTGTATGTTATATCTCTGATTTCAAAAGAAACCAGTTTTGCATTGTGAGCATCCTGAAACTAACACGAGGTTCTGTGAGTGGTGGTTATTGTTTTAAATCATTGATCTAGTTATAATGATTCTGCCTTCTGGTGTGAATATAGTGGCGAAATCAACGGGTTGAGTAACGGGTCAAACCAGTTTTGTTGAGTAAAACTTTTCAAAAATGATCACATATATTCTTTTATTTTGAAACCCAATTACTATAAATCCAATAAAAAATTTAATATTTATGCAACTTTCTCCTAATACACATTTTTTTATTTTTAAACCTAGTTACATATCTACCTATATTAATAAATAAAGGTTTTTTAGTACCACATGACATTATTCTAAAGCATCTCAACATCCATTTCCCGCTTCTCTCTCATATTAAATACATCTAACATTAAATAATAATATTAAATATTAAATATACTTTTTATGCATTTTTAAAATAAAAAAGATTTTTTCATACATGAAAATATATTAATATTAAAAAACACTTTTTTTAAAAAAATATTATAAATTATTAAATTTTTAAAAACAATTATTTGAACACAATGTTTAAGGAAAAACGAATTATAAAAAAAGTTGTTTAAAGAAATAATAATATTATTATAATACTTAAAATATTAAATAATAGGAAATTATAATTCTGTTTTATATTAAAAATCTTCTTTTATTTTCTAAATTTTCATTGACAATTATTCGCTATATTTTTTTATACAACCCGTGTAATATACGGGAACTAACCTAGTATGTATATATACTTGACTCAAAACTCAAAGTCTCAAATACGTACGTCTCCATTCTAGTATGATAAAGTTACTTATATCTTTTTATATTAAAATCTAATAACATATATATCTCACCCAAACTTAAATTAAATATATCTACTTCCTAATAAAAAGGATTAATATATAAGTTTATTTTAAAATCAAATTAAATATATACATAGCAAATTTAAATCATATGTATCCTATTCCTTTTAAAAAAATTACACACTATGACAAAAATGCTCTTGTTAAACATTTACAAGAATATAATAATATATTACTCTTCTATTCTAGAAATTATTCAAGCAACACATCATGATGTTCTAATTCTCATCTTTAATTTCATTATTGAATTACAACGCAGGTACCCGTCATGAAAAAAAAACAGTTACATAAATAAACCCAAAAATGAAAAGTCCAAAAAAAGCTAAAAAAAAGAAGTAAAAATCAAAGAAATGAAAAAATAACTAGAAAAATATGTAAGAACAGGAAAAAAAAAACTATTAGAATAAGTAAATTTTTAATTTTTAAGTTTCAATAAAAAAGGTAAAAAGTTATTCTAAATTATTTTTAATAAATAAATTAAAATGAATAAAATTGGCATTTTTAGTTTTAAGAAGTAAATATATATAATTTTTTTTTGAGTATATATGTAATTAATAATGTTTGTAACATATTTAATTTACCCATGAATATAAATTATGCTTTAACTATGATTTGATTGGCTCGACATTTATTTATATATTAAAGTACAATCTCTTGGTTAATGTAAATTTTTAAATTCTTTAGGCTATATGCAGTGGTAAGTGAATGAGAGGTGAAGGGTATGGGTCACGCCTCCATGGCGTTTAGGGACGGATCTTAAGAAGGGCCCGGGGGCCTCGGCCCCCTGTTTTTCCGGTTAAAATGTTTAATTTGTTAGTATTTTGTTAGAAAATTCTTCGGTCCCTTGGTTTTCTTCCTAAAAAACCCCCGGCACTCTCCGTTTTCTTCCTAAAAATTCTGCGCCTCCTCTCAGGCTTTTTTCAAGCTCCGTCACTGATGGCGCCCTCCCCCACTACACAAGGACATGAAGGGGTGTATGTGAAGAGTGAGTGATGAGAATAGTTGTTTATGTGACGCATACGTGAAGTGATGAAGACTTTACCACTACGTATGACCGTATAATACAGACCACTAACTTTGGTTTCTTTTCATTTTCAACAACCAAATACCAAAGCAAGTTATTTTGTTTTGAATGACAAAGATTTAACTAAGAAAAAAAAACACCCAACAATGTTACAAAACATACCACAGAACTACAGACCCAGAGATGAACATCCCAAAACTATCACAATGGGGCGGAAAGACTCGGGTGAAGCCCAATAAAGGCCAAGTGGGCCTTTTTCTAGACCTAGGCCTTTTCCTAGACCTGGTCCAACATTGTCGGACCACTTTGAAGCTCAGACCCAAGCAAGACCCTAAGACCTTTTCCTAGACCTAAAGCCAACCTAAATCATACTAGAAGCTAGAACTGAAGTGAACATCAATAGAAAATAAAATCGACTACATTTATTTGTTATTGCTTGAGTCACCTCATAAGAAATTCTTCCATTATAGCTCTCCGTGCTTTATCCAAAAAAACTTTGAGATTTTATTTTTTAGAACAGAGCCTTGATATCAATACCTTCTTGCTTCTGAATATTGTAAAATTACGAGCTCTCCAAATACACTACAATGCAGTAAAAACAATGGCATGCACCGCCTCCTTTCAGTCAGCCATAGCCCATAGGTGGATATAAGTGCAACTCTAGCAGATCCTTTGAGTTTCTTTTTGTTATTTTAATGATTTGTTTATTTTTATTTGCGTGGAGACTCGACGGAACATGTATTTGCAACGTTTTTGTCTTGAGTTTTTTTTTTTTTTTTTTTTTTTTTTTAATGTTTTGATTATGAGTGTCGTTATTCGGTTTTCAAAGAATTTGTTGCTAATTTGCTATTGCTTGAGTCACATTCGAGTTTTTCGATATATTATTATTTTTCATCGAAGTGATTGCAAATGTTTTGATTGTTTTGGTTTTGGCGGAACTCCCGATGCATCGTGCTCGGAAACTTACTTTTTTTTTTGAACGGCATATTTCATTCAATAAATACACACCCAAAAGTCGAGCCAGTAAGATGTTACAACTCGCCACCAACAACCACAAATCATAGGCAAAAAAGTCTTGTTTTTTGCTTTTGCTTTTTAAATAAATAAATCAATGTATTTATTTTTTGAACGGCAAATAAATTAATTTATAAGGTTTTGTGTTCTGACTCGTTTTCTTAAATCTTTAGTTCCTTTAGTTCTAAACTATGTCCGGTAAAATGGGCGGGTTGGGTTGGGTAACGAGTCAGAAAGGTTGCAGGTCAAGACGGGTTTTAAGCAAAATCCGTTTGAGTTTAAACATGTCTTTTTTTAAAAAAAAAAATCAATTTCGATCAAGTTAAGACAAATTGTTTATTTGAATAATTTTTAATGATTTTCTCATTAAATATATTATTGATTATTCTTACCTCTTACCTGTTGTAATCTATCATAGTATTTAAGTTACTAATCTTGACATGATTTGTGTTAAGATGTTACATATTTCAACCCATATTACATCATAATGTTACCCATTTCAACCCAAAATGTAATAATTGTTTACCTAATTCTACCTATTTTTCTTGTTATGAGTCAAGATTGTCAGGTATATACTAATTAAACCTATTAACCAAACATCTCTTAAACCTCTGTGTGATACCAAATTATTACAAGAATAAAAGTAACAAAGTAAAATCATTAAGTTTTTTGAACAACATTTGTGGGTGGGACGTGCATATATGTTTGAACCGACAACTGTGCTTTTATGTATAGAGATTGTGTATCTATATGATATTAATAAGAGTAAATTACAAAAATCATCCTTTATCTATATAACAAATAACGGATTTTATCCTTAAACTTCAAAAATTACGCCAGACGTTCTTTATCTTCATGTTTTATAACAATCAAGTCCTTTACACATAACTGAGTTAATTTTTCTATTAAATTTTTATAAAGTGACCATTTTACCCTTATTATAAAAAGGATGAAACATGCAAATATGTACATAATTAAAGGGCATGCTATGTAATTTGTTAATTCTATTAGTTTTTTTTTGTTTTCTTTTTCTTTTATTTTTAGCATTTTTATTTAATAAGTTATTAATCAACTAATATATTCGTCTATATTATAAATAAAAATTTATATATATATATATATATATTATAATATATTTATCTTCATTTGTTTAGATTATCTTAAATTAAATTTTTAGTTGTTATTTTGAGCTATATATTTAAGTTTCCAATTATATAACTTATTCTTTATTTATATATTTTTTTAGTATCGAGATTCTTTGAGGTATTTTATTTTAAATTTTCACTTAAATTTGATTTTTAAAAAAAATTATAAATGTTTTTGTTAATGTAACCAAAAATCTGTTAAAAAAATTTTTGAAATATATTTAACCGAACCGGCTCATCCGAATACAATTTGGTTCTTTTTATTATAAATTGAACAACCCGAATTCAACCAAATAAACCGATTAAAACTAAATAAACTTGTTAAAAACCGAAAAAACAGTTTAATTTAACCTAATAAACATAATTCAATCGAACAGAAACAAATTATGTGTCCACTAATGAATTTATTCCATTAGGTTTTATTCGGTTGAATTCAGTTTATTTAGTTTGATTTAACCGCATTATTTGTTTTTAAATTGGTTTATTTGGTTTAATCGGTTAATTAGTTTGAATTTGGTTTCTAACCAAAGCCAAAGCAAATTGTATTTGGATGAATTCGGTTTGGTTAACAATTTTTTGAATTGGGTTCAATTTGGTTTTGGTTACCGATAAAAAAAATGGTTCGATTTGGAATGGTTGCACGTAAAAAATAATTAAAACTGATTACACCAAATCTAGTAAACTGCACAAACCGATAACAATACCTATAAACAATGATAGTATTAACGGAATTTTGTTAATAAAAAATATATAAACAAAGAGTAAATTATAACCAGAAATATAAATATATGGCTTAAAATATAACTCAAAACTTAAATCAAGATAATCTAATCAAATATATATATATATATATATATATATTATGAAATAAAAAAAAGAAATGTATATAAATTTGTATTTATAATATGCATGAATTATTTAGTTAATTTATAAATTAAAAAATATATAAAATAAAAATGCTAAAAAATCAAAGAAAATGAAAAGATCAAAGAAAAGAAAAGAAAAGAAAAGAAAAAAATTAATATAAAGAACAAATTACATAACATGTCCTTTAACTATATAGATAATTACGTGTTTCATCCTTTAATAATGAGGGCAAAATGGTTTTTAGCCGGTTTATTTGGTTAAATTGGTTGAATTCGGTTTATAACTAAAACCAAACTGAATTGAATTTGGATGAATTCGGTTCGGTTAACAATCTTTCTAAGTTTGTTCGATTTGGTTTTGATTATTGATAGAAAATTTTAAAAAACGATTTTCCCAAATTTAATGAACTGAAGAAACCAATAACATGATTGATAAAATCCCATCGTACTAACGGAATATAGCTCAAAGGAATTTTGTTAATAAAAAATATATTAATAAAGAGTAAATTATAACTTTAAATTTAAATATAGAGCTCAAAATATAACTAGAAATTTAAATTTAGATAATTTAAACAAATGAAAATAAATATATTTTAATAAACATATATACAAATTTTTACTTATAATATAAATGAATTTATTAGTTAATTAATAAACTATAAACTACTTATAAAATAAAAATGATAAAAATCAAGAGTAAATTGCATAAATCGTTATTTATTCACTGATTTTATGAATGTCATCTTTTATTAGAATTAGTTATAGAAATCATCTTTAAAAATGAGAATTTATAATGAATTTCATCTTTTTTATTGATACAAATGATGATTTATGTAATATAATTAAAGAATGATTTATGTATTTTAAGGATAAAACACATTATAAATTTCCATTCTAATGATGTTTTTCGTAACTATTTGTAACACATATTTTCATCTATAAAATAAGTGAATATAAAGAACAATTTATCTAACTAGCTTACTCAAAAATCAAAGAAAATAAAATGAGATTAATTATAATAAGTAAGTTACTTAACATATCCTTTACCTATTAAAATGATTACATGTTTCATCCTTTTAGAATAAAAGCAAAATGGTCATTTTTTAAAATTTTAATAAAGTAGTATGTTAACTCTGTTATGTGGAAAGGAGTTTGATTGTTATAAAAAATAAAGATAAAGGACGTTTTAGGTAATTATTAAAATTTGAGTATGAAATATGTTATTTGTGACATAACTAAAGTAAAAAGGGTTTTAGAGAAAAAACATAAAAAAAAACCCTAAAGTTCAGGGACTAAAACATAATCATCAAAATTTAGGAAGCCCAACAATTAAAGTAGCCTTTGTTTGCTGCGTATATCAAAAGAAGACAAGGGCTTTTAAGAGGTTGTAATGTTGTATCATATGCTTAATAACTTGTAACAGATGAACAGTGTTTGACAGTAAATTTTCGTGGTTTTTAATCTTTTACATACACTACAGGAAAATCGACTTTTAGCGGCGACATTTGTCGCCGCAAATGATCAAGAAATCGCCGCTATTGTTTATTAGCGGCGACGCGTCGCCGCTATTGAGTCGCCGCTAATAATTCGCCGCTAATACCCCTGTGTCGCCGCTATTGATGTCGCCGCTATTGGGTGTCGCCGCTAATACTTAGCCGTCGCTGCTAATGGTTCTGTTTCAAAATAACAGACGCAGCCTGTTTTTCGCTCGTTTCCAGCCTGTTTTCGCTCGTTTAACCTGTTTTTCATGCCAAATGATCAACACAAATATAATACCACAAAACAAAAACTACGCAATCATATAAATGATTGAAAAATATCGTTACAAACAAAAAAATATCGTTACAAACAAAAATATCATTACAAATCATTTAAAACAATCATTCGTCGTCGTCGTCGTCTTCGTCGTCATAGCCGTCGTTACCTTTGTTTGATGGGTTCATAGAACCCAAGAACTGTGTAAGTTCATCTCTGAAGTTCGGGTCTTGAAACATTTCCTGATAATCCTCCTAAAAAAAAAAATGAACACAAACTCATTTTCATACACTTAACAATTATCAAACGGGTCAAATTAACACAAACTCGTTTTCGTACACTTAACAATTACCAAACGGGTCAAATTAACACAAACTCGTTTTCATACACTTAACGTTTACCAAACGGGTCAAATTAACACAAACTCGTTTTCATACACTTAACAATTACCAAACGGGTCAAATTAACACAAACTCATTTTTATACACTTAACAATTACCAAACGGGTCAAATTAACACAAACTCATTTTTATACACTTAACAATTACCAAACGGGTCAAATTAACGTAAACTTATTTTCATACACTTAGTAATTACCAAAATACGGTAAAAATGAAAACTTAGCATATAATTCTAAAACATTGGTCAAATTAACACAAACCCATTTTCATCCACTTACCAATTACCAAATTGGTCAAATTTACCAAACTAACAACATAAACCAAATTTATCAAACTACCAAATATATCAACATTTACTAAGTGTGTTCGGGTCATTTACCTTGGTGAATCGTGGTTGTCTCTGCGAGTGTCCCGAATAACCAACAGAAGCGGGCGAAGCTGCACCAGTCGGTTTAGGTCCAATACCTCGATAATGTCCTCGTCTTTGACCCATCACCTCTTCAAAGACTTCGACATCATTCATGTGGGTCGAACTACCAGCGTCATGCTCGCCATCAGTATTAGGTTCCGTTCGGGAGTCGAACGCAGACTTTAATCGATCCTGTATTTATCAAAAATAATTTAATAGATTTATACACACACACACACACATATATATTTTAAATAAATACTTACGTAGTGGTCCTGAGCTAGCGGCGAGTCAAATGTCCCATCCTTATAGGTATGAGCATTGTAAAATGCGTCAAGTCTGCTTTTCTCCTGTTTAACACAAAAAACTAGATTACATAATTAACTAAACACTTATAAAATTTAAATATCTATATAATGTCAATATATATATATATATATATATATATATGATTTACAATTTTTAGTGAATGCAATATACATTATTGCAACATCATTGTTATGGATTTAATATTTATGGGATTTGCAATTTTCATATGACGACATTACCAGTTTTTAGCAAAAGCTACTATATGACGACGTCCCTCCGCGGTTTGTATACTTCTGTTGTTGACGTACAGAAGTGTTAACGCGTGACCGCGATTTATGGCCATCCGATGTGAAATAATCAATCGCCCTCCACCAATTCTGTTCGGGCATATCCTCGGGGGGTTGGCCCGGGCTCTCACCAAATCTGCTTCACCTCCGACACTTAGAAAGTGTTGTTTGGCGCGGGCTTTCCGGTCTCTGTATCGTTTCATGATCGCCCCTTCAATGCCGCCCTTCTTCTTAGCAGCCTCGAGATCCCGTTCAACCGCATTTAGATCGAATGACTCCTGGGAATTAAACAAATAAAGCAGTTACAAAAGGTTAAAAAGGAGTTATGAATAAAGAATTAAACAAAAAATAAACTTAATTAATCATTCATCATTTACCCGGAGGTGCTCGTACAACGCGTTCTTTTCATGGTCGGAAACATTACCCCAAGATTTTTTATCAAAGGCGATGTTGGCCTGCATGAATATTCCGATCTCGCGGGTGAACCAGTCGTTACGCTCACCAACCGGGGTAAACGTGGCCTCGGTATCAAAAGGAACTTCTAAAGGCCCCTTATTCGTTGACACCGCCCGCATTAGTTTTATGTTTTTAGCTTTGCCCCTTGTTTTTCTTCTTGGGGGCTCAACTGCAAATTAATTTAAGTAATTGATAGTTAGACACAATATATATTTATAATAAATTGATAAATATAGTAAATAATAAATTATAACAAGACTTACCGTCATCCTCGTGGACTCCTCTCCTATACCCACCCGGAGGTGTCGGGTCATCATCCCCATCACCGCCATGTCCGTGGGGCATGACGTCCGCCATCAGAATGGCCAACACAATCCAAAGAGTAAACATTTCCTAAAAAGTTGAAAAAATATATAATACGAAACACAACATGAATAAAGTTTTCAATTGCAACATCAAAATACATACATACAAACTTTCCCTACTTAAATATAATAAAAAAAATGAGAAAAACTCTTCTTTTAATCAGAATCTCCATCGAACACTTCATTGCCTGCCTCAGATCCCTCTGTGTCATAATCAGGATCCTCCTCATCATATCGCTCGCCTTCGGACGCTTCGTCAACATGAATTGTTGGTGGATTAACTTCTCTTGCATTCTCGCTCTCTGTAACGTGAGCAGGCCTGTTTAGAAAGTATTGGCTAAATTCAATAAAAAGTACACAATTAGACGAAGAGTTGTTGTGAACAACGTCAAGATCTTCGACTAACTCATTGTCAACATCTTGAACCTCCTCGACGCGACCATCGTTTAATGCAGGTAGATCCCAAATTCTTCTATGATTAACATCCTCGACGACCCACCGATGGTTTTTGTTTTGGTTGCCTCGAGAAGGTTCTCGGATGTAGAACACTTGTTTCGCTTGCGAAGCAAATATGAGTTGATCTTCTTTGTGCCATTCGTGTTCAGTGTTGATACTGGTGATATTATTATCAAACCTAACACCCCTTCGAGTATCGAACCACTTGCAGCGAAATAGGACGGTCGAATACTGTTTTGTATACCATAACGCAATAATTTCTTCTATTTGGCCATAATATTTCTCACCGGTTTCTCCCTCCACTAGAACCCCAGAGTTTTGCGTTGTGCGTTGCGTGTCACGTTCATGTACCATAAACCTAACACCGTTTACTATGCAAGCAGTGTAACTATCGGCAATTTTACGCGTACCCATTGAAAGAGCATACAACTCTGAGTGAAATGCAGGAGAATTTTGCAATTTCATCTTATAGACCTAAAAAATATAGAGTAATGAGTCTTATATATGTATTAATTATCTAACGAAAATAGTAATGTTTGTTATATAAATGCATTACCTTCTCGAGAGACCACTTCGGAAATTCGTTTTTTAAATCATCTTGGGGATGTTCAGATTTGAATTCGCTACATTGATGGAAAAAATATACTTCAACTAAGGAAGGGAAAATAATTAAGATATAATGAATTGTTAGTTACAGGAACACTTACTTCATATAGTCCCTGACTTCTGGACAGTTATCGAGGACAAACCATTCTAAATTGCGTTTTTCGATCGGAGGTAGCTCTTTAAACTTATTTGCACTAGCCGGATTACATTTAGACTCAAACACCCACAACCTTCTTTTTTCGACAACGACATCCACGTTTCTGTCTGGGCGATTGAATTGAGTCTGGACCTCTCGAAGGTACATAGAACAAAACGTTAGAGCTTCCTCAGCAACATATCCTTCAGCTATACAACCTTCGGGCCTTGCCTGGTTTCTAACATCGTTTTTAAGTTTTTTCATATACCTTTCAAACGGATACATCCATCTCATACATACCGGACCTCCGCAAATCGCTTCATCGGGTAAATGCAAAACTAAATGTAACATAATGTCAAAAAAAGCTGGAGGGTAGATCAACTCTAACTTGCACAATATCATAATAATGGCATCCTTGGCTTTCTTCATATCCTCAACCAATAGTGTTCTGGAGCAAAGTTGCTTGAAGAACGTACAAAGATCTACTATTGGTGTATACATATCTTTCTCCAAAAACCCTCTAACCCCGATCGGTATCAAACGTTGCATGAGAATATGACAGTCGTGAGATTTCAACCCAGTAATGTTAGTATTGTTATCTGTCACTCTCTTACTAATATTAGATCCAAACCCATCCGGCAACTTAACATCTTTAATAAACTGACAGAAAAGCTTTCGATCACTGACCTTTAATGAGTATTTTGGGTGGGGACTAAAGAACTTATTACCCTTTCGTTCTAGCCACTGCGTTCTTCGAATTTTTAGATTTTCCAAGTCGACCCGTGCGTTTGCCGTGTCTTTGGTCTTATCGTTCATTAGAAGCGTACCCAACAAACTGTCACACACATTTTTCTCGATATGCATTACATCTAAGTTGTGCTTCAGCTGTAAAGAAGACCAGTAGTCAAGTTCAAAAAATATGCTTCGTTTGGACCAATTCAACTCGAAATCCTCCCGCTTTCTCGTAACACCTCCAAAATCGGGATGCTTGCCCGGCATACGATGGAGTAAACGACCAAGTTGAGCTTCTATATCAGCAGCGCTAAATTGTTTCGGAGGGGCTCTTGTCTCGGGCTCCCCGTTAAAGTCCAAATTTGTTCTCCACACATGGTCAGCATCTAAGAACCGACGATTACCGACATAGACAACTTTATTTGTTATACGCATTGAAGGAGTGTCTTCGTTGCAAGTATGGCATGCTTTATAACCTTGACCGCTCCAACCTGATAGACTACTACGAGCCGGAAAGTCGTTTATGGTCCATAACAACATCGCCTTCATTGTAAAGAATGTGTTCGTCGCCGCGTCTTTAGTACGTACGCCTGTTTGCCACAAATGCTTAAGCTCATCCACCAGCGGTTTGAGGAAAACGTCCATGTCCTTCCCGGGTGATTTAGGCCCGGGAATCAACAAGGACAACATGAAAGAGGTCTCTCTCATGCATAGCCATGGAGGCAGATTGTACGTGGTGAGTACAACCGGCCACGTGCTATGAGCCGAACTCATGTTACCAAATGGATTGAAACCGTCAGCTGCAAGGCCTAGGCGAACATTTCGGGGTTCCTTTGAGAAGTTAGGGTACTTTTTATCAAACTCCTTCCATGAAGATCCATCAACTGGATGACGCATCGAACCATCTTCTGATCGTCCAGTACAATGCCAGATCATATATTTTGTTGTGTGTCTTGAACAGTACAAACGTCGTAGTCTAGGGGTTATAGGAAAGTATCGTAACACCTTGTGAGGTACCTTTTTGCCTTTTGTGTTTGTATTGACCCATCGACTCTCGTTACAAACTGGACAATTCTGCAACGTTTTGTGTGTATCCCAGAATAGAGCACAGTCATTTTTACAAACGTGTATCGACTCATACCCCAAACCTATCTTCTTTAAAGTCCTTTTGGCCGCATAATGCGAAGAAGGAATCCTGTTTCCTTCTGGATGTGAAGACTGCAACAACTGGAGGAGCTCATCAAATGAACTATTAGTCCATTTATTCTTGACCTTGATATGCATAAGCTTTGATAAAAAGTCAAGAGAAGAAAACTTGGTACAACCAGGATATAATTCTAATTCGACTTCCTTTAACAGGTCTTCAAAATCATCACGGACACCACTACTCTCTGCATCGGAGTTCCCTTCGTCAAGGTTGGGATCCTCTTCCATAGCCTCAGCCATAACATCTTCGATAACACCGGCCATATCGTTTGTCGAAGCAACGTCAGTTAAAACTACATTTTTAGGAATTTTACTTTCGCCGTGATAGGTCCAAATCTTGTATTCCGGCCAAATGCCCCACGCATACAAATGGCCTCTCATATTCTTAAAAGGTATAAAGATAGTATTCATACATTTATTACACGCACATCTAACGTAGCCTCTGCTGTCACGATAATCTTTGCAAATTTCTATAAAAGACTCGAGTCCTTGCATATACTCCTCTGATTTACGTTTTCGAATGGTAATCCAACTTTTATCAACAGACATGATTATGGAACTGAAACATAATTTATGGTTTAAAGTTAACTCTACGACGACAGAATGTGTATTCACAAGGGTAGGCTGCTAAACCCACTTTTTGAATACTTTATCTCATATATGAATGTGTATTACATGATTGTTTGTTAAGAAAAACTCGGCAGCATTTCCCCTTAGCTCCCAGGTATATATAAATATATATATACCCGAGGAGCAAAGAGAAAATGACAACCGAATCTTTCTTAAACAATCATGCAATACACATTCACATCCTAAATGAGATAAAGTATTCAAAAAGCAGTCCCAAAACGGGGAC
Source organism: Mikania micrantha (assembly GCA_009363875.1). NCBI lineage: Eukaryota > Viridiplantae > Streptophyta > Magnoliopsida > Asterales > Asteraceae > Mikania > Mikania micrantha. Next base: position 49,616,580 of record CM018680.1, on the reverse strand, counting down.
AACCCGAAATTAATTACTAAATCAATTTCGGGCGGGTATTTCTAAGCTCATCGTTCTAATTTAATTTGAACACAAAAATCATAATTTCCTCATGACCTAATTTAATTTTAATTAAATCCAATTAAGCTAAATAATCTTGATGACACAAAGTATTTGTGTGATTCTAACACACATAGTTACATACACCATAAACAACGATGAAGATACCCAAATAAAACAACCAAAATCACAAATCATGTATGCACAAATGTCTGATTCTAACACACATAGTTACAGACACAGTACAATCAAAAACAGCAAAAAAAGCCTAAATTTTAGTAAAAAGACCATACCTTCAGCTAAATAATCAAGTCCCAAAACGATAGAAAGAACCCGGTTGAAGGCTGTATTCATAAAAAAAAAATTAAACCAAGATAGACGGTCGTGGCTGCTCCGGTACTTGCCACTGAATAAGCCACAAGACCCCCACCACTAGAAAAGTTGCATATGTAAAAATCAGTAAGTTAATGTACTAAACCATGAGATAACATGTGTCTCAGCGACGGTGGTCTTCGAGGTGGTCTTCAGCGGGTGCAGCGACGGTGGTCTTCGAGGTGGAGGTTCCTTTGATCGAGTGAAGAAATCGCCGGATCGAGATCGAGATCTAGAGCTTTAGGTGTTAAGTGGGCTGTGGTGATGGTGGTCGCAAGCAGAAGCGGTGGTTCACGGCGTGGAGGTGGTGGTCGATTTTGGGGGAAAGACGAACGGGAAAGAGGAATCGATCGGAGGTGATGCTGTGAATGATTGGAACGGCGTGGTGATGCTGTGAACAATTTTGGGGGTATATCAGTAGGTGAGAAATAAGGAGGGAAGTCTGGCGCTATTTTTTTTCGATCAATAGCGGCGACATGTCGCCTCTAAAGGTGTCGCCGCTATTGATACTCCGGATTTTTTTAGTTGTCGCCGCTATTGATGGCTGTCGCCGCAAATATTGTCGCCCCTATTGATCGAAATTCTTGTAGTGATATACTTCAAATCAACATCACTCAAATATAGCTTCACCTAAAACTAACATACGTACATCATATTAGATCATGGGATGTGCCAAGTGAGTGGGTGTAAGTGGGCGTGGCACACCCGCCCCCTGCTGGGCGTGGGTGGGCCTGCGTGAGTGGGGTAACGGGGCCATTTCATTTGCTTTTAAAAAAATGATGACGTGTTGGTGGTGTGTGTGTTCCAGATTCTTCCAATTCTACTTTTTTAATTTAAAAAAAATGACGTGGAGTGGTTGGACAAAGGGGCATTTTCACCACTTTTGGTGAAGTGGGTGGTTGTGGTGGGTGCCTACATGCCGCATATGTGGAGTATGCGAACTATGGGGCATACCCCATGATTCTATATGGAGCGTCCTCATGTTTTCAAAACTCGAATTTATTCTTAAAATTTGTTTGTTTTAACTTCAAAAACTTTTCATCACCTATTCTCATATCTATTTTTATTCAATTAAATAATTTATATATGTGACCCTCCATATATTGTTATCTTATCAATGAAATTTATTCAGTTATATCTCCAACTTGCATTCTTGAAATATGTGTACTTCCATTCTCTTCATTTTTTACTCATCTTATCCCCCGTTCCATAAATATCTCGACCTGTTGTTCAATTTGCTTTGCATTAATATCTCCTCCATATGATTTTATTTTTAAATATACATTTAAAACAAAGGAATTTTGGTTATAAGAAATTACCAAAATGTTCATTTGATCAGGTTTTTTCTTAAAAATGTTCATTTAACTTTTTATGCATCAAAATGTCCATATTATTTATGGGCGTTGGAGCCCATAAGTATACATGTGTCCGCCCACATAACCAACTACACAAAGTTTGTCACGTGTCCTATACAGTGTGAATTACAGGCTCCCGCCCATGAATTACTGGCGCCCGCCCATAGATTTCAGGCGCCCGTGTCAAAGTATACGGGCACTGGCGCCCATATAGGACATGTGACAAGCTTTGTTTAGTTTGGCTTAATAGGCGGATAGCTATACACTCCCAGACACCAACGCTCATAATAGGATGAATATTTGAAAGTCAAATGAACATTTGAGGAAAAACCCTGGTCAAATGACTATTTTGGGAATTTTCCCTTTGGTTATTGGTACCATCTTAACTTCTTTTATGATAGTTTTTGAGTTCGAGTCTTTTTGGGAGCAATTGCTCTTGTATGAGTGGTGGGTTTTCCTGGTATTGGGTTTACTTATAAATTAGTAAGATATAGATGGTTTGTCTAGTGTACAAGTTTTACTTTAAGGATGTGTCAACTAATCGAATGCTGCCCGTTCAAAAAAAATGGACATTTAAAATCATGATAAAATATGTGAATAAAAAGTAAAAAAAAAAAAAACACAATTCTTGGATTGTGAATGCATGTTAGCTTGCTTACATGCTGTTTCATTTTTATTTAAATTTTATCAAGATACAAACGTACATCTGATGGTGCTACAAATGACAATGTAGCTACAAATTTGACACAAAATATTAAAGTTCACAGCCTAAATACACTGCAAATTAAATTATCACTTGAAATCAATCAAAAGAGTAAGAACATAGACAAACAATATATCATTTCAAAATAGATGCATGTAGCATTCACAAGCTTGAGCCTTGAAATGGTGCAATCACACATTAGAAGCAGCATCCAAAGCCATAATGGTGCTAAGATTCATCGGTGACATGTAGTCGGTTGAGCCTGTTAGAATTTGCCTCACGATGAGCCTGTTCGCTCTCTCCGAAGGATGGAAAGGATCCCAAAACGCGTATATGTCTCTGTTGGGACACAAGTTCGATAACTGCGTGCATAGCCCGATCCCGTTATATGGCCCTTGTCCACAACAAGCTACCTTTGAAGTAACAAACCCTGCTCAACAAAACAAACATTTAGTATTCATCTGGGTGCTATTATTTCTACACCATGACTTTTTTTGAACAGTAGTTTGACTTTTTAACCATTAAAAAATCTAATGACCGTTAGAAAAGGTGAAAAAGTAAATGACTGTTAAGTCACAGGAAGATAAAGAGAAGTTTTTTTCAATTTTTAAACTAGGTGTGGGAATAGCTCCTCCATATAAAAGTTTAAAAGGTGCTTTAATACATGCATATATGTAATCAAGATTTAGATTTACCATATCTTCCAGGATCCGAAATGAAATCGATGTTGGTTTGTCGAATATTTGCGCCGATGAACACATTGGCACCGATCTCACTGTTGAGACTATCAAGCATTGCTTGGAGTTGAGGGTTGAACAAACTTGCTGCTCGTTGCAAGTCGGGTGCACAACTGCCATCGCGGCTGCGTTGGGCTAGCTCTGCTGGCACACACCCTAATGGTCCGGTTCCAGTGACCAAAACCCTTCTTAATCCCAATTCATAAAGTCTCTGCATTTGTTTATTAATAACATCTTTAGTTAACACAATTTTGTTCTTACTTTCAAAAAAGAATTGGTATATGTATGTATGCATATAAAGCTGATGTGTACATCAGGCCTAAGTTGATCTAAGAACCATGTATGTATGTACGTACGTACGTATGTATGATGTGTACATCAGGCCTAAGTTGATCTAAAAAACTTTTATATGAAATCAATTTGTATAAAAGTCTGATCTTGAAGGTTTATTTGTGAAACATAATGACACTGATATGATTGCAGCACATGGGATAGGTGAATGCTACTATCTTTAGCAATTAAGAATGATATGGACATACAACTACCATGCATGAATGTATTATAATCTTAGAATACTCAAATTGACCTACAAAGGGACAATAGTATTTATTTCAAGAAATCATAATAAACTTATCATCAGCATGCATGGGCAACAATTAAGAAGCCATGCATATATATTACAAGTTAAAAATGAAAAAAACAAATTTTTATTTTTTTTGTATATCAAGATTATTTTTTAACGAATCGAAACCGAACAAGATGAATGTGTTTACATACCGTTAAAACTTTACGGTATTCCGAGATCAAGTAGACAACATAATCTGGTAGAGAAAACTGTCTAGATCTTGCTGAGAATGGGACTAAATAGTAGTTGTTTACAAAATCATTGCCTCCCAATGTGATGAGTGTCAAAGCTTGATTTACAAGTCTTTGTGTCTCCTCAGGGCCAATTATATCACTCACCCTTTGTTGATACTGTTCAAAGTATTGCATTTGCAATGTGATCCTTATTATGTTAACCTGCATATATATATATAGAATAAATTCATAACATGAAATAAATTTCGAATTCTAGTTAGTTTAATTATTGGTGCAAGTCGTACGCTCCCTTAACCAACTGATCAGCTACATGGCGGGGGCTAGTTTAATTATTAACTCTAATAATTATCATCATTTCACAATATTTGTTGTTGGCATTAAATACTAACCTTTTATAAATAATTAGGAGATGTTTTTTGGGTTTGTTTAGAATTATTGTTAGTTTATTCTATTTAATTAAATATGGGTTTTGGTTGAGTTATCATGCTAGAATCTGGCTTTATTACGTTAGAGTTAGAGTCAAATAATTTAGTCTTAATAAATCTGTACTTGCCAAAATTTGAACGCAAGACTTTACTTTTTAAGAGGCAGTGTCTCAACCAAGTGGCAGACTAGTCGATCCCACATTGGTGAATATATAATTAGTTGGTTTAATGTTTTTATTTTTTTTATAACCATGGGAACCCACTTACGTGGTAAACCCCCGGGGTCCCCCTATATATTAGCCGACTAACCGGGAGGAACAAGTAATTTGTGGCCGCAAGCAACCAGGTCGGTGGCCTTCAAGGAAAATTGTTGTGAGTGGGGATTATCTTGAGACCTATAGGTTGTCTCTCCTCCACTTAAACCACTATATCACTTCCTTGAAGCTTTGGTTCAGTGTTTTGTTTCATTGGTTTTTGGGTTATCAATATAAGAGTTGATGAAAGAGAACTTACAAACTGAACTCCTGTATCATTAAGTATGCCAACACCAGCAGAAGCAAAATTGGCACCAACAAGCAACTTTTCACCTGTGAGATATGGACTCAAGTATGGCAATGTTGCTTCTTCACCAATGGCTTGGCCTGAACATTAAGCAAAATTCTATTCAAAATGTATTCATTAAACTAATTATAATCCATACATCATATATATTTTTATCATCATTCATTTAATTATTCTGAACAGCACAACCTGCTTGATTTGAACCATTCAGCTTAAAGATAAAAGGAAGATATCTTAACCACAGAATGACTAAAAGGAGTTAAAATAATAACTCACTAATAAGATCAGGAATGTTATATCCATTGGAGAATCGTCCCGTAGGGCGATGAGTGGGATAATCGATCCCATAAGGAGGTGAATCAGCACGTGCAGAGGTAGCCAAGTAGTTGTTGTTCCCGTTATCGACTAACGAGTCACCAAACACAAAAAAAGCTCTAGCATCAGCTTTGAGAACAACATTACTTAAAACTGCAAACACCAGACACAATAATACTCCTAGTGATGACTTTGAACTAGCCATTACTGTAAATATGCAGCTAAAAGTGTGTTAATGTATAAAAACACACAGAAAGGTGTGTTTTTGGGTGTTTTCTGAAGAAACTGGAGGGGTGATGAGGTCTATAAATATGCATTTTGGGAAATGATGGTTGCAAAACTGTAGTCAGTGTAGAGCCAATCCCAACTAACAAAGTTGTAGTAGTTCTGGAGTAATTAATTGGACAGTTATTTGCCAGCCATTCTTACACAAGCAAATACTGGTTTATATTAGTCAGCCCCTACAATGATCAAAATCAAGATTTGTGATTGTAAGTGTTACAAAGATGTTTTTTACTTTTTAAAACAAAAAACCGGTTTCTATGCCATGAACAGCATATAAAATTATCAGTTTTGTTTTTTTCCTTCTTTGAAGAAATAAGGTTGTGGGTTTATAAGAGAACTGTTTGCGATTTAATATCACCAACGCATTTTGTATGCATTGGCTGTGCATGATAGGAAAACTTCACAGATAAGCGTGTTTGGGTGGCACCAATCTAGGATGGGTGAACTTCCTAGGAAGTTTTCATCTGGCCAACTAAAAACAAATTTGTAAACTCCGAGTGAGCAAAGCTGTCAATATTGGTGATACATCGACTAGCTAGGCTAGATGTTACAAGTAACCCTACGAATGTTGCGGGCATATAGATTGATGGTATTTGGGTTGTCATCATGAGGGTTGTAACTGAACTAACTCTTGTTCATGTTAACTTTTTAACTTGTTTACGAATGATCCACGAATACTAACTGAACGAAAATGCTAGTTTGTGGTCGTTAATTAAGAAATTAAACTTGTTCGCAAACGATTCATGAACGCGAACAAACATATATTGTTTAAAAACTAAAAATCAACATTCTTAATCTCAAATATTAAACACAATCATTTAATTAAATATATAGTTAAATACTTGATAAAAAAATATAAAAAAAAGCAATTATATTAAAATAAACTAAAATCTAGAAATAACAATTATAATTGAAATTGCTAAAAATTAATGTTTCAAATACATTTGAAGAAACTTTAAATGCGAGCTATTATTATTATATAAACTGTATAATAAAAATGTAAATAAGTTTTCAAATAAAACAATAAAAATGATAAAATACATTTGAAGAAACTTTACAATGCATTTGACTTATTTTATTTTTAACAGAATTTATAATGTTTTATTTGACGGGATAAAAATAAAGTATAAATAAAATTAATTTATTAAATAAGTGAGCAAAAATCACTGACATTATGAATGAATCTCTGTGATATGTGTTAATTACTTTTTCAGATGTTATAAAAACACATTTTATCAAAAAAATTTCAGCTTAGACTATTGGGTGTGCCAAGTTACCCAATCACTCCACGTATGCGCCACATAAACACTCACCATAAGCACTCACCACAACCACTCACCCCACCATTTTGATGGAAATGCCCCATTACCCACTCACTCCACGTCATCATTCCTTTTTAAATTAAATTGAGATATAATTTAATAAAAACAAATTACAAATTAATAAAAAAAATTTCAAACTAATTAAAAAAATTAATAAAAAAAATACAAACTAATAAAAAAAATTAATATAAAAATTACAAATTAATTATCTCTATATTTATTACGAATTTTATCCTTCTCCCGCTCGGCAATTTCGCGGTCGAGCCCGGTTAAGTGTTCGGTGTTGGTGAATAGAAGTTGTAACTCTACCAACCGTTGACGTTCCCGTTTTAATTCGTTAAAGTCACCGATTCGTTGAGATAATTGTTCTATTCCTTGGTTATAATTCGGGGTCGATTGAGATGAAGAGCCTCGTCTCGCCCTTGCTCGGTCGGTTTTTGCGCGATCTCTCCCGGTCGGACGAGTCAAATCCTCTATCTCGTCGTCGTCGTCTTCTTCTTCTTCTTCTTCTTCTTCTTCTTCTTCTTCTTCGTCGACATCGTTTAGATTTATATTCACTCGAGCATCCGACGCGCCGGGGCTATCGGTTGACGATGCTTTTAATCGTTTTGAGGCCGACGTTTGTACAGTCGGGATTCGAATCCAGTTCGGACATTTCCTCATAAGCTCCCAACTCCATTTAAGCGTGAAGGGGGCGTTAAACTCTTCCCGGTATTGATCTTCCGCTTCGAGCTCGATCATCGCGTCGCTTTGGCCGCTCCGACGAGTTTGCCATTTCTGGGAATAAATCCCGTTGAACTTTCGAACCTTTAGGTTCATGTCATAACCATTTGCTAGAGAGCATATCGTTTGTACGATATTCCCCACGACCCATGGCTTGAAAAAATTGATTTAGGATTTTACTCCAAAAGTCCGGTCCTTTTTTGTTACGACCTATAAACAATTAATTAAAAAAATGTAAACAATTTATAAAAAAAATATTAACAATTTTAAAAAACTAAAAGGAAAGTAATTACCAACAATTGGATCTTCCGACACATCGATCCAAGCTTTTGTAAGTTGAAACTCCTCCTCCGTAGTCCATTATTCTATATGGGATGAACCTCCCACAGCGGTTTCGGTATCCCCAGCTTGTTTCTTTCTGTGTCTACGCCTTTGTTTTGATTGTGTGCTTGGACCAGCATTTGTAGTGGGTTGGGTCTCGGGTATAACTTCATCCTGAGATAATTGTCCAAACCCGTGCGGTTGTTGACTCGAACCATAATCGGCGAATGTATAAAACCCTTGTTGTGGGCTTGAATCAAAATTGGGTCGATAACAGTTTGAATCGAAAAAATGATTTATTGGAGAAGGGCTAAAGACCCAATTCGGAGGTGGCGTGTTAGGGTTTCGGTTAGGTGGAGTGTTTGGGTTATAGTAATTTGGGTTTTGGTTGGGATCCATGAAAATTATTTTTTTGGTTAAGAAAGTTTGAAATGGGAAGAGTGGGTATTTTTTTGTGTTGAATGTTTGAAATGGGAAATATTTTTTTGGGTTTAATATGTGAATGGTTTAAATAGGCAAAAAAAATTTTCCTTCACCAACGGCTACAACCCAACGGTCGGACTCCATCACGCCGTTGCCCCTATCACGCCGGTCCAACCACGCCCCTCTCACGCCCCTAGGGGCGGTGTGCCACGCCCCACCCAAGCCCATTCACCGGGCATACCGAGCGGTCTTATAGCTTCACTTAATTCTGTCTTCACAAGGATTTGAACACCCATCGTATTTGTACGAGCAATTAAAGACATTACAGTTTAGCAGTATCTTGGTGGTAAGATAAGGCTCATGAACCAAATGATCCTAGGTTTGAATCCCACAAGAGGATTTCTCAAAAGTAGTAAAGTAGCGTTTGGTATGCATGAATGAATGATGGAATAAAATGACTCATTACGTTGGAATGAAAAGAAACATGTTTGGTTACCACGTAGAAATGGAATGCACCGTTTCATAAAGAATGTGATTCCTTCACTTTTGATGATTTTCATTATTTAGAGCAGGGATGATTTTTCTTCATTCCTTCTTTTGAAGGAGTGATTAGACCAATGACCCGACCCATGTCCAAAACCATGAGCCGACAATTGACCTGACCCACGACGCAAACCATGACTCGACCCATGACGCAAACCATGACGTTAACAATGATTCGAACTATGACTCGACCCATGACCTAAACCATGACACGAACCATGACCCAAACAATAATCCAAACCATGACCCAAACCATGACCTGAACCATGACTAGGGGTGTAAACGAGCCGAGTCGATCCCGAGCTCGTTAAGGCTCGAGCTTGGCTCGTTTAGATAAACTCTGGCTCGAGCTCGGCTCTTTTAGAGCTTTATTTACTAAGCTCAAGCTCGCCTCGTTCGAAAATTTTTAGGCTTGAGCTTGGCTCGGCTCGTTTAGATTTTATTTATTTAATTTATTTACTTTAATTATTAATTTAATTATATTTGTAATTATATTTTCTAAATTTAACATAAAAATTTTTATTTAAATATATTTATCATAATTTTATAAATAAACACATAATATAATTAATAAATAAATATTATATATTCAGAAAGCTCGTTAAGGCCTCCGAGCTGGCTCGAGATCGATATGTAAAGCTCGAGCTCGGGTTCGATAACTAAACGAGCAATATTTTTGGGCTCGGGCTCATTAAGGATCGGCTTGTTCGAGCTTTTTAGCGATCCGACCCCGAGTATTTCACGAGCTGCCTTGGTTCGTTTACACCCCTATCCATAACTCAAAAAATTACCCGACCCTTGCCTCAACAATGACCTGACCCATGAACCAAACCAAGACCAAGACACCATCCACAAATGAAACCATGACCCGATCCATGAAATGCCCCATGATCGAACCATGAGCTAAACAACAACCGACCAGCGAACCGACCGATGATCCGAACCATGACTCGACCCATGACCCGACCGACCCATGATTTGCACAATGATTATAACCACGACTCGACCCATAAATTGTATTGCATTCCTTCATATTCTCAAATCTATCAAACGACAAGAAGTAATGAATCATTTCATTACCAAAGGTAACCAAACATAAAAATAGAATGATAATGATTCATTTCTTTCCAATGTCCATTTCATTTCTTCGTCCATTCCATTCCCTCGTTCATTCAATTCCTTCATACCAAATAGACCGTAAATTTCCTCCAGAACCGGTGACTTGGTTGTGGATATGATTGAATGCTAATTCTGGTGACACGATAATACTTCAGTGATCCATCAATGATTTAAAAATTAGCCGTTCCAAAAAATCAATGTCATTAGATTTCAAGAATATGTGTGTTATGAAAATACTTGATATTGATAAAACTCTATGGACCATGTGTTGCAATCAATATTGTATTTATTGTGGTTTTATATCACAAAAAAGATGGTTTATGTATGTTTGTATACATGCGTGAAGGGACTCTATGTATGAATAAATGTAAGTCTAAGACTTATAGGAACCCATAACCAAGTTTTTCATTCTCCTATCTTTAGTTTATGTCAAAATTCTACAAATGAATGCAATATATAAATTGGGTGTACATCATGTTTGGCAAACAAAAATGGAAGTAATGAATCGTTTGTATGTCATAAAATAAATAAATTAACTAATTAATGAATGACTAGCTAGGCCCTATTGGTCTTGTATGTGAGACATGTAATCGGTATATGTTTAGGCTTATGGTTTTGTATCAAGAAAAAAAAAAGTATACTTCATATGATCAGTATAAGTTAAGATTACAGTTTAGATTGTGTTGATAAAAATTATGTGAGCAATAAACTGCTTGCATCACAATAATTCAAGGTTGCAATGACGAAATATTATAAGATTATAGCTAGAACATTTTGTTGCTATAGGCTTTCTCAATCTATAGTGACATGTTCTAGCTACAATCTTATGATAGTTTGTTGAACGTTGTTGTAGATCAAGGAAGTCTATAGTGATAATATTTCTGAAGTTTTGGATCTCGAAATCCAAAACAATTAAAGTCTGTTGTGATCACATTAAATGATACATAGATCACCTATAGGGAAGAAATAAAGAATCTGTGAAGGAATGCAACAATATCATTCTTTGGAAATATGAGATACTTGGAATTGAATCTTAAAAAATTGTAAAATGCATTTGTAATTCCGTTGAATCTTTGATAGAAGTTTTAAGTTATCATTATTTATTTCTCACAAACACTTAGGGGAGGTTGTAACTCATAATTATCAAGTGTAGAAGAAAAGTAAAGAAATCAATTTAAAGAAGTCAAAAGATATTTGGATTTGATTCGAATAAGAAGTATTGATACTTATTATTAATGTTATTTTACTTAATTTTTGTTAAAATAATGTTAAAAAACGTTGGGTTGTTCGGTTAGTTAGGCATCATGAGCTGACATCTCATTAAAAGCAGTCTCTTTTCATATAGAATTGAGGTATGATTGTCTATATTTTACCATTCTCAGACCTTATCTTAGTTTTGCTAATTGTGAGTTATACTGTGTATGAGGAGTTGGTGATTATTATATTCAAATAAGAAGTGTTTGGGTCATCACCACTTGTTGTGATGTTTTCCTTTTCTTTTTTTTTTCCCAATATCGTTATTTTGTTTGTAGTAAAGATAGACAAATGGAAAACTTGCGTTTGTTTGAATAGTTTCGTTATTAATTCGACATATTATTAGTTTTGGTAAACAATTCCCACGTAGCACATCCGAAAACCTTTTATAATTACAGACAACATGATCCTAGAGGCTCGTGCCACACACTTTCTCAATTTTCACTATAGGTAAAACTGTAATTCGTTATATTAACTGCTATAATAGTTAAAAGCCAAAAGGGTCTTTCAATTTGATTTTTTTTCCAATAAAAAACTTTACTTATCTATGAAAGTGCATATATTGGCTGAATCTTCTCCCATAATAATAGTCAGAATAGTTTAATATTTTATAAATTTTTGGGGTGATTCTATCTTATTATTTTTATTACATGAATTGTAAATAATAAATCTTTTCTGTAACTAAATAGCCAATAGGAGATATCCTCGTAGTCCAAATGTTGTTGTACAATATATGGAGGGAAATGATCCACTAAAAACATAATAACAGAAAGCTAGTATAATAAAAACAAAATTCACTACAAAAAATAGAAATACAATAAAAAACATAAAAATATAGTACAAAAATTCAAAAATCCAGTACAATAAAACAAATATACAATACAAAAAAAAAGAAAGAAAAGAATAGAGTACAAAGAAATAAAAACTAGCACAAAAAATAGATTTTTTTTTTAAATTTTAATTAAAATTGTGTTTATATTCGATACTACCCGTATATATTTGGATTAACAAATAATTAGCTTTATCATTATCTCATATATTAAAGTTTATGCATTTAAGACGAGCTCAATGTTTGTTACAAAATCAAGTCAACTGAATACATTGCTAATCATTTGGTCACAAATATGGAAGACCTAACTCTATTTAGCGATCAACTAACAGAGAGTTATGTGATAGGATTATAAGTGTCGTGTGATTAAACCACCAAGAGAAGATATACATTTTTAATAGCTATTCATTATTAAAAATAAAACTAGCAAGATGCTAGGAAAATTACAAACTAAAAAGAGAAATTTAACCAAATCTCATGATGCTTTCACATGTATGCATGTATATATAGTTATATACACACATATATATTGATAACCGTGTGAACCTACCTACGTGGTACACCTATTGGTCTTCTCAATATCTGAATAATTGAGAGGAATCTATATTTGATCTATTAAAAGGAGAATAATTTGATTTCCCCCAAAATATTCGAGGAAACTCTAGCTATCTTGTTAAACACGCGCTTGTTCCTGGCTTTCTAGAGGCACCATATGGTCATTAGAAAGATAGTATGTAAGATCTTTTTTTGAATTTTTGATATTGGCCATGCAGATTCAATGCGAAAAACTTCTTTGACAGAAATGAATAAGACTTTAGAAGCTTTACACCACTTGAAGACCTCATCCCAAACACGACTAGTATACAATTAATTAACAAATTTACTAATAAACCACAATTGAACTAAGACCATCTTCAAGGAACTTGGTAAACTTTCCTTGTTTATTCACATAACCCTCTCCCTTAAAACATCAAATACACACTACACTTGGTTCAAACATAATACAGAAAATACAACCTAGTAATGACCATCATTGAGCAAAGCTAAATACAAGGGATCAAGACTTGGAATCCATGGCTAAGATGGTGCTGAGGTTCACTGGACTCATGTAGTCTTGAGTGCCACCAATCATTTGTTGCACAATGATTCTATTGGCCCTCTCTGAAGGGTGGAAAGGATCCCAAAATGCATAAATATCTCTATTTGGACACAAGTTTGACATTGGGGTGCATAATCCTAGTCCATTGTATGGACCTTGTCCACAACATGCTATTTTTGATGTCACAAACCCTGCAAGATATATACAAATATAATCCTCGTACTATCTTATCTTGTTTATAAAATGACCGTTCATAAAATTTATTAAAAAACATTAGTAGATGTTACCAATAAGACACGTCATATCAATATCACCTATGATTCAATATAATTATTTGTTTCTGACTAGTTTTGACTTGACTCTTTTCTTACTCAAACAATTTCTAAATAAAAATGTCAGGATCCGTCACTAATGAGTCTAAATTATAGGTTGAATATCATTACCATAAATAACGCTATTTGAAATTGATATGGCTTTTTAAATTAGAGTAAACAATAGACGGTAAAAGCTTATTAATGAATACAACTATTAAGATAGGGTGGCAGAGAAGGACATACCTCGATGATTAATCATTTAAATAAATCGAATTTTAGATTTTGTTTATTTTAACACCCTAAGCGTTTATGTATTATCTTTGTACTTCAAATATATGGAGTATCCCTTCGTCTATATATATAAGGGAATGTTAGATGCAGGCAACTTATTATTTTTACACGCTAAAGAGACCCCACTCATATATATGTATGTATTGACTACTCAAATTTAAGTAAATAAACAAAATAATCACAGGCAGCTCTAAGTTGACCCATAAATAACATTGGGGTATAATGGTTTAAGTGGATGAGACACAACCTATATATTTTAAGTTCAACTCACACTAAGTTCGATTTTCGTTGGAAGTCACCAACCCGATTGCTTGATAGGGTTGGCTCAAGCTTTTTGGTGGCCCAAAGCAGGGTAAAAAATTGTGATTTTTTTCTTTCTGTTGTATATAAAAACTCTCATCTTTTATCTGAACTTACAACACAAAAAGTATAGATAATCATGAAGGAGAAAACTACAAAAAACATAAATTGAAAAAAAAAACAAAATATATAGCTTATTTACAAATATTATAATATTTTTTTTTACAAAAATCTGAATTCATTACAACAAAAAAAACCTCAAAAATTTTGTGGTCCCTTGATTTTGGTGGCCTTAAGCTAGGGTTTTTATTTTGTACAATAGAGTCGGCCTTGTTGCTTACGACCACACTTTACATATTCTCTCTGATTAGCGTGGATTTACTACATAATTGGGTTCTCGCCTTAAAAAAGGTTGAACCATATAACTATGTTAAACAAAGGACAAATATAAAATGTAAGTGGGTTTCAAGTAAAGTGGATTCTCACGATGTTAAAGAAGGTGAAATGTAAACTTTTGAAAAGTTGGAAAGAAGATTTTTGTACCATAAGCTTGAGGATTTGATATGTAATCCATATGCATTCTCATCGTATTAGCAGCCACGAAAACTTGATCACCCTTTTCGTCATTGAGACTTTTTAGCATATCTTGAAGTTGAGGGTTGAACAAGTCGGATGCTCGTTGTAGTTCGACGTAGCATTCCCCGGCTTGGCTATGCTGAGCCAACTCTGCCGGCACACACCCCATCGGCCCTGTACCCATCACCAAAACCCTCCTAACTCCCGCGTCATACATTTTCTACATTTTTCAAATATAAATCAGGCTTTATAATTATACAAAATATAAGTTAAAGGTGCAAGTTATATGAAAAATAAAAAGTATGTTGGTTATTTTCTAAAAGAGAAAAACAAATAGCTTTTATTAATGTATATATGTTAAATTTATTTTTCTATTTTTAAAATAAAAAAAAGTTAGACTTGTTACTTAACATATATGAATGCATTTTAATTATTAAGTGTTTAATTATAAGATAAATGAATCACTAATCATTTGAGTCAAGCTATGAATGGCAATGATAAATGTTGCGTATACAAACGCATTAATATCCACATGAAGAAATATAGCGAATTATAGACCATCACACCAACCGCAATACACATTTAATTATGTCTATTGTGATCCACCATACTCCATTAAAAGCCATGCTCCATAAATATTTTTTCCATAAAGCAATTTGTATATATAGTTAGTTTTAATAAGATTTATTTCTGTTTTTATACGTATTCCAATATCCACATTTTCATTTTCTATAATCATATTAATTACCTAAAATAAATTGTCATAATTATATACAATTATTAATTTTTTAATTTTTTTTCTAAAACCTGCATGTTAAAGTACACAAAATTATAAATATATATAAGAGTAAATTACAAAGATGGTCCATGTGTTTTGTTAGTATTTCACTTTTTTATCATTATGTTTCATAATTACTCGTATAATCCCAAACTTTAAACTTTGCAACACATGCAGTCCTTAAGTTAGCAAATTACTCTCACATGCTTGATCAAATTCGTACTCATTTAAAGAATGTTTGTGTCACAAATGTTTAAAGTTTGCACCATATGTAATTTATGAAAGCTAAGAGCCAAGAGTGAAAATATTAATAAATCACATGAACCGTCTAGGTGATTTACTTAATATAAATTAGGTAGGGCGATGTTCAATTGAAAACAAATATTAGTTAAGAATTAAAAGAATCATTTCTAATTAAACGTTTAAAAATGTATAAAAGTAATTTTTCTTATACTACAAAAATAAATTACTTTTATATCCTTTAAATTATGTAATCATAAATGTTTTTTTTTACTTTATACAACTTGTTGGTTCTTATATGAATGAATAACTACCTAAATGTATATACAAACTTTAGAAATAAGATAAAAATGTTATAAATACCGAAAGGATGTTTCTATATTCAGAAACTAGATAGGGGACATAATCTGGTAGAGAGTATTGACGTGATCTAGCAGAGAAAGGAAGCAAGTAGTAATTGTTAACAAAGTCATTTCCACCAAGAGATATGAGAACCATCCCTTCATTCACTACTTCAAGAGCTTCATCCGGTCCAATGATGTCTCCTAGTCGGCCTTTGTATTGCTCCAAATACTCTATTTGTTTCCATATCCGTATTATATTCAACTGTCACATGTATATAAATGCATGCGTTTATTAGAATAACTATGTTAAAATCCTTGTATTACATGTGATTGAATCAATAAAATATTAAACAATTACTATAAGTGAAAAAAATAAAAAGAAACAGTTAAAAATCATAAAAAAAAACCAGGACTCAAATATTTATAGAGTATATATTAACAAAGCAAAATAATAAATTATTTAATTTTAAAAACATAATTTTTAATTTCATTATAATTAAAGAGGAGAGACAAAGGATATATTATTGTTATTTGATATAATAATTTAATATAAGAGATGCACTAGAAAATAATAGTAAAAAGCTGCTAGAGAATGACATGTGTCTAGTATTATTTTCCTTTATTAGTATAAAAATCAGGACTTACTTCTATTAAATAAAAATTATTAGGTTATTAGCATACTGGTATACCAATTATAATATTTATTTATATTTTTTAATGTTAAAAACATTAAAAAATTAGTATAAGTTTAAGTAAAAGCAATTGATTGTAATGTGTCTGATTTGACTATAGTATGCTATATGGATAATAAAGATGACGTATAAATATTAAGACCCGATAAAAATAAGACACTTGCATAGGGTAGTCAAAGAAGCTAGATCTTTTTTTTGAACAAAACAATAGTAGCATTTTGTCTAAAAATATAAACCACTAATGCTTATATCAAAGAAAAAGGCTAAATAAATATAAATGTCATAAATCTTTTAAGCCGTTGACAGTGAATATAATATGCAGGTTACAACCTATCACTTTGTTTCATCTAAACCGATTAAAACTCAAACATTTATTTGCAATTACATTTATTTATTAGACATTGGAAATTCAAATAGCTACAAATAGTGTGTTATAAACTCCCTTTTTTGGGCCATTAAATACTACTTGGACAGTTGAACCCTTAACCAATCTAACCTAGCTAACTTTGACTGTTAGCTAGTCTAATATGAGTATAATACAAATACAGAAATACTACGATAAATGCATGCGTTTATTAGAATAACTATGTTAAAATCCTTAGTTATACATGTGATTGAATCAATAAAATATTAAATAGTTAGTATAAGTGAAATAAAAAATAAAGGAAATTGTTGAAAAAAAAAAAGAAATAGTATATAACTGAAATATTTATAGAGTATATATATTAACAAAGAAATTATACATTAACATTTAATTTTAAAAATGTAATTTTAATTTCATTATTATTAAATAGGAGAGACAAAGGATATTATTATTATTATTATTATTATTATTATTATTATTATTATTATTATTATTATTTTATATAAGAGAGGTGCGAGAAAACATGTGTCTATTATTATTTTTATTTAATTATTAGAATAAAAATTAGGACCAATAATACTATCTTTTTATATTTTTTAATGTTAAGCAATTATCAAAAAAATAGTTGCAAGTAAAATTAATATGTGTTTGATGTGTCTAATTTTACTATTGCATAGTGTATGGATAATAGAGATAACGTATGAATATTAACACCTGCTAAAAAATGAACCTTTTGCCTAGTACTGTTGACCCAACAAAAAAATTAGTAGCATTTTGTCTCTAAAAAACACCACTATTACCCATATTAAAGAAAAAGTCCAAACAATTAAAAATATGTCATAATTCTTTTAAGCCTTTGAAAGTGAATATAATATACAGGTTACAACCTACCACTTTGTTTCATCTAAACCGATTATAACTCTAACATTTATTTGCAATTACATGTATTTATTAGATATTGAAATTCAAATAAAGTCATATAGTGTGTTAGGGGATAAACTCCACTTTTTTGGACCATTAAATACTACTTTGACCCTTAACCAATTTAACCTAACTTTTACTCTTAACCAATTTAATCTAAACAGTCTAATCTGATTATAATACAAATACTACTCACTACTAGAAAAAAGCTGGTTTTGCGACGCAAATATTTGTCAGAAATTGAAACTTGCGACAAATTTCCGACGAAAATTGGTTGTTGGAAATTTCATGGTCGAAAATATAGTTCCAACAAAATTCCGACGCAAATCGTGACAAATTTGTGTATTTATTTCTTTTTGTTCGTTTTTTTAAATTTACATTATTATTATCAATTAAGTTAAAATAGAATATAGTGTTTTTGCGACGTATTTGCTACACATTTTTAAATTAACAAAATTAATTTTAGTTTGTCGGAAATGTGTCGCAAATTACGAGGCATTTGTGACAAAATTTAGAGTGTTTTTAATTTTCATTATTTGGAAAGTTGGGTTTTGTTTTTCGTCAATTTTTTGTTGCAATTGTGTAGCAATTTGCGACAAAAAAATTGCGTAGCAAATTTTTGTAGCAAATGAGTCTTTTTTCTAGTAGTGACTTGCGTGGTAAGATTCATGCATATATAAAATTATCACACATGGTTAAATTATCATACAAGTGTTAAATCATTTTAGATGATAATATCACGCAGGTTTTGTTACGCCATCTTTTAAGACAAACAAATTTATGAGTGATAGCTTGGATAATCGTTCAATACTATAAAACTAGAAAGATAAAATATTACTTTTTTATTAAATTAAATAAAGACTAAAGGCATTGGGGGGGGGGGGGGGGGTGTCATACAAATTGAACTCCAGTGTCATTGAGGATTCCAATTCCAGCAGAAGCAAAGTTAGCACCATTTAGAAGCTTGTCACCTTTTAGCAGTGGACTCAGGTATGGCAATGGTGATTCCATTCCCATATGTTCACCTAATTAATGCAGAAAAATAAAAACATTTAATGCTGACGGGTCTATAAATTGCGGTTTTAAATAACATAAAAATAAATAAATGATTTACTTGTTTTCATACAAATATACAAATCAAACTTTTTTTTTTAACAACAAACGTTATCCACTCATAATCTACTTCTCAATATATTCCTTCTGTCTGGATTTGAACCCAGTGCTTTTTTTAAAATGCAATATCTCTACCAAATGAGATAATAAGAAACACACAATTATATTTATTAAAATCTAAATATAACGTAGCAGTTTATTGATGGTAAGGTGTTTCCTCTCTATCTAAAAGGTAAAATATATAGGTATAAATGCTTATTGAATGTAAATTTAGAGTTGTTTATAAAAAAATATATATAACAAAAACGCAACTGATCAAATCCGGGATGTTAAGACCATTTGAGAAGCGACCAGTTGGACGATGAGTGGGAAAGTCAATGCCATAGGGTGGCGAGTCGGCTCTGGCTGTTGTGACCAAGAAGTCATTGTTGCCATTGTCGACTAGCGAGTCCCCAAAAACAAAGAAAGCCCGAGCCTCGGCATGAAGAGGGACATTGACAAATGCCACCACAATCAAAGCCAACGCCACGAAAATAATCGAAGAAAATGAAACATTCAACATTTATAAACCAATTTAAAAATTTTAAAGGAATTTGATCTACAAGTGGTGGATGAGCTACAAAGGATCATGGGTTTTATAGAGGTTAACGATGGTACAAAATTAAATGGCCAATTCCTCCCATCACCACCGTGAAGATGCCACATCGATGCAAGTGAAAGCAAATGTGGATGTGTTAAAGACTTAATTTTGGGAATTGAAGACTTGCTTGCACTTTTTAGGCATTGTGTATTGGGATTGCAACGTGGTCCATAAACGTGAAAGAGCCGAAGCTATTCACGAGGAGTTGGTACAATGGCTAGGATTCAAACAGTCTACTCTTCACAACAAGTACCCAACTTGCCTTTGCACCACCATATGGTGGCAGTATGCATTCAATTGTTTGGGTGGTATGGGTGTCACAATGGAGCATTGATGAAGCTTTTGAAGGGCTCGGGGGTCTCCGACCCCGTCGTTTTCCGCTCAAGATGGTCGATTTAGTAGTATTTTGTCAGAAAATTTTTAAAGCATTGAGTCTGATCTCATCCGTTTTTCTTCCTAATAGTGTTTTGGTCCCATCAGAGTTTTTTTTTCAAGCGTCTATAATTGTGTTGGAGGACCATCTCCTTTTTGTGCTAAGGATGATTGATTTAGCAGTATTTTGTAAGAAAAATTTATAAGTATTGAGTCTGGTCTCATATGTTTTTCTTCCTGAAAGTGGTTTGGTGTCATCAGAGTTTTTTTTCAAGCGCCGTAACTATGATGGAGGGCCATATCCTGTTTGTGCTCGGTGGTGTTGTGTTAGTGGGCATTATCGATCGCTTTCTTGCTTTCTTCTAAGACATGCCAATCCAGTGTGAGTACGTGTTGTTAATTATACCGGGAAATGTTGGCGTTCGTCGATGTTTTGCAACATGTGATACCATGTTGGAGCGGTTGGCACAGTTTTGAACTTTTGGTAATGAAAAGGCATGCATAAAATGTATCTTATGATCAATGGTGTAGCTTTAATATTTTGAAAGGTGGAAAAAATTTGTAATCTATAATACATGTTGACTTTTGAATTAAAAAGAGACAAAACCAATATTTAAAAAAAAAAAAACCACACTTAGCCAAAAAGTAAAACTTCGGGTGAAAAAAAAGGAAAATTTTCTAAATGTCCTTTTTTACCAAGAAAGTGACCAATATTTCCATCTTACCATTTTATAGACAGGCGTCGCCGCCCATAAAAACACGTGGCATGCTTCTATTGGTTCGGAAGACGGGCGGCCCCCGTGTTTTTATGGACGGCGGCGCTTGGCTAGAAGGTGGCCAGATGGACATATTGGTCCTTTTCTTGATCAATAAGGACATTTAGGGAATTTTCTCCAAAAAAAAAAAAAGACAACCCCCCCCCCAATCTTTTGTTGCCACTGCTTTTAAATGACATGCCTCGAAACCAAGAAAAGTTAGGTACTTGAAAAAATACGTAAAAAACGTATGAAAGCAAATTACTAATTATAACAAAACCAAATTATAAATAGTGAATTTATAAGTAGCGTATTATAACTGTTCTAGCATAGAGTATTGTTTTCAAATACAAGGCACAGAGGGATTGAATATACTTTGAATTGTATTGATCAGAGTTAATTATTTTTCTTAAAAGGAGATCACCAACAATATAAATAAGAGAAAAAACAAAGATCTAACTATAGGAACTTTGGCTGGCATTCCTTGATTGAAGGGCAATGACTCCTTGCTTTGATAAGGAGAATACTCTTGTGGAAATAAACGGGAAGTGACGCAAATATTAGGCTGATCCCAAAATATCTTTTTTTCTTTTATATTTTCTAACACTCCCCCTCAAGTTGAGTAGTCGGGTCGCCTATACTCAACTTGTCAAGACAATGTTTGAATATTCTTCCATTAACTGCTTTGGTCAGGATGTCTGCTAACTGGTCTTCGGATCGAACAAAGGGAAGCTCAATAATTCATGTTTCAAGTTTTTCTTTGATGAAATGTCGGTCGACTTCGACGTGCTTTGTCCTATCATGTTGAATCGGATTCTCTGATATTTGTATAGCCGCCTTGTTATCACACATTATCATACTTTTTTCGTTTTGAGAGAAGCCGATTTCTTCTAGAAGTTTGCGTATCCATAAAACTTCCGCTAATCCTCGAGCAATTCCTCGAAATTCTGCTTCGGCACTAGACAAGGCTACCACTTTTTGTTTTTTGCTTCTCCAGGTCACAAGATTTCCCCCGACAAGGGTGAAATATCCGGATGTTGACCTTCGGTCTTTTTGATCTCCTGCCCAGTCTGCATCTGTATAAGCTTGAATTTTTAGATGTTTATTAGGTTGAAACAGAACTCCGTGCCCTGCTGTTCCTTTGAGGTATTTGACAATCCTCCATACTGCTTCCATGTGGATCACATGTGGTTGGTGCATAAATTGACTAACAACCCCAACGGCATATGCAATATCTGGGCGGGTATGAGAGAGATATATAAGTTTACCCACTAGGCGTTGGTATCTCTCTTTATCGGCTAATTCTACTCCATCTTCCATATGGAATTTTTGGTTGGCAATCATTGGGGTATCGGCTGGCTTGCAATCGATCATTCCTGTTTCTGCAAGAAGATCAAGAATATATTTCTTTTGGCAGATGAAGATCCCTTGTTTGGACCTGAGAACTTCAATCCCAAGGAAATACTTTAATCTTCCTATGTCCTTCATCTCAAATTCTGTGAACAACTTTGCCTTTAATGTCTTCATTTCTTCCTCATCATTCCCTGTAATAATCATATCATCGACATATATAATTAAACAAGTTATAAGTTCACCTTTTCGTTTTAGGAATAATGTATGATCGGAGTTGCTCTGTCGGAAGCCATATTCCTTCATAGCTAGAGAGAATCTGCCAAACCAAGCCCGAGGGGATTGTTTAAGCCCGTAGAGAGTCTTTTTCAGCCGGCATACTTCCTTGTCTTTGAAATCTTCTTTAAATCCGGGAGGAGGTTCCATATACACCTCTTCTTTTAATTCCCCATGTAGAAAGGCATTCTTAACATCAAATTGATGAAGAGGCCATCCTTGATTAGCAGCAATAGAGAGGAGAACACGAATTGTATCAATCTTTGCTACTGGAGAGAAGGTCTCTGAATAATCAATCCCATATGTTTGGGAGTATCCTTTCGCAACTAGGCGGGCTTTATACCTTTCAATGGTTCCATCTGGCTTGCGTTTGATTGTGAAGACCCAACGACATCCCACATGTTGTTTTCCTAAAGGGAGTACACTCTTTTCCCATGTTTCATTTTTTCTCAGTGCTCCCATTTCTTCTTCCATTGCTTTCTTCCAGTTTTGTGAGTTAAGGGCTTCTTCCACGTGGTTGGGAATTTTTTCATCATATAAGGCTGCAGTGAAGGCCTGTGCTTCTTTGGTTAAGTTACCTTTGGCGATATTTGTTATGGGATATCTGGATGATTTTGGTTCTTTTTCTGGAGAGTAGCGTTTAGGGGGAACACCTCTATTGGCTCTTGGTGGTAAAACATATTTTTCCATTGGTTCTTCTTGTCTAAGATCTTCTTGCATATGTTGTTCTACATGTGTCTCATGTTCCATTGGTTCTTCTTGTATAAGATCTTCTTGCATATGCTGTTCTACATGTGTCTCATGGTTATCAGATATATCATTATTTTCAAGATCATGAGATATATTATTAGAGACATCATTGCAAGGCTCATAGGTATCTTCAGAGATATTCTCAAAAGTTTGAGGCATACCTTCAAAAGTTTGAGGATTACTAACCTCAGAAACCAGGATAAGAGTGTCTTGATTAGGCGTGTCACTGGTTGTAGATTTGTCATGTGAAGTTCGTGACTCATCTTGAGTAATGTTAGAAGGTGGGAACCATTTTAGCCAACTCAGGGTGTCAATGTCATTCTCCCCCTGACCACTGTGTTGGGCAGTGTAGAAGAATTCAGTTTCAAAGAAGTCGCAGTCGAGGGCGGTATACATACGGCGTTTTTTTGGACTATAACAACGGTATCCTTTTTGGTTGATACCGTAGCCCAGAAAAACGCATTTTTCAGCACATGGACCAAGTTTCCCCCGATCTGTTTTTGGAATATGGACAAAGACGGAACATCCGAATGCCCGTGGTTCAAGAGTGAGGGTAGGAGGGAGTTTAGTTCGGTCAGATAAAGCCTTTAGAGGAGTTTTAAGATCAAGAGCTTTGGTCGGAAGTCTGTTGATGAAATACGTGGCGGTAGCAACTGCTTCGGGCCAAAAAGACTTGGGGACCCAAGATTCTATTAGAATGGCCCGTGTAATTTCTAAAAGAATACGGTTTTTTCTTTCAACAGTCCCGTTTTGTTCGGGAGTATGTGGACAAGTAGTTTGGTGAATAATTCCCTTATCTTGACAAAAGACTTTCATAGAATCATTAACAAATTCTCCCCCGTTATCTGACCGAAGGGTTTGAATGTTGGTTTTAAATTGATTTTGGACAAAATTGTAAAAAATAGAGAATTTATTAAAAACTTCTGATTTGTTTTTTAAGAAATAAATCCATGTCATACGGGTGCAGTCATCAATAAAAAGAACAAAATATCGAAAGTCTTGTCCCCCAGTGACTTCTGCGGGACCCCAAACATCAGAATGAACAAGAGAAAATGGTGAATCAACTTTCGTGTTATTAATTTTATAAGAATGTCTATGACTTTTGGAAAAAACACATGTTTCACAATGTAACTGTTTATTTGAAGGAAAAAGTTTTGAAAATAAAAGACGTAAATATCCGACGGATGGATGTCCTAGTCTCCTATGCCAAAGCCATGCCTCTCTATCCATAGTTCCATGAGCAAGCATCACACTCCCATGTTGAGTCACTTCCTCCACATAGTATAATCCACTACATTCAGTCCCACGCCCAATGATCGCTCCCGTCCTGATATCCTGAAGGATGCAAAAAGTAGGGTGCATCAAAACGGTACAATTTAGTTCTTTTGTGACATGGCTAATGGACAATAACTTGTGGGACAAGGAGGGAACTTATAGACAGTTTGAAAGTTTTAAGGTTGGTGATATCTTAATTGTTCCTCCTCCTTTAACGGGAGCACTTCCCCCATTTGCAGTTTTAATATAGTTAACTCTTGGTTTAGATTGTGATACTATATCTGATACGTCAAAGGTCATAGTATTGGTAGCACCACAATCAAATATCCAAGCGTTATTAAGGTCTCCACAATTTTGGGCTATATTGACTTGAACACCATTTTTGTTAGTCATTATTATTTTACCCCTTTTTAAGGTTTGCTTGGACTTAGTTGCACTTAAAAAAGAATTTTGTCCAGTATCATCATAGCCCCTTTTTTTAATTGTGTTGGTCTTAGAGATAATATTATTAAAGGAAAAATATGAAGGGATATATGAAGGGCTAGAGGGAGACTTCCCTAACCCTTTACCTATTTCCTCGTTCTTTGTAATCTCATGGGCGGTGGAAGGACCAAAAGTGAATCCGCCAAAGGCGGTGCCCCTCTTTTCATCTTCTTCTGTTCTTCCGATGGTTGCAGCAGCTTTGCCCCCTCCTTATTCCCTTTCTTGTGGCCGTCGGTCCACCATTCTGGATAACCGACGAGTTGAAAACACTGATTCTTGGTGTGCCTGGTCATACCACAATGGTCACACTTCAGCTTGGTCTTATCTATCCGGGATGATGAACTCGAATTCTTTTGATTTGGTCGCCCCTTTGACAGAAACCCTAGACTCTCTGGTTCCTTCGATCCGTTGGTACTCAATCCTGCCGCCACTCCACCTGAAGATGTTACGTTTTCAGTGGTTCCTAGGATCCCCTGATGTGCCATCTCCTTTCGCACGGCGGCGTAGGCGCCCTCGACCGAGGGTAACGGATCCCACCGGAGAATCTCCCTTTTTATTGGGTCATACTGTCGATCGAGAGCGTTCAAGAACTGAAAAAGTTTCTGTTCTGACCGGAGTTTGTTATACGTGGCTATGTCAACGGCACACGTCATCGGGTTTGGGTCTCTCCTCTCAATCTCCCCCCAAACTCCCTGCATAGCAATCCAAAAATTTTCAAGGGGAGATCCGTTTTGTTTCATGCTATTTGCTTTAATATGAAGATCAAAAGTTTGTAGTTTATCTTTCCCGCTGCTATATGTGACAACTAACGCATCCCATAAGGCTTTTGCCGTCGGGAATTCCGTTAGGTTGCTAGCAAGATCGGGTTCGATATTCTGTATTAACCATGAGAACACGACTAAATCATCTTGTTCCCATTGTTCGTGTTGATCTTTGTCTGGTTCTATGGTCAGATGGTTAAGTAAAGGTTTTGATCTGCCGCCAATAGCGACCCGTATCATTCGGGACCATAAGGCGTAGTTCTGGCTATTCAGTTTGAGACTGATTTTTAACGAATCAGAAAGGCTTTGTTTTTGGGTTTGGGTTTGGTTGTTGATACTGTTTTTTAGGAGGTTGGTGATCTGCAAAGCAAGATCATCATTTTTGTGATTATCAGACATGGTTGGAAACAAAATAGGTTAAGAAAAAAGATGATAAGCAGGTAAAATCTAAGATCGATAACACCGCTCTGATACCATGTTTTCAAATACAAGGCACAGAGGGATTGAATATACTTTGAATTGTATTGATCAGAGTTAATTATTTTTCTTACAAGGAGATCACCAACAATATAAATAAGAGAAAAAACAAAGATCTAACTATAGGAACTTTGGCTGGCATTCTTTGATTGAAGGGCAACGACTCCTTGCTTTGATATGGAGAATACTCTTGTGGAAATAAACGGGAAGTGACGCAAATATTAGGCTGATCCCAAAATATCTTTTTTTTCTTTTATATTTTCTAACAAGTATAAGCTAAAATAAAAATTAAATTACTAAGTATTTTTGATGATTATAACTTGTTGAGCTCAATTATTTTAAAATTGTGATTTCCCCGAGTTTTCAATTCTATTTCCATTTTGAATCCAAATGATCAACACATTTACTTTTTTTTTTTGTTATTTTGTCAACATTTTTTTTGTAAACTTTTCAAAATGGGTGTTTTTTATTTGTTTGAAAAAAAAACAAGAAGAAAAAAACTCATCAAACCCGAGACCATGGTCCTTAAGACGTGTCACGCCCCAATGATGCCATAAGTGTAATGGTAAAATGGCATGATGACTAAAATACAACAAGCATAACCAGTAAAAAATCACGCTTAGAGTAGAGTCTGGGGAAGAAGGATAGAGACAAACATTACTCCTATCTTAGTTGGGATAGAAAGGCTGCTCTGAAGTAATCCCCGGCTCAAAGTTATCGTTTGAGGTTAATCATCCCAACGCTTTTAACGATTATTTTCAAATAATAAGTAGAATATCATTAAAATTAGTGCAATTTTATTTTTGCCTCTTGAGGGTCCATACATATATACATTATATGTACGCACCACATATGAGACGATGCTTGATGACAAAAATATCACACCTAAATCATCATGTATTACATATAGACCAAGAAGACTTTTTACAAAGAACATAGTACATTAGTGGAAAACAAATAGGGGTGTAAACGAATCAAGCCGGCTAGTGAAATACTCGGGATTAGATCGATAAAAAACTCACCTAGCCGAGCCTAAACACGCCCAAGCTCGAGCCCAAAAATATGGCTCGTTTAGTTATCAGCCCGAGCTCGAGCCTTATTTTGTCTAAACGAGTCGAGCTAAAGCATTAACGAGCTCGAGATCAGCTCGACTCGTTTACAACCCTAATAACAATATATATATATTTAAAAGAAAAACGAAGTCACACTCTATTTAAACATAGTTTTAAATTGATAGCATTTAATTATCATAAAACTTAAACCCTTAAATCTATAATTGCTTTATTGTGAGTTGCTATTTGGCTTCATATATTGAATGGAGATTGTGATCGATGAGCTACCAATTGCATTTATATGTGCTTATAAATACATACTGCCGGCAGCTTTTGGACTCGACGGCAAGTTTTTGCCGGTGGCTGACGATTTTTCCGGCCGGGGGTGACGTAGCTTTTAGACGGGGTGGCTTGCCATGTGCACAGGCTGGTGCCATTTCATTCGAAAGATATTTGTATGGGGTCCTATTAGTGTCTCAACAGCTAAAACATTTAAATGATCCCAACATTATATCAATATTAAGTATATATACCTTTGCTTTTAAATATATTTTATAATTTATTTTATTTTATTCATTTTAATTTTATGGCTTGTTAACAAGAGAAGTAAAATTAAAGCCACATCGAATGGGTGGACTGATTCAAAAGATTCACTCGTATTCACGTATGTAATTCATTTTTTTTAATCTCAGTTTACCTTTTTGCTACGCGTGACTCGTGAGTTTTATTTAATAATTAATGGTTTTTCTTTAATAATAATAATAAAAAAAAACGTCGGCTTACAAAGTTCGAATAATTGTGTGAGTTTAAACATGTATTTTACACACTAGCTTAGAAAACTAATTAACTAAACAAAAAATCAAGACAAAATTACATACTTGAACCTTTATGTTTGTTATAAATAACAAATATAAACCTTTAACTATATTAATTACGCTAAACAACCTTTAAGTATTTAAAATGTTTCAACTTTCAACATTTACATTGACCCCGGTTAGATTTACCAGTTAAATCTAGTCATGTGCAAAACATGTGATGGGTATTATATGTATTTTGATCTTTTGTTATTTTTAAACATAAAACTCACTATTCACGTATTATCGTATCTTATCCAATAATTTACTCCAAATGGGGGTGTTCGCAAATTAGGGCTAAAAGCCACCCAGAAGTTCACGTGGTTCCTCCCTCTTCGGTTAGTGTTCACCCAGAAGTTCACGTGGTTCCGCCATTGTTACACTAACCGATGAGGGATGAACCACGTGAACTTCTGGGTGGGTTTTAGCCCTAATTTTCGAACACCCTCATTTGGAGTAAATTATTGAATAAGATACGATAATACGTGAATAGTGGGTTTTATGTTTAAAAATAACAAAAGATCAAAATACCTAGAATACTCATCACATGTTTTGCACATGACTAGATTTAACTAGTAAATTTAACCGGGGTTAATGTAAAGGTTGAAAGTTGAAACAACTTAAATACTTAAAGGTTGTTTAGCGTAATTAATATAGTTAAAGGTTCATATTTGTTATTTATAACAAACATAAAGGTTCAAGTATGTAATTTTGTCAAAAATCAATGATATAATTATATATATATATATATATATATATATATATATATTAAATATCAAAAAAAGATATTTGTGTAAATTACACAAAAGGTCCTTTATGTATATATGAAATTTCAAATTTCATCCTTAAACTTTAATAATTACGCCAGACGTCCTTTATCTTGCTGTTTTGTAACAATCAAGTCCTTTTTTACTAACCAAAGTTAACTTTTCACTTAATTTTCTTAAAATGACAATATTGCCCTTATAAGTAAAGGATGAAATATGAAACTATTTGCAAATTTTTTTAAATTTTGTTAGTTTCTTTTTTTTTTCTTTTAAATTTATTCTATTTAATATTCTATTTTTATAAATTTTTAAAAATAGTAATTAATTTATTAGTTTATTTATATTATAATCAAAATTTTATTTTTATGTTGTTGTTTATAAATATTTTTTTGCTTGTTTAGTTTATTTTTGATTTTTTCCTATATATTGTTAAACTTATCACAAATTAATTTATCAATTTATTATATAAAGGCTACCTATGATTTATTATCTATAACTAATAAAAAATGTGAAATTATTTTGTATCATTTTAGTTGTTAACTAGTTGACTAAATATTAGTGATATTCATGTTCTGGTTTTTAGGTGAAACCATAAACCAAACTTTTAATAATGTTTTTTGAATAATTAAAACACAAACCGAACCTTTAAAAATGAAAACCAAACCGTTGATAACGATTTGATTCGGTTTTATTTTTAACGGTTCATTTTAGATTTTAACGGCTTGGTTTTTATTTTTAACGGTTCAATTTAGATTTAAGTATACGAAAAACGATATTAATGGCTTGGTTTATGACTTTATGTTTCACCTAAAAATTGTAAAGACCGGAACGTGAACACCCCTAATCTTTAGTCAATTGGTTAACCGAAATGATACAAAATAATTTTTCATTTTTTATTACTTATAGATAATAAATCATAGGTAAAATATTTTATAATAAATTGCTAAATTAATTTGTGAGAAGTATAATGATAAATAGAAAAAAATAATAAATAAACTAAACATGCAAAAAAATATTTATAAACAAAAACATAAAAATAAAATTTTAATTATAATATAATAAAATGATAAAATTATTACAAATTTATAAACTATAATATTAAATAAAAAATCTAAGCGAAAAAATAAAATAAAAGAATTAAAAGAAAATAACAAAAATTATAAATTTGGTAAAGTACAAAAAACGTCCTTTAACTATATATATAATTTCATATTTCATCCTTTAGTCATAAGGGCAAAATTGTCATTTTAAAAAAGTTAACAGAAAATTTACCTTCAGTTAGTGGAAAAAGACTTAATTGTTACAAAACACTAAGATAAAGAACGTCTGACGTAATTATTAAAGTTTAAGGATTAAATTTGAAATTTTATATATATAGGACCTTTTGTCTAATTTACTCAATATATTTTTTTAATTTCATTTAATTAATAGGGAAAGTGCACAGATAGTGACGTTTGCCGTGTTAATAAGTTCTTAAAAATTAATTGACATGTGGTCTCCTAATTACTTATTTATTAGCATATATTTGTATTTGTTTGCCGTTCAAATTGATTTGATACTTTTATTTAATGACACAATTTATAATTAAATTTACATTAAATATTTAAAAATATGGTTTAATGTCTTTGTTTATTGAAAGATTAATGAAGGAAATAAGAGTAAAGACAAACCAAAAACAACACGTGTTTTACTCATTTATACAAGAGAGGCCATAAATAAGTTAGCAAGTATGACAAAGTAACGTGTGTCTTTTTTACTTACTTATTACCAAATAGTTTCTAGTCTAGTAATAATCTTTTGATTTTTCAGCTTTTCTTATGACAGATTTTGAGTGAATTCTTTCTGTGAACAATTACTCTTTGATGAATAAATGTTTATATTCTTGAGTTTTTTCATAAATTGATAAGATATATGTGATGTGTTTGATGTACGAGCTTTCTTTCAGGAGATGTCAACGAATCAAGCATTAAAAAAATACTTATTTATTACTATAAATTAAATTATCAAGTCAATTTTTTTTAAAAATTTTTTTACACTCAATGACACAGTTCCTTCTAACTTTATTGGATGTAGAGAACTATATATTTGATATCTGCAAAATGCAACTTGTGGCTCAATAGTCATAGTGTTTATATATATTTGGAGTAAATTATCGAAAATGTTCTTGTGATTTAGTAGTATTTCACTCTTGATTCTGTAGTATTTCACTCTTAATTCTTAGGTTTCATAAAATACTCGTATAGTCTCAAACTTTAAACATTTGTAACACATACAGTCTTTATATGAGGGTAATTTGGTCAAACATGTTAGGGTAATTTAGTGACCTAAATACTATATGTGTTACAAATGTTAAAAACTTGAGATCATACGACTAATTGATAAAACATTGGAATAAAGAGTGAAATACTTAAACCACATCGACTATTTCGGCAATTTACTTAAATACTTATTAACCTCTTTTTTGATATATTTCACCCAATCTAGCTTTATGAAATTTAGATGACACATCACGTTATTCAATTTGATATTGTTTTTTGTCCATTAACAACATGTTTCCACAGAATAAAAACTAACTGAAAAACAAAAATTTATACAAAGCAAAAAGTCATAATTCTACATGGGGATAATTAAAGTTTTTTAAATTCTTCTATATATATATATATAAATACTATTGCACTACAACAAAATTACCTAATACAATATATTTAGTTACAAAAAAGTTGCATTAGGTGAAACTGGTCAAATACTCAAATTGAATTAGAAATAAGGTAATTTTTTTATTATATAATGCATTTATTTTTCCCATTCAATCTTTTTAGATATAACTCTTTAGAAAAAGTTGTACCATGTAACAAAAAACTTGATTAATTTAATGTAACTTTAGCTAATACAATCTATATGTAACCTTTTGTTATTAAAAAAAATGTTGCATAAAACTTTTTTGTTGTTAATGTTGTTTTTAACTTTTTTATATTTTTTTTTGCAGAATGTAGCACAACTTCTTGTTGAATTTTGTGTTAATTAAAATTGTGGTTTTTTTTAGTTAAAAGTGTTACATTCTACATATGGAAACCGACAAATAAGCAAGTTCTTATATAAATTCATCTATATATTTAGAAAACACAATCTATTTGAAAAATCCAACAAAAGATTATACATTTATGGAAATATTTGTATATATCATTAATTAAAACATCATTTTCGATCTTCTTTACATCAATAATATATCCAGATATCATAAAGATTTCCCTACAAATATAGATATATCGTGTCAAAGATTTCCATCATTATCATTTCATAAATAATTAAAGTGTTTGATAATTTGGGGTTATGGTCAAAAAGACAATGTTTCAAAACACTTTAAGGACTACATGAACCTAACGACATTAATACAAATATTTCTGATTTTGACAAATTGACGTTAACTAGCCATCTTTACATATAATGAAATCCTCTTGTAGTTTCAATAAATCAATCTCCATCGATCATATCTATTTAAATTAATATTTTGCTATTATAATTTAAAAGTTATCCTTATAAAAGTACACTTCCTTCATGTGGTAGATCCGTTTTTTTTTCTTCCGAATGTCAGAGAATCGTTTTAATACAATTTTACAGGGTTGACTTAGCAAATTTAGAAACTTCATATGAAATTAAAATCCAAAACTCTTTTTTAAAGACATTGTTAATCACTAACTTTGGTACACAACTTAGGGCTGTTCACGAGCCAAACCAAACCGAGTAAGGGTATGCTCGTGCTCGGCTCGTTTTCAAACCGAGCGGCTCGGCTTGGTTCGGATTTGCATAACCGAGCCAAATGTTGTACTCGTTGCTCAGCTCGTTTTAAAACCGAGAGGCTCGGCTTGATTCGGTTTTGCTCGGTTTAATAAAATTTAATGCCACGAATAACTACCAACTGCCATCTAGTTGGTTAACACTCACATTAGAGCTAATAATCCCAAACCACAAACAATCAAATTTAAGATTAAAGGAAGCCATGTTTGGTTGCAATAATCTCAAGCAATGACATAATTTTTTCAAAACATAATCCAAATAGTTTAAACCTTTAAAAACACATCCAAGCATCCATACTAGTCTAAGTATAAAGATCACGGTTGAGAGTAAACAAATGACTGAGTATTTGACATTCGGGAATTAAATTCTAACGTGAAAAGTGAAACAAATGGATCGGGGTATCAGATTTAAATTTTTGAGTTTTGCGTATTTGCCTATTTAAATATTGGGTCTTTTGAAAGTAGTTTATTTATAAAAAAATTATATTAGTTATACATTAATAAAATATTATATATATATATATATATATATATATATATATACAGGGAAATGTTCTATTGTTAACCCACTGTAATTGTGGTAACCCAAATAACCCTGCAAAAAATGGCCGAATTTTTGATTTTTTTTAGGGGTTTTGGCTAATTCGCAAGGCAAATCGAATTTGCATTGGTGTAAATTCGATTTGCATTTCGCAACATTTAGAAAAGTGAAAAACTTTTACACCGATACAAATTCGATTTGCCTTGTGAATTAGACAAAACACACAAAAAGAAACCCCCTAAATATGTATAATAAAGACCATGAAAAAAAAATCAAAGATTCGACCATTTTTTGCAGGGTTATTTGTGTTACCACAATTAAGCAGGTGTCTAGGTGGCCTAGGCGGGGTCTAGGCGGGCCTAGTCGGCTTAGTCAGATTTTTATTTTTATTTTTATTTTTTTGACTTTTTTTTGACTTTTTTTGACTTTTTTCTAATAGAAAGGGACCAATTTCATGATTATTTAGACATTTTTCAACAAAAAAATCCTTAATATGTCTATAAAACATCGAGTCCAGCCACTTAACATCGAAATCCATCTTTAAACTCTGAACTCAGTGTTTAAGTTTGAACTTTGAAATACTTGATTTAGTATATTTAAGTTTATTTTTTAAATTATTTGAATTATTATATATTAAATTATTGATATTGATATGTGTGTATAATATATATTTGTAAAATTACATATAAAAATTCAAATCCGTCTAGCGCTGATTAATCCCGATTAATCCCTAGGCGGTATACCTCGCTGTCCGACTAACGTCTAGCGACTTCTACAACTATGGTAATTTGTATTTGGTTGTTCATTGATAATATTTTGAATTTTACGTTTTGTGATTGTTACATATTTTTTTTCAACTATGACACTTGGTTTAAGTTTTTTTTAATCCATTGATTCCTTTATTGTATCAAGAATTGACTTTCTGAGTATGGTTGTAAACGAACCAAACGTTCAGCGAATCGTTCGTGAACCGTTCGACGGGAAGTTCGTTTATGTTCGTTCGTTTAATTAATAAACAAACACGAACAAGAAATTCCGTTCGTTTAGTTAAATGAACGAACATGAACAGAGGTCGTGTTCGTGAACGTTCGGTAACATGTTCGTTTACGTTTGTTTATGTTCGGTTAAGTTCAATTATTATATTTATTCATTAAATGTGCTGAATATTTTTAATTTTTAATTATTAGTTTAATACCATAATATTTAAGTTATTTTTAGTTTAATACTATAATATTTTAACTTATATATTTATAAATGATTATCTCCGATATTTGAGATTAAAAATGTTGATTTTTACTGTTTAAATAATGTGTGTTCGTTAGCGTTCGTGAAAAAGTTAAATTCATTAATAAACAAACACGAACAAGAATTTTTATTTGGTTAGCGTTCGTAAATCGTTCGTGAACAAGTTGAAAGTTAAACGAACGAACATGAACAAGGGCACGTTCGTTTTCGTTCGGTTCGTTTACAGTTAATGATTCTTTACTCAAATGATTCTTGAAGTCTATCAAATAAATAGTAATAAGAATTTAAAATTAAAACCAAAATTGTATTACAATAACCACTACAAGGAAAGTCACCTGTAGCGACGACAAATGTCGTCGCAATAGCCTCAGAATGTCGTCGCTATAGCCTATAGCGACGACATGTCGTCGCTGGTCAGTCGTCGCTATAGGTTAGTCGCAATAGCTCAGAAAAGTCGTCGCTACAGATTAGGCTATAGCGACGACATGTCGTCGCTATAGGTCTCTGACACATTTTCTTTTTTGATTTATTTTTATTATGGTAATTATTTAAAAAAAAAATTTTTTTATTCGAAATAATAAATGTAGGCTATAGCGACGACATATCGTCGCTATAGAGTTTTCACAAAAACCGCCAATTAATTGGTCAAAGGCGCCCTTTTCACCTTCAGCTATAGCGACGACATGTCGTCGCTATAGCTTAAAAAACTGAAAAAGTACTTTTCAGCTATAGCGACGACACTCTATAGGAACGACTTTTAGGCGTCGCTATAGCCTTTGCATTTTTAGCTTATTATTCTTGTAGTGAACCCAAAAATTGTTTTAAAATCAAGCCCTAAAAAAGAGTCTTAAACCCTTGTCTATTTTTTTTTTAAAAAGGAACCCCGCGCTTGCAGTTATGCATTGCTAAATATTAAATTAGTTTGTTTGATTTAGTCAGGTTTAATCACATCATAAAAATAAAAATAAAAATATAAAACTTTATGGTTCTCTTTACATGGTCTAATTGAAGTTGGGTTAGGGTTGTGTTGGGGGAAAAAATTAAGCTGATTTTTTTAATAAATTATAATGTACCGAAAACCAGACCCATGCTACTACTATCCAATATTTACATCGTTCACACACAACACACGATATTAAAAATTAGTTAAATAATTATGTAGGAAAAAAATCTAAGTTGACTTTTGGTATAAATAGTAAACTATTCGAATAATAATAAAAAAAATTAAAAGAAAATAGAGTTAATAATTGCTGTATACATTAAAAAACGTACAGATCGACGCTGATAGTGAATTTTTTTATTTATTTTTTATATTCACCACGAATGTTTTCCAAAGGGGCCCTTTCCCAAACTTAAAACTAGTTATGAATAAAAGTTCAGAAAAGTAAAAAGTTGTCATAACTATGTATCTCTATTAGACTTTGCGAGTTGTCTCTTTATACGATAAAATATTATATATGATAATTTCATTTATCAAGTATTTGTTATGAAACCTGTATCCGAAACTAATAGCGAAATTATTACCAATAAAATATTTTAACCTAGCTCAATTATTTATTTTTTTAGCACATGACAGATTTCATTTTTTTTCCCTATCTTTTATACAACCCAAATTAGAACCGTATTCCGTCAAACTTTCTCTCACTCAATTTAGCATTTCGGTAAATTTGTGATAACTCTTAAAATAAATGTATTGCTGCTTAAAAAGACACATTTTGGAATTATGCATCCTAAACGGTTGCAAAATTGCATCTGTAGAAATAATTTTTCTACTTTGAAGTTATTGAATATTTACTTACTATCAACAATGTCACAGGAAAAACTTAGTGGATTGATTAGTCATGATAGGGTTTGAGGGCGGTCATGAGGTTTTCACAGTAGGTCTTCCTTCTGGGGTGGTTGTGGTGGCTTATGGAAGGTCTAGGTAAGTATACCTTGGTGACATTGTCTATAAACAGTGGGTTTACACGATTGAGACCTTCGTCGTTCAAAAAAAATAAATTGCAAAAAGATGATTAACTAATTTTCTATGAAGAATGCTAGGAGAAGTTTCATAAATCAACAGTTAACTATTATAATATATATATCTAATACTATGATTTTGTTATGTTAATAATTATTTGCTATTTTTTTTTCAGTTCGTTTTGGGCACTACAACTCTCAGGGCTTAAACACACCTATTATATATACAACATAAATCCTTTTTATTCAACTTAATTAATATCATATTTATCAAAATCCTGTTTTTAATGTTTTCCACCAGACCAAAAAAAAAAAAACTTTTATCACATATAAACATGACATACGAGATATTCTCACTATAACTTACAATTTTTTTTTATCATTTTATTTTTTATTTTAGGAAGACAAAAATGTTGAATTGGTTAAAATTATAACAAGGACGTACATGTGGCTGGTTACATTGGCATTTATAAATGCGTAGGGTCGAGTGGTTAATGTCATGATCTACTTTAGCGGCTTTGAGGGAACTTCTAATTACTTGTGGTCTCTTCTTTATTCAATATGGTCCTATTTGCACCTACTTACATGACCTGGTAAATGTTTCTAAGTACCTCCATATTTATTTCACCTGTCTAAACAAATATATAGGGTCTAAAT
Organism: Mikania micrantha; assembly: GCA_009363875.1. Lineage (NCBI taxonomy): Eukaryota > Viridiplantae > Streptophyta > Magnoliopsida > Asterales > Asteraceae > Mikania > Mikania micrantha. The sequence goes on along the minus strand of CM018680.1, from coordinate 49,579,392 downwards.
GTAAGATATATTTCGAACCAAGCGTAACAAAATGCAAGATAAATGTAACAAATGTATCGTATGCATATGTTATAGGTATCATCAGGGTGTTCCCGTCAATTCAAGTGTTTCGAAACGAGTCAGGAAAAAAAGATACTTATCAAATTATAATTTGGTGTTTTTTATGTTTTATATTTATAATAAATAAATAAATATATACAATGTATAAAGAATTTTTAAAAGTATGTGCCCCTAAAAAATGACGCTAAACGGAGGTTGGGTTTGCACTTTCCCAGGGCCTCCGATGGGTACCATGGCAACTAAATTTGAAAGTTCAATATCTATTACAATTGAATTTTTTAAAGAACTACTTTGATAAATTTTAACCTCCAAATGTTTGTTTTAGTAGGGGTATGCATGAGTTGGTTTAGGTTGGTTTTTGGTTTATTCCAAATCCAAAACTAAAATTTTGGTTTTTGGGTTTTTAAACCCATTTGGGTTCGATGTTTCGATTTTTTTCTCTTTAAAATCAATTTGGGTTCAGTTTGTGTTTCAGTTATTCGGTTTTTCTACTTAGGCCTATCATTTTTAGCTTATAAAAAATGACTCAAAATATTGTATTTGTACCAAAAATATTTGAACTGCAATACTATTTAATTTTTGAAAATCGTATATAAAAAATTTTAAATACAGTGAAAAACATTTGTGTTTTTCGTAACATATGCCTTAAAAACTAAAATACATCCCTTTATATTTTTTGTATCATGCATTTCATTAACTTGAAACTCTCGTTCATGTGTATGACTTTTAGTATCAAAAAAAAATAATACAATATACAGTTTATAAATTATTGAATGTTTGAAAGGTAACATATATACACATATATTTGGATTTTTTGGTTTTTATTTTAGGTAAAACCAAAACCAAAACAATCTTCTGCTTTTTTAGAAAACTTATTACATATAAACTCAAGTAAAAAAATTAATTACATATTTCCACTTTTTAAAATATATTTTTCCTTTCATAAAAACTAGTCAATTACATATTTCAACCTTTCAAGGAGAAATATGTAATTAATTTTAAGAGACGGATACAATATAAAGGAAATTAATGTGAAAAGCTGAAATGATAAGATAAGTTATGATCTATTAATCAAATTAACCAATGGTTAATATCTAGTTGTTCCAATTCATTTAATCTTCTCACAAAACATGTGTGAATATGTATTTGGAAGGGCAAAAGGGAGAATAACCTATTTTCTATATCAAAAGAAACTTCCACAAGTTTTTTAAAAATTCAATAACTTTTAAACGCTTTATTAATTTTTTGAAAAAATACACCATTAAATAGAGAATTTTATAATCTTTAATTTGAGTAATATATTGATATGGTTTTTTTTCTTCATTTTTTTAACGTGGTCCGTATTTTTGTAACTTGGTGCGTAATTTAGGTATCTGATATGTCAGAACGTTTTTTGCCCATCGAACGTATTTTGTTGCCTTCAGAATGTATTGTTTTGCCTATAGAATGTATCATTTTTTACCAATTGTTGGCCTCTGAATAATTAAGTTGTAAAGACTAGTCCGTATTTTTTTGCCTATGGTCCGTGTTTTGAATACTCAAGTCCGTAATTCCTGACCTATAGTCCATATTTTTATCCAGTTATGTGTGTGAACAATACATTTTTTTTAATTTTTTATGAACCTTTATACCCTTAACACGGATGACACGTGGCGCTTTGTTGGTGCTTTCAACGCTTCTCACGTTAATTTTCTTTGTACAATAACCGTCCCAATTGATTATAAGGGTATGTTATATATAATAAAGGTTCTCACTAAAGGAATACATGTAAATGATCCTTTCGGATATTTGGAATAAGATAAGTCGAATAATATATAAAATGGTAAGCTCTTTGTGCAATTTAAGTTGGTTCTTTTCTTATTTTACAATTATGGAAGATTTTTTTTTTTATTTGATGATACAATTACATAATCTTTATAAAAAACATATATCATATGAATGAAATAAGAATTTACTATAACAAACATAAACCCATAGAAAATATTACCATACTAATCTATCACAAAAATAATAATAATAATAATATTAAAGTATGGTTCTCATGATTTTTACATAAAGTAGTGAGTGCATATGAACTTGGTCCAATAAACTAATTAGTTAATTATTTTAAGCCATAAACCTAAAGAAAGATAATAGTTGTTTATATTTCCTTTGACCTTATTCTTCATGACTAGATTTTCTTGTCATAATCTAGAAAATTTTTATCCGTATGAAAACTTTTTACATTTATTGTTAAATTTTTTTAATTTGTCAGAAAGTTGTCCCTCTTTCTCATAGCGGTTGATATTGGCTTCAAATGCCAGTTTTGATTATCAAAAAACTCGTATTATCGGGTTATTACAAAATTTTATTTAGAATTTTGAGTTCTGTTTTCTCTTTTAATATTTATTTATCATTTTTTTTAGAGTTAAATGCCAAAATGGTCCATGTGTTTATATCAAAAATGTCATTTCAGTCCCTAAATAAAATTTGTTGCCATTTTAATCCTTGTTTTTTTAATTTAGTTACCGATATAGTCCTTCGTCTAAATTTTTGTTGCCATTTTAATACTTGTGTTTGAAATTTAATTGTCAATATAGTCCCTAAAATGACAACTAGAGGGACTATATTGGCAACTAAATTAAAACACAAGGACTAAAATGGCAACAAATTTTATTTAGAGACTAAAATGACATTTTTGATATAAACGCAGGGACCATTTTGACATTTAACTCTTTTTTTATTTATTTTTTCAAATTCGAAGTTTATGTTTAACCTTTTGAAAATCTGAGGACAATTAAGATATAAGAAATTGCATTTTCTGAGTCGAATGATATATGAGTAATCTTGACCGGTTACGGGTCATGGATCATAGCTTCACAATTGATGAACGGGTCAAACGGGTTGCAAAATAGTCACATTTTTATTGGGCCAATTAGTGGGCCTAGATTATGGGTTGTTTTCTAACAAGTTTTTAGTAGTGGAGTCATGGTATAGGTAATGAGTTGGTTTTTTTCTTGTCTCACGCATGCATCTGGGTTGTATGTATTTGAATATGAATCAATCAAGAGAAGAAGTTCAGAAAATTGCGTCTTTTGTTTTGCAAATTCATTATGTGATTTGAGTGTGTATTTTTAATGTATTTCTGGGCCTGAGCCAAAACACAGTAGCATACTAGCATATGTGAAGATTCATCATTGGAGCTTTTAGATGTTGCGTTTATTGCCATCAGAGGGTGACCCGGGTTAGGTACCCTTTGGTCACACCCCTACTTTCACCTCCGGTGTGACCGGGGTATGGGAGAGAAATAGGTGAACACTAGACTCAATCCAACCACATTTTAATCTTTTCTTTTTTCATAACCACACAAAAAAAAAGCATAAAGGAGAACCGGATGAACACTAGACTTTACCTTTTTACCTAACTATATATTACCATTACATTTTTTAAACACAACATTCTGTTTATGTTACACCTACGTATCGCCCCATTAAACCCCAACTACGTGATGGTTATAATGGCTTAAGCAGGTTCTTTCTTTCTAGCTCTTCGAGAGGTTTTTGGTGTGGTATGTAACATTCTTTATTTATTAATTTTTGGGGCAATTATATATACCTCCTATAAATTTTATAAATTACATATATACCTAACTTAACAAATAAATTATATATATCTCCTTAATTAACCCTTTAAATTATATATATCCTCTTTCCTAAAGTTTTAAATTACATACATCTTCTTATTTAAAGAAGGAAAATTATCAAAAAAAAGGGGAATAATGTAATTTAACTTTTGACTTGGGTATATATGTAATTAAAGTTGTAAATAAAGAGAGATTTGTAATTATTCCTTAATTTTTTCCCTTACATTCAAAATAAAAATTCCATTTTTTGTTGCATTTGTAGCAAACGACCTTTGATTTGCCTACTGCCATTCTCTTGGCAGACCTTGCATAATAGGTTTTTTTTTTTTTAATCATTAGTAGTTACAAACTTGAATTCTCGAACAAGCAGCAGATTCAAGCCTTAGGTAGGGGGATAGTCTTTTTAAGACCACGTGATCAAATGTTAAATCGTATTGTTTTTAAATAATTTTGTTTAATTTTGAAACAAAAAGGGGCACGAACATGAACAAGAGGCACATAAATGATTGCAAAATGACACAATTGGAAGTGAATTGATTATTTGATAATATTTGTGTTTTTTTTATAAATTTTATATGAATAGTAACTTGTGGTGTAACTTTGAAAATTATTGATTATTCAAGCAATTGTATTTCTAAATACTTTTGATAGGTTTATTTTGTGGTTTTAACTAAGTCAACTACTTTTTACGTAGACCTCTCATTAAATTATTTTATGGATTTGCCATTGTTTTCGATGGCATTCAAGATTCTTTTGAACTTATGTTAAGCATCCTTTAGAAACACTCCAAACATATGCTTAGAAAGTTTCATATTCAAACATGACTTTTGACCTGCTATTTTCCATATGCTCACCACAATCAAATTACCGGTGAAGCCTTTAGAAGTGTTCAAAACACTTCGTATTTGAATCCAAAATCGAAATATCCGAAAATGCGAAAATATCCGAAAGTTCGGATTCAGGTAAATGTTTTGAAATATTTCGGATAGTTCGGATGCCCGAACTATCCGAATTAGTTATTTTTTAGGATATTCGTATAATTTTTCGGATATTATTCGGATATCTTGTAAATTTTTCGGACATTCAAGTGTTTGGATATCCGAAGTTTTTTTTTTTAATTTTTTATTTGAGTTTGGATATCAGTGTGTATAACCAAATCCAAAAGTTTGAATATGGATTAAGATATTGAAAATCATTATTCGAAATGTTTGGATATCTGAAATTCGGGTATCTAAAAATAAAGACCCCTAGATGCTTTCCCATATTTCTTTGACGGATTCATTGGAATCCTCTTGGTATAAAAATATCGTAAAGCAACCTAATGAAAGCAATGCTATAAAAGGAGAGCTTACTAAGCAAGAAAAGCATAGCCATTTTGATATTCAAATAATAATTTAATTCAACTTGTTTTGTTACCAATTGTTGTTCTCAATAAATATTTTTAAATCGGTTTACATTCTATAAATGTTTTTAAGATAATATTAATAATTGGGTTATGTGCAGAAATTTAAATTAACATTAGCAATTTGAAATAGGAAATATTTTATAAAAGTACACATAACGTAAGAATTTTAAATCAACCTTAACAATTTGAGATAAAAATATTATTATAAGCACACCTAATGTAAACTTCAAACTAGTTTAATGATTCCATTGCCAAGACTAAATCTTTAATTACAAAAGAAAATTCTAAACATAGAATACACACAATAAGCCGCTACGAATTAGTCTCTTTACCATTTTTTAGGTAGAGGTAAGGTATTTCTTAATCTCTTTCTTTTAAACATTAAAAAGTAAGAATTCATCGTGTATGTTTGTTTGTTTTTTTCCTTTCTTTTTTCAATTTTTTTTTATCTTTTTCGGGTGAGGGGTAATCTAAACAATCGGATTGTATAATATTGGTACGAGTTGAACCTTTATCCCTCCGAGACATCGACCTTTCATGGAAATTTTCGTATAACTAACTTTAGACCGTGCAAAACGTAATTATTCTATCAAGAACATATAAATATACCTAACCACCAAAGGACTTATAGCCTAATGGTATCTCTTTGACTTCTCAAATGGGAGGTTTTGGGTTCAAGTCTTGGCTGAAGCAAAAAATGCTCTAGGTTGAGCTAGGGGGTTTTTTCAGTGTGGGTTTCCTCCTAAGAGGTGGTATTTGGCGTTAGCTGTTAAAAAAATATATATAAATATACCTAACCAATATATTACATTCAATCGTTAACAACATGAGCTAAGACCTAATAGAAGATCTCTATTGACCAATAATTTATGGAAAGAAACTACACATCTTCATCCAACCAAATTGAGTCAGAAAAAGTGTTCAATCATGTTAAATCTTTCATTTTTGTTATTTTTTGTAGTTCTACATGTTGTGGATTCATGTGTTTAATACTGGGAACTTTTTCATAATGTTGAGGGTTCAAATTCAATAGGTTAGGGGCGGATCTAGCCTATTTTATGGGGGTCGACCGATCCCCATGAATTTTTTGTTTTAAAGTGTTATATATACGATCTGATCTTAACCGACCCCCAAAAACTTTTGATCCCGAACCCTATGAAATTTTGATGACACTGATGAAACCCAATTTTAAACCATTTGAAAATCAAAATTAATAAAATTAATACTCAAATAACTTAATATGCATTATCTGTGACTTAAAAAGATCGAATTTTTGACATAAATAGAAGCAACAACTCTAATGGTTTTTGATTTAATTTAGTTTTTTCATTTATTTGATAACCTAACCTGACCCAATTCTAATCGGTCTAAAAATGAAATATTTAATGACATGCAATAGACCCAATAGAGTTCCGATCCTCATTAAAAAAAATTCTATGTCCGCCACTGATTAGCTTTCATTTAAAGTTTTTATGGATGTGAGTTTTTTTTTTTTTTTTTTCTAAATGTATGCTTAGTTTATTTTGTTAAAAATGGGTATAACAAACTCATTGACTGGCTTGTGATACTCATGTTATAAGGACATCTCAATTGTTTAGAGTCTGGCAACACATAGGACATTCTTGCTCAAGTGTTACGTTTGTTTTGCTAGTTAGAATGAAATACAAACAAGTGTGGTTAGATTATTGACTTATTGTAATTTAACATTGTATTTATTTATATTTTTTGTTAACTTTTTTTACCAATCATGGCTGGCACTTATGTAGATTTAAGTGGTGTTTGTTTTTTAATATGTAAAATGTCTGCAATAAATGCATGCAATTTGTGGACCACATCTCCAACCATGTATACAAGAAGATGTCGATCAAATCTCTGCAGTCTGCAAAAAGAAGATTGGTTGTTTTTTTAACGTCCGTTGATTGTTAAAATAAACTAATGGTAGTGTACAAACGGTGGTGGCGGTGGTACTAGTGGTGGATGATGGGGGGTGGCTGACGGTGGTGGTGGTCCAAAAAACAAACATCACCTATGGATAAGGATTTATTTATTTTTTTTTTGAGGGGGGATGGAGGGTGGACCATATTTTAGGTCATGGTTCATAGTTCAGGCAAAGAATCACTCGAGACTCATTTAATACTAGAAACTTGTATGATTCTGAAATTCCATGAGAGATGTTTGACACAAAAAAACATGTATCATCATTCGTCTACAATTTGGGCAAGATGTCCATTTTATAAAATGGAATATTGTTAAAACCGGATCCGACATCGTACTGGTCGTTTTACTGGTTCACTAGTCAGATTGATTGAATCGGTTGGGACAAATTTTAAAACTTGTAATAGTAATACATATTATAAAATTTATTTATGTAATTTAATATAAAAAATTATAATTGGGTATCGTTTTAATTGATTAGTGATTCCACTATGCTAGCTGGTCAAATTATATATAATATGTGCTATAAATTTCAAATTTTAGAAATTAGAGGTGAAAATAATATTTTAAAAAGTTAAAAAATATTTTATAGAAGGTTGAGAGAAATGATGGGTGAAAGTGGTCCGACAGTTCCAGTTCAATTATAATATGAAACTAGGTTTTTCTTAGTCGCGTGTTGCGGCAGGTTATTACAATACGATTCTGATAATGAGTATTATATATTATTTATCGAAGCATAAGTTATATAGCAAAATCAAATATTTCATTATAAACTCTATACTAATTTCTCATTAAAAAAATAAAATCATACAGAATCCATAAAAATATGCTACGAAAATAATAGAAAAAAATTGCTCACAAAATTCTTTTCATCGGCAACCAATTGGCTGAATTAAAAAAAAAACTAAAATCCCTAAACAAACATCATTTTTTTTTAGAACAGATAAATCACCGTTATTTCCTTCAAACACCACTGAAATCCTAGAAAGAACCATGTTTTTTCACTATAGTATTCATGCTATTTAATATAATATATGTATATGTATATATGCATATTATATTGAAATAGTATATGTATGTATGTATATAAATATATATTAATTAATTACTATTTCAATATAATATAAATATTTATATTATTTAATTTGGTTGCTTTTAAATATATATCTTAATATGAAGAGAATCTTGTGATTGGGTCCAGCCCACCTAATAAACATGACCAGGGCCACTCATAATGCATATAAAATGTTACATAGATATTTGTTTGCTTCATAGACTTTGGGCCCTATGCTTTACGGGCTGGGCTTTGGGGCGAATGTAAAGCAAATATGCTAATTATACTAATGGGCTAATGGCAACTTAGCGTCTTAGCTAGTTTTCTTTTATGTTAAAAATCTATATTTTTTTTTATAATTTTTAATCATATTAATGTATCCAATATGTAAAACCCTCAAAATATTAAAATATTTCACTTTACTATATTAAAGTTATAAAGATAAGTGTATAAATGAAAAATTAAAATTAAAATGATATGACCTCAAGTCACGTTGCACCTTTCATGATCGTGTTTAATAAAACTTTTGTGATTAAACATCTATATTATTCTCTTTTGTTATTTTCATTCACTTGATTTTAAAAGCTATGTCACATTTTGTTCTCTTTGATTGCTAGAAGTGACTAGAAAGCATAATGGAAGATTAACTTACCTATTAAACTCTAGTTTTCATTTTTATTATCATCTATAAATTTAAATCTGTTATTTTCTCATCTAAAAACTGTGTAAATTTTACTTGTTATATGTAGCGTCTATTAAAGAGATAAGAAAGAAACCGAGTAGACTTTATATAATGACACGTGTTCTTTCATTTAATTAAACACATGTTGATTTAAATCAAGTGACATTTTGACTACTGCCTCTTTGTTTGCTTAATTGTCTTATAGGGTCAAATAGCATATGGGTTAGTCAATTTGTGAGTCAATCAAAACCTAAGTTGCAGACTTCACCAGAAAGTTTGTTTTTATTTTTGTATTGATTTAGGGTTAGCTAGTTTCATGCTCGTCGACCGAAGAAATCAATCAACAACCGACATGGCTGAAGGAAAAGCTCCTCCGGCTATGAACATGGCTGCAAAGATACATGAGAAACCACCAAATCATATTTGAAATTGACATGAACAAATTATACTACTTGGTCAATCATTGTTGAAGTGATCATGGAAGATCAAGGCATTTTGGAGTAAACACATAGTAGGGGTAGTAGTAATTAATGAAAATAATAATAAAATGGGTCAATTACATATATCCCCTTGCTAAAACCATTTATTACATATTTACCCAATCATAAAACTAAATTACATATTTCCCCTTTCTAAACCAAATATATTACATATTTATCCATTTCATTAAAAAAAGCATTATGTATTTCCTATTTTACCCTTAATAAACTAACTAAAAACAATTTACATATTTCTCCTTACTAAGGGGCAATTTTGGAACATGGGGATATTTGTAATTTTAGTTTAACATTGGGGATATATGTAATTTTGATGTTTAATAAGGGGATATATGATATTATCCCTAATAAAATAGTATGGCATTTTGTGTTTTAAGCAACTTTAGAAGAGACCCTTCTACAAATTGTTTAATATAATTAATACATGAAGGTAATATAGGATTCATTCAAAGTTTAATACTTGAGAGAAGAAAGAATACGAAAGATAAGACTTTAATCTTTAGAATGATAAATCAAAATGTCGAGTGTCGACTATGAGGGATGAAGCCAATGACTAGTTTGCTAGGAAAATGGTAAGGATATTTTAGAAAAAAAATGGTGAAGGCCATCATTAGGTGTCTCTCACCAACAGGTTTGCGCGTTTTTGGGTATATAAAACCTATAGCGACGACAAACGGCGCCGTTTGGTTTTTGTACGATGAAAAAGTTCATATTTTTAATATTCCGCTATTGCGACGACATCTCGTCGCTGATTCCCAAAATTATTTATTTTTCAGTTTTTTTAATTAACGTTTCATGTACAAAGGATTAAGAAAAATGAAAAATAAAATAAAATTACCTATAACGACGACATGTCGTCCCTATTGCGACCACATGTCATCGCTATAGGCTAGGCTATAGAAACGACTTTTGTCGTCCCCTATAGGTCATGCCCTTTTAGAACCATATTCTTGTAGTGTTACGACCTTGACGCCACTTTGTGAGATTTATCATGAGGACAATAGTTACATAGAGCCAATTCACTTAGTCTAACTTAAAAGTGATACACACAAACGTAGGTATTTCTTATTACACTATTAAATGATTTATATTGCTAAAAACTATCAACTTGCAGCATCACGCGTGAGGCGTTTTAATGTTGGTATGATAAGTATTAATATATGAGAACTTGAATAGTGGTAAATGATCGTCTCAAATTCCTCTGAAGCCAGTGACACAAGCAGTAGCGGAGCTTGGTCGTCTTGAGAGGGGATGCAGGAATTTTTGAAACCCAGAATACATGCCAATTTTTTGAAACGGGGTGGGGCGAAAACCCTATTTTTAACTAAAAATAGCATTTCGGCCGAAAAATTAACACTACGAACGGAAAAAGATGGGGACGGTGGCCCCCCGGCCCCAAAGAAGCTACGCCCCTGGGCACAAGCACGTATCATATCTTCTAGTATTTGTATTGATTTTTGCCTAAACTCGTATAATTGCAGATGATATGGCATGCTAAATAATAGTTTTGTTCCCATTTGCTCTTGAAATTTCTTTCAAGATCTTAAAGTAAATTTTCTATCCAGTCTCTGATAATATTGAGACTACTTACCCTATCTTGCCATTATTTTTTTGCAAACAATCCATGTTTTCTTATATTAGTGCCTCCAAAATCAAGTGTTACATCTAGTTTGTGAGATTTCACCTACATAGGAGGATGTTCCTCCTTACGGCACATGGCATTAGTTACTACGTTGGTTTTTCTTGGGTGATATTATATTTCACTATCATAGACTTTAGCAATCTTGAGTCGTCTACGTTATCTCATGTGTTTACCTTTGACAGTTTTGAGTTTAGTTTGGCCAAAAAAGAAGTAGGAACCATTATTAAAAACTATTATCATTGTTAATGTCGATCGTCCTATCATAGAAACATCAAGAATAGAAATTAGTATAGAGTTCGTAATTAGAGATTTGGGTTTAAGTTATATTAAGGGCCTTAGAAGTGTACTGTGATAACACGGCGCATCGCGTGGCTGTGAAATACCTGGATTTCATTAAATGAAGTTTAACAATTTATTTGGGTCCAAGATATATTAAGAGCCTTAGATTGGATTGGATCCCGCTATGGGACTTATTAAGCCTAGCTAAACCTAGTTGTCTACTTATTATGATCAGTGACAGATCTTGAATATTTTAAAAGAATGGCGGAAATTTACGGAACGCACAATAAATGTTATTTTTTTGAAGTGACGAGGGGCAAAATCAATACTTAAAACAAAAATAAAATCTTTCGACTAAAAAATTAACGCAATGGACATGCCCCTTCTTAATCCTTCGCCCATGAATGGGACAGACTTCTAAGCTGGTGCATGGAGACTTATGCGAGCCAAATATTCTTGCAACATAATCTGAAAACACACATATTTCCTTCTTATTAATTACTTTAGCATGTATATGTGGAGCTTCATAAAGATGAAGCATTTAAGTATTTAACAACGTAAGAAATTCAAGCAATTGGCGGAATTTGAATGCTAAAGAAAGTTAAAAAAAAAATTACAAGTAGAGTATGGAATTAAATTACTTTTAATCAATGTTTTCATAACCGGATCGTACGTCGAACCAGTCTCCTTACTTGTTAGAGATCCGACCGGTCGGACCGGATTTAAGGACCGGATGATTTTATAAAGATTATATATATATATATATATATATATATATATATATATATATATATATATATATATATATATATATATATATATATAGGGAAGGGTGTAAAAAATAACCCTCTTTTTTTGCTACAACTACATAACCCATTTCAACCAATAAAAAACTTACACATAAGGTTTTCATTAAAATATTAAAAAGGGCATTCTAGTCATTTTAATTTTATAAGTTCCCCCCACTCTTTTTTAAACATTAATAACTTTTTTATAATATATTATTTTTTTAAAAAAGTTGCACCATTATATTCGTCTCATTTTTCTCTTTAATTCCGTTATAGTCTCGACTAATTATTTTTACCTTTTTTAGATGCCATATATTTACATCATTGTAACGAGCTTAAAATGTAACAAATTTATTTGAAATTTTTTCTAACAATGATAAATTACAGTGATGTAATTTTACATTGACGTAATTTACCGTGATGTAATTTACATTGATGCAAAATTCGGTTTCGGTTTTTTTCGGTTAATTCGGTTATGGTTCGGTTTTTTCGGTTAATTTGGTTCCGGTTCGGTTTTTCGGTAAATTCGGTTTCGGTTCGGTTTTTTTTTGGCTTTTTGTTCATCCTAATTTGTAACGAGCCTAAATACAACAAATTAATTTAAATTTTTTTCGAACAATGATAAATTACATCGCTATAATTATCATTGTTAGATAAAAAAATCAAAATAATGTGTTCTATTACATCACTGTAATTTATCATTGTAATTATCATTGTTAGAGTAAAAAAATAAAATAATGTGTTATATTACATCACTGTAATTTATCATTGTTAGAAAAATTCAAAATAATGTGTTATATTTATGATCGTTACATCAATGTAAATAATGGACAATGAGAAAAAAAAATAAAAAAGGTAGTCAACATTATAATGGGCAATAAAGAGAAACTTACATCACTGTAAATAATGTGTTACGTCACCGTTAATTATGTTATTGTAAATTACTTCATTTTGTGTTACATTACTTCATTTTGTGTTACATTACTTCATTTTTTGTTACATTATTGTAATTTACCATTGTTAGAAAAAAATTCTAATTAATTTGCTATTTTTAAGCTCGTTACAATGATGTAAATACATGACATAAAAAAAAAAAAATAGTCGAGACTATAACGAAATTAAAGAGAAAAATGAGACGAGTATAATGGTGCAATTTTTTAAAAAAATAATATAGTATAAAAAAGTTATGAATGTTTAAAAAAATGGGGTAAACTTTACTTATATAACAAATGTCCTAAATGCCCTTTATATTAAAAAAATAAAAAAAAAAAGAATCTGACACGTGTCACGATCCTATACACTTTTCTTTTTAAAGTAACCATTGGATGATGGTTATGTAGTTGTAACAATATTTAAGGGTTATAAAAAATTCCATGCCCTATATATATATATATATATATATATATATAATCAAATAAAAACTAAAAAACTAAAAAAAAATTAACATAAACCGGTTCAACCACCGGTTTTCCGGTCCGGTCCGGTTTCATAACATTGCCAAAGTCTTTTAATAAGCTCAATAATTATATGAAAAGGAAGAAATTTGTCACCAACTCCTTGCTCTTTACACTCCTCATTAAAATGAGGTGATTGAACGAAGGAACAAGATGATATTGGAGACAACTCGTGGCATATTAAGCAATGAAGGTACCACAAAACATGTGTGTGTATGGGGGAGGGAGGTTATTCCACACTTTACATATTTGCTTATTAGGGTGCTGCCTTCATCTCTTAACAATTAAGCATAATAATATAACAGTTAGTCAAGAAGTCAAATTTTAAGAATAAAAATGATAAAGTTGGATCAATTGTATAAGGAATTACAAAACTGATGGGCCACAATAGGTGTTCATCGGTTCGGTTTATTCGGTTTTCAAATTTATTTCCCTATCCGAAAACTGAACCGAATTGGTGAAGTGGTTATCCGAACAAACTGAATTCAACCGATAAAAAAACAAATAGTCTGGTTAAAAATCGTATAAACTGAATTCAAAAAAAAATTTGTAAACGAAAAGCCGAATTCAGAATTCGGATACAGTTAGAACCGAACCGATAACCGAATTCAGAATTGGTTCAGTTTTTGCGGTTATAAATACGGTTTGGTTTCGGTTTTAAATGATTTTCGTTTATCTAACACCCTTATATGTTCTCCATCTCCTATACGGCTATACCCAAGTGATGATGACAACCAAAGGAGATAACCTTCGGCCCAATAGGTCCAACAATAAAACTCAAGTCAAAGTCAAAACCCTGTCCATGCAACATAGCTCCAAATTAGTTTGCATTTGAAGCTAGTCCCTAACAATCTAACATGTATCAGCTAGATCACAAGTCTCACATACCAAGTCCAACATAAGGAAAATGGGTAGCTAGTCCTGGGCCAAGGCAAAGTGTTTATGGTTGATGTCAAATTTTGCCACTTGAAAATAGGCCGAACAACCCAATTTTAATTTATTTGATACATTTAATGATACTCCTATGTAGGGTTAAGAAGACATTAAATAATACATGCCTAAAACCTTAATTTTTTTTTGAACACAGTAATCTACTCATACTCTAGTCACAAATAATATCCTCTTGCTTGAATTGGAACTCAGAACCTTCTTTCTAAGAGGCAATGACTCTACCAAGTGGGCTAAGTAACACATTGGCATCTAAAACTTTAATAAGCAACTACAAATTACAATAAGAATTGGTTTTGGGCTATTGAAGAACTTAACTATTATTCACATGTAACGGGAATTGGGAAAAGGAAGATACTATAAACAATGAAATGTAACCAATTGGAAAAAAGAAAAAGAAAAAAGGAAGCTCTGCAAGCTTGGAATGCAAAGCACAACTCAACCTTGAAATTTTGGGATTTATAAAGTGCTCACAACATCATGTTGTGTACAAGAAGCTTGATCAAGACTTAATTTTGCTCACATGCAATGTGGATGTCTTAGTTGTCACATGTTCATGCAAAGAAACATATCGTATGATTCTAAGAAATGGAAGTTGTTTAGAAAAAATCAAATATATATTTTATACGCGACAAATTCTAAACTTTAGAAACGCAAAAAGGTAAAAGTAACATTCTCTAGAATTAAACGATAAGTTATGAGATTTATTTAAAGTTTAGGATGAGTTTGATCAACATTTAGAACCCAAAAACTTGCAATATATAACACAAAGTCCTTTTAGTTATTTTAAAATTCTAAATCTCAAATATTAGAATTGTTTGATAGGCCCTTAATGATTAATAAAAACTGACCTCTTAATGATTCATAGTGTATTAATGATTAAGATGTATCCTTAAGTTTGAATGACTATGATGTAACGTTAAAAGGTAGTCTCTTAACAATTCAGAGTTAAGGATACCATTTAACCATGAGATCGATCCGCTGCTAACATAAAGATGTACCCCGAAGTGGATTTTTTGTCATCTTTGCATTTAGCAAAGTCATAATCAGAGTAACCAACCACTTCCAAATTATCACTTCTTCAATAAGTGAGTTTGAAGTCTTTTGTCCCTTGAAGATATCGGAGTACTTTCTTAGCTGCTTTTCAGTGATCAAGGCCAGGATTAGTTTGATAACAGTCAAGAATTCCAGCAATGTAAGTGATATCATGACTACTGATGCATAAGGTATCATTCTCATTTGCACCTTTTCAACCTCAGTTTTCGGAAACTAAAAGGAGCCGAAAACATCTCCTTTAACTACTAGAGCTACAGAGGGAGAACAGTTGTGCATGTTGTAGTGTGATAAGCCTTATGAGATAAACCCAAAAGTCCATTGACCCTATCTCGGTGTATTTCGATGCCAATAACGTAAGAGGCCTCTTCGAGATCCTTCATGTCGAAATTATGCGAAAGTAATCGCTTCGACTCATGCAACATATCTAATCTATTACTTGCCAAAATAATGTCATCCACATAAAGGACAAGTATAGTAAAGTTGGTCCCACTCATCTTGAGGTAGGTGCATTGATCCACTTGATTCTTTAGGAAACCGTGCTTTTTCATCACTTCATCAAACTTTAGATACCATTTTCGTGAGGCTTGCTTCAACCTGTATATGGATTTCTTTAACTTGCAGACTGAATTCTCTACCTTCAGGCATGAAGCCCTCATGTTGTTTCATGAACACGTCTTCATACAAGTCACCATTTAGGAAATCAGTTTTGACGTCCATCTGCTGCAGCTCTAAAAAAAAAGCTACAAGGGCCATCAAAATCCTTAAGGAATCCTTTCAAGAAACAGAGAAAAGGTCTCTTGATAGTCAGTTCCCTCTTTTTGAGTGAAACCTTTTGCAACCAATCTTGCTTTGAAGCGTTCAATGTTCTCATTCGGATCCAGTTTTTTTGAATACACATTTACATCCCACGGGTTTTACTCTGTTGGGTAATTCTACCAAATCCCAAACATCGTTTTTCATCATGAAATCAAGCTCATCAGTCATAGCTTTCTTCCATTCAGAAGACTGATAACTAGTAATGGATTCATGATAAGAGGTAGAATCTGTAAACCTTCCGGCATCCATTTCAGCTTCAGTAAGGTAGGTTACATAATCATCAAAGTTAGTTGCCAATTTAGGCCTAGATGACCTCCTGAGTTGATTAGCAAGTTCATCATGGATGGTATTGTTCTTATGTTGATCAGTTGAGGTGCCTTCATACTCAGTAACGTTTGGAGTCGTAGTAAGTCCTGATTGTGTCAGAATTGGTGCAGTGAAGTTTGGAGTAGAATAGTGTACAAGAGGAGTAATCGGATAAAAATTAGTCGACGAATGTCCCCTCCCCCCGCATCTTGTACTTTTTGCAAATCAGAATCAAGATTTTTTCTGCTCTCACTGACCTTAGAATCCTCAAGGAAATAATCATGCTTTGTTTCTACAATTCGAGTGACATGGGAAGGAGAATATAATCTATAACCCTTTGAGTGATCGGGATACCTGAGGAAGTAACATGTAACATTTTTCATATCAAGCTTCTTTAAGAAGGGATTATAGAGTTTAGCTTCGGCAAGAGAACCCCATACCTTCATATATCTAAGACTTGGTTTCCTTCCCATCCAAAGTTCATAAGGAGTTTTAGGGACATATTTCGAACGAACTATATTGAGTATATGAACTATTGTCTTTAAGGCCTCGGTCTAGAGGAATGAGGGTAAATCTGAGTTGGCTAACATATTGCGCACCATGTTCATTAGGTTTATATTTCTCCTTTCAGCAACACCATTTTGTTGAGGAGTACCGGGCATGGTGTACTAGTTCACGATCCCCTGGCCTTTACAAAACTCATAAAATAGACCAGGAGCCTGACTCACATTAGTATGTCTACCATAAAAGCTGGTGGCTCGGTTTATTGGAACTCCTTTAGGCTCATCCTGCATACTCATTCTGGCGGTCCCAAGTCTTGCATGTGCTTTATTACAGGTAGTCATTCCCTCGTTCCTTTAGTCTTTTCAACGGTACTGGAAAATTAAGTCACGGTCATGTCTTGCCCCCCGGTATAGTTATCGGTTCCATGTTTTCCCCAAATTTCATCAGTTCCAAGCTCAAATTGTCGATGACAAGCGGCTCTGTGCTTCGGTGTACTAGCATGTGTACTAGAGCGGCTGAGTATGAATTCCATAAGGGCTGGCGAGTCAGCCAAGCGATTTGATATTCTCGGAACATGGGTGAAGGGGATCTCCCTAAAGCGCTTGATCAGGTCAATGGCAAGTTCTTGGTACGATATGAGTTGGGTCTCTTTGGTCTTCCATTCTCCTATACCTCTCTCTATCAAAAATATTCACCTCCTCTATCTGATCTCAAACTTTTATTTTAAGATTTACTTGATTTTCAATTTCAGTTTTATAATCTTTAAGTAAGTGATTCAAATTTATCCTTAATTAGATACAAGTACATGTAAAGAGAATAATTATCAATAAAAGTAATAAAAGAAGTTTGTCCAGTTATTCCAACAATGGTGTAAGGGCCACTAATATCAGTGTGAATAATTTCTAATAAATTAAAACTCCTAGTGGCATCTTATTTAGTTGATGTTATCATTTTGCGTTTAAGGAATTTGACACATGTTTCAAAATCAGTGAAATCAAGAGAAGGTAATACTTCATCCTTCACAAGTCGAGATAAGCGATCCCGTGAGATGTGGCTTAAACGTTGATGCCACAACATGGATGAAGTTTCTAAGTCTCGTTTTCTATTGATTTTTGTTGAGTTCTCATTAATGTTATATAACAACAAAAATCTAAAGAAATCATTATCTAGTTCTAATTTATAGAGACCACCATCCAGAAGACCAGTACCAAATATTTTAGAATTAGAAATAATAGTAAGTTTGCTATTAACATGAGAAACATAAAAACCATTCATGTCTAACTTTGGTCTAGATACAAGATTCCTAGAAATTTCAGGAATATATAAGGTATCATAAAGTTTAGTACATAGAATTATTAGCTCTAAAGTTCTCACGACAGCAATCGATGGTTCCTTTCCATCCCCAAGCTTAAATGTTTTTTGGTTTTTTCTAGCCTCCGGATTGTAAGGAATCCCTAAGTAGAATTGGTCACATGAAGCATAGAATCAGAGTCAAACCACCATGTATTAGTTGGAACATTTAAACTAAAGGAATTATCATACTAAGAAGATTACCTTTTTTAGCCAGCCATTCCTTGAAATCAGGGCAATCTTTCTTCTTATGTCCTACCTTTCGACAGAACTTGCAACAGGGCTTGCCATTGGAATTGTTAGAGCTGGAAGAAGCACCTGCATTGGATTTATGGACCTTAGATGTCACAACCCAACCAGGGGGCTTGACTAACGATTGATTTAAAACACAAAGTAGCTGAAGACAAAATAAATAATTTACAATTCAACCAAAGGTTTAGTCTAAATATCTAATTTGTTTACAACAAATCAAAAGACATGCTTTAACTAGTGGGAGATTTTCTAGAGTTATTGGGTCTATCCAGGCATCAGCACACTTTATTAATCTTTAAGCCAAGTTCTCATTTTCCATGTAGTGTTCTTGTTCAAGCAACCTTGTATCCGAGCCATACCTATTTCTAATTACCTGAAAGACATGCTAAAATACGTCAACTATAAAGTTGGTGAGCTCAAGAGTTTTAGTATATAGACACTATAATAAATGCATGTGATAATTCGAAAACAATACAACCAACCCTGTGTCATGCCGAGCGTTTGCCTCTTATAATGCTAGCCCGTAACATGACATTTTAATCTACTTCCCATTCCGAGACCCGTTCCTGCCCTCGATGTAAATGTGTCAAAGCGAATATATGCCACAACGGTTGACATTAACCTCAGTGGGGTTTCAACCTTATTTTTATAAGGCCACCCTTTCGGGAAACTGTGCGTGGGGATTCCCCAAGTAGTACTACCCATATACCCACCGGCTCTCCTCCGGAATTAATGGCTGTAAATTTTGTTTAATGTCTAGGGGAAGCAATTATATTTGAAACGGATGTTCATTATCACATAAATATAAGTTTAATAAACAGTTTTTGGAGCATGCTTTCACTATCCCAAAACAGTAAAAAGAAAAGGGATCACATGAACTCACCTGGTTGCTGAAAAGCCTTCATTTTGTTCCTGTACAAATATATCATTGTGCCACTATGTATGCCTTGCTATGTTCCCAGAGTTATCATCAAAGCAAGTTCTTATTTGTATCAATTTATGTATATATGTGTAAGTTGTAAGATTTCACATTATGGTTGTTGATTGTGGTTGAGCTCTTTGGGTTTTTGTGTTTAGTGTTTACTAGTTTAAAGTTTCCTTGTATTACCGTACATAATGAAATCCTACTATACGATTGTATATATAATATATGTTAATATATTCTAATTTGTAGTGTTAGCTTTACTTGATTAATGAATAGGAGTTTTATATTCTCATATTTCTAGTAGTTAAAGGTATTATCTATATGAGCATGTTGGAATCATTGTTTATACTAACTATTGCAATTGTTGTAAATATTGAATAAAAGAATGTTTAAACATATTCATAATTTAATTTCCATGTTCAAAGGTAAGGAAACATTCATAGACAATACTATTATTAAGGTTAATAATAATAATAATAACAACAACAACAACAACAGTAATAATACAAATTTTACTAACAATATTTCAAACATATTTATTTATAATATGATAATCATTTGTAAAATATATAGAGTAAAGGAGTATCATATGTTAGGTTAACATTAATGTTTTAAATAAATCTGAATATTATAACTAAATGACAAAATGATTATGAATCATATATGCTTAAAATATTATATAATATTTAGTAAGACCTTTAGTAGTCTTAAACGAGTTGCAACGTAAGTGCCGGTGCTGATAATAATAACAATACTTAGCATAAAAATTAACAAATTCATGATATAGTTAGCATAAGTTTGATACCTATTATAAAATCATAGCAATATTGAGTCAAACACCTTTCTTAAATTACTAATTGTTTAACACTATTATATCACATATAATGTACGGATGCACCTTCATCTTATTAATTTCAACCTAATTTATCTCTTGATTATTCATAGATGTATAAAATCAATGGTTACCATTTTGATTTAATCATGCTTATAAACATATAATCGTACTTAAACTATCATTGTATTTTATCCTATAATTGTGTTTGTATAGTATGTATATGTATATTTAATGATATAATACCTACTTGAAATCATATATGCATATACACCTTCATTGATTTCTAAATATAGAAAATTTTATTTAATTTAAGTTCCTAGGTTATTCTATACTCAATGCATCAAATTTTATATAAATTCTTTAAGTATCCATACTTTTATATGTTAAGACTTGTAATACCCATTTAACTTGTATTAATCATATATAATTGTACATATATATTTCAAGTTTTTACATTAACCCTTTGTACAAGTTATTATATTTAACTAATGATTCTAGTTTTCAAAGTCTTATTATGATTAAATAATTAGTTGGTTTATAATTTATAAATTTCATTCAATTTAATACTCTAAATATATATATATATATATATCACATATACTTATGATAAAACAAAGTATAAACCATATACATTAGTCAAGTGTTGACATACTTATTGTATGTATAAACATTTATATACATGTTTTTGTGTGAGTATTTTTATATTAGTTTAATTATGTATAATATTTTTATTAATCACTCATGTATAGTTATATTTATATACGTCTACGTCTCCGAATCTTTAACATAAATCACACACGGTATACAGTTCCAACCAATAATGAAATTTTTAACCAATTATTTCTAATTATATTTTATGTTAGTTAACCCAAAAGCTCAACCAATTTAGTATATTTGTTTAAACAAATAAACCATATATTAAAATCAAATGGCGCGCGGTCTTACCTTCCCACTCATTCGTTTCACGTATCCATAACCGATTAAACTAATCGTACGTTTGTTTCATAACTCGAATATGTCTCTTAGATCGTTTTTAATTAGCGAATAAAATCGAGTAGTCGGTTTCTTCCTGTTGACCGAGTCTGTCCGGGTTTGACCAGTGCTATCTCCTATTGAATTTTGTGGACCAAAGCTTGAAACTACTCCACCATCTCAACCCTTTCTGAATCACCGCGTGCAGCACAATTGTCGAGCATGGTAGCAGTCCTACCACCACCGCTAGCAACCTGCTCAAGACCTTAATCTGACTAGTACTATCCTAAAGACACGAGTTAGAGCATAAACTAATTAAGAACCGTCATGCATGTACAAATCGTGCCTGGTTATGAGCTTTCTTACCCTTGTCTTCGGTCCGAACGGTTGGAATGACTGGAACCACCTTGAACAGCCACCACCAACCACCGCATCCACTAAGAACACCCAAAAACCACTTTTAGAACCAAAAGCCCTTAGAAATCAACATGCATGTGTAGGTCGAAGCTTGGGGAGTCATGTTTACCTTCGGTTTTTGGTTATAGAGGGAGGTAGTCAAGCGCTAGCACCACCACCACCCCTAATAGTTTTCTGAGAAGCACCACCACTCAACCGATGTTGCCAAGAAACCCCTTTAGATGCCGGCTGAAGCATGAGGACCACCGAAACAACCTTCATCCGCCGCTGCATGTCATATTTCTGGTCCAAATCCCATCATTCGACCCTTGCCCACCGAAGAAAACTGGTCTTGGTTCTTCTCATCGACGGTTAAGGTATAACCCTAGTTGCTTTTAACCTTCTCGCACAGCTTTCCTACATTTTGGGTCGATATCTTAGAAAAGGGTAGAAGAGAATGTGGTAATGCTCGAAGAGAGGAGTTCGGGGATGTGATTTCTTTGCCTCGCCGCCGCAGTTCCGCCCTTGCTCCGCCGTGCTCCGCCTCAACCTCCGCCGTGAGGCTCTCTCTCTCTTTCTTGTTGGTGTCATCGAGCGGCTGCACACACACAAGGAGTGTATGCGGCTGAAATGAAATGAGAGTGGAAGGGTTCTAAACTCCTTTTATACCTATGGTTAAATCTAGGGTTTAAACAATTAAACGCGTACCCGACCCGTCTTTAAGTAAAAATACTTATTTTGTTATAATTACACGTTTTCTTTTGTCAATTACTATTACACATTTATTGGTAACAAACGATGGTTTTGCTGGGTTTGTAATCTACATAAGTTTATTAAAATGGGTTTATTAACTTTATTCGAGTCTAAGATTAAATACTCGAATTTGTTCTAGTTAAAATTTTTAATGGGCCTAATTGGGCCTAAGTATCTAATTTATAATTATATCTTTCAAGTTTAGGGGATTTTTCACAATTGTTACATTAAAAGCTTCCTTGTGAGTATTGTTCCTCCTTTTCTTCGAACCAGCAGCCATCAGGTAAGCAACATTAGGTTTCTCGAGATTCTGGCACTCTTCCTCTTGTACGCACATGGCAATCAACTAATTAATCATCCACTTCTCTTTTTGACATTTGTAGTTGAACTTGAAAGCCTCATAAGATGCAGGAAGAGAAATCATAATGAAGTGAACCAAGAAACCATCACTGATCTCCATGTCTAATCCCTTAAGTTTACGGGCCATGTCATTCTTCATCATGATGTGCTCATGGATGTCACTGACTCCATTATACTTAGTAGACACAAGTTTCATGATTAGGGTGCTAGCATGCGTCTTGGAGATTCCTTCGAATTGCTCGTCCACAGAGTTAAGGTAAGCTTTTGCATTAGCCAAGTCAGGAATGGCTCCTCTGATGATTGGGCTAATGGAGTTCTTGATAATCATAAAAGCCATCGGGTTGTCCTTATCCCATTTCTCATAAAGCAGTTTAGCCTCAACGGTGCTTTTGTCAGTGAGGGAAGGAGGTGCATGCTCTCTCAATGCATAGTCAAACTCCTTGATCCCAAGAGTTAGCATCAGCGAATCTTTCCAAGACTAGTAGTGTGTTCGCACCAGTAAGGGTTTCAATTCCCATATTGGGAGCTGTGAATCAAATTAGATGAGTGATGTGTTGTGAAACACATCTGTTTTTCTATGTGTTTCTATTTAGTTTCTGTACATTTTTATTCGTTTTTAGAGTCGATTGATGCTGGTTCTTCACATTTCCACGATTTGATGCTTGCAGGTAATAAACGTGTTATTATGGAACAAAAGATCAAGAAAACGAGTCC
Organism: Mikania micrantha; assembly: GCA_009363875.1. Lineage (NCBI taxonomy): Eukaryota > Viridiplantae > Streptophyta > Magnoliopsida > Asterales > Asteraceae > Mikania > Mikania micrantha. Next base: position 49,555,787 of record CM018680.1, on the reverse strand, counting down.
CGGGTGAACGAGAATAGATACAACAACAAAGCAGATCAAAAGCATAATTCTGGTGATTGTCGTGTACCGCGACAGCCAAGAAACCCTGTTGCGTAGCACGACAGGTGGAAAAAAATCAGAAATTCCCTTTTTAATGATAGCGGGTTGACCCGTCTATTTTTTCGGGTAGTGGGTACCCTCGCGTAGCGTGAAGGGTTTGAGGATGACTGTCGCGGAGCGCGACAGGGTTAAAAATCAGAATTTTGAGTTTATTTTTTCTGAAACAGATGGAGGCGAGGATATTCGATTTTGGACGACTGGAGACAAGGTTAGGAGGCGACCAAGAATCTGTGAACGAAAAAGGAGGCGAGATCTTTCATTTGGAAGCCTTAGGATCGAGATTTGAAGGGTGTACAACGATTGGTTTCGGTTTCTTACTTGTTCTATACATTCGTATGATGATTGATTGTGGTTTACACACTATTTCTTCCTGTTTATTCATGATGATTTGTGGCTAAACCTTTTAGACCACCTAGGGTTTTATAGTATGCATGTTTAATGATTGTGAGGATTGATTGTGGAACAATTTCGGGTTTTTCAATGATATAACAATTTGGTTTGGATTCTTGGATGTGTATGAATGTTTATATTGTTTGTGATTTGATTTATCGATTCCTCGTGTGCTTTGGCGAATGTCTTTCGTGTAATAGGTGCATGTTAGGTCAATTACTTGGTGTTCTTGATTTATGGATGGATTACTAGACGTAGTGATTCGTAGGAATGATGATTAGGTCACAACCGAATTAAATTTTTAACTGAATTCAATAGTCGTGAGGTGAGGGTTTGTTAGTATGTCTTGAGTGTTCAACAACTAGTTAAAGTCTTTGTGAAAGGACTAAGATTAGGTTAATTGAACATAGTCTTGTATGCTAAATCCAAGATGAATCTCCTTGTTATCCGTTGCATGTTTATGTACTTTCGTTTCTGTGAGGTAGAATGTCTTTAGCATGTATCATTGATAGGTTGGTTAACTTGTGAGAGTAATTAACCTAAACCGGTATTTAAAAGACTTATAGACACTTTAGTTGAAATCTTTGAGAAAGGTTAAAGAATCTCTAATTTGTTAATAAGTTAAAATTCAAAGATCCCGGTTCCAAAATATGTTCCATAATCAATCTAAGCACATTAGACATGAATATAGTAAACCCTAGGTGGATTCTTTTGTTGTCGGAATTTGACATTGAGATTAAAGATAAGAAAGAGGCTGAAAATGTGGCGGTCGATCATCTCTCCCGGTTGGAGGACCCGGTGAGGAGTGTGATTTGTGAGGAGGAGATTGGTGATAGGTTCCCTCACGATATGATCGATTTTGTAGAGGCGGAGAAGCGAGGAATGCCATGGTTCACCGACTTGACGAATTTCCTTGCTCATGGAGTGGTAATTGAGGGAATGACCACTCAACAAAAGAAGAAGTTCTTTAGAGACGCGGGTAAGTATGTTTGGGATGACCCGTATATATATCGTGTGGGGGGAGATAGGATTCTTAAGAGATGTGTGAGTAGAAAGGAGGGCCTAGAGATTCTGAAACATTGCCATGAAGGCTTGACGGGTGGACATCATGGTCATCATTCCACCTCCCAAAAGGTCTTCGATTGTGGGTTTTATTGGCATTTGGTGGTGAAGGATGCACTTTAGTTTGTGAAGAAGTGTGATCCTTGCCAACGAACCGGGAACATCTCCTCTAAGGATGAAATGCCTCAAAACCCGAATCAAGTGTTGGAGGTTTTTGATGTTTGGGGCATTAACTTTGTTGGACCTTTTCCTTTGTCCAAAGGGAATAGGTATATACTCGTGGCCATAGATTATGTGTCAAAGTGGGTGGAGGCTCAAGCCTTGCCTACAAATGATGCTCGAGTAGTTCTCTAGTTCCTTAAGAAGTTGTTTAGTAGGTTTGGAGCTCCTAGAGCTTTAATAAGTGACTGTGGCATACACTTTTGTAAATGTTAGAAAAGGCACTACAACGCTACGGTCTCACTCATCGTTTGGCGACCTCTTACCGTCCTCAAACAAGCGGTCAAGTGGAGAATGCAAACCGGGGGGTGAAACGGATACTTGAGAAGACAGTGGAGAAGAGTCGGAAGGATTGGTCCGACAAGGATTGGTTCACGTCTCAAATCTAAAGAAATGCCTTGCTGACGAGAGTCTTGTCATTCCGATTGAAGAAATTCAAGTGGATGAACAGTTGCATTTCATTGAAGAGCCTTTGGAGATTATGGATCGCAAGGTTAAACAACTGAGGCGAAGCCGTATTCCGATTGTAAAGGTTCGATGGAATTCAAGACGTGGACCCGAGTTTACTTGGGAACGCGAAGATCACATGAAGTCAAAGTATCCCCAGCTGTTTGAAGAGGAAGCGGTACCCGATAACAACTCTTAAATTTCGGGACGAAATTTCTCTAACAAGGGGAGACTGTAACATCAGTGCCGGAACCGTTACCGGAACAGTGATCTCTACAGTACATGAACAGTAAAACAGGTACGGATCGTATACATTTCAGTACTTTTCATATTCATATCATTTATCATTATCATAGTGAGTTGTAGTAGAACAGTTTCAGAAACATTTAACAGAAACACAGTTCAGAACAACGGTTCTTGAGTCATATGATTATCTGACAACATAGAACCATCATGTGATTATTTGCTTAGGATTTATTATGTATAAACGTATGTGAGGCTTTACAGAACAAAACACACGAATATCGTTATGTGAATGCTAAATGGACGGGTTATTCGTATAGGTGACGATCTGTACGAATACATCTGAAAGTTTAACGTTCTGAATGATATTCTATAATTAGAAAACAAGATTGAAAAGTATAGTTATTGTCGTGTTCGTGCGGGTGACGATTCGAACGAATACGCGCGACGACCGTACATTTCGATTTAAACAGTTAATTTTGTTTTAAATTTTAATAATTAAGAAGATATTAGTTAATTTATTAGGGATTACAACCTAGGATAATTAAATAAAATTCTATTTTATAATCGTATCGTTTCGCCGCGAAAACCACGCGAAACCGGCACATTACGCGAAACCGAACGAGACCAAACGACCGGGTATTTTTCCCCACATTTAATGTGGTCATAAAGACCACACCTACCCCATTTCTCTCTCTTCTCACCTACATCTCGTTCTCTCACTCTCTCTCTAGTTTTTCATTCAAGCAACGATCTTCTCTCTAAGATTTGGAAGTCCAATCCTTGGTGGATTCAAGCAAATTTGGTGTCATCTTGATCCTCTCATCTCGTAGATCACGGGAGTACAACTTATTTGAGCTTTCATCCACGAAATCTAAGGTAAACATCCATTATATTTTCGGTTTTAGAGGGTTTTTCACGAGTTCAAATTGTTTTGAGATTAGAATCGGTATTAAACACATAAAAACACTTAGATAGAGGTTAATGTACGATTAGGTGTTGTTGGGGATGGGTTTGTAACAGGTTGAAGCTGCAAACAAGAAAGAGATTACAGGTTCGTGGGATCAAGGAGTCGGTTGAAGGTTCAGGTTCGCTGGCCGAACCCTACACGAACCATATGAGGCAGCCGAACCCTACATGGTTCCTGCAACGAACCCTGTTACATTATGGGCATGTCTGCAACGAACCCTGCATGGCTGACCTTGGCCGAACCATGGGTGATCACGAACCTTAGGGTGGCGAACCCTAGAACTCGCGAAACCAGGGCCTTAGCCGAACACTTGGAACGAACCCTTTTCAGCCGAACTCTAGGTGGTCATGGATCTAGAACACACGAACCTTTGCATGGCGAACCCTACCTGGTCGAACCTTAGTAGGCACGAACCCAGGAACCATATCCACGAACTCTTTTGGCCGAACCATTGTGAGAAGCCCACGAACCCAAGCTGTGAATAGATAGGGCCGAACCTTCTCCTAATTTTCTAAAGGTTCGCTGCTCTAGGCCATTATTAAACTAAAACTCGTTAATTAGATCGAGGTGAGATCAAGAACCATTAAAGCTAGTAGTAGGAACCTAGGAAAGGTTTAACTTATCATTAACCGAGGTTTGTTTCATGTGTATTTATTGTATAATGTGCATGCATGATGGTTCTTGGATCAAATTCTTATACATATGGGTGTGCATGGGAATTCTAAGGAACATGAAAGTCGTACATAGTCATGTTATGAATGTCCACTAGCTTAGTTGTGTAACTACCTACAGGGAATCATTCACGGGCTTGAATAACGATCAAGTTGGAATCAAGGATATTCAATTGGGCGTAAATGGGCCCAATGGGACTTGATTAAGTCCATCACATGTTAAACGAGTAATAAAATTTAATAATTTTTCTAAAATCTTGTTTAATTTGAAATCATAAAGGGCATTAATTCCTTTAAGTTTACTTGATTATAAAAGTATTGCAATGTTTTGATTTAAGTACTTATTTTGATTTAATTGATTGGGATTTGTTGAAAAATAGACAATTTAATTGTCTGGAATTGTTTTAAAAACAAAGGAAACTCTGCCAAAATTTTCTAAAATTTAAAGGTAAGTTGTAACTAATCATGGGAATTGGAATCATAAGAAGGGTAATTAAGATAGAGTAGATCTTAGATACACTTAGTATTAAGACACTTAGTTGCACACACGACAAGACTCAAGGTCTTAGGCACAACGACTACTACGCGTACTTATTATATTCGAATTCTTATAAAATAACTCAGGAACCGAAGAAACTTAGCTTACATACAGAAGCGCGCATTTTGTGTTAGATCAAATTACATAGCAGCACAGGTGAGTTCATTGCCCCTTTTCTAACATTTTTGTTTTAAAATGCGGGGCTGAGAAGCATGCGTAGACTGTTTACTTAAATTGTCTACTTTAAATGCTTTTAAAATTTATATGTTTCATATATATAAATGTTATCCTGAACCATGTTTAGGAAGATTTTATACAGGTTTTACTAAGCTTATTCACTTATATATATTAAGTGAATAAACGAGTTAAACTAAACTTTTCAATAAGTCAAAACATTCAAAGGAATCAAATCAAACATTTTGGGAAATCAAGTGGGTGAATTCAAGGGAATCAAATCAAACATTTTGGGAAATCAAGTGGGTGAATTCAAGGGAATCAAATCAAACAGTTTGACAAAACAAGGGTGGGACTTCAAGACATCAAACAAAACAATCTTTGCAAAGATAACATTCAATGTTCTACAAACCAAGTGTTTGTTGGAAAATGAATCAAGTGTACAACCGATCAATGAATCTTGTATTCTATGATCAACACATCAAGTACATCTTGTGACAAAATCAGACGATCATTAAATCATTTTTAAGGGGTAGTATGTGAAATATCAGAGATAACATTTGCCAACACATTGAACTCAGAAATCCTATATTTCAAGAAGTCCTAGCTAGACTGATTGACTTGTAGGTCTTATGTTTGATGATATTTACAGAATTCCCTAACTACTAAGTACCTAGATTGACAGACTAGTCTACTCGAGTATGACCGTAGGCCCCAATCATAAGGACTTAGATTTTATTAAATGTTTATTTACTTGTTTAATTAAGCATTTATAACTGTTTATACAATTGTGTGGTTGATCATATTGTATGATAAACTTAAGGAATCAACAGGGATTTCAAATGATTGTAATGACAGGAACAATAAACAGAGGTACATATGGGATTGTGTTAAGGGTAAAAATGCTTAACTATCATTAACAACAGTGTCATATGTGAATTAGTATGTGGTGGGATGTTGGCTGGGCGGGCGGTAAGTTCGACCCTACATATGCCCTATATATAAGCATACCGATTTGGATATTACATGTGAAGTTAATGAGGTTAGGGTCTTTACCAAAGGAGGTTTTCAAATCATTTTCAAATCATTTTCAAATACTAAACTATATGAACTCACCAACCATGTGTTGACCTTTATTTTTGCATGATTTCTCAGGTGACGAACAGGTCAATTAGGAAGTCATTTCTTTTGGACTAGGACTTCAGATAGAAGACTAGTATTTTGGACCTGCATACTTTTGAAGACATCATGATATAAATTTTTTTGTATATCTTGTGTAAATACAAGATAGTCATATATTGATGTTTCACAATAGATTTACATTGTTAAATTATAAACGTTACTGCTGTAATTTAACTTTGTAATTCTATTTTATTTAGCATTTCTCATTTACATCATGTGCAATGTAGACAATCTGATCACTTCGATTATCACTCCCGATATCGCGCCCCGGGAACCTTCCGCCCGACGGGGATTCCGATCCTACCCCGCCGGCTCGGGGTGTGACAGATTGGTATCAGAGCCATGGTTATAGAGAAATATAGGTCACTTATTTAAACGGTTTGGCCTAGACTATAACCTAGGGACCCTGCATATAGAGAACATAGGACTTAAGACTTATTTGCATATTGTCTTCTGTATTCGATCATTGCACTAACCGATGACTTTATTGGTTATGATCAGAATGCCTCCACGAAGACAACCTCCTTTGATACAGCTACCACCACAAGACTTGGCTCCACACTCCTCAACACCGTCTCCGAATGACTCTCCACCACCACCTCCTCCACCTCCTCCTCCCCCTCCTCCATTGATTACTCAAGCATCTGGTTCAGGCACAACACCGACTATGGACCCTGCTACTATCGCTCTGGTGACGTTACTGAGTAGCCAGATGACGAATCAGATGAAAGAGGCAATACCGGAGATGTTCCTTCGTCTTCGTAATGAGATCCTCAACACTGGCAACACATCAGGAGAAGCCAGTGGAAATACTGGGGATTCATCTCACTACTCCTACAAGTCCTTTGTAGGATGTAAGCCACCCAGTTTCAGTGGGTCTGAAGGCGCCGTTGGACTAATCCAATGGATTGAGAAGATTGAGGCAACATTGGATCTTTGTAGCTGCCCCGAACATCACAAGGTCCGTTACTCAGCGGGAACATTCAACAAACGGGCTCTGACCTGGTGGAACGGTCAGATTAATGCTCGAGGAAGAGAAGAAGCCATGGCCATGCCATGGGAAGATTTCAAGACACTGCTGCGAACAGAGTTCTGTCCCAAGAACGAGCTGCAGAAATTGGAGGTCGAATTATCTAACCATGTGATGAAGGGGGCTGATCACATGGGTTACACTACTCGTTACCACGAGTTAGTTGCTTTGGTGCCAGACATGGTACCAACTTTGGAGAAAAGGATAGACCGTTATGTAGGTGGACTTCCTGCCTGCATTCAGGGCATGGTTGTTTCAGCCAACCCTACTACCGTTGAATCTGCAGTGAGACTGTCTGGGAAACTCACTGATCTTATGGTAGCCTCTGGAACTTTAAAGAAGGAGGCTGAAACCAGCAAGAACAAGTCTGAGTCTTCCAAGAAACCCCACCACCATCAGAAGAAGAAACAGAAGACCATTAAGAACTACACGGTGGCCACACCTCTCCAACAAGTAACAGCAGCACCACAAAACCCCAACCGCAAGCCTTACACTGGCACGTTTCCTTTGTGTGCCAAGTGTCAGTATCATCACCCTGCTGACGCTCCGTGTAAACATTGCACGGGATGTGGAAGAAAGGGCCATTGGGTCCAATACTGTAGGATGACACCTAACCAAGCAGTCAACAATGCTGCTTTGGCTCTTCCTCCACCAGCAAATCAGAACAATGGTGGATGCTATAATTGTGGCGAACAAGGCCACTTTGCGAGGAACTGCCCAAAGAAGGCTCAACCAGCAGTTCAAGCACCCCGTGGACGAGCCTTTGCTATCGGAGCACCAGCTGCACGCCAGGACCCAAATGTGGTCACTGGTACGTTTCTCTTACATGACTTTTATGCATCTGTCTTATTTGATACTGGTGCGGATCAGAGTTTTATCTCTACCGACTTTGCATGCCAACTAGATTCCATAGAGGAACAGTTAGACTCCCCTTACATTATAGAAGTAGCTAACGGGAAACAGATCACAGTTAGTACAGTTTATAGGAACTGCCCATTGACACTAAATGATTTTACATTTACCATCGATTTGATACCGATGGAGCTGGGTAGTTTCGACATCATTGTTGGAATGGATTGGCTCTCATCTAACCGAGTGGAAGTCATCTGTTCTGAGAAGCTGCTTCGCATTCCATTGCCGAGTGATCGTGTATTGGAAGTTAAAGGGGACCAAGCAAAGCGAAGTGTCAAAATCATTTCTTGCATAAAGGCGCGTAAGTGTCTACAGAAGCGGTGCATAGCGTTCCTGGCTCATGTGTTGGAAAAAGAGAAAGACAAGAAGAAGATTCAAGATGTACCAGTAGTGAAAGAATATCCTGAAGTATTCCCCGAAGACTTACCTGGTTTGCCACCTGCGCGACCGGTAGAATTTCGTATTGACTTAATTCCTGGAGCAACTCCTGTTGCTAAATCTCCTTACAGGTTAGCACCTTCAGAGATGCAGGAATTGTCTAATCAATTACAGGAGCTACTTGACAAGGGTTTCATCAGACCGAGCTACTCACCTTGGGGAGCTCCGGTCTTGTTCGTGAAGAAGAAAGACGGATCATTCAGAATGTGTATAGATTACCGTGAACTGAACAAACTAACCATCAAGAATCGGTATCCATTACCGAGGATTGATGATTTGTTTGACCAACTGCAAGGAGCTCAATACTTCTCTAAGATTGACTTGCGGTCTGGATATCATCAGTTGAGAGTTCAAGATGAAGACATACCGAAGACGGCTTTCCGAACCAGATACGGGCATTACGAATTTATGGTGATGCCCTTCGGATTGACAAATGCACCAGCAGTTTTCATGGATCTCATGAACCGAGTGTGCAAGCCGTACTTGGATCAGTTTGTCATTGTCTTTATTGATGACATACTGATTTATTCCAAGACTAAAACAGAACATGAGCAACACCTTAGAAAGATCTTGGAGCTGTTGAAAGAAGAGAAACTCTATGCCAAATTCTCCAAATGTGAGTTTTGGCTAAGAGAAGTTCAATTTCTGGGCCATGTGGTCAACAGCGAGGGAATTCATGTAGACCCTGCCAAGATTGAAGCGATAAAGAATTGGGACACTCCGAAGACACCGACGGAGATACGGTCTTTTCTGGGATTGGCGGGTTATTACAGAAGGTTTATCTCAAACTTTTCTAAGATAGCCTTGCCTCTCACTAAGCTAACCCAGAAAAGTGAACCGTTTGTCTGGGAGCAGAAACAGGAAGATGCTTTTCAGACATTGAAACAGAAACTGTGTGATGCTCCAATTCTATCTCTCCCAGAGGGCTGTGATGACTTTGTTGTGTACTGCGATGCTTCCCATCAGGGACTCGGTTGTGTGTTAATGCAACGGGACAAAGTCATAGCCTATGCATCAAGACAGTTAAAGATTCATGAGAAGAATTACACTACTCATGATCTTGAACTGGGAGCTGTAATCTTCGCACTGAAGATTTGGAGACATTACTTATATGGCACCAAGTGTACCATATTCACTGATCACAAAAGTCTACAGCACATCTTTGATCAGAAGGAGCTCAACATGCGTCAACGCCGTTGGGTTGAACTTCTGAATGATTATGATTGTGTGATCAAATACCATCCGGGAAAGGCGAACGTTGTAGCTGATGCCTTGAGCCGGAAGGAACGGGTCAAACCCCTACGTGTTAGAGCAATGGGGATAACCGTGCAGACCAGTTTAAGTGACAAGATCATTCAAGCACAACAAGAAGCACTAGACCGAGGAAATCTGAAGAAAGAACTTGATTGCGGAGCAGAGAAACAGTTTGACACAAAGTCCGATGGAATGATCTACTACAAGGAACGTATATGGATCCCTGCGGTAGATGAATTGAGAAAACTTATCTTCGATGAAGCACACAAGACTAAATACTCTGTTCATCCAGGCGCTGATAAGATGTACCAAGACTTGCGTGGATTTTATTGGTGGCCGGGAATGAAGAAAGACATAGCCGAGTATGTCGGACAGTGTCTTACGTGTGCGAAAGTAAAGGCTGAACACCAGAGACCGTCTGGTCTACTGGAACAGCCTGAGATTCCGCTCTGGAAGTGGGAACAAATAGCTATGGATTTCATTACCAAGCTACCCCGCACTTCCAGCGGTCATGATACAATATGGGTGATCATTGATCGTTTAACCAAATCTGCTCATTTCTTGCCCATGCGTGAGAGCTTCACCATGGATAAACTGGCAAGATTATACATCAATGAGATAGTGGTACGCCACGGTGTGCCATTGTCTATTATTTCTGATAGAGACAGCAGATTTACTTCAAGGTTCTGGCAATCATTACAGAAATCTCTAGGGACACAGTTGAATCTGAGTACAGCTTACCACCCACAAACGGATGGCCAAAGCGAGCGTACTATTCAAACTCTAGAGGACATGTTGAGAACCTGTGTTCTAGACTTCGGTGGGAATTGGGATTCCCATTTGCCACTGATTGAATTCTCCTACAATAACAGTTACCATAGCAGTATCGGATGTGCACCATTCGAGGCTCTTTATGGCCGGAAATGTCGATCACCGATCTGTTGGACTGAAATTGGAGACAACCGAATAACGGGGCCAGAATTAATTCAAGAAACCACTGACAAGATAGCTCAGATTCAAAGAAGACTACAAGCAACAAGGAGCAGACAAAAGAGCTACGCCGACAAACGGCGCAAGCCGTTGGAATTCCAAGTGGGAGATCGTGTAATGTTAAAGGTATCCCCATGGAAAGGCGTGGTACGCTTTGGAAAGAAAGGCAAATTAGCACCACGATATGTGGGACCGTTCGAAATCATCGAGCGTATTGGTCCTGTGGCATATAGACTGAGATTACCTGATGAACTCAGTGGTGTGCATGACGTGTTTCACGTCTCAAATCTAAAGAAATGCCTTGCTGACGAGAGTCTTGTCATTCCGATTGAAGAAATTCAAGTGGATGAACAGTTGCATTTCATTGAAGAGCCTTTGGAGATTATGGATCGCAAGGTTAAACAACTGAGGCGAAGCCGTATTCCGATTGTAAAGGTTCGATGGAATTCAAGACGTGGACCCGAGTTTACTTGGGAACGCGAAGATCACATGAAGTCAAAGTATCCCCAGCTGTTTGAAGAGGAAGCGGTACCCGATAACAACTCTTAAATTTCGGGACGAAATTTCTCTAACAAGGGGAGACTGTAACATCAGTGCCGGAACCGTTACCGGAACAGTGATCTCTACAGTACATGAACAGTAAAACAGGTACGGATCGTATACATTTCAGTACTTTTCATATTCATATCATTTATCATTATCATAGTGAGTTGTATAGAACAGATTCAGAAACATTTAATAGAAACACAGTTCAGAACAACGGTTCTTGAGTCATATGATTATCTGACAACATAGAACCATCATGTGATTATTTGCTTAGGATTTATTATGTATAAACGTATGTGAGGCTTTACAGAACAAAACACACGAATATCGTTATGTGAATGCTAAATGGACGGGTTATTCGTATAGGTGACGATCTGTACGAATACATCTGAAAGTTTAACGTTCTGAATGATATTCTATAATTAGAAAACAAGATTGAAAAGTATAGTTATTGTCGTGTTCGTGCGGGTGACGATTCGAACGAATACGCGCGACGACCGTACATTTCGATTTAAACAGTTAATTTTGTTTTAAATTTTAATAATTAAGAAGATATTAGTTAATTTATTAGGGATTACAACCTAGGATAATTAAATAAAATTCTATTTTATAATCGTATCGTTTCGCCGCGAAAACCACGCGAAACCGGCACATTACGCGAAACCGAACGAGACCAAACGACCGGGTATTTTCCCCACATTTAATGTGGTCATAAAGACCACACCTACCCCATTTCTCTCTCTTCTCACCTACATCTCGTTCTCTCACTCTCTCTCTAGTTTTTCATTCAAGCAACGATCTTCTCTCTAAGATTTGGAAGTCCAATCCTTGGTGGATTCAAGCAAATTTGGTGTCATCTTGATCCTCTCATCTCGTAGATCACGGGAGTACAACTTATTTGAGCTTTCATCCACGAAATCTAAGGTAAACATCCATTATATTTTCGGTTTTAGAGGGTTTTTCACGAGTTCAAATTGTTTTGAGATTAGAATCGGTATTAAACACATAAAAACACTTAGATAGAGGTTAATGTACGATTAGGTGTTGTTGGGGATGGGTTTGTAACAGGTTGAAGCTGCAAACAAGAAAGAGATTACAGGTTCGTGGGATCAAGGAGTCGGTTGAAGGTTCAGGTTCGCTGGCCGAACCCTACACGAACCATATGAGGCAGCCGAACCCTACATGGTTCCTGCAACGAACCCTGTTACATTATGGGCATGTCTGCAACGAACCCTGCATGGCTGACCTTGGCCGAACCATGGGTGATCACGAACCTTAGGGTGGCGAACCCTAGAACTCGCGAAACCAGGGCCTTAGCCGAACACTTGGAACGAACCCTTTTCAGCCGAACTCTAGGTGGTCATGGATCTAGAACACACGAACCTTTGCATGGCGAACCCTACCTGGTCGAACCTTAGTAGGCACGAACCCAGGAACCATATCCACGAACTCTTTTGGCCGAACCATTGTGAGAAGCCCACGAACCCAAGCTGTGAATAGATAGGGCCGAACCTTCTCCTAATTTTCTAAAGGTTCGCTGCTCTAGGCCATTATTAAACTAAAACTCGTTAATTAGATCGAGGTGAGATCAAGAACCATTAAAGCTAGTAGTAGGAACCTAGGAAAGGTTTAACTTATCATTAACCGAGGTTTGTTTCATGTGTATTTATTGTATAATGTGCATGCATGATGGTTCTTGGATCAAATTCTTATACATATGGGTGTGCATGGGAATTCTAAGGAACATGAAAGTCGTACATAGTCATGTTATGAATGTCCACTAGCTTAGTTGTGTAACTACCTACAGGGAATCATTCACGGGCTTGAATAACGATCAAGTTGGAATCAAGGATATTCAATTGGGCGTAAATGGGCCCAATGGGACTTGATTAAGTCCATCACATGTTAAACGAGTAATAAAATTTAATAATTTTTCTAAAATCTTGTTTAATTTGAAATCATAAAGGGCATTAATTCCTTTAAGTTTACTTGATTATAAAAGTATTGCAATGTTTTGATTTAAGTACTTATTTTGATTTAATTGATTGGGATTTGTTGAAAAATAGACAATTTAATTGTCTGGAATTGTTTTAAAAACAAAGGAAACTCTGCCAAAATTTTCTAAAATTTAAAGGTAAGTTGTAACTAATCATGGGAATTGGAATCATAAGAAGGGTAATTAAGATAGAGTAGATCTTAGATACACTTAGTATTAAGACACTTAGTTGCACACACGACAAGACTCAAGGTCTTAGGCACAACGACTACTACGCGTACTTATTATATTCGAATTCTTATAAAATAACTCAGGAACCGAAGAAACTTAGCTTACATACAGAAGCGCGCATTTTGTGTTAGATCAAATTACATAGCAGCACAGGTGAGTTCATTGCCCCTTTTCTAACATTTTTGTTTTAAAATGCGGGGCTGAGAAGCATGCGTAGACTGTTTACTTAAATTGTCTACTTTAAATGCTTTTAAAATTTATATGTTTCATATATATAAATGTTATCCTGAACCATGTTTAGGAAGATTTTATACAGGTTTTACTAAGCTTATTCACTTATATATATTAAGTGAATAAACGAGTTAAACTAAACTTTTCAATAAGTCAAAACATTCAAAGGAATCAAATCAAACATTTTGGGAAATCAAGTGGGTGAATTCAAGGGAATCAAATCAAACATTTTGGGAAATCAAGTGGGTGAATTCAAGGGAATCAAATCAAACAGTTTGACAAAACAAGGGTGGGACTTCAAGACATCAAACAAAACAATCTTTGCAAAGATAACATTCAATGTTCTACAAACCAAGTGTTTGTTGGAAAATGAATCAAGTGTACAACCGATCAATGAATCTTGTATTCTATGATCAACACATCAAGTACATCTTGTGACAAAATCAGACGATCATTAAATCATTTTTAAGGGGTAGTATGTGAAATATCAGAGATAACATTTGCCAACACATTGAACTCAGAAATCCTATATTTCAAGAAGTCCTAGCTAGACTGATTGACTTGTAGGTCTTATGTTTGATGATATTTACAGAATTCCCTAACTACTAAGTACCTAGATTGACAGACTAGTCTACTCGAGTATGACCGTAGGCCCCAATCATAAGGACTTAGATTTTATTAAATGTTTATTTACTTGTTTAATTAAGCATTTATAACTGTTTATACAATTGTGTGGTTGATCATATTGTATGATAAACTTAAGGAATCAACAGGGATTTCAAATGATTGTAATGACAGGAACAATAAACAGAGGTACATATGGGATTGTGTTAAGGGTAAAAATGCTTAACTATCATTAACAACAGTGTCATATGTGAATTAGTATGTGGTGGGATGTTGGCTGGGCGGGCGGTAAGTTCGACCCTACATATGCCCTATATATAAGCATACCGATTTGGATATTACATGTGAAGTTAATGAGGTTAGGGTCTTTACCAAAGGAGGTTTTCAAATCATTTTCAAATCATTTTCAAATACTAAACTATATGAACTCACCAACCATGTGTTGACCTTTATTTTTGCATGATTTCTCAGGTGACGAACAGGTCAATTAGGAAGTCATTTCTTTTGGACTAGGACTTCAGATAGAAGACTAGTATTTTGGACCTGCATACTTTTGAAGACATCATGATATAAATTATTTTGTATATCTTGTGTAAATACAAGATAGTCATATATTGATGTTTCACAATAGATTTACATTGTTAAATTATAAACGTTACTGCTGTAATTTAACTTTGTAATTCTATTTTATTTAGCATTTCTCATTTACATCATGTGCAATGTAGACAATCTGATCACTTCGATTATCACTCCCGATATCGCGCCCCGGGAACCTTCCGCCCGACGGGGATTTCGATCCTACCCCGCCGGCTCGGGGTGTGACAGTTAATATATTCTAATTTGTAGTGTTAGCTTTACTTGATTAATGAATAGGAGTTTTATATTCTCATATTTCTAGTAGTTAAAGGTATTATCTATATGAGCATGTTGGAATCATTGTTTATACTAACTATTGCAATTGTTGTAAATATTGAATAAAAGAATGTTTAAACATATTCATAATTTAATTTCCATGTTCAAAGGTAAGGAAACATTCATAGACAATACTATTATTAAGGTTAATAATAATAATAATAACAACAACAACAACAACAGTAATAATACAAATTTTACTAACAATATTTCAAACATATTTATTTATAATATGATAATCATTTGTAAAATATATAGAGTAAAGGAGTATCATATGTTAGGTTAACATTAATGTTTTAAATAAATCTGAATATTATAACTAAATGACAAAATGATTATGAATCATATATGCTTAAAATATTATATAATATTTAGTAAGACCTTTAGTAGTCTTAAACGAGTTGCAACGTAAGTGCCGGTGCTGATAATAATAACAATACTTAGCATAAAAATTAACAAATTCATGATATAGTTAGCATAAGTTTGATACCTATTATAAAATCATAGCAATATTGAGTCAAACACCTTTCTTAAATTACTAATTGTTTAACACTATTATATCACATATAATGTACGGATGCACCTTCATCTTATTAATTTCAACCTAATTTATCTCTTGATTATTCATAGATGTATAAAATCAATGGTTACCATTTTGATTTAATCATGCTTATAAACATATAATCGTACTTAAACTATCATTGTATTTTATCCTATAATTGTGTTTGTATAGTATGTATATGTATATTTAATGATATAATACCTACTTGAAATCATATATGCATATACACCTTCATTGATTTCTAAATATAGAAAATTTTATTTAATTTAAGTTCCTAGGTTATTCTATACTCAATGCATCAAATTTTATATAAATTCTTTAAGTATCCATACTTTTATATGTTAAGACTTGTAATACCCATTTAACTTGTATTAATCATATATAATTGTACATATATATTTCAAGTTTTTACATTAACCCTTTGTACAAGTTATTATATTTAACTAATGATTCTAGTTTTCAAAGTCTTATTATGATTAAATAATTAGTTGGTTTATAATTTATAAATTTCATTCAATTTAATACTCTAAATATATATATATATATATATATCACATATACTTATGATAAAACCAAAGTATAAACCATATACATTAGTCAAGTGTTGACATACTTATTGTATGTATAAACATTTATATACATGTTTTTGTGTGAGTATTTTTATATTAGTTTAATTATGTATAATATTTTTATTAATCACTCATGTATAGTTATATTTATATACGTCTACGTCTCCGAATCTTTAACATAAATCACACACGGTATACAGTTCCAACCAATAATGAAATTTTTAACCAATTATTTCTAATTATATTTTTATGTTAGTTAACCCAAAAGCTCAACCAATTTAGTATATTTGTTTAAACAAATAAACCATATATTAAAATCAAATGGCGCGCGGTCTTACCTTCCCACTCATTCGTTTCACGTATCCATAACCGATTAAACTAATCGTACGTTTGTTTCATAACTCGAATATGTCTCTTAGATCGTTTTTAATTAGCGAATAAAATCGAGTAGTCGGTTTCTTCCTGTTGACCGAGTCTGTCCGGGTTTGACCAGTGCTATCTCCTATTGAATTTTGTGGACCAAAGCTTGAAACTACTCCACCATCTCAACCCTTTCTGAATCACCGCGTGCAGCACAATTGTCGAGCATGGTAGCAGTCCTACCACCACCGCTAGCAACCTGCTCAAGACCTTAATCTGACTAGTACTATCCTAAAGACACGAGTTAGAGCATAAACTAATTAAGAACCGTCATGCATGTACAAATCGTGCCTGGTTATGAGCTTTCTTACCCTTGTCTTCGGTCCGAACGGTTGGAATGACTGGAACCACCTTGAACAGCCACCACCAACCACCGCATCCACTAAGAACACCCAAAAACCACTTTTAGAACCAAAAGCCCTTAGAAATCAACATGCATGTGTAGGTCGAAGCTTGGGGAGTCATGTTTACCTTCGGTTTTTGGTTATAGAGGGAGGTAGTCAAGCGCTAGCACCACCACCACCCCTAATAGTTTTCTGAGAAGCACCACCACTCAACCGATGTTGCCAAGAAACCCCTTTAGATGCCGGCTGAAGCATGAGGACCACCGAAACAACCTTCATCCGCCGCTGCATGTCATATTTCTGGTCCAAATCCCATCATTCGACCCTTGCCCACCGAAGAAAACTGGTCTTGGTTCTTCTCATCGACGGTTAAGGTATAACCCTAGTTGCTTTTAACCTTCTCGCACAGCTTTCCTACATTTTGGGTCGATATCTTAGAAAAGGGTAGAAGAGAATGTGGTAATGCTCGAAGAGAGGAGTTCGGGGATGTGATTTCTTTGCCTCGCCGCCGCAGCTCCGCCCTTGCTCCGCCGTGCTCCGCCTCAACCTCCGCCGTGAGGCTCTCTCTCTCTTTCTTGTTGGTGTCATCGAGCGGCTGCACACACACAAGGAGTGTATGCGGCTGAAATGAAATGAGAGTGGAAGGGTTCTAAACTCCTTTTATACCTATGGTTAAATCTAGGGTTTAAACAATTAAACGCGTACCCGACCCGTCTTTAAGTAAAAATACTTATTTTGTTATAATTACACGTTTTCTTTCGTCAATTACTATTACACATTTATTGGTAACAAACGATGGTTTTGCTGGGTTTGTAATCTACATAAGTTTATTAAAATGGGTTTATTAACTTTATTCGAGTCTAAGATTAAATACTCGAATTTGTTCTAGTTAAAATTTTTAATGGGCCTAATTGGGCCTAAGTATCTAATTTATAATTATATCTTTCAAGTTTAGGGGATTTTTCACAATTGTTACATTAAAAGCTTCCTTGTGAGTATTGTTCCTCCTTTTCTTCGAACCAGCAGCCATCAGGTAAGCAACATTAGGTTTCTCGAGATTCTGGCACTCTTCCTCTTGTACGCACATGGCAATCAACTAATTAATCATCCACTTCTCTTTTTGACATTTGTAGTTGAACTTGAAAGCCTCATAAGATGCAGGAAGAGAAATCATAATGAAGTGAACCAAGAAACCATCACTGATCTCCATGTCTAATCCCTTAAGTTTACGGGCCATGTCATTCTTCATCATGATGTGCTCATGGATGCCACTGACTCCATTATACTTAGTAGACACAAGTTTCATGATTAGGGTGCTAGCATGCGTCTTGGAGATTCCTTCGAATTGCTCATCCACAGAGTTAAGGTAAGCTTTTGCATTAGCCAAGTCAGGAATGGCTCCTCTGATGATTGGGCTAATGGAGTTCTTGATAATCATAAAAGCCATCGGGTTGTCCTTATCCCATTTCTCATAAAGCAGTTTAGCCTCAACGGTGCTTTTGTCAGTGAGGGAAGGAGGTGCATGCTCTCTCAATGCATAGTCAAACTCCTTGATCCCAAGAGTTAGCATCAGCGAATCTTTCCAAGACTAGTAGTGTGTTCGCACCAGTAAGGGTTTCAATTCCCATATTGGGAGCTGTGAATCAAATTAGATGAGTGATGTGTTGTGAAACACATCTGTTTTTCTATGTGTTTCTATTTAGTTTCTGTACATTTTTATTCGTTTTTAGAGTCGATTGATGCTGGTTCTTCACATTTCCACGATTTGATGCTTGCAGGTAATAAACGTGTTATTATGGAACAAAAGATCAAGAAAACGAGTCCCGGGTGAACGAGAATAGATACAACAACAAAGCAGATCAAAAGCATAATTCTGGTGATTGTCGTGTACCGCGACAGCCAAGAAACCCTGTTGCGTAGCACGAAAGGTGGAAAAAAATCAGAAATTCCCTTTTTAATGATAGCGGGTTGACCCGTCTATTTTTTCGGGTAGTGGGTACCCTCGCGTAGCGTGAAGGGTTTGAGGATGACTGTCGCGGAGCGCGACAGGGTTAAAAATCAGAATTTTGAGTTTATTTTTTCTGAAACAGATGGAGGCGAGGATATTCGATTTTGGACGACTGGAGACAAGGTTAGGAGGCGACCAAGAATCTGTGAACGAAAAAGGAGGCGAGATCTTTCATTTGGAAGCCTTAGGATCGAGATTTGAAGGGTGTACAACGATTGGTTTCGGTTTCTTACTTGTTCTATACATTCGTATGATGATTGATTGTGGTTTACACACTATTTCTTCCTGTTTATTCATGATGATTTGTGGCTAAACCTTTTAGACCACCTAGGGTTTTATAGTATGCATGTTTAATGATTGTGAGGATTGATTGTGGAACAATTTCGGGTTTTTCAATGATATAACAATTTGGTTTGGATTCTTGGATGTGTATGAATGTTTATATTGTTTGTGATTTGATTTATCGATTCCTCGTGTGCTTTGGCGAATGTCTTTCGTGTAATAGGTGCATGCTAGGTCAATTACTTGGTGTTCTTGATTTATGGATGGATTACTAGACGTAGTGATTCGTAGGAATGATGATTAGGTCACAACCGAATTAAATTTTTAACTGAATTCAATAGTCGTGAGGTGAGGGTTTGTTAGTATGTCTTGAGTGTTCAACAACTAGTTAAAGTCTTTGTGAAAGGACTAAGATTAGGTTAATTGAACATAGTCTTGTATGCTAAATCCAAGATGAATCTCCTTGTTATCCGTTGCATGTTTATGTACTTTCGTTTCTGTGAGGTAGAATGTCTTTAGCATGTATCATTGATAGGTTGGTTAACTTGTGAGAGTAATTAACCTAAACCGGTATTTAAAAGACTTATAGACACTTTAGTTGAAATCTTTGAGAAAGGTTAAAGAATCTCTAATTTGTTAATAAGTTAAAATTCAAAGATCCCGGTTCCAAAATATGTTCCATAATCAATCTAAGCACATTAGACATGAATATAGTAAACCCTAGGTGGATTCTTTTGTTGTCGGAATTTGACATTGAGATTAAAGATAAGAAAGAGGCTGAAAATGTGGCGGTCGATCATCTCTCCCGGTTGGAGGACCCGGTGAGGAGTGTGATTTGTGAGGAGGAGATTGGTGATAGGTTCCCTCACGATATGATCGATTTTGTAGAGGCGGAGAAGCGAGGAATGCCATGGTTCACCGACTTGACGAATTTCCTTGCTCATGGAGTGGTAATTGAGGGAATGACCACTCAACAAAAGAAGAAGTTCTTTAGAGACGCGGGTAAGTATGTTTGGGATGACCCGTATATATATCGTGTGGGGGGAGATAGGATTCTTAAGAGATGTGTGAGTAGAAAGGAGGGCCTAGAGATTCTGAAACATTGCCATGAAGGCTTGACGGGTGGACATCATGGTCATCATTCCACCTCCCAAAAGGTCTTCGATTGTGGGTTTTATTGGCATTTGGTGGTGAAGGATGCACTTTAGTTTGTGAAGAAGTGTGATCCTTGCCAACGAACCGGGAACATCTCCTCTAAGGATGAAATGCCTCAAAACCCGAATCAAGTGTTGGAGGTTTTTGATGTTTGGGGCATTAACTTTGTTGGACCTTTTCCTTTGTCCAAAGGGAATAGGTATATACTCGTGGCCATAGATTATGTGTCAAAGTGGGTGGAGGCTCAAGCCTTGCCTACAAATGATGCTCGAGTAGTTCTCTAGTTCCTTAAGAAGTTGTTTAGTAGGTTTGGAGCTCCTAGAGCTTTAATAAGTGACTGTGGCATACACTTTTGTAAATGTTAGAAAAGGCACTACAACGCTACGGTCTCACTCATCGTTTGGCGACCTCTTACCGTCCTCAAACAAGCGGTCAAGTGGAGAATGCAAACCGGGGGGTGAAACGGATACTTGAGAAGACAGTGGAGAAGAGTCGGAAGGATTGGTCCGACAAGTTAGACGACGCGTTGTGGGCGTTTAGAACGACCTACAAGACACCTTTAGGAACCACACCATACATGGTCGTCTATGGCAAAGCATGCCATCTTCCCGTTGAATTGGAACATAGAGCTCTTTGGGCTCTTAAAATGGTCAACCTTGATCTTACAGAGGCGGTGAGTTAGAAGCCCTTCGTAATGCGGTCTATGCACGTTCTTTGAGTATCAAAGAAAAGACCAAGTCATTGCATGATAGAAGATTGAAGGGTTTGAAGGAGTTTAAAAAGGGAGATCGGGTTTTGCTTTACAATTCCCGATTGAATTTGTTTGGAGGAAAGTTGAAGTCCAAGTGGACGGGTCCATACATAGTTGAAGTGGTTTTTCCATATAGAACCATTGAGTTGCAAAACGAAGTAGATGGGAACACTTGGAAAGTAAACGGTCATAGATTGAAGCATTACATCGGAGGACCGTTGGATGAGAGTGAGGAGGAGGAGGAGGAAGAGACCCTCCTAGAGAAACCCGAATGAAAGAGTGTTGATGGGTTCTTGGGATGAAACCCAAGTGTAGAGTTTGTAAATGGTTGATTTCTAGAGTATTTGGTGTGCTTTTGGTGTGATTTTCGTATTTATTTTCCATTTTTTTCGTTTTCGTATTTGTTTGTTTTTTTTGAGTTTTGCAGGTTAATATTCACACATAGCGTCCTTAAATATTTAATATGTTTAAGCATATCAGTATTGTGTCTGTGTGTATTGTTTGTCAGTATCGAGTTTATAAACTGTTTACATCAATTGTTCCATATAATATTAACACATAATATTATACAAATACATTCTGTACCAACATCTATTGTCCTTTCCTACTATTCCAAACTATTTTTCCAGCACTGATGTTACAGATCACTTCAGAGGGTGTGTGACCTTTAGGGCAGTGCTTTAGTAGGGAATGCATAGATGGTATTATTGTGGTTATTTTTAATACTGTACTATTTATTCATAAGGATTTTATGAACTTATTTATGCGTGTGAATGTTTATGGACTATGATTTGTAAAACTTAGAACTCACCTGTTTTTAACTGACTTGTTTGAGTATGCATTTCAGGGAGGAATAATACCTCGTGTAGCGAAGGGAAGGCTAACGCATAACTGGCATAAGGACGGCTTGTCTAGGTTGTTTTGTACTGGCTTAGTGTGAACATACTATATTGTAGTTTTTTTTTCTTGGATGTAATTACCCAATAATAAAATAAGTTAATGTTTTGTCTAATTCCACTGCCTTGTAACTCAATATAACTTTGTGTTCTAGATCAATTTGAACCGTTCTTAGTGAAGCCATCTCGAGAATCCGGGAGCGGGGCGTCACAGGTTGGTATCAAAGCCTTAGTTTGAGAGATTTAGACACAACCTTCGTGTCTATACTTAAACTAAGATTCTTGTACCGTAGAAACCTGTTGGACCAAGGAAACGTGTAAGTTCCTTACAGATTATGTTTGACAGCCCCTCGAATACTGTGGAATCCTATTCGAAGGTTTTCCAATCGAAATCCTTGCAACCCGTGATGATACGATGATTGGGAATCAACGTTATGAGTGAAATCGAACACCATGGGCAAAAACACGGAGTTGGAGAGGGTGGAGAGGCTTTGAAAACAAGAAGGATACACAGGGAATATTCAGAACCCTAAAGCATTCTGTTTGTCAGGTATTTAAAGGAAACAGTCTGCCATACGAATGAGTCACACGAAGTACTCACTCATACGAATGACTATCCACGAATGAGCCTGTCACAGGAATGAATCAGATCTCTGATTCATTCTTACGAATGAAACAGAAACCTGGTTCATTCGCTTGAAAGGATATTCGTTAGGCACTCACTCGTGCGAATGAACTCATATTTAGGTACTTTCGTACGAATGGGGATAGATGGTTCTATTAATTCAAAATTAAACGTTTTAAACATAAACAACCAAAAACAATCATTGATAATACTTGTATTTCATTCAAAAAAAGAGCTTTACATATAATCATAGACTATTACAAATGAACTAGGGACAAATGGTGCATCTACATACTCCCATTTGGACCTAGTTCTATACTTTAACTGATTCAGTATTCAAAAACTTCTGTGATAAAGCTTTCTAGTCAGAGCCGACATGAATATCAAAACCAAAGAAAATCTGGATAACTCTCATGTATTGAAAGGCCTGCTCCATATCTCTAAGATCAAAGAAGATCTGACATCTATACTGAATCTTGACGTCTTTCTCAGATAGATTTGTCAGCCACATAGGATCAAAAAATCAAATGGCATCCCACTTGCCATATTAGCATAGAACTATCACAGCCTCATAAGTCCTACCATCAAATTACCACCATCGGGAACTAGTTCCAAAGTCTTGACGCATCTTCCTAAGAGGAATGGTCTTCATAACTCTTGGAGGCAACCACTTCAGAATAACTGTATGCTTTCTTGACTGAGCGTCAATCTCTGGTAAGTAATACCTTTCTGGTTGTTGATGCTAGAAGTTCACCCATCTTTTTCTATTTTTGAACTTGATTTTCCTGGCAAACCAAGACGACATACCCGAATCTTCGCAGTAAAGCATGTTCAAACGTACCAATTGATTGACCTCGAAACCGGGCAACGCATTGAAATCATGCGGGAATTTGAAGTATTTAATTCCCCTTTCTCTCTTCACACCGTAGCACCCCAGATCTTTGAAATATGGCCAGCTCAGAATGCAACCGCCGGATCTGTATCCTTTGGTTTTGTAGACTTTCTTGTACTGTACTGGAGTAGGGGTATATTGTATTTCTTTAGTGTCTGCCAGTATGCAGACCACTCATCCTTCCTTTTCTTAATGTCTTCTGCAGAGGTTTCTTTCTCTCCTTCGTTCTCGTCAATCTTTCGTTTGAGTTCTTCTTCTGAATGCTGACGAAATAGATTAGTGAAAGTAGGAAGCTCTTCCTCTTCAGTAGTATACTTTACGGTCTCATCATCGTCCAAGTCTTCCAAGATGACCTCATCAATGTCATCAAATGACTCAGAAATCGGGAGAAGAGAAGCAGGAATCGAGGAATCATCAATAACGACCTCATCAGTCTTGTTGGACTTACTTGCTTCACCCACTTGTGAAGCCCACACAAAGGCTATCACTTTGGAGAATTTTAGAGACACATTTGTCTTGGATGAGATTGGGTCAATCTTTTTGACACAAGATGTCTTATTCTTAACAATGGACGCATGAGGAGAAGAGTCAAAATCATCTTGAGAATCGGAGACCCAATCCTCAACCACTCCCTCCACAAATGATTCCTCAGAAAATGAAGAACCCTCATTTGAAATGACTCCAATAGGATCAATTACTAATGGAGTTTTAACTTGAAAATCTTTAATTCCTTTGTCATTAGGTGAATTGACAAAAACATTTAGAACCAGTGGAGGACAATGGCTGTACTTTGAAGAGTCATTTCAGTGATATATAGCACCGCGATCTCAGCCTCGTGTAATTTCCTGTTTAATAAGTCAATTTTAGCTTGAAAATCTTTTTCATTTGATTTTAAAACACGATCTGCCTTAATACATTGGTTGAGATCACTGAGCAGGTCTGCATTATGCTCCTGATAAGCCAAGACCTTACCTTTAAGGTCAAAACAATGAAAGCATCTAGAGTTAGGTGATGAACATTCATCATATACCTAACCAGTTTGAGATGAAGCAGAAGTATCCACCATCAAAGCAAATTGTGTAGCATGTTGTTTTTCATAATCAGTATCCATCTCTCCTTGAGTTTTTGAATCTGATGTGCTTTCGGACTCTGCTCCTGATGATTCATCCATTTTAGTATTCATTTCTTCTGAATCACTATCAGCAATGGGATCAACAATTTCCTTGATCTCTGCAACACAAGCTTTCTCATCTGTTCCCTTATCTGAATTGAATCTGAAATCCCAGTTCTCCCCTTCATCATTTTGAACCATTAGAGCCTTCTTTGCATTTGAAGAGCATGCATGAGAAGGAGTCTCAATTGGTACTAATATTCTTTCTAGATTAGCAGCATATGATCTTTGATTCTGAATTAGATTCTAGTTTTCCATCTTATTTGGCTTGTTGCATTACCTTGCAAAATGTTCTTTATAACCACAGTTGTAGCAAGTAACTGAGGACATGTCAAAACCAAACTTTGAATCCTTGTTCAAGTTGATATCCTTCCCAGTTCTTCTGACAAAATCTTTCGCTCTTCTGACAGCGCTTACAAGAGCCCACATGATATCAATCCTTTCCATGTCATCTAAATCAATCTGTGAGTAATCTTCATTGGTTAAATGTGGATTATTGATCTGTCCAGCTAACAAACCATCATAAAGCTCACAAGTGTAGATAAGAGACCCATATGCTCTTTAGCAACCTCTACTGTCACTTTATCAAAATTTTTTGACTTCAAGTTAATGACAGAATGGCTATCCTCTAAATGAGAGGTAGAAGTGGCAGCAAACTGACAGAAGTGTGCCTGATTTGAAACCGGAGCTTCTTTGGTCTATGAAACAAAGGTTGTTTTCAGAGGAGCATGTGAAGGAGTTCTTTCTACAGTAGGAGTAGAGTAATAGATTGATGGATCTTGAACTTGAGCTACCCGTTTAGCTTTCCACTTGTTCTCTGTCTCATGCTCCTTTCGCTTATGAATAAAGTCATTAATATCCATGGTAGCAATCATCTTACTCTGTTTCAGTACCATAAGGAAAGATTCCCACTTGGGAGGTAATGCATCAGCCAGACATTGAATCTTCTCTTGAGTAGTTGTCTTGAGTTGATGGTTGAAAAGCTCACTGAAAAGATGATAGAATCTAGCAATCAGATCACCCAAAGACTCGTTTCCCACATACATAAAGCTGTTTAACTCTTTCCTCAAATCCTTAGACTTAATGCTCTTAAGTGCATCATTCCCCTCATATCTATGTTGCAAAGCAACCCATAACGATTTGGAAAAAGTAAACTGTCTGAACTGATGAAATATATCGGTAGCAATAGACTAAGACAGGATTGCATAGGCCTTTTTCTCAAAATCGTAAACTTTCTTTGAGGCTCAGTCATCGAAGTTACAAGGATAGGTGATCCATCCTCACTGAGTAGTCTCAAATACCCACCGTCAATCATCATCCATAAGTTGGTGTCCACCCCATTGATGTGTATTTCAAATCCATACTTTCAGTGTGGATAATTATCTAAAGAAAGCAACTTTGGAGCTTTATTGGAGTTCCCAATCTCTGTCTCTGTAAGCAATAAGTTCTGAATTATGTTGTTCTGGTTTGCCATCAGTGCAAGCTCCTCCATAATAGATAAGGAAATCTGATTTGACACTTAGAAAAATTTTCTGTCCTTAGGTGCGAATGGAGCTAAATGATATGAATGACGAGGACGAATGACACTGTATCAGACGAATGAAAGGACGAATGAAGGATTGTCACGAATGTCTGAACGAATGAACTACTTATGTGAATGAGAGAGTCATTCGTGCATAGATGGAACGAATGAAATTCTATTCGTGTGAAGTTGGGACCAATGAAAATCTATTCGCATGAATATCTATTCGTGTGAATAGCTTTTTGCTCAAGATCCCATTCGTGTGATCTGATTTTTCAACCACAAAAATTCCTCAAACTTGATTTCTAGACCAAGATTTCATTCCAAATTTTGCAGACAATCTCAAAATGACTTTCCCTAGGTTCATGAATCACTTAGAACTGAAAAGATGCCCAAAAGCACGAGTTTCACCCTACAAACTTGAACTTTAAGAAGAGAAAAATAGGGTTTCTAGCAGAAAATCAAAGAATCAAACACAAAATCTGTAGATTCGATTGGAAACGAGCAGAATCAAGAGCCAAAGCTTCTATACCACTTTGTTGGACCTAGGAAACGTGTAAGTTCCTTACGGATTCTGTTTAACAACCCTTCGAATAGTGCGGAATCCTATTCGAGGGTTTTCCAATAGAAATCCTTGGAACCCGTGATGATACGATGATTGGGAATCAACGTTATGAGTGAAATCGAACACCACGTGCAAGAACATGTAGTTTGAGAGGGTGGAGAGGCTCTGAAAACAAGGAGGCTACACAGGTAATATTAAGAACCCTAAACATTCTGTTTGTCAGGTATTTATAGGAAACAGTTTATCGTACGAATGAGTCACACGAAGTACTCACTCATACGAATGACTATCCACGAATGAGCCTGTCCCACGAGTGAATCAGATATCTGATTCATTCGCACGAATAAAACAGAAACCTGGTTCAATCTTTTGAAAGGACATTCGTTAGGCGCTCATTCATGAAAATGAACTCATCTTTAGGTTCCTTCCTACGAATGGGGAAAGATGGTTATATTAATTCAAAATTAAACATGTTAAACATAAACAACCACAAACAATCATTGATAATACTTGCATTTCATTCAAAATAAAACCTTTACATATAATCACAGACTGTTACAAATGAACTAGGGACAAATGGTGCATCTACAAAACCTGCTAGTACATACATCCTAAGGTCAATAACATTCATATTTATGGTTATTTCAAATGAACGGTTTGAATCATGAACTTGACCACGACATATCAAAGACGAATTAAAGGGGTGGTGGGCTGGTGGCTGGGACATGTTCCCTACATATGCCCTATATATAAACTTCTTTGGTTTGTTAAAGATATGCTTAAGTGAAAGGTTAACAGAACATAAATTCAATGAAAATTCTTATTGGTGACTGTTATAAATAAGTTGTGTATTTTAATAGAATCGTGATAGTCTTAATGCATGATTTATCTGTCATTGTTCTTTTTAGACTATTAACTATCATGCGGACACTAAAACAATCCACGTATTGATTGTAGAATCATAAATGATTAGACAAGGACGTGGAAGGGGTCTTGGTAGACAAGCAACTCGTGCACATCCAAAAGTGGAGGCGGAAGAAGAACCTGGTGACGTGCATATGACCGAAGAACAACTACGGAATACCATCACTAAGCATATTACACAAGGTTTACAAAACTCCATGCCAGATATTTTGAATGTAGTTCAGATGCCTGCCAACAATGTTGTTGGAGGCATGAGAAATGTTAATGGTAATTGTAATGGTAATGGTGTTGGAAATAACAATGGTTTTACTGGCGGAATTAATGTACCTCTCGAAGGTAACAATGCTGCGGTGGGTAACCTACAAAACTGATGAAGTTATAAAGCATTCCTAGCCTACAAGAAAAGGAATTTGATGGATGTCAGGATATTGTGGCAACCATGAAATGGCTTAGAGAGATGGAAGCTGTAGTCAAAACCAGTAATTGTGATGATGATCAAATGGTAAGCTAAACAACACAATCCTTTAATACTGAAGCGTTGTATTGGTTGGATGTGGTTCTCTAGACCAAGGGAGAAGATTTTTTGAATCAAATGTCTTGGAAAGAGTTTAAAAATATGATGATTGAAAGATTCTATCCAGACAATGAATTAGAAAAGATTGAGCAAGAATTTCTGCAACAGGAGCTTGTCAATATGACGCATCGATAATATGTTACAAGATTCACTGAGCTGGCACGGCTTGAGCCTCGTCAATTAAGCACATATAAGAAATGGGTTAGTCGATATCTTCGTGGATTACCTGCGGGAATGAGGGAATTGGTTCGTGCTACAATGCCGAAGAATTTTCAAGAAGCAGTAAATGCTTGTGGTGAAATGGAAACTGATTTGATTTGAAAAGGGAAGTTACCAGCAAATGGTTTGATGCGAAACCAATAGGAGTCCTCAAAAGGTTTCAGAAACTTTAACCATAAGTTCAAGAAGGTATTTGAAGGGAAGAAGCTGACATTATGCAAAAAGTACCACAAGTTTCATAAAGGGAATGTATTCTTAGTGACATAACGTGCTTTCGTTGTGGACAAAAAAGGCACTATGCTTGTAGATGTCCAACTTCGGGAATTTGTTATTAATGTGGAGAGGAGGGGCATAGGAGGCTTAATTGCCCAAGACTTAAGGCAAAATTGGAGCCACTTCGAATCACTGACGGAAGAAAGGAAATGCACCAACGGCTAAAGCACTAGCATACACGATGACAAATGATGAAGCCAAAATCTTTCCAGATGTAGTGTCGGATACGTTTCTGATCAATAACATACCTGCCACTATCTTATTTGATACTGCTGCAAGTAAAATTTTTGTGTCTTCTAGTTTTGCTAATACCCTTAATAGACCATTTAAGAAACTAGAAATTTCATTTGAGGTTGAAACCGCTATTAGTATAACCACTATGTTACAATATATGATTGAAGATTGTGTGCTTGATATAGAAGGGCACTTATTGCCTACTAAGATCTTTTTAATTACGTCGGTGGATTTGACATCGTATTAGGCATGGATTTGTTATCTGAGAACGACGCCCATATAGTCTGAAATAAGAAGATGATTCACATAACAACACCTGACAGGAGCATAATTTCTGTGTACAGAGATCATGATGAAAGACTTGTAAAAATCATATCAATGATGAAGGAGAAATGAATTATGACTCACAGTTGCATGGCCTATCTCGCGTACGCAATTGATACTGAAATGAAAACCGAAAGGCTACAAGATATCCCGGTGGTTTTTAATTTTCTAGACGTATTTTGTGATGACCTAGCAGGATTCCTCCAGAACGGGAAGTTGAATTTCGTATCAATCTTGTACCAAGAGCAAAACCGGTTGCTAAGGCTCCATACCGATTGGCCCCATCTGAAATGAAGGAGCTTATGACTCAATTGGAAGACTTACTCAAAAAGGGATTCATTAGACCTAGCATCTCACCTTGGGGTGCTCCAGTCTTGTTCATTAAGAAAAAGGATGGTAGCATGCGTATGTGCATTGATTATCGAGAGCTTAATAAACTAACTATTAAGAACCGATACCCACTACCTAGGATCGATGACTTATTTGATCCGTTACAAGGTGCTAATTGGTTTTCAAAAATCGATCTGAGGTCAGGATATAATCAGTTAAAGGTTTAAGAGGAAGACATTCCAAAGACAGCTTTTAGAACACGTTATGGGCACTATGTGTTTTTGGTAATGTCATTTGGTTTAACAAATGCTCCTGCGCCATTTATGGACATCATGAACCGAGTTTTGAAACCGATGCTAGATCATTCGATGATCATTTTCATTAATGATACTTTGATCTACTCCAAGAAATAAGGAGATCATGCTTGTCATCTGTGTGAAGTACTTTAGACCCTACGTAAGGAGAAACTTTATGCAAAATTTTCTAAATGTGCAATTTGGCTATGGGAAGTTCAATTCCTAGGCCATGTTGTAAATGTGGATGGTATTCTTGTCGATCCAACAAAGATAGACGTAGTCACAAAATGGAATCAATTGCAGACACCTACAGAGAGTCCTAATTTCTTAGGCTTGGCAGGCTATTACACAAGGTTCATTCAAGACTTTTCAAAAATAGCCACTCCACATAGCAAGTTAACAAGGAAGGAGACAAACTTCAAGTGGGGTACAAAACAAGAGGAGGCGTTTGAAGAATTGAAGAAACGGTTAACTCAAGCACCCGTGTTATCTTTAGCTGACGGGAATGAAGACTTAGTAATTTATTCTGACGCTTCCTACCAAGGTTTGGGGTGTGTATGATGCAACAAAGTATAGTTATTGCTTACGCATCCAAGCAATTGAAGCTGAATGAATTCAATTGCCTTACCCATGATCTAGAGCATGTTGCTGTAGTGTTTGCGTTAATGATTTATAGGAATTATTTTTATGGAGTCATGTGTACCATCTACACAGATCATAAAAGTTTAAAATACTTCATTGAACAGAAAGATCTGAATATGCAACGAAAAAGAAGGTTGGAACTTATAATGGACTATGATTGTGACATTCTTTATCACCCTAGAAAGGCCAATGTTGTGGCTGATGCATTAAGTCGAAAGAACAAGCATCTTACCATTCGGGTAAGATCATTCAAAGTTGTAGTCACTCCGGATTGTATACAAAAGTTATGTGAGGTACAACTTGAGGCACTCAAATTAGAAAACTTATGGAAGGAAAGAATTTTTGGTTAGACGGGTAAACTTGAAGAAAACGAATGTGGCATTAAAACCCGGTTTGATGTATCTGGGTACCAACCGGAGAAATTAGAACCAAAATTCTAGATGACGCACGCAATTCACGTTATTCTATTCATCTAGGTGAAAAAAATGTATCAAGATCCTTATCATGATTATTGGTGGCATGGGATGAAATTCAATGTTATGCAATACGTGAATAGATGCCTAACATGTGCTCAAGTTAAGGCTGAGCATCAAAAACCTTATAGTAGGGTCCCGCCATTACCAATTCAAGAATGGAAATGGGAAGAGATTAGTATGGATTTCATAATTAAGCTTCCATAAACGGCTAAAGGTTGTGATACTATACGGGTAGTCATTGACCGGTTAACTAAAATTGCTCACTTTATACTGATTCGTGCAACCTACTCTTTCGATAAATTGGCTGAGTTAATTATCAAGTTAATTGTTGCACGACATAGAGTACCAACATCAATTGTCTCGGATAGAGAAACACGATTTACGCCAAGATTTTGGAAAAAGTTTCATGCAAAGTTGGGAACGAAATTATTAATCAGCACAACATATCATCCTTAAATAGATGGCGAGAGTGAACGAACCATTCAAACTCTAGGATGAAACATGATAATATAGCTTCATGAATCATCAACACAGTAGAATAATACTAATTGTAAGATTATATCTTACAACATCTTATTATTCTTACATGGATGAACAAGGGAATAATCAAGTAGACAACACACTGACAATGACAACTAACAAGAATGATATGATGATAACATCATTTCACTATATCATTCACCACCGGAGTTAGCTATGTGTAATAAGACAAGTTCTTATAACACCATTCTTACACCTCGGTGAAGGCTATGGGATAACATGAGACAAATAATAAGGAGAACAAGAATGATGATCATGTCCACATGACTTCATGACATCATTCACCACCTGAGTTAACTAGGTCTAGTAGGACTAGCTCTTACAACACAGTAGTACAACTAGGTGAAGACTATGGGATAACAAGAATAATAAACATGATAACGTAACTTTATGTTAACAACATCATTCACACATTACTAACATCGTGTGTTAAGGCAAGTTCTTATAACATTTTGTTAAAGACTACGGGAACACATAACAACAAGTACACACAACAAATTGATTACTATTAAACTGTCTGTATTATATCACAACAATCATGTGCAATGTATTCAAGTTCAATTGTAAGTCCCTCATCAAAGAATCGTTTACCAGTTAATTTAGTGGGTTCTAAACGGACGATAAGTAGTGGTACCATAGGTTTGACAAACCACCGGCGAGTGAAGTCGGTAAGTTGATCGTATTGTTATCATTGGCCGGTAACGTATGGCCGGTGACAGAGTGTCACACCTCGAGCCGGCGGGGTTGGATCGGATTTCCCGTCGGGAAGAAGGTTCCCGGGGCGTGATTTCGGGAATGATAATCGTGATGATCAGATTGTTTACATAGCATCAATGTTAAGAATAACTAAAGCACAATAAGAATTACACTAAAATTTCAAAGTTAAATTACAGGATCACTGTTTAGTAATTTAGCTAAGTAAGGCTATCAAAACATTAAGTGTTTTCTATCTTGCATCGAGAGAAGATATCAACATAGCTTTACAGCATTCACCAAAATCTGTGCTTTTCAAAAGATACTAGGTCCTCTAACTGGGCATCCTAGTATACATTCCTTAGCCTTAGCTTAATCCTGTACGTCACCTGAGAAAGCATGTAAGAAAACAAAGTCAACACTATGGTTGGTGAGTTCATATAGTTTTAGTATTTGAAAAATAGTTTTGCAAACCTTCTCGGTAAAACCTTAACCTCATTAACAACACCTGTATCATCCAACTCGGTATGCTTATATATAGGGCATACCCCTGAGTCGAGCCTACAACCCACCCAGACGCCGTCCCACCACATACTAAGTCACATAGGACATTGTTGTTAATGATAATTAAGCATTTCACCTACCATTCAATTCCATATTAATTCAAGCTTCCTGTTTATAAGTTTATGCTACCAACCCAAAAGTGTTCACGAATCCCCTAGATAACCACCTTAATCTCATTAACACCACCTGTATCATCCAACTCGGTATGCTTATATATAGGGCATACCCCTGAGTCAAGCCTACAACCCGCCCAGACGCCGTCCCACCACATACTAAGTCGCATTGGACATTCCTGTTAATGATAATTAAGCGTCTTACCTACCCTTCAACACACACCAAGTAGCATCTGAGTATCATGTTTATGAGGCACCATTATGAACAGCTAAACACCCTAAGGAGTTCCCCATCCATCCATAACGGTCCTTAGTATAACTCGTGACGTGTTATGATAGAGAACCCTCAAGCTGACACAAAGTCAGCTAGAAGAACCCAATTCATTCTAGTCACTTGTCATAACCATGGAAGAATCAAGAAGAACACTGAATGACTAGTATGGCTTGACCACTGTCAAGACTTGACGGCCGATCAGTCTTTCTTACATGACCCTGACAACAAAGAACACTGATGACTAGTGTGGCTTGACCAATGTCAAGACTCGGTGGCCAACAGTCGGTCTTACGATGCCCGACAAAGAAGAACACTGATGACTAGTTTGGCTTGACCCATGTCAAGACTCGGCGCTCAACAGTCTGTCTTACGATGTCTGACAAAGAAGAACACTGATGACTAGTTTGGCTTGACCCATGTCAAGACTCGGTGGTCAACAGTCTGTCTTACGATGTCCTATAGGTTAAGCATACAAGTTTAAAGCATTCACATAGTTTCACTGATGACTAGTTTGGCTTGACTAATGTCAAGAGTCGGCGGTCAATCAGTCTATTGTCTGAGAATTTCAAGCATATCAAGTATATTAAGCCTTCATGTGTTCCACCCATATCAAGTTTATCAATCATTCATGCTTTCCAAGTATATCAAGTATATCAAGCATTCATGTTTTCCAAGTATCAAGTATATTAAGCATTCACGTATTTCAAGCATAAAGTATAAGCATCAAGTTTATGTCATAAACGTAAAGCATCAAGTTTTAGCCTCACGAATAAGTATAAAAGCATTTATTTAAAACATTTCAATATTTATTTAAGATGTATAGCATGCTTCTCAGTCCCGAGGTAAAAAAATATGTTTGAAAAGGGACAAATGAACTCACCTGGTGTTTGATGTGATTGACTATGTAAAGACAAGAATTCACATGCTCGTTGTGGGGATTGTTGTTGTGTTCAAGATCCTGTATTGATTTCATAGTGTTTGTAGTTTATAAGCATTTCTTTGTAAGAATTCCTTGTGCGTGTACGTGTTAGTATTAGCCCTAAAGTTCGCTAACACTGTGAGTCTCGATCATCATTCGGCCCCGATTCCTCTTGTTATGAATTTTACTGATATTTACACAATTTGGTTACCTAACTTGTCATGTTATCATGGTTTTATGTGTAACTCAACATGAATCTATTTCATGTAGTAAAACCTTACAATTTACTGTTGTGTATAAATGCACAACATAGGTTTTAACTTAAGATTTTAAATCTATAACACTTATAAGATTTTCAATAAGTGTTTGCTTAGTTATTAACTAACCATAACATTATTGTTGCAAAATTTAACGTTTTAAGTGTTATGAATATATTAGCTTGTATCATTAATCAAGTGGGCCGAATGTGAATGGACCGTGTATTAAGTGTATGGGCTAAGTAAATGTGTTAGGCCAATTGAGACATATGGACCTAAGGTGTGACATTTAACCACATCGATGGGCCGATTGATGAATAAATTTGTTTAGACATTACGGTCCGGTTTAAGTGGGGCGTGGGCCTAAAAAAATATACATATGGGCCGAAGTATGTATACATGGGCTACTAGAATCCTCAGCTAAAAGGAAAGGAGGTGAATCCGATCAACAACCAGTGAACCTATTACATTTTTGGCTAATGGTTCGTCCCACTCCAATGGTTCGGCTAAGTGGTTAATTGAACATAGGTTCGGCCGACAACAGAAGCTAGGGTTCGACTTTGTAGACACCCAGTGCATAGGTTCGCCTGGATGGAAGCAGGGTTCGGCTGATCTTGTATGTGATCAGGTTCGCAGGTGAAGTGAAACATGGGTTCGGTGCTGGTGAATCACGAACCTAAGGGTTCGAGGATGGTGAACAAGGGTTCGGTGATCAGAAACTGTTACAGGGTTCGGCACCCCTTGTTGGTTCGGCTAAGTTCATGTCTCGACTGAGTAATAATAGTTCGGCTGGCCCAGTTAGGTTCGTGAGTCTCCCATGCAGGGTTCGCCGAATGTGGAGGTTCGTTCATCCTCATAGGTTCGTCAAGGGGAATAAGGTTTGCATGTAATGTAGAGGTTCGGCCGGAAATGGTTCGCTGTGTATGTGCATGGGCTCGGCTCCGATAAGGTTCGGTTGATTGAAGGGTTCGGCCAAAAGTAACGAAGGTTCGGTGGTAGGTGGTGCCCAGTTGGGTTCGTGGAGGTTCGGCCTAGAACCATTGGTTCGGCTCCCTAACTGTTTCGGTCGAGCACCTCAACCCATGAACCGGTTATCATCCTTGCATATTGGCTGCTAAACTCAGCTCCATGGACTTCCTTTTCCTATCCTAACTCGTAGTACACTGTGTGAAAATCGAATGAGGGCCTTGGGTTTATGTTAAGGTCGGTTAATAGAATGAGATCGAATTTGGCATGGAAACCCTCTTTTTCGCGATCTTACTTAGATCATACATTGATTTTGGCCGGACAAAAACTCAGATCGGCTATACTTCCAGGTAGGGGACCTCAAGAGCTTCAAGTGGACACCAAGAACGCTTGATTTCGTTAAGAAACGGCCAAGTTATGAAGGATTGAAGATGGTTTTCTTGTGAGGGAAGATAGGTTCGTGGGTTTTGTTCTTTGGAGAGAAAATGATGAAATAAATGAGGTGGTTGGACTCATTGGTTGTTTATATACCCCCGGGGGTGTTCGAGTTCGTTTCGGTTGCTCGGTTTTTGTTTCCGTTGTGTTTCCGGATTGTAACGCGCGTATTTAGTAATTTAAATAAAAATGACTTTATTTTAAACGTTCAGATGGTGGTTATTTTAGTAAATAGTTTATATATTATTTTCCTAAATTATTTATCGTGATTTATTATTTTTAAGCGTTTCGTTATTCGTTCGCGTATTTTGCTTTACGCGCTTTAATTAAAATAATTTCTGTTAATTTATTTCTGATGAGTTTTAAAATTGTAAAACAAGAAATATTAGATTTCTTTAAATTTATTATCGTTCGAATCGTTTTCGTTTTCATTTCGTCAGAAAACGTCACTTACGCGCGTTTTCGTACAGAGCGCTAACTGTACGAACACGATCGTACGTTTCACTTTCTGATTTTTGTTTCCTACTGTTCAGTCCTTATTCTAGATTGTTAAACTTTCAGATCTATTCGTGCAGATCGTCACCTGTACGTGTAATCCGTCAGTTTAGCATTCTGTAACAATAACTGTTATAGTTTTGTTCTGTTTACCCTCACACACGTTTATACATACTAGCATCAAATCAAGTATCTATGGGTCAGTTCTTTTGTTGTCTGATATGTTTCTGACTATTAAACCCTAAGGTTTTAAATCAGATTCCAGACAATCGCATCATAGTTTAGTGTTAAGCCTTAAGTGTAAATAGTTTTAACATAGTTTCGCGTAATTTGTACCTGAGTTACTGTGCAAGTTACTGTTCCGGTAACGATTTCGGCACATATGTTACAGTCTCCCCTTGTTAAAGAAATTTCGTCCCGAAATTTAAAAGTTATTATCGGTACTACTTTCTTTGTAACAATGGGAATTTCTTGTGTGATGTGATGTTCGTACGGTCCCAAACAGACTCTGGGTCGCGTTTAGGATTCTTGTGTATGACATCGGAGTTCTGCTAGTCTTATTGTTCCTAGTTGTCTTACTGTTACTGCTTGCTATATCGCTGTATGACTCTACATCTTATTGTTCAAAACTGATCGATGGTATGAACATCAATTGTTACACAATCTTAGTGTTAGCTATGGTTTCCTACGTATGTTATGTGCATTTACCAAAGATTCTTTCATTGTTTCTATCTCAAAAAAAAATGTCCTAAGTTTTCATGGAATTTACTTATGTGATTTTACTAATAGGAATAAGATACATTTCTTATTCATACTTGTATCAAAATAAAATAAAGCCTTATGAGTAAGGAGATACGACATACTAGTACCCGTCTCTGATATATCTTTGTCTTGTATTCGCAACTGTTTCCCCGAGTCTACAAATCTAGTTTAACTATGATTCCAGCATATTTCCACATTCATTCCTTCTTAACATCCTAGAACCTAAGTTCTCTATGTTAAGTAATTCAAGTTCTATGAAGTCTAGGTGGTAAGTAAAAGTTTACATTCTCGCTTTGGCATTTTGAATTCTTACTGCTTTTAGTGTTCTAATTAGACAAGGTACTCTTCCTATTTACAGTAGTTAAACTGCAATTATGAATTACTCTATCTTTATTTAATCATTTAACGCTTATTTGTTCTAAGGCTTCCTTAGGTTACTATTCCGATTACCTTGTTAACACCGAGTTGCTTACGGTTACCTTAGATTTATTGTTTCTAAGATC
Source organism: Mikania micrantha (assembly GCA_009363875.1). Classification (NCBI taxonomy): domain Eukaryota; kingdom Viridiplantae; phylum Streptophyta; class Magnoliopsida; order Asterales; family Asteraceae; genus Mikania; species Mikania micrantha. Next base: position 49,518,053 of record CM018680.1, on the reverse strand, counting down.
ACAGTAGAATATGCATCTCAAATTAGCATACCAATAAATGATTTAATGTAACATGATGGAATTTGCATACCTGTGGGGTCATACCATCCCAAACTTGCATCAAAAGTTAGTAAAGTAACCATTTCCTCAGAATGTGCAGGATTTGCTGAAAATACCCTGACGGGGCAATCTCGTGCAAGGTGTTCGGACATTCCACACACATAGCAATCCTTGCTGTGTCGAGGAAGGGGATATGTAGTGTTTCCAGGGTTCTGATTATGAGTCGGGGGATTATTACAATCACGACTCCAATGTCCCTTCTTTCCGCAATTCAGACAATGTTTGCACAATTTGTTCTTAGTGTGATGAAGATTGCACGTGGCACATAGAGGAAACTTTCTATCCTTCGGTGTGCATATTAACTCCATCGGAGATCTGCATTGAGAACCCCAATGGCCCATCTTACCACAACGAGTGCACTGCCTGCATGGGGTTGTAGCACAGTGGTGATAGTGGCAGTTAGTGCAAAGAGGGGCTTTTCCAACATAATGCTTACGACCCTCTGATTTAGGAGCAACGGCCATCTGGCGAAGAGGAATGGCCTCAGTGTAGATTACAAGGTCTCTTGATTTCTTGGGACGACATCGTTTTCGCTTCTTGCTTGTCTCTCCTTGTACAACTCCTTTAGTTCCCGTAACTGTCTTCGGGTAGCATCGAGTGTTCTCGTCACTGTTTATGACTTGAGTGATGATTCCTGGGAGAACCGTCCTCAACTTTTCAGTAATAAGAGTTGCGAGTACATCAACTGCTGGGTCCATCTCCTGTGATGGAGGAGGCGGTGATGGTTGTCTTCTTGGTGACATGCTGTTTCTACATGAAAGAACATCGGTTAGCATAAAGACAGAATGTAAAAGGCACAATGCAAGCTTAAATCCTAAGTTCTCTATATGAGGGTCCCTAAGTTATAGTCTAGGCCAAACCGTTTAAGTAAATGACCTATTATTCTCTATGAGCCGGCGGGGTTGGATCGGATTCCCCGTCGGGCGGAAGGTTCTCGGGGCGCGATTTCGGGAATGATAATTGTGATGATCAGATTGTTTACATAGCATCAATGTTAAGAATAACTAAAGCACAATAAGCAATGCACTAAAATTTCAAAGTTAAATTACAGGATCACTGTTTAGTAATTTAGCTAAGTAAGGCTATCAAAACATTAAGTGTTTTCTATCTTGCATCGAGATAAGATATCAACATAGCTTTACAGCATTCACCAAAATCTGTGCTTTTCAAAAGATACTAGGTCCTCTAACTGGGCATCCTAGTATACATTCCTTAGCCTTAGCTTAATCCTGTACGTCACCTGAGAAAGCATGTAAGAAAACAAAGTCAACACTATGGTTGGTGAGTTCATATAGTTTTAGTATTTGAAAAATAGTTTTGCAAACCTTCTCGGTAAAACCTTAACCTCATTAACAACACCTGTATCATCCAAATCGGTATGCTTATATATAGGGCATACCCCTGAGTCGAGCCTACAACCCACCCAGACGCCGTCCCACCACATACTAAGTCACATAGGACATTGTTGTTAATGATAATTAAGCATTTCACTTACCATTCAATTCCACATTAATTCAAGCTTCCTGTTTATAAGTTTATGCTACCAACCCAAAAGTGTTCAAGAATCCCCTAGATAACCACCTTAATCTCATTAACACCACCTGTATCATCCTACTTGGTATGCTTATATATAGGGCATACCCCTGAGTCGAGCCTACAACCCGCCCAGACGCCGTCCTACCACATACCAAGTCGTATAGGACATTGCTGTTAATGATAATTAAGCGTCTTACCTACCATTCAACACTCACCAAGTAGCATCTGAGTATCATGTTTATGAGGCACCATTATGAACACCTGAACAACCTAAGGAGTTCCGCATCCATCCATAACGGTCCTAAGTATAACTCGTGACGTGTTATGATAGAGAACCCTCAAGCTGACACAAAGTCAGCTAGAAGAACCCAATTCATTCTAGTCACTTGTCATAACCATGGAAGAATCAAGAAGAACACTGAATGACTAGTATGGCTTGACCACTGTCAAGACTCGACGGACAATCAGTCTGTCTTACATGAATCTGACAACGAAGAACACTGATGACTAGTGTGGCTTGACTAATGTCAAGACTCGACAGCCAACAGTCGGTCTTACGATGCCCGACAAAGAAGAACACTGATGACTAGTTTGGCTTGACCCATGTCAAGACTCGGGGCTCAACAGTCTGTCTTACGATGTCCTATAGCTTAAGCATATAAGTTTAAAGCATTCACATAGTTTCACTGATGACTAGTTTGGCTTGACTAATGTCAAGACTCGGCGGTCAATCAGTCTATTGTTTGAGCATTTCAAGCATATCAAGTATATTAAGCCTTTATGTGTTCCACGCATATTAAGTATATCAATCATTCATGCTTTCCAAGTATATCAAGTATATCAAGCATTCATGTTTTCCAAGTATCAAGTATATCAAGCATTCACGTATTTCAAGCCTTCCAAGTATATCAAGCCAATCAAGCATTCTCGTGTTTCAATCTTCACAAGTCTTTCTAAGTTTAAGTTTTCAAGTTTAAGTTTAAAGAAATAAGTGTAAGTGTAAAATGAATTAACATCTAGATTAAGAGTGCAAAATCTCATCTTTTAAAATGATTACATAAAGTATTAGTATTTAGAATAAGCGTATATAGTTTTAGCTTTCGAAACGAGCGTATCAAGTATTAGCGTTTAGTGTAAGTGTTTCAAAGCCTTAGCATCGAGTAAGTAGTTTACGCGTAGAGTTTATAATGTAAACATTAAACGTATAGTTTAAGCACATAGCTTTTAGCATAAGCATTTAGCCAAAAGTTTAAGAGTAAAGTTTGTAGCACAATCATCGAGTGTAATGTTTAAGCCTAAGGTTTCATAGCATAAGTATCAAGCATAAGGTTTAGGTATAAGCATAACGTCATAAGTGTCAAGCATAAAGTATAAGCATCAAGTTTATGTCATAAACGTAAAGCATCAAGTTTAAGCCTCACGAATAAGTATAAAAGCATTTATTTAAAACATTTCAATATTTATTTTAGATGTATATCATGCTTCTCAGTCCCGAGGTAAAACAAATATGTTTGAAAAGGGACAAATGAACTCACCTGGTGTTTGATGTGATTGACTATGTAAAGACAAGAATTCACGCGCTCGTTGTGGCGATTGTTGTTGTGTTCAAGATCCTGTATTGATTTCATAGTGTTTGTAGTTTATAAGCATTTGTTTGTAAGAATTCGTTGTGCGTGTACGTGTTAGTGTTAGCCCTAAAGTTGGCTAACACTGTGAGTCTCGATCATCATTTGGCCCCGATTCCTCTTGTTATGAATTTTACTGATATTTACACAATTTGGTTACCTAACTTGTCATGTTATCATGGTTTTATGTGTAACTCAACATGAATCTATTTCATGTAGTAAAACCTTACAATTTACTATTGTGTATAAATGCACAACTTAGATTTTAACTTAAGGTTATAAATCTTTAACACTTATAAGATTTTCAATAAGGGTTTGCTTAGTTATTAACTAACCATAACATTATTGTTTCAAAATTTAACGTTTTAAGTGTTATGAATATATTAGCTTGTATCATTAATCAAGTGGGCCGAATATGAATGGACCGTGTATTAAGTGTATGGGCTAAGTAAATGTGTTGGGCCAATTGAGACATATGGACCTAAGGTGTGACATTTAACCATATCGATGTGCCGATTGATGAATAAATTTGTTTAGACATTATGGGCCGGTTTAAGTGGGGCGTGGGCCTAAAAAATATACATATGGGCCGAAGTATGTATACATGGGCTACTAGAAAAATCGGCTAAAAGAATAGGAGATGAATCCGATGAACAACCAGTGAACCTATTACATTTTTTGGCTAAAGGTTTGTCCCACTCCAATGTTTCGGCTAAATGGTTAATTGAACATAGGTTCGGCCGACAACAGAAGCTAAGGTTAGACTTTGTAGACACCCAGCGCATAGGTTCTCCTGGATGGAAGCAGGGTTCGGCTGATCTTGTATGTGCTCAGGTTCACAGGTGAAGTGAAACATGGGTTCGGTGCTGGTGATTCACGAACCTAAGGGTTCGAGGATGGTAAACAAGGGTTCGGTGATCAGAAAATGTTACAGGGTTCGGCACCCCTTGTTGGTTCGGCTAAGTTCATGTCTCAACTGAGTCATAATAGTTCGGCTGGCCCAGTTAGGTTCTTGAGTCTCCCATGCACGGTTCGCCAAATGTGGAGGTTCGTTCGTCCTCATAGGTTCGCCAAGGGGAATAAGGTTCCCATGCAGTGTAGAGGTTCAGCCAGAAATGGTTCGCTGTGCATGTGCATGGGCTCGGCTCTGATAAGGGTCGGTTGATTGAAGGGTTCGGCCAAAAGCAAAAGGTTCGGTGGTCTCCTGAACACAAGGTTCGGTGGTAGGTGGTGTCAAGGAGGGTTCGTGGAGGTTCGGCTCCCTAACTGTTTCGGTCGAGCACCTCAACCCACTAACCGGTTATCATCCTTGCATCTTGGCTGCTAAACTCAGCTCCATGGACTTTCTTTTCCTATCCTAACTGGTACTACACTGTGTGAAAATCGAATGAGGGCCTTGGGTTTATGTTAAGGTCGGTTGATAGAATTAGATCGAATTTGGCATGGAAACCCTCTTTTTCGCGATCTTACTTAGATCATACCTTGATTTTGGACGGACAAAAACTCAGATCGGCTGTACTTCCAGGTAGGGGACCTCAAGAGCTTCAAGTGGACACCAAGAACGCTTGATTTCGTTAAGAAACGACCAAATTATGAAGGATTGAAGATGGTTTTCTTGTGAGGGAAGATAGGTTCGTGGGTTTTGTTCTTGGGAGAGAAAATGATGAAATAAATGAGGTGGTTGGACTCATTGGTTGTTTATATACCCCCGGGGGTGTTCGGGTTCGTTTCGGTTGCTCGGTTTTCGTTTACGTTGTGTTTCCGGATTGTAACGCGCGTATTTAGTAATTTAAATACAAATGACTTTATTTTAAACGTTTAGATGGTGGTTATTTCTATTAAATAGTTTATATATTATTTTCTTAAATTATTTATCGTGATTTATTATTTTTACGCGTTTCGTTATTCGTTCGCGTATTTTGCTTTACGCGCTTTAATTAAAATAATTTATGTTAATTTATTTCTGATGAGTTTCAAAATTGCAAAACAGGAAATATCAGATTTCTTTAAATTTATTATCGTTCGAATCGTTTTCGTTTTCGTTTCGTCAGAAAACGTCACTTACGCGCGTTTTCGTACAGAGCGCTAACTGTACAAACACGATCGTACGTTTCACTTTCTGATTTTTGTTTCCTACTGTTCAGTCGTCATTCCAGATTGTTAAACTTTCAGATCTATTCGTGCAGATCGTCACCTGTACGAGTAATCCGTCGGTTTAAAGTTATGTAACAACAACTGTTATAGTTTTGTTCTGTTTACCCTCGCATACGTTTATATATACTAGCATTAAATCAAGTATCTGTGGGTCAGTTCTTGTGTTGTCTGATGTGTTTCTGACTATTAAACCCTAAGGTTTTAAATCAGATTCCAGACAATCGCATCGTAGATTAGTGTTAAGCCTCAACTGTAAATAGTTTTAACATAGTTTCGCGTAATGTGTACCTCAGTTACTGTGCACTTTACTGTTCCGGTAACGATTCCGGCACAGATGTTACACAGGGCGACATTAGTCGGTTTAGTAAACAACACATGGTGATATTAATCTACAGTAACTAATTGTAATTAATCCTTCCATTATATTGATTAGTAGACTGAGAAACTGATTTTCTCTCATGTCCCATTACTGGTAATATTTTTGTTAAAGGCTATGAGAACACAAATGTGATATAGGTAAATCAGAAGCATTGTGATCTGATTACGTGAGGATCTCAATGGATTCATTTTAGGCTCTATGCATTCCAAGGTGAAATCAATATCAATAGGTTAACTATCTCTTCTATTATTAGTAGTGAAATACAGTTAACCCCACAAGCAAAAGAATAATAACAAGGATATGACTAATAAATCTATTTTCCTTAAAACATTGAGGGTTCATCAACACTTCGGTCTTTATATCTTCAAACCCTCATATCCTATTATTCTACATATAACACACTGGGTGATGAACACAAACTATTGGGTGAATATCGAATGGGTTGAACACATGTGAGATGGAAATGGGTATCTATTGTTGTATTGCAAGTTGTGTTGAATTCTGTTAAGTATGTGGTGGGATGGCGTCTGGGCGGGTTGTAGGCTCGACCCTTTCGTATGCCCTATATATAAGCATAACTGATGGGATGAAATACTACATGTAAATATAACTATGGAGAGGCCATTGCGTGAGACAGATGAATCAAACATTAACAAGACTCGTGTATGACATTGTGGTTGTTAATGTGAACAAATTAATGGTTTTCAATTACTAAATTTATGAACTCACCAACCTAGTGTTGACTTTGTTTAAATGCATGTTTTCTCAGGTGACGAACAGGTATAGTCAACATCATTTAATGATTATGCTAGTGGATTTTTAGAGGACCTAGCTTCATTTTGTGTTAAGCATATTTTGAATGACAAAACAGTGAATCATCTTTTTTAGATCTTGTACAGTTACAATATAGAAACTAAATGATTCTTTTGGATAGATTTACATATTTAAATTATGAACAAACATTGTAATTTTTTATCAATGTCATGTTAGCATTTCTGATTTATATATTATGTGTTACGTAAACAATCTGATCACTTTGATTATCAAACAATATCGCCCCCGAGTGCCTTCCACCCGACGAGAAAGTCTATCCAGCCCGCCGGCTCGGGATGTGACAGATTGGTATTAGAGCCATGGTTATAGAGAAATATAGGTCATATTATTAAACGGTTTGGCCTAGACTATAACCTAGGGACCCTCATGTAGAGAACATAAGACATAGGATTCTATGTGCATACGTCTTCTGCATTCGATCACTGCACTAATCGATTTTCTTTAGGTTTTGATCAAAATGCCGCCCAAAAGACAACCTCCTTTGCTACCACCACCACCGTAATCACCTCACTCCTCAACACCTACACCACCTGCATCTCCTCATCCACCTCCTCCTCCGCCACCATCTAACCATGAGTTGGATCCTGCTACCATTGCAATGGCCACTCTGCTGACCAGTCTAGTGAGGGAAGTACCTGACATGATGAACCAGATCAACTCCAACAGTGGCAATCATACTGGCAACTCGTCTGGTGAAGGCAGTGGCAACAGCAGAAACTAACAGGACTACTCCTACAAGAATTTCTTAGGATGCAAGCCACCCACTTTCAGTGGCAATGAAGGAGTCGTCGGATTGATTCAGTGGATCGAGAAGATGGAGACAACTCTTGACAACAGTGGTTGTCCTGACCAGTACAAAGTGAAGTATGCTGCTGGTTCATTCAATAAAAGAGCACTGACTTGGTGGAACGCCCAAGTCGAAGTCAGAGTAAGAGATGAGGCACTGTCTATGCCTTGGAATGAATTCAATACTATGCTGAGGGCAGAGTTTTGCCTGAGGAATGAACTGAAGAAGGTTGAAACTGAGCTGCTTAACCTTGTCATAATTGGTGCTGGGCATGTGGCCTACACCACCAGATTTCATGAACTGGCTACCATGGCACTGGATATAGTGCCAACAATGGAGAAAGGCATCGAGCGGTATGTCGGGGGACTACCGGCTTGTATTCAAGGTCATGTGATCGCTTCTCATCCAACTACCTTGGAGATGGCTGTTACTCTGTCATCAACACTGACAGATGTGATGGTTTCCTCTGGGGCACTGAAGATGGAAACAGAAGCAGAAAGGGTTGGAAGCTCAAGATAGCCGGATAAAAGACCAGCGAAGAAACAAAAGGTGGTCAAGAATTTTGCTGCGACCACTCAAACACCGATGGCTAACCAACCACCACAACTACAGGTCAAGCGGCCTTACACTCGCACTGCACCATTGTGCAACTACTGTCAGTATCATCATCCACCAACTTCCCAGTGTAGACAATGCAACGACTGTGGGAAGATTCGTCATTGGGCCGCTCAATGCCCGAACACGGGAGCTCAAAGCAGAAACAACAATGCAGCGACTACCACTGCTGTTACTGACAACAGGTCTAGCTATAATTGTGGCGAACATGGATACTTCTTAAGGGACTGTCCCAAGAGAAACCAACCGAGGGCTCAAATAGCTAAAGGGCGAGCCTTTCACATTGGAGCCGTTGCTGCTCGACAAGACCCGAATGTGGTCACGGGTACATTTCTCCTATCTGACTTTTATGCATCTATATTATTTGACACTGGTGCGGATCAAAGTTTTATCTCATCCGACTTTGCATGCCATCTTAATCATGTTGTGGAATCTTTGGACTCCCCTTACACTATTGAGATAGCAAATGCCAAATAGATAACAGTTGACACAGTACTTAGGAACTGCTCACTAACACTTGGTGATCACACATTTTCCGTCGATTTGATACTGATGAAACTGGGCAGTTTCGATATCATCGTCGGAATGGATTGGTTATCTCTTAACAGAGTTGAATTCATCTGTTCCGAAAAGCTAATACGATCCCAGTGGAGAACAATCAAGTCTTGGAAATTCATGGAGATCAAGCAAATCGTAGTGTCAAGATAATATCCTGCATGAAGGCACGCAAGTGTCTAAGGAAACAGTGCATTGCATTTCTATCTCACGTTGTGGAGAAAGACAAGAAAGAAATCAAGATTCATGATGTACCGGCTGTGAAAGACTACGCGGACGTGTTTCCGGATGATCTACCGGGACTGCCTCCTGAGAGATCGGTGCAGTTTCGAATTGACTTAATTCCGGGAGCGGTTCCTATGGCTAAGACTCCCTATTGACTTGCACCATCAGAAATGCAGGAACTGTCCAATCAACTACAAGAACTACTAGACAAGGGATTAATTCGGCCGAGTTTCTCAACATGGGGAGCTCCGGTTCTGTTTGTCAAGAAAAAGGATGGATCCTTCAGAATGTGTATTGACTATAGAGAACTCAACAAACTCACCATCAAGAATTGGTACCCGTTACCAAGGATTGATGATCTGTTAGATCAACTACATGGGGCTCAGTACTTCTCAAAGATAGACCCGCGATCAGGTTATCACCAGCTTCGATTTCAAGAGGAAGACATACCCAAGACGACTTTTCGTACCTGATACGGTCATTTCGAATTTATGGTGATGCCATTCGGACTGACGAACGCATCGGCTATGTTCATGGATCTAATGAATCGGGTGTGCAAACCATACCTAGATCAGTTTGTTATTGTCTTCATTGACGATATATTGATCTACTCAAGAAGTGAGAAGTAACATGAACAACACCTCAAGACAATCTTGGAACTTCTGAAAAACGAACAACCCTATGCCAAATTCTCCAAGTGTGAATTATGTTAAGAGAAGTTCAGTTCTTGGGTCATGTGATTAACAGTAATGGTATTCACGTGGATCCTGCCAAGATTGAATGAAGAACTGGGATTTGCCCATAACACCGACAGAGATCAGATCATTTCTGGGATTCGCAGGTTATTACAAAATATTAATTTCGAATTTCTCCAAGATAGCCTTGCCTCTCACTAAGCCGACATAGAAGAGTGAACCATTGGTGTGGACACAGAAACACGAAGATGCATTCCAAACACTGAAACAAAGATTGTGCAATGCTCCAATCTTAATACTCCCAGAGGGAAATGATGACTTTGTAGTATACTGTGTTGCTTTCCATCAGGGACTTGGTTGCGTTTTAATGCAGCGAGACAAAGTTATTGCCACGCATCAAGACAGATGAAGATACACGATAAGAACTACACAACACATGACTTAGAACTGGGTGATGTTGTCTTTGCTTTAAAGATTTGGAGACATTACCTGTATGGTACAAAATGCACTATCTTCACAGATCAAAAAAGTTTACAGCACATATTTGATCAGAAGGAGCTTAACACGTGACAGAGACGTTGGGTTGAGCTCCTGAACGATTACGATTGTGTGATGAAATACTATCCGGGTAAAGCTAATGTTGTTGCAGACGCTTTGAGCCAAAGGAAAGAGTCAAACCCTTGCGCTTTAGAGAAATGGGAATGACTGTACAAGCACAACAAGAGGAAGTGACAAGAAACAACTTGAGAAACGAGCTCGATTGTGGAGCCGAGAAACACTTCGAGACAAAAGAAGATGGAGTTATCTATTTTCAGGATCGTGTGTGGATCCCGGCTGTAGATGAACTTCGAACACTCATACTTGACGAAGCACACAAGACACGTTATTCTGTTCATCCTAGTGCCGATAAGATGTACCAAGATCTTAGGTCATTTTATTGGTGGCCACATATGAGGAAGGATGTGGCTACATATGTTGGCAAGTGCCTAACATCTACCAAGGTGAAAGCTGAACACCATAAATCGTCAGGTTTACTGGAACAACCAGAGATACCACAATTGAAGTGGGATACGAGTTAAAAACTCAAATCCTACAACCCAATTTAGTTAGGGAATTCGGGTATCGATCCACGAGAAGTCAAGTTGAAATCACTTTCAACACAAACTAATTAACTACTTGCAATTTAAAATTAAACTTGAAAAGGTTGAATTTAGGTTTGAATTGGAAAACGATTGACTTGCACTAGAAACAAACTAATTAAAACAAGAAATTTGCAAACAATAAAATGGAAAGGTGATCACTTCGGATTTCAAGTTAATCAAGTAATTAAAAATGTAACATCAGTGCCAGAACCGTCACCGGAACAATGATCTGAACAGTACATGAACAGTGAATCAGGTAAGAACTCTATGTAATTCAGTGTATTTCATATTCATGTCAAGCATCGTTATCATTTCATGTTATCATAACGCAAATTCATAATCAATTCAGAGAAATAAGTTCAGAACAATGGTTTTTGAGTCGGATAATTAACTGGCAACACAGAACCATCATATGATTATGTGTTAGGATTCTATTATGTATGAACGTAGGTGAGGCTTTACAGAACAAAACAACAAAGGATGTCGTTATGTGAATGCTAAACCGACGGATTATTCGTATAGGTGACGATCTGTACGAATCAATATGGAAGTTTAACGTTCTGAATGATATCCAATAATTAGAAAACAATATTGAAAAGTATGGTTATCGTCGTGCTCGTACGGGTGACGATTCGAACGAATACGCGCGACAACCGTACGATTCGATTTTAAACCGTAAAGTTATTATTTCTGAAAATTTAAAATAAATATAAGATATTAGTTAATTTATTAGGAATCACAACCTAAAATAAATTTATGAATCTACTTTAAAACCGAGTCGTTTCGTTACGAAAACGAACGCGAAACGACGTTTCTACGTAAAACCACGCGAAACCGAACGAACCCGGACACAACCGGGTATTTCACCCTCATTTATGAGAACATTTAATTCCCCTACCCTCCCCACCAGCCAAAATTTTATCACCATTTTCGTTCTTCACATTCCCTCTCTACTCTCTCTCTAGAACCATCATATTCTCTCTAAGAATACTCACTCAAATCTCAACCATTTCATGTGATTTTGGTGTCTAAACGACCACCATTACTAGTAGAGCTTGAAAGTACAAAGGATCTGAACTCCTATCCAGCCAAATCGAGGTAAATCTCATGTTCTTGTTCGGTTTGGGGTTTTGAAAACCCTAATTTCGAACCCCCCTTCATCTAACCGGTTTTACACCCCACCCTAACCCTAGGACTTGTACACTAACACGACTAAGGTGTAGAAACAAACACCTCACCATACCTAGCCGACTAGTGAGAAACCATGGCTGCATTTCTCTTTTGGGTTCGACGGCCGAATGGGACCACCATAGGTCTCCGAATGGCCTTGTGCCGAAGCAGCCACACTCTCATTCGTCGAAAGACACCAGCCAACCAACATCTCTCATTCGCCAAATGACCCTAAGCCGAAGGAACTCATTCGCTGTGCTCCCATTCGATCGGGTGATCTCATTCGCCATTAATCATTCAAGAGCCTCATTCGGAAGCCCTCATTCGACCGAATGCTCAGGCGTATGAAGCCACATTCGGACTAAGGCTCATTCGGTTGTGTCCTCATTCGGCCTAAGCCTGGTTCAATCGGTTAAGACTCATACGGCTAAGGGGTGGGTGGATTATCCTTACGAATTAGGAATATTAGATTATGCATGGTTTGCATGCATGACAATCTAAAATACGTGTGTGCATGGGGGGTTTATGAGGGTTTATTGGATGTGAAAATAACACCTAACTATCTAATGGGATTAAAATCAACAAAGGATAGTTGAGATTTCAATAATAAAGGTCTTACATAGAGCAGGTTATAAAAGTTAAATAAAGGATTATGATTTTCTAAAGAAAAAGAGTTTTCTTCATCATGCAAACAACTAGGTATGGGTTCTTTTATACACATTGATTAAGCATGTCACACTTGAGGATCCATCAAGAAATCCTGAGAGTCCAACAATACTCTAAGGTTTGAGTTTGGATTTAACTATTAACATACAAACAGGAAAATCCTCAAAATTATGTAACTAACATAGATTGTTTATTCAAACTATCTAGTCTTAGTGACTCAAAGTATTGAGAAGGAACCGATTTGAAAATCAAAGTCCAATAACGGGCCCGAGGTTGGCCCAATGGGCTTAAATCAAGCCCATCGCGTGTAAACTTATTTTCTTAAAGTTCATTATGTTGTAATAAATAAAAAAGAGTTATAAGCCTTATTAAATTAAAATAAATGATTTTATCTTAATGACTAACATAAAGTAAATTAATTTAAAAACGTTTAATCAAGGATTGTAATGATTAATTATGGGATTAGGGTTTCTAATGGGTAATAAGTTAGACAAATTTAGATGAAATCTTAGAAACACATTAGTAATTCAGGACACTTAGTTGAACACCGAGACCAAACCCTAGTTACGGCGTCTATTATAAATACTTATCATATGCGAATTCTCTTAAAACAACTCAGGTGCTAAAGATACATAGGCAACAATCAAAGAGCGCGCATATCTTTTGTGGTTCATTTTCATAGCAACACAGGTGAGTTCATTGCCCCTTTTATAACATTTTTGTTTTTAAAACGCGGGGCTGAGAAGCATGCGTAAACTGTTTTATTTTAAACTGTTTATTTAAATGCTTTTATTTATTATATGTTTACATATATATGTTCGTTGATACTCTTAGACTCCTGTCTAGGTAATTATTAAACAGACCAAATAATCAAATTAATTAAAGTACTCTTATGAGTAATAGTTTAAATTTAAACTCTAAATAAACCCTTAGTCCATCAAGCTCAAATTCAAGAATCTAAATTCAAAGTGAAATCAAAGGAACAAAATCAAAAGATCATATTCAAAGGAAATCTAATTCGGTGTGGAATCTAAGAACAAAGAATCGTAATCAAGAATCAATTATCATTGTGAATCATGGAAATTCTAAAGATCAAGATCAAGAGAATCAAGGAATCAGAAATCATAAATGTGTGTGATTCACGAAAATAATGAAATCATTATGATCTAATGAAATCGTTAATATTCAAGTTAAGGTGGATGTCAGTTGTATATGGAATCAAGACCACGTGTAAAACACATATAAAGTCCCTTCAGGTATAGAAGACTCTTGTAGTCAGGCTATACGGGCGATAACATGAACTATCAAAGGAAATCAATATCAAAGTCAAAATCAAGCGAATCAAAGAGATCAAGGATCAAAGGATATCCATAAAGTCCCTTCAGGTACAGAAGACCATTGGGTCAGGCTGTACGGGCATCATTAAAATCCCGTCACGCCCAGGTATACTCCTTGTGAGTTATGCCTGGTATGGGTCACGTGTGAGAGGTTACAACTTGGACAACCACCAACAACTAAGTCTAATTGATTGAGGCAAATAAGGCCCAATCATCATGTCTTAATTGTATTTAAATGTGTTATTTAATTATTTGATTAAATATTCAATATTTTATTCTATCACTGACTTCTGGGAAATCATATATCTATGAGGAATTCAAGAGGATCAAAGGTAAATCAAGTTTTGGAAAAACATAATTCAAATCAGAGGTTTGTAGGGTAAAAATGCTTGATTATCATTAACAACAGTGTCATATGCGTATTAGTATATGGTGGGATGGCGTCTGGGCAGGCTTGTAGGCTCGACTCAGGGGTATGCCCTATATATAAGCATACCGATATGGATATTACATTGAAGTTAATAAGGTTAGGGTCTTTACCGAAAGGAACATTTTCAAATCATTTCAAATACTAAACTATATGAACTCACCAACCATGTGTTGACTTGATCTTTTTGGCATGACTTCTTAGGTGACGAACAGGTCAATTAAGAAGTCATTTATTTTGGACTAGGACTTCAGATAGAAGACTTAGTATTTTGGACCTACATACTTTTGAAGACATCATTATACAAATTATTTTGTATATCTTGTGTAAATACAAGATAGAAATTTATGATGTTGATGATAGATTTACATTGTTAAATTATAAACAATACTGATGTAATTTAACTTTGTAATTCTATTATATTTAGCATTTCTCATTTATATCATGTGCAATGTAAACAATCTGATCATCACGATTATCACTCCCGATATCGCGCCCCGGGAACCTTCCGCCCGACGGGGACTTCGATCCAACCCCGCCAGCTCGGGGTGTGACAGATTGGTATCAGAGCCATGGTTATAGAGAAATATAGGTCATTTATTTAAACGGTTTGGCCTAGACTATAACCTAGGGACCCTGCATATATAGAACTTAAGACTTTATTGCATTGTGTCTTCTGCATTCGATCATTGCACTAACCAATATTATTTTGGTTATGATCAGAATGCCGCCACGAAGACAGACGCCCTCGTTACCACCTCTAGATTTGGCTTCACATTCCTCAACGCCCTCACCCAATGATTCACCACCGCCACCTCCTCCACCGCCTCCACCTCCTCCTCCAATGCTAACCCAGGCATCTGGTTCAGGCACAACTCCCGTACTGGATCCTACCACCATCGCTTTGGTGACTTTACTGAGTAGTCAGATGACCAGTCAGATGAAGGAGGCGATACCAGAGATGTTCAACCGCCTCCGTAATGAGATCAACAACACTGGCAACTCATCTGGAGAAGCCAGTGGAAATACTGGAGGTTCATCTCATTACTCCTACAAGTCATTTGTAGGATGTAAGCCACCCAGCTTTAGTGGGTCTGAAGGAGCCGTTGGATTAATCCAATGGATTGAGAAGATCGAGACAACCTTGGATCTCTGTAGCTGCCCCGAACACCACAAGGTTCGCTACTCAGCTGGAACATTCAACAAGCGGGCTCTGACCTGGTGGAACGGTCAGATCAATGCCCGAGGAAGAGAAGAAGCCATGGCCATGCCATGGGAAGACTTCAAGACACTGCTGCGAACAGAATTCTGCCCCAAGAATGAGCTGCAGAAACTGGAGGTTGAATTATCCAACCATGTGATGAAGGGGGCTGATCACATGGGGTACACAACTCGTTACCACGAGTTAGTTGCTTTGGTGCCAGACATGGTACCAACTTTGGAGAAAAGGATAGACAGATATGTGGGTGGACTTCCCGCCTGCATTCAGGGCATGGTTGTTTCAGCCAACCCTATTACTGTCGAATCAGCAGTGAGACTGTCTGGAAAACTCACTGATCTGATGGTAGCCTCTGGAGTTCTGAAGAAAGGGGTTGACACTGGCAAGAGAAAGGAAGAGACTCCCAAGAAACCTTATCATCACCAACAACAGAAGAAGAAGCAGAAACTTTTCAAGAATTACACTATGGCTACTCCCCTTAATCAAGTAGCAGTGGAACAGCCCAATGTGCCTAAGAGACAATATACTGGCCGACATCCTCTGTGTAACAAGTGCCAGTATCACCATCCTGCAAACAACCAGTGCCGCCAATTCACAGGTTGTGGAAGAAAAGGGCACTGGGTTCAACAGTGCAGATTGACCTCGAATCCAGCAGTCAACAATGCTGCTTTAGCTCTTACTCCACCAACCAATCAGAACAATGGTGGATGCTTCAATTGTGGCGAACAAGGCCACTTTGCAAAGAACTTCCCGAAGAAGGTGCAACAGGCAGTTCAAGCTCCTCGTGGAAGAGCTTTTGTTATTGGAGCACCAGCTGCACGCCAGGACCCAAATGTGGTCACTGGTACGTTTCTCTTACATGACTTTTATGCATCTATTCTCTTTGACACTGGTGCGGATCAGAGTTTTGTCTCTGCCGATTTCGCATGCCAACTAGATTCTATAGAGGAACAGTTAGATTCCCATTATATTATAGAAGTAGCTAACGGAAAACAGATTACAGTTAGTACCGTATATAGAAAGTGCCCGTTGACACTTAATGGTCATACATTTACCATCGATTTGATGCTGATGGAGTTGGGTAGTTTCGACATCATTGTGGGAATGGATTGGCTTTCTTCTAAAAAAAAGTGGAAGTCATCTGTTCTGAGAAGCTGCTTCGAATTCCATTGCCAGATGATCGTGTATTGGAAGTCAGAGGGGATCAGGCAAAACGAAGTGTCAAAATCATTTCTTGCATAAAGGCGCGTAAGTGTTTACAGAAGCAGTGTGTAGCTTTCTTGGCTCACGTGGTGGAAAAAGAGAAAGACAAGAAGAAGATACAAGATGTACCAGTAGTAAAGAGTATCTAGAAGTATTTCCTGAAGATCTACCAGGATTGCCACCGGCGCGACCGGTAGAATTCCGAATTGACTTAGTTCCTGGAGCAACTCCTATTGTTAAATCTCCTTACAGGCTAGCACCTTCAGAGATGCAGGAATTGTCGAACCAGTTACAGGAGCTACTGGATAAAGGTTTTATTAGGCCGAGCTACTCACCTTGGGTAGCTCCGGTGTTGTTCGTGAAGAAGAAAGACGGATCGTTTAGAATGTGTATCGACTATCGGGAACTGAACAAGTTAACTATCAAGAATCGGTATCCATTGCCGAGAATTGATGACTTGTTCGATCAGTTACAAGGAGCTCAGTATTTCTCGAAGATCGATCTACGGTCCGGTTATCATCAACTTAGAGTTCAAGACGAGGACATACCGAAGACGGCTTTCTGAACCAGATATGGGCATTACGAATTTCTAGTGATGCCTTTCGGATTGACGAATGCACCAGCGGTTTTCATGGACCTCATGAACCGAGTGTGCAAGCCGTATCTGGATCAGTTTGTCATTGTCTTTATTGATGACATACTGATTTATTCCAAGACCAAGACAGAGCACGAGCAACATCTCAGGAAGATCTTGGAACTGTTGATGTAACAGAAACTTTATGCCAAGTTCTCTAAATGTGAATTTTGGTTAAGGGAAGTCTAGTTTCTTGGGCATGTAGTCAACAGTGAGGGAATACACGTGGATCCTGCCAAGATTGAAGCAATAAAGAACTGGGATACTCCAAAGACGCCAACGGAGATACGGTCTTTTCTGGGATTGGCAGGTTATTACAGAAGGTTTATCTCGAACTTTTCTAAGATAGCCTTGCCTATCACTAAGTTAACTCAGAAAAGTGAACCGTTTGTCTGGGAGAAGAAACAAGAAGATGCTTTTCAGACATTGAAACAGAAATTGTGTGATGCTCCAATTCTATCTCTCCTAGAAGGATGTGATGACTTTGTTGTATATTGTGATGCTTCCCATCAGTGACTCGGTTGTGTGTTAATGCAACGGGACAAAGTCATAGCCTATGCATCAAGACAGTTAAAGATTCATGAGAAGAACTACACTACTCATGATCTTGAACTGGGAGCTGTAATCTTCGCGTTGAAAATTTGGAGACATTACTTATATGGCACCAAGTGTACCATATTTACTGATCACAAGAGTCTACAGCACATCTTTGATCAGAAGGAGCTCAACATGCGACAACGCCGTTGGGTTGAACTTCTGAATGATTACGACTGTGTGATCAAGTATCATCCGGGAAAGGCGAACGTTGTAGCTGACGCCTTGAGCCGGAAGGAAAGAGTCAAAACCCTTGCGCGTTAGAGCAATGGGAATGACTGTGCAGACAAGCTTACGAGGCAAGATTATTCAAGCACAACAAGAAGCAATTGATAGAGGAAATCTAAAGAACGAACTAGACTGTGGAGCAGAGAAACAGTTTGATACGAAGCCTGATGGAATTATTTACTATAAGGATCGTATATGGATTCCTGCAGTAGATGAATTGAGAAGGATTATCTTTGATGAAGCGCACAAGACCAAGTACTCTGTGCACCCGGGCGCTGATAAAATGTACCAAGATCTGCGTGGATTTTATTGGTGGCCTGGAATGAAGAAGGACATAGCCGAATACGTCGGTCAGTGTCTGACGTGTGCAAAGGTAAAGGCGGAACACCAGAGACCGTTTGGTCTACTGGAGCAGCCTGAGATTCCGCTCTGGAAGTGGGAACAAATAGCTATGGACTTCATTACCAAGATACCCCGCACTTCCAGTGGTCATGATACAATTTGGGTGATCATTGATCGTTTAACAAAATCTGCTCATTTCTTGCCGATGCGTGAGACTTTCACGATGGATTAATTGGCAAGATTGTACATCAACGAGATAGTGGTACGCCACGGTGTGCCATTGTCTATTATTTCTGATCGAGACAGCAGATTTACATCAAGGTTCTGTCAATCACTGCAGAAATCTCTAGGGACACAGTTAAATCTGAGTACAGCTTACCACCCACAAACGGATGGCCAGAGTGAACGTACAATTCAGACCCTGGAGGACATGTTAAGAACCTGTGTGTTGGATTTTGGTGGGAATTGGGATTCTCATTTGCCATTGATCGAATTCTCCTACAATAACAGTTACCACAGCAGTATCGGATGTGCACCATTCGAGGCTCTCTATGGCCGGAAATGCCGATCACCGATCTGTTGGACTGAAGTTGGAGATAATCGTATAACTGGGCCAGAGCTTATTCAGGAAACCACTGATAAAATTGCCCAGATTCAAAGAAGACTACAAGCAACAAGGAACAGACAGAAAAGCTACGCCGACAAATGGCGCAAACCGTTGGAATTCCAAGTGGGAGACCGTGTCATGTTGAAGGTTTCCCCATGGAAAGGCGTTGTACGTTTTGGAAAGAAAGGCAAGTTAGCACCACGATACGTGGGACTGTTCGAAATCATCGAACGTATTGGTCCTGTAGCATATAGACTGAGACTACCAGACGAGTTCAGTGGTGTGCATGACGTGTTTCACGTCTCAAATTTAAAGAAATGCCTTGCAGACGAGACACTCGTCATTCCAATTGAAGAAATTCAAGTCGATGATCAGTTACACTTTATTGAAGAACCTTTAGAGATTATGGATCGTAAAGTTAAACAGCTGAGGCGAAGCCGTATTCCAATTGTAAAGGTTCGATGGAACTCAAGACGCGGACCCGAGTTTACTTGGGAACGTGAAGATCACATGAAGTCAAAGTATCCCCAACTGTTTAAAGAGGAAGCAGCACCCGATAACAATTCTTAAATTTCGGGACAAAATTTCTCTAACAAGGGGAGACTGTAACATCAGTGCTGCAACCGTCACCGGAACAGTGATCTGAACAGTACATGAACAGTGAATCAGGTACGAACTCTATGTAATTCAGTGTATTTCATATTCATGTCAAGCATCGTTATCATTTCATGTTATCATAACGCAAATTCAGAATCAATTTCAGAGAAATAAGTTCAGAACAATGGTTCTTGAGTCGGATAATTAACTGGCAACACAGAACCATCATATGATTATGTGTTAGGATTCTATTATGTATGAACGTAGGTGAGGCTTTACAGAACAAAACAACAAAGGATGTCATTATGTGAATGCTAAACCGACGGATTATTCGTATAGGTGACGATCTGTACCAATCAATATGGAAGTTTAACAATCTGAATGATATCCAATAATTAGAAAACAATATTGAAAAGTATGGTTATCGTCCTGCTCGTACGGGTGACGATTCGAACGAATACGCGCGACAACCGTACGATTCGATTTTAAACCGTAAAGTTATTATTACTGAAAATTTAAAATAAATATAAGATATTAGTTAATTTATTAGGAATCACAACCTAAAATAATTTTATGAATTCTACTCTAAAACCGAGTCGTTTCGTTACGAAAACGAACTCGAAACGACGTTTATACGTAAAACCACGCGAAACCGAACGAACCCGGACACAACCGGGTATTTCACCCTCATTTATGAGAACATTTAATTCCCTACCCTCCCCCCCAACCAAAATTTTATCACCATTTTCGTTCTTCACATTCCCTCTCTACTCTCTCTCTAGAACCATCATATTCTCTCTAAGAATACTCACTCAAATCTCAACCATTTCATGTGATTTTGGTGTCTAAACGACCACCATTACTAGTAGATCTTGAAAGTACAAAGGATTTCACCTCCTATCCAGCCAAATCGAGGTAAATCTCATGTTCTTGTTCGGTTTGGGGTTTTGAAAACCCTAATTTCGAACCCCTTCATCTAACCGGTTTTACACCCCACCCGAACCCTAGGACTTGTACACAAACACAACTAAGATGTGTAGAAAGAAACACCTCACCATATCTAGCCGACTAGCGAGAAACCATGGCTGCATTTCTCTTTTGGGTTCGACGGCCGAATGGGACCACCATAGGTCACCGAATGTGCACATGCTGAATGGCCTTGTGCCGAAGCAGCCACATTCTCAATCGCCGAAAGACACCAGCCAACCAACATCTCTCATTCGCCGAATGACCCTAAGCCGAAGGAACTCATTCGCTATGCTCCCATTCGATCGGGTGATCTCATTCACCATTAATCATTCGAGAGCCTCATTCGGCAGCCCTCATTCGACCGGATGCTCAGGCGTATGAAGCCACATTCGGACTAAGGCTCATTCGGTTGTGTCCTCATTCGGCCTAAGCCTGGTTCAATCGGTTAAGACTCATACGGCTAAGGCGTGGGTGGATTATCCTTACGAATTAGGAATATTAGATTATGCATGGTTTGCATGCATGACAATCTAAAATACGTGTGTGCATGGGGGGTTTATGAGGGTTTATTGGATGTGAAAATAACACCTAACTATCTAATGGGATTAATATCAACAAAGGATAGTTGAGATTTCAATAATAAAGGTCTTACATAGAGCAGGTTATAAAAGTTAAATAAAGGATTATGATTTTCTAAAGAAAAAGAGTTTTCTTCATCATGCAAACAACTAGGTATGGGTTCTTTTATACACATTGATTAAGCATGTCACACTTGAGGATCCATCAAGAAATCCTGAGAGTCCAACAATACTCTAAGGTTTGAGTTTGGATTTAACTATTAACATACAAACCCTAGGAAAATCCTTAAAATTATGTAACTAACATAGATGGTTTATTCAAACTATCTAGTCTTAGTGACTCAAAGTATTGAGAAGGAACCGATTTGAAAATCAAAGTCCAGTAACGGGCCCAAGGTTGGCCCAATGGGCTTAAATCAAGCCCATCACGTGTAAACTTATTTTCTTTAAGTTCATTATGTTGTAATAAAGGAAAAGGAGTTATAAGCCTTATTAAATTAAAATAAATGATTTTAACTTAATGACTAACATAAAGTATATTAACTTAAAAACGTTTAATCAAGGATTGTAATGATTAATTATGGGATTAGGGTTTCTAATGGGTAATAAGTTAGACAAATTTAGATGAAATCTTAGAAACACATTAGTAATTCAGGACACTTAGTTGCACACCGAGACCAAACCCTAGTTATGGCGTCTATTATAAATACTTATCGTATGCGAATTCTCTTAAAACAACTCAGGTGCTAAAGATACATAGGCAACAATCAAAGAGCGCGCATATCTTTTGTGGTTCATGAGCACAGCAACACAGGTGAGTTCATTGCCCCTTTTCTAAAATTTTTGTTTTAAAACGCGGGGCTGAGAAGCATGCGTAAACTGTTTTATTTTAAACTATTTATTTAAATGCTTTTATTCATTATATGTTTTACATATATATGTTCGTTGATACTCTTAGACTCCTGTCTAGGTAATTATTAAACAGACTAAATAATCAAATTAATTAAA
Organism: Mikania micrantha; assembly: GCA_009363875.1. Classification (NCBI taxonomy): domain Eukaryota; kingdom Viridiplantae; phylum Streptophyta; class Magnoliopsida; order Asterales; family Asteraceae; genus Mikania; species Mikania micrantha. The sequence goes on along the minus strand of CM018680.1, from coordinate 49,495,828 downwards.
GTACTCTTGTGAGTAATACTTTAAATTTAAACTCTAAATAAACCCTTAGTCCATCAAGCTCAAATTCAAGAATCTAAATTCAAAGTGAAATCAAAGGAACAAAATCAAAAGATCATATTCAAAGGAAATCTAATTCGGTGTGGAATCTAAGAACAAAGAATCATAATCAAGAATCAATTATCATTGTGAATCATGGAAATTCTAAAGATCAAGATCAAGAGAATTATAGGAATCAGAAATCATAAATGTGTGTGATTCTTGAAAATAATGAAATCATTATGATCTAATGAAATCATTAATATTCAAGTTAAGGTGGATGTCAGTTGTATATGGAATCAAGACCACGTGTAACACACATATAAAGTCTCTTCAGGTATAGGAGACTCTTGTAGTCAGGCTATACGGGCGATAACATGAACTATCAAAGGAAATCAATATCAAAGTCAAAATCAAGCGAATCAAAGAGATCAAGAATCAAAGGATATCCGTAAAGTCCCTTCAGGTACAGAAGACCATTGGGTCAGGCTGTACGGGCATCATTAAAATCCCGTCACGCCCAGGTATACTCCTTGTGAGTTATGCCTGGTATGGGTCACGTGTGAGAGGTTACAGCTTGGACAACCACCAACAACTAAGTCTAATTGATTGAGGCAAATAAGGCCCAATCATCATGTCTTAGTTGTATTTAAATGTGTTATTTAATTATTTGATTAAATATTCAATATTTTATTCTATCACTGACTTCTGGGAAATCATATATCTATGAGGAACTCAAGAGGATCAAAGGTAAATCAAGTTTTGGAAAAACATAATTCAAATAAGAGGTTTGTAGGGTAAAAATGCTTGATTATCATTAACAACAGTGTCATATGCGTATTAGTATGTGGTGGGATGGCGTCTGGGCGGGCTTGTAGGCTCGACTCAGGGGTATGCCCTATATATAAGCATACCGATATGGATATTACATTGAAGTTAATGAGGTTAGGGTCTTTACCGAAAGGAACATTTTAAAATCATTTCAAATACTAAACTATATGAACTCACCAACCATGTGTTGACTTGATCTTTTTGGCATGACTTCTTAGGTGACGAACATGTCAATTAAGAAGTCATTTCTTTTGGACTAGGACTTCAGATAGAAGACTTAGTATTTTGGACCTGCATACTTTTGAAGACAAAATTATACAAATTATTTTGTATATCTTGAGTAAATACAAGATAGAAATTTATGATGTTGATGATAGATTTACATTGTTATATTATAAACAATACTGATGTAATTTAACTTTGTAATTTTATTATATTTAGCATTTCTCATTTATATCATGTGCAATGTAAACAATCTTATCATCACGATTATCACTCCCGATATCGCGCCCCGGGAACCTTCCGCCCGACGGGGACTTCGATCCAACCCCGCCGGCTCGGGGTGTGACAAAAAATGCTTTGAATTGTCAATTGGAAACTACATAGACATAGTTTATGCTTGAATTCATCTGCACCTAATCTTTGGAAACCAATTAATGACCTTATTGACAACCGATAACTAGACCGATGTTGTTGATTCGGTTGATTATTAATTTCACAAAACCAATTGATCATAAAGGCTTTGAAAACTCAAATTCATCAATCACCAATCCACTCAAACTATGAATGAATAAAAAGTAAACGACTTGAACTTGAAATTGAAAAGTAATAAAACAATGGTTAGGGTTTCACTATCAAGCAATACTAGAGAAGTAATCAATGAAAAACTAATCTAATACCAATGTTTAACAATCCAAAGTAAACTTTAACTACTAAACCTAACCATCCATCCGGAGACGATCACGAGAGACTTAGCTGGACATAGAAACACTTGAATCTTCAATCTTCACTTGAAATTGCGTGTTGGAATCTTCAATTTGCTGTTAGGATTGATGAATCGGGGCTTTAGAACGCTCCAAAATACTCCATGATCGTCCAAGAACTTGCCCCAAAGGTGTGATAGTCGACTAGGGTTGATTTGGGCCTTAAATACCCCAAAAAACGCTAATTTTGATGCTTTCCGTCGACCCCGGCGTAAATTACGCCCCCCTAGGCGTAACTTACGCCTACATGCATGCACCTTACGCCCAGAATGCTCTGTCTTACGTTTCTAGTTACGGAACAGCTTCCCAGCGTATTTTACGGCCCCTTAAGCGTAACTTACGCCTGCTCTGATATCACCATTAGCTTCGTCTCGTCGAGAAACACGATTTTCATATATTATACGTCCCGTAAATCCTCTCCTAGCCTAAGATATGCCTCTTCAAAGTTTATGGCTTCCATTTCGCGTATTCGGATGTTCGGATGTGCTCGGTCTTGCTCCTCTTTGCTCGGTTTCCTCTTAAAAACGTTTTCTTGCCTCATCCAACCTACAAAGATACAAGGACAACCGGTAGCTTCTATTCCGAATAAATAAACAAGTCAAACCACATAAAAACATCCAATTAATCAAGTTAGAATCAATTCCAAACCCATTACATCAGGAACAAATGGCTATGGATTTTATAACCAAGCTACCCTGTCCAGCGGATTTGATTTTGTATGGGTCATTATTGATGGATTGACCAAGTCCGCTCACTTCTTACCGATCAAAGAAAACTACAAGATGGATAGACTAGCAAAACTCTATGTCGATGAAATAGTAGTACGGCATGGTGTGCCATTATCTATTATTTCAGACCGGGACAATCGATTTACATCGAAGTTCTGGCAATCATTGCAACAATCCTTACGGACAAGTGTAAACTTGAGCACCGCTTATCATCCACAAACGGATGGCCAAAGCGAGCGAACGATTCAAACCGTAGAGGATATGTCGAGGACATGCATCCTAGACTTCGGGGGAAGTTGGGATAAACATTTACCACTCATCGAGTTCTCCTACAACAACAGCTACCACAACAGCATTGGATGTGCTCCGTTCGAAGCACTCTATGGTAGAAAATGTCGATCTCCAATTTGTTGGACCGAAGTGGGAGACAACAGAATCACCGGGCCTGAACTTATTCAGGAAACTACATACAAGATAGCCCAGTTTCCACAGAGACTACAAGCAACATGTTTCCGCCAAAAGAGTTACGCAGACAAACGGCGAAAACCTTTAGAATTCCAAGGGGGTGACCGAGTCATGTTGAAAGTGTCCCCATGGAAAGGCTTTGTTCGTTTTGGGGCTAAAGGCAAGTTAGCAACAAGGTATGTTGGACCGTTCGAGATAACTCAACGGATTGGTCCCGTTGCATACAGACTCAGACTTCCTGATGAACTCAGCGGGGTACACAATGTGTTTAATGTATCCAATCTCAAGAAATGTATCGCTAACGAATCGTTAGTCATACCATTGGAAGAGATACAAGTTGATGAACGACTACATTTCATTGAAGAACCTGTAGAGATTATGGAACGTGAAGTCAAGAGACTGAAACGAAGTCGTATCCCTATTGTGAAGGTTCGATGGACTCCAAGTGTGGACCAGAATTTACCTGGGAACATGAGGACAAGATGAAGACAAAGTATCCCCATCTGTTTGAAGAAGTAGTACCCGACAATGATGCTTAAATTTCGGGACGAAATTTCTTGAACAAGGGGAGACTGTGACAACCAGTACCTGATCATCCGACAAGTCCGTACGGTACGTGTACTTTCATTATTTACTATGTGTAAATACAAGGTGTAAATACAATGTGTGAACAGTTGTGTGAAAATAGAAGTCAGAAAACAAACAACAGTTGTATGTCTTTAAGTGAAAACTTAAATACAGTTAATACAACAACTCTAGAGAAACAACAGTGTACAAAAAATGACAAGAAAATATCGGTTGCGATCTGATGTCCACAGATGACAGGAATCAGATGGCTGACAATTCAATGAGAAAACAATGGGATTTGAATCTTAACAAGGTGAAAACCAGCAAGTTTAGTTGAGTTCGTCAGTGAGGAAGTACAATACAACACATAAATTCAGTATAGGCTATGAACGATGAACTGACAGCGTGTTTGCGTGGGTGACGATTCACACAAACATATATGTCAGTTTAAAGTTCTGAATGATAACTGAAAAGTAGAAAACAAGAATCAAATACTTAAAAATACCTAAAAATATATGTCAGTTTAAAATTCTGAATGATAACCGCCTTAGAAAAACCTAAAAATAAATCATTTTATTTAAATACCTAAAATACACGCGTTACGCGCCGGAAACGAAACGAAAACGAAAACCCAGCAAATGAAACGAACCCAAACTCACCCGGGGTATAAATACTCTTAATGAGTTCATCTACCACATTTATTTTATCTCCTCCCTCTCTCTACACCCAAATTCCCGGTTCTCTCTCTCTAGAAATTTTGAACTTCAAACCCTTGGATCTCCTTCAATTCTTGATGAAATCTTTCATTCTTGGTGTCTAAACTAAGCTCTAGATCTCCTCTATACGAAAGTTCAAAGGATCTGCTCGAAAACCCACTGAATCGGAAGTAAACTGAGTTTACAAGTTGCGAAAATTAAGGTTTTATGTACCCTTGTTTGAACCCTTCTAAAACCTGTCCAAACCACTTCAAAACCTTAAGTGAAACACATTAGATTATCCTAGGAACTGGGGAATAACTAGGGATTGAGCTTAGAACACAAAAGTATTGAAAGGGAGGGCTGGGTCGTGGCTGGAATAAGGAACCCACACAGCCCGGCCGAAAGGCCAAGGGCCGAGTGAGTGGCCGTATGAACTCGGGCGACCGAAGGGCAACCCATCCAACCGAATGAATAGGGCCGACTAAAGTCCCATTCGCCCATTCATTCTGAGTAGCCGAATGGCCCATTCGGGGATCATCATCCGGCCTTATGAGGCTCATTCGGACTAGCTTCATTTGCTGAGCTATCTGCTTTGGTCGGAGTCCCTTCTCATTCGCATGATGACACTTGGTCAGTCATCTCATTCGCGGGGGCATCTTCAATCGACCAAGTTTGCATTCGGTCTAACAGTCATCACTCGGCCTTGTTTATTCGGAGGGTGTCACACCCCGAGCCAGCGGGGTTGGATCGGATTCCCCGTTGGGCGAAAGGTTCCCGGGGCGTGATATCGTGAGTGATAATCGGAATGATAAGATTGTTTACATTACACATGCTATATAAATGAGAAACTGCTAAAATAAAATAGAATTACAAAGTTAAATTACAGCACTTAAGTTTATAATTTAACAATGTAAATCTACTATCACATCATAAATCTTCTATCTTGTATCTACAGAAGATATACAAAATAAATCTGTGTAATGATGCTTCAAAATATGCAGGTCCAAAAGCTAGGTCCTCTATCTGGTAACCTAGTCCAAAAAGAAATAACCCTTCAGTTGACCTGTTCGTCACCTGAGAAGTCATGCAAAAATAAAGTCAACACATGGTTGGTGAGTTCATGTAATTTTATAAAAATGAGTTTGAATAACCCGAATGACAACCTTAACCTCACCATTAACCACCTATACCATCCAGTTCAGTATGCTTATATATAGGGCATATGTAGGGTCAAACTCACCGCCCGCCCAGCCACCGTCTCACCACATAGTAAACCACATGATATATTGTTCCTGGTGATAATTAAGCATTTCATTTCACTATTTTGATTCCATAACATATGATTCATAGAATTTGATTACCCTGAAAATGGTTACCTTGATCCCACGAAATGACAGCCTTAACCTCATCAACAACCACCTATGCTATTCAATCAAGTATGCTTATATATAGGGCATATGTAGGGGACAAGCCCAAGCCACCGTCCCACCACATACCGGACTACATAGCATATTGTTGTTAATGATAATTAAGCATTTCACTCCATTCACCTTCCATTTAGATTCTGATTTTCCACAAATAGATTTACCATTGATCTCTTGAGTTCACCATGTATTCATGATTTCCCAAAAGCACTTGTAGAAATATAACATTAAATGTTTAATTAAAACTAATAACTAAGCATTTAAATACAACTAAGACATGATGATTCGGCCTTATTTGACTCAATCAATTAGACATAATTGTTGGTGGTTGTCCAAGTTGTACCCTCTCACACGTGGCCCATATTTGGCATGACTCACAAGGAGTCTACCTGTGTGTGACGGGACTTTAATGATGCCCATATCAACTTGACCATCGGTCTACTGTACATGCCGGGACTTTACGGATATCATTTGATTCTTGATCGTCTATGATTATCTTGATTTTGTTTGATAGTTCACGTTATTGCCCATATAGCTTGACTACAAGAGTCTACTATTTATGCCGGGACTTTATGTGTGTTACACGTGGTCTTGATTTCTATACAACTGACATCCACCTTGACTCAAGCATTAATGATTTCTTTAGATTTTTAACGATTTCATTATTTCAATGATTCACACACAGTTCTGATGTCCTTGAGTCTCTTGATTTTGATCTTTAGAATTCCATGCTTTCACCATGATTATAGATTTATGAGTAGGATCCTTAGTTTACTGATCACACACTGGATTTGATTTCCATTGCTTTTGATCTTTCGTTTCAGTTCTTTTGATTCCACTTTGAATTTAGATTCTCGAATTTGAGCTTGATGGACTAAGGGTTTGTTTAGAGTTTAGAATTAAGGTATTACTCATAAGAGTAACTTAATTAACTTGTACGTTCTTTCTGCATATCAATTTCCTAGACAGGAGTCTAGGAGTATAAACAAGTATACATAATAAGCAATTCATAATAAGTAAAAGCATTTACGTAAAACAATTTAAATAAAACAGTTTACGCATGCTTCTCAGCCCCGCGTTTGAAAACAAAATGTTTAGAAATAGGGCAATGAACTCACCTGTGTTGCTGTGCAATTGATCTATCACAAAATGCGCGCTTGTTGTTGTAGCTTAGGTTTCTTCAGTTCTTGAGTTGTTTTAAAAGAGTTCGAATAGGGTAAGTATATGTATTAGTCGTCGTATCTAAGGTTTGGTTTCGGTGTGCAACTAAGTGTCCTATGTTACCAATGTGCTTCTAAGATTTCTTATAATTAGTCTAACTTAAATACCCATTCGTATCCCATATCCCACAGTTAATTATAACGGGTCTTAGTTAGTATGTTTTAATTAAGTTCTTTTTAAGTTAAAACTTTAATTTAGAAAATCAGTTAATTTAATATAACAAGTTCATAAACCATTTTCTTTTATCAAAATATCATTAACTTAGCTTAAATTAATCATTTAACATGTGATGGGCTTAGGTTAAGCCCATTGGGCCCATCTCGGCCCATTGCTAGTCTTTGGTAGTCCAATGATTATTAATCACTTTCTTTGAATAATCAAACATAGATAATTCAATCATCATGTTAATTATCCGTGTTAGGAATTTTCCTAAGATTAGTGTTAATAATTAAATGAATGCTACATCTTTTACTGCTTTGTTTTGATCCACATGAGCCCATATTAATTTTCCCTAAGTGTTAAATAATTTAGAAGCCCTTTATCATTACTTCCTGTCAAGGACACCCCTAGTTTGTCACCCCGTGCTTATTTCATTGCCCATTTGAAGTTTACACTAGTTAGATAAAACCCTAATATGATTTCCCATGCACACACCAGAAATTTTCCATTTTGTGCATGCACACAAACACACACCTTAATAGGATTATTTCCCATACATATGGCCCTAGAACCAGCATTCGTTTTTCGTTAATAAACATATTTAGTGTGCATGGGATCATCGAACCTATGGAAGTAGGTTCGGCTCGATCAAGATTCCAGCCCAACTCCTAGGTTCGTGGCTAGCTCAACAAGTTTTAAGGGATCTAAGGTCCGACTAGAATAAGCATCTCAGTGAGGTTCGCCTAGGGGGTAGGTTCATTCAAGGGGATGGTTTGCCGGACTCCTATGGTTCGGCTGACATGGTTTGTGGCTCCTACCTATCACTTGTTCGTCTCCCTTAGGGTTGTGACCATTAGGTTCGTGGCCTCACTGGTTCGCTGGTAGATTTTTTTACATACAGGTTTGGCTGGATATTATGTTGGTAGCACGTAGGTTCGTGAAGTCATAAGTTCGTAGCATGCAAAGGTTCGTGGGTGGAGGCAGGTTCGGCCGAAGATACGTTCGTGAACCTGGGTTCGGCGACCTGCACTCGTGACTACCACTATTCATCGTTTTCTTCATTGTCGTTACCTGTTACGACCCATTCCTAGAGCTCCCTAGACGTTCACAATGATTTATCTCAAAATTTCTAAGTGTTTATAATCAGTTAGACATCAATCCTTACAAGAGTCGTGACACACACAAAGAAAACCGAATATAAGCTCAAATTTACGTCAATTTCGTTGGATGAAAGCTTAAACTCCTTGTACTTTTTTTATCTACGTGAAGAGCTGATCGTTTTAGCACCAAGAATGCTTGAAATGGTCAAGTTTTGAGTGAAATCTTGTAGAGAGAAGGTTGACGTTCAATTTCTAGAGAGAGAGGGGGAGGTGGGAAACGAAAATGGGGAAAAAGTGTGAGGTTGGTGGTGGTTGTTGGTGACATAATGATCTCATTAAAGGCTTCAACTCACCCGGGTTCATTTGGTTCCGCTCCGTTACGCGTAAAATGTCGTTTCCTCGGAGATTTTCGTAACGAACAACTCGGTTTATAAATTAATATTTAAAAATTTAATTTAAGTGGTTATTCCTAGTAAATTAACTAATGTCTTTTGTTTTAATTTGAATTTCAGAAATATTAAATTTACAGTTTAAAATCGAATCATACGGTCGCCGCGCTTATTCGTTCAAATCGTCACTCGCACGAACACGACGATAACTATACTTTTCAATATTGTATTCTAATTATCAGATATTATTCAGAACGTTAAACTTCCAGATTTATTCGTACAGATCGTTACCTGTAAGAATAATCCGTCGATTTAGCATTCATGTACCAACATCCGTGTTGTTTTGTTCTGGAAAGCCTCACGTACGTTTATTCATAATAAAATCCTAACACATAATCCCATGATAGTTTTGTGATGCCAGATAATTATCTGACTGGTGAACCATGTTTTTCTGAATTCTGTTTCTCTGAAATGATTTCGAATTCACTGTTTGATAACACAAATGAAAACGATATATGATATGAACATGACATGAATTGAAATATGTATTGTTTGTACCTGATTACTGTTCATGTTACTATTGAGATCACTGTTCCGGTACGATTCCGGCACTGATGTTACAGAGGGTGCATCAGCCGGCCTAACCTCATTCGGTCACAAGGTTTAGCTTGAAAATAAACACTTTAAAACCAACTACATTATAACCCCATGCGTGGTTATGGGAATTACAAATATACTACAAAGGTGATGGGGATTTTGGTTAAACAAAACATACAATACCTAAAACCATAAGATACTACAAAGGTTATGACATGGTTATGTTAATAATAAAATAACTACCATATTTATTACATAAAGTGTTAAAGGGTTAGGATTCAAAAAATCGTACTCACCTTAACACGACTAAAGGAATGATAAGTCTTTCAAGTGAACCACAATTGGAGGTAAGACAACAAAGACCTACAAGTGTTAGCCAACTTTAGGGCTAACATACGCACACACACACACACACCTACACTTATAACTTATACTTATAAGTTGCAACATCGTGAAATCAATACAGGGTCGTGAAAACAATATCAAGAACAACAACGAGCGCGTGCATTTCTTGTATTACTTAGTCAACCACTTCAACTACAAGGTGAATTCATACACCCTTTTCTAATCTTAACTGATTTCAAATCTCGGGGCTGAGGAACATGCTAATTCTTTTAAACACTTAAAAGTTTAGTACAACATACTGATTTTACTATGATTTAGATAATATTGTTTATCATTATTATCGCTTATCATTGTGTGAATGCTTGCATAATCATAACATAACTAAGATATCTAGGATGAAACATGACAATATAGCTTCATGAATCATCAACACAGTAAAATAATACTAGTTGTAAGATTATATCTTACAACATCTTATTATTCTTACATGGATGAACAAGGGAATAATCAAGTAGACAACACACTGACAAAGACAACAACTAACAAGAATGATATGATGATAACATCATTTCACTATATCATTCACCACCGGAGTTAGCTAAGTGTAATAAGACAAGTTCTTATAACACGATGCTTACAACTCGATGAAGGCTATGGGATAACGTAAGACAAATACTAAGGAGAACAAGAATGATGATCATGTCCACATGACTTCATGACATCATTCACCACCTGAGTTAACTAGGTGTAGTAGGACTAGCTCTTACAACACGGTAGTACAACTGGGTGAAGACTACGGGATAACAAGAATGATAAACATGATAACGTAACTTCATGATAACAACATCATTCACACATTACTAACTTCGTGTATTAAGGCAATTTCTTATCACACTTTGTTAAAGACTACGAGAAGACATAACAACAAGAACACATAACAAATTGATAACTATTAAACTGTCTGTATTATATCACAACAATCATGTGCCATGTATTCAAGTTCAATTGTAAGTCCCTCATCAACGAATCATTTACCAGTTAATTTAGTGGGGTCTAAACCGACGAAAACGTGGTGGTATCATAGGTTTGACAAACCTTCGACAAGTGAAGTCGGTACGTTGATCATATTGTTATAATTGGCCGGTAACGTATGACCGGTGACAGGGCGACATCAGTCAGGTTTGGTAAACGACACATGGTGATATTAATCTACAGTAACTAGTTGTAATTAATCCTTCGATTCTATTGACTAGTAGACTGAGGATTTGATTTTCTCTCATGTTACATTACTGGTGATAGTTTTGGTGAAGGCTTTGAGAACACAAATGTGATAGAGGTAAATCGGATGCATTGCGATCTGATTACGTGAGGATCTCAATGGATTCCTTTTAGGCTCTATGCTTTCCAAGGTGAATTCAATATCATTAGGTTAACTATCAGTCAGGTTTGGTAAACGACACATGGTGATATTAATCTACAGTAACTAGTTGTAATTAATCCTTCGATTCTATTGACTAGTAGACTGAGGATTTGATTTTCTCTCATGTCACATTACTGGTGATAGTTTTGGTGAAGGCTTTGAGAACACAAATGTGATAGAGGTAAATCGGATGCATTGTGATCTGATTACGTGAGGATCTCAATGGATTCCTTTTAGGCTCTATGCTTTCCAAGGTGAATTCAATATCATTAGGTTAACTATCGCTTCTTTTATTAGTAGTGAAATACAGTTAACCCCACAAGCGAGAGAATAATAACTAGGATATGACTAATAAATCTATTTTCCTTAAAACATTGAGGGTTCATCAACACTTCGGTCTTGATATCTTTAAACCCTCATATCCTATTATTCTACATATAATGCACCGGATGATGAACATAAACTATTGGGTGAATATCAAATGGGTTGAACACATGTGAGATGGAAATGGGTATCTATAGTTGTATTGCAAGTTGTGTTGAATTCTTTTTAGTATGTGGTGGGATGGTGTCTGGGTGGGTTGTAGGCTCGACCCTTTCGTATGCCTTATATATAAGCATAGTTGATGGGATGAAATACTACTTTTAAATATAACTATGGAGAGGCCATTGCGTGAGACGGATGAATCAAACAATAACAAGACTCGTGTATGACTTTGTGATTGTGAATGTGAACAAATTAATGGTTTTCAATTACTAAACTTATGAACTCACCAACCTAGTGTTGACTTTGTTTAAATGCATGTTTTCTCAGGTGACGAACAAGTTTAGTCACCAACATTCAAGAATTAAACTAGTGGACTTTTAGAAGACCTGGCTTCATTTTGTGTTAAGCATATTTTGAATGACAAAACAGTGAATCATCTTTTGTAGATCTTGTACAGTTACAAGATAGAAACTAAATGATTCTTTTGGATAGATTTACTTAGTTAAATTATGAACAAACATTGTAATTTCACTTTGTAATTTTGTATCAATGTCATGTTAGCATTTCTCATTTATATATCATGTGCTCCGTAAACAATCTGATCATTTTGATTGTCAAACAATATCGCGTCCCGAGAACCTTCCGCCCGACAGGAATGTCGATCCAGCCCGCCAGTCGGGGTGTGACAGTAACATAGGACACATAGTTGCACACCGAGACCAAAACCCTAGATTCGTCTATTATAAATACTTATAGTATTCGAATTCTCTTAAAACAACTCAGATATTGAAGACACTTAATCTACAAGTAAAGAGCGCGCATTTTGTTGAACCATTACATAGCAACACAGGTGAGTTCATTGCCCGTTTTCTAAACATTTTTTACAAATGTGGGGCTGAGAAGCATGCGTAAATTATTTTCTTAAAATATGTTTTACGTAAATGATTTTATTTCTTGTATGTTTTATACACATAAATGTACCCTAGACTCCTGTCTAGGTAAACTATACACAAGTTATTTAATGAATTAATTAATTACTCTTTATGAGTAAGACATAAATTCTAAAACAAACAACTATTATATCAAAGCTCTAATTCAAGGAATCTGAATTCAGTGTGTGTTCAAGAAAACTAAAGATCAAATCTGAATAGTCTAATTTCAGTATGTGTTCAAGAAAACTAAGGATAAAATTCAAAGATTCTAAACTCAGTGTTGTAGCCATGGAAGTCTAAGGATCAAAATCAAGAAAATTATACCGTGTGTTAATCAAAGAGGTGTTAAACTCAATAATGAACAATTCAAGGTGGATGTCAGTTGTATGTAGATCGAGGCCACATGATAACACACGGAAAGTCCCGGCATAAATAGTAGACTATTATAGTCACGCAACATAGGCATAAATAAAATAATCAAACGAATTCAAGCGAACAGTGGTGATAATAAATCAAAGGATATCCTAAAGTCCCAACATTTACAGTAGACCTGAAGGTCAAGCTGATATGGGCACCTCATGAAAGTCCCGACACATACGGGTAGACTCATTTGGGTCAAGCCTGATATGGGCCATGTGTGAGATGATACAAACTGGACACCACCAACAACTAAGACTAATTCATTGAGTCAAATAAGGCCCAATCATCATGTCTTAGTTTTATTTAAATGATTAATTATTCATTTAATTAGGCATTTAATATCATGTTTCTATGAATGCTATGGTTGATCATGAATACGTGATGAAATCAAGAAATTGGTAGAATTTAAATTTGTGGAACTCAAAATCTAATATGACGATGGTATGAAATGAAACGCTTAATTATCATTAACAACAATATACTATGTGGTTCGATATGTGGTGGGATTTCGGCTGGGGCTTGCTCCCCTACGTATGCCTTATATGTAAACATATTTGATTGGATAGCATAGGTGGTTGTTGGTGAGGTTAAGGTTGTCATTTCGGGTGTTCAAGGGTAATCATTTTCAGACAGTTCAGGTATATGAGTCAGTGTATGGAATGAAATGCTTATTTATCATTAATAACAATATACTATGTGGTTCGATATGTGGTGGGATGTTGGCTGGGGCTTGTTCCCCTACGTATGCCCTATATATAAGTGTATTTGGCCGTATAGTATAGTTGGCTGTTAGTCAGGATAAGGTTATCATTTCGTAAGGTCAGTTTAAAAAATTTTTTAGGTTATTCAAATGTTGTGAATCAAAGGTAGGGGATGAAACGCTTAACTATCACTGACAACAATATACTATGTGGTTCGGTATGTGGTGGGATATCGGCTGAGGCTTGTTCCCCTACGTATGCGCTATATATAAACATACTTGGTTGGATAGTATAGGTGGTTGCTGGTGAGATTAAGGTTGTCATTCGGACGGATTTATTCAAAGTTATCTTTAAACAAAACTATATGAACTCACCAACCATGTGCTGACTTTATTTTTGCGTGACTTCTCAGGTGACGAACAGGTTAACTAGGAAGTCCGTGTTTTTGACTAGGTTGCCTAGATATCGGACCCCGCATTTTGGATTTGCATGTCTTGAGCATCATCTTACATATTAGTTGGTACATCTTGTGTAGACACGAGATGGAAGTGTTATGATGTTATTAGTAGTAGTTTACATTGTTCAATTATGAACAAATCTGATGTAATTTAACTTTATTTAGTATTTTCTCATTATATATCTCATGTGCAATGTAAAAAATCTGATCATCATGATTATCATTTCCGATATCGTGCCCCAAGGCCTTTCCGTCCGACGGGACACACGATCCAGCCCGCCGGCTCGGGGTGTGATAGGTTGGTATTAGAGCCATGGTTATAGAGAAATATAGGTCATATTAAACAAACGGTTTGGCCTAGACTATAACCTAGGGACACTTCATGTAGAGAAAACTAAGGTTAGGAACTTATGTGCATATGTCTTTTAGCATTCAATCACGATTACTAACTGAGGTCTTATGGTAGTAAACAGAATGCCGCCAAAAAGACAACTATTCCTCCATCTCCTCCTCATGAGGTGGACCCGGCAACTGCTGCAATTGCTTCCTTGAATACTGACCAGTTAGTTGCTGTTATTCCCGACCCTGTCACGCAGGTCATGGACAGTGATGAGAACGCCAGACGTTACCTGAAGACAGTCATAGGAACTGAAGGACTGGTGCAAGGAGAAGCGAGCAAGAAGTCCAGGCGGTGTCGTGCCAAGAACCCAATAGGCCCTGTGATCTACACAGAGGCTGTCACACCCCCAATTTCCAACTAACGGAATCATACCGTTTGGGAACGTGACAAACCAGGATCTCAGATCATTAGACATAGCGAAGACCTCTATATGAATTTCAAAACATACTTTGGTCTTTAAAACATAACATCAGAGTTTTCAAAAGTTGCGGAAGCGTTTAAAAACCAATAACAGTTGTAATATGTAAATTACAAAACAAAATCCTCAAATGTTCAAATTCAAATATCCAAAATGTTTAAAATGCATGCGACTCTATCTCCTAGTCCATGCCAGCTTTAATGCGCGCCTTAGCGTCCTGAGAAAACATGTAAATCAAGTCAACACAAAGGTTGGTGCATAACACAGGTTTTAAGCATTCATAATGTTCAAAACAGCATTTTGAATATCAAGTTTGTAGATAACATAATCACACATGCACAGTCATGATAGCTAGTCATATAAACTATTTACATAAGTGGTCGACACCGAAGTTGACGAATTGCCATGCTATAGCATGTTTTTGCCTTGCCACTATTGTCTAGCACAACAATAGTAAAATGTGTTTGGTCAGTCAAACACCTGCGTAGATCCCATCTACCAGGTGAGGTTTGTCAAACCTAATAGATCTATTTCCAACTACCACGCTTTGCGTTACAGCAAACTAAACAGTTTGAGGTGTGTAAGGACTTTCAATTGCTATGTTGTCACATAATGTAAACAGCTAATTCATGCAAGTGATATGTATCTAAAAAGAGTTTGTTGCACATATTTTCTCCCCCAAAACAGTTTAAAATAAGAAAGGGGCCGTGTACGCACCTTTGGTTTTAGCAGAATGATCACACACTAAAAGCTCGTGTAGGAAATCCTCCTACGAAGAATCTGTGTTTAAACAATAACCTAGTGTTATTCGAAATGTCGTTTTGTGCTTGAAATCACATACGTGTCAACACACGTAAGTTAAAGTGTCAGAAATGTGCATACGTAAATACGCGTGACTTTGAAATCTTTTAAATAAAATCATATTTGATTTTATTTAAATAATCGTAATCATACGCGATTTCGTTTTCGGATTAAAATACCATTTTTATCATTCCAGTTGGTTCGGGATGAAATTCTGGTTCTAACACAATTCGAATGGGTTAAAACGGAGTTCGTACGCGAAAGTTATGAAAACAAATACTAAAATGGTTTTAATTTTCAAAAATCCGGCCAGGTCAGGGTTCGAACCCGCGACCTATCAGCCCACACACTCAGCCACAACCAGTTGATCTATCACCGCATTTGTTATTAGATTCAATCCCAATTTCTTTTAAACACTCATGGGGCGGCTCCCCTTTTCCTTATACACTCAAGCCCAAATACTTCCCAATTAACTCTAATCGAAGTCCAATTCGAACCCAATCAAGGCTGAAACCTTAGGGATTATGTTCCTGGGATTCAACCGACCATGCAGGTGTGTTTAATTCGAAAATAAACTGCTCTAACCCATTTAATCGAATGTATAAACGTCCGAACGTGAGTTTATCTATTCTCAATTCAAATCGATCAATTTCGTGATCAATTGTTCTGGGATTTATAGGGTTTCTCTTAAACAGACAATTTCGAGGCTCCTATTACAGTTTAATTTAAGTATAAAACTCAACTATATCTAAATCCCCAATTCATTTTGTTCTTAGAATCACTAAAACTTGATCATACACGATTCCTTATAATTTTATGAAATTGATCTACGAGTTCTATTAATCGACATGTTCTGAAACTATAGGTACCATTGAATTGAATTCTTAACTTCAATCTCTCGAAAACCCCCAAATAGGTTTATGAGGTAAAACCTAGAATTCGAAATCATTAAATTCATGTTTGCATCATGAAATTGATATACCAGTTAGCATATTCGGAAGTCTCTGAAACTATCTATGCATATTAATTTAATTAAAAACTTCATTTAACACGAAACCCCCAATTCGATATTTTCAAGAACCCTAGAATTACAAACCATATGATTCGATGTTTAATCACGAATTGGTCATATGTATTAGCTTAGTCGACCCTTTTAGAAGGTTTAGGATCAATTACTAACCTGTTTTGATATCCAAATTGAGTAAATCAATTTTAGCTTAAGTTTCGGCCGCTCCACAATCGGTTTCTTCAATCTGGAATTCTTGAAATCAAATTCTTGTTTGCAGGAGCTTCTAAGGTCGCCGAATGATAGATTTGAATGCTCAATTTGAAGTATTGAAATCAAATGATGTGACTTCTAATATAACCCTTCACGGTTTCGACTTTTAAACGTAATGGGAGTTTAATTCGATCATAAATCCACTTATTAACGTATAATTTCTGTTAATGATCCATAATATAAGTTGATTGAAAAGTTTATTCAATCAATTTCAATGTAATAACCCAAATTCGAATTTTTCCCACACTTACCTACACGAATTTTGACTTTTATAAGTCAAAATCACTCTTATCATCACTTATAGGCTAATCCTTGAATTTAAACACTTAGAATCTGATTTTTAATACTTCTTAATCCTTATAGACTATCTGGATCAATAATATAACATTTTGATTAACAAAGTTAAATCAAAAACCCCGAATTGTCACTAATCGGTTCCTTTAACTCAGTGTTGGGCTAAATTAACCTAATTGGGCCTCATAACTATAACTGGGCCTATCTTGGGCCTCATTGGGCCTACCTAGATCTCAATGGGCCTACTCTTGCCTTATTGGGCCCACCTTGGCTTCTTGGGCCTACATTTGTCTTATTGGGTCTTCATAAACTTCATTGAGCCTGATTTGTCTTGTTGGGCCTTCCTTGACCTTACTGGGTCTTCTTTGGCTTTACTGGGATTTCTTTGACCTTATTGGGCCTTCATTGGCCTTATTGGGCCTTCATTGGCCTTATTGGGCCTTCATTGGCCTTATTGGGCCTACGAGGGTTAACGAGGTTAACTCGAAAAGTCGGATTGTCACAGAGGCCGTTCCACTTCGCCAAATGGCGGTCACTCCGAAGCTAGAGGTTCATGAGCACTATGTTTGAAAAACCTTTCCCTACACTAACTGCCAGTATCACCACTGTGCTGAAATCCCATGCCGACAATGCACCCGTTGTGGTAAGATGGACCATTGGATTCATCAATGTATATCTACGATGGAATTGATATTATATAGAATGTTGGGAAGCTCCTTTTATGTGCGAAGTGCGGTTTTCACCATGCCAAGAAACTGTGCAAACACTGCAAAAACTGCGGGAGGAAGGGACACTGGAGTCGTGATTGCAATAATCCCCCAACTCATAATCAGAACCCTGGTACCACTACACATCCTTTTCCCTGACACAGCAAGGATTGTTATGTGTGCGGAACATCCGACCACTTTGCACGGAACGGCCCCGTGAGGGTATCTTTATCAGATCCTTCGCTTCCCAAGGAACTGTTTACTTTATCAATTTCTGATGCACGTTTGGAGTGGCATGACTCCATAGTATGCATCTTTCAACTTGTTACGTTAAATTATTCGTTGGTGTGTTAATTAGAAATACGTATCATGTTGTAGTTTCAGAAACAATAAATCTAAGGTAACTGTAACCAAACTCGGTGCCAATTAGATGATAGGAATAGTAAGTTAAGAAAACCTTAGGCTGAATAAGTATCAAGTAAATAAATAAAAATAGGATGATTCTTAATTACAGTTTAACTACGGTAGTTATGTAACAACCGGTTTTTAATAATGAATGTATTGGGAATAATCGTTAATTAAACGATTGTGGTGGTTGTGATTTAAAAATAATTAAGAATTACGTCATTAATGGCAAGAGCACATGTGATCGTTCTAGAGATCCATAATGATTTAGCAATTTTGGTTATTAGAGGTTGATAGTATGCGAGAAATGATGAACGTGGGCGAAAACCGTGCGCGAAACGGAGTTACGGATTGTCCGGAATCGCGAAAAGAAGTTAAAAATTAAAAAAATTGCTGAAAACTCCCTGGGGCGGTACGCCCTACGCCAAACGCTGGGCTGGGGCGGTACGCCCCACGTCATATGTCGGCTAAAATGGTTTTAAAAGACCAGATCGCAATTTTTACGCAATTTATTCTTCTTCTCGACCTGTTCGTGACTCCAAACGCAGAACCACCATTCCTAAGCCTAAAAACTCCATTTCAAAGGCTTTTAATCATCCAGATCGCGCATAGGATCGTGTTTTCAAGTCCCGATCGTTGATTTAACCGTAGAAATCTGTCAGAACAGGTAACGGTTCATTTTATCCTACTAGTTTAATATTGTGTGGATTAAATCTAGTTTTGATTATAATACTATGATTATGGGTATTGATTATTGCCTAGTTGATAACTAGGGATTGTTAGAAACGAAGAACTTGAGATTTTAACGGTGAAATCTTCGTTTTGAAGCCGGGATAATGTCCGGTTGTTATGAAACCCATATCATGGTGTGATAACTAGCAGGATGGGTTGAATATGATTTTAAATAAATTATGGATTATAATCCATAGATTAAATGATGATTTTGATGAATTGATGTTACCATTATCAATAGTTTTGATCTTAAAATAAAAATTGAATAATAAATATAATTAAAGATCGTAACTAATATAATGAACATCAATTATTTGATAAATTGCCCGGGGAGGCATGAAATATGAATAATTGTGATAATTGACTAAAACTTGCTAAACGTAGTAAGATAGAGTCAATTATGTGATAAATTGACTTTGAGGAAGTCAAATCAGTCAAGTGTGTTAAACTTGATTGTATGTGCTATACGTGTTGAAACTAGTTGTATATATGTATTTTGCAACTAGGTGGTGGTAGTGGAAGTCAAACCACTAGTCATAGAGCAGGAAAGGAGCCTGCAATTGCTAATCTCTTATCTGATTAAGGTAAGTAATCCCACAACTATGACATCACATAATAAATATTGAATTTTGTTGTTGAATGAATTATATATGACTCCACAATGGTGGATAGACAGAGGTGCTGTCAATTGTCTTAGATGGAAGTACCGGTGGGTGAACATCTTAAGACTTGAATTATATATGACTCCACAATGGTGGATAGATAGAGGTGCTGTCAATTGTCTTAGATGGAAGTACCGGTGGGTGAACATCTTAAGACTTGAATTATATATGACTCCACAATGGTGGATAGACAGAGGTACTGTCAATTGTCTTAGATGGAAGTACCGGTGGGTGAACATCTTAAGACTTGAATTATTTATGACTCCACAATGGTGGATAGCCAGAGGTGCTGGCAATTGGCTATGGTGGAAGCACAGGAATGTGAACCCCATAGTGTAATATTGGTTAAACTATTGTGAGCAGTAGTTGATGATTGGTAATGTGATATTTTATATTGTGAGAGTCAATTCGAATAGAAATGACTCAGTTTGAATGTTGATTGTGAAAAATGTATTTTACATTTTATTGTTGAGAAACCATTGAGGTTTACTTACTTAGTTCTTATGAACTAATGGGAATTATTGTGTGATGTTTGTAGGTCAAAAATGACGTACACGGCTGTAAGGATCGAGGTGGAGCAGGAATCGAACAAACAAACCTTATTGCAAACGTTTGAAATTTGGTTTAAACTTATGTAAATAAGTATTGTAAAATGTGTGACACGTTTACGTTTGCGTTATACTTTGTTTAATATTATTAAATAAAGAAGGTCAAACAAGGTTTTAGAAATGAAAAATTTGCTGGGACCAACTCTGATATTATTTAAAAATATTGTATAGTAACCGGGGGTTACAAAGCTGGTATCAGAGCATTGGTTTGAGGGATTCAAGTGTTAGAAATACACTTGAACTCAAATCTTATGCTCTTGATATGTGATTAAACGTTTGATTCCAGCCTCGATCATTAAGCCGGAGGTATGAGGTCAGTATTTATGTATTGAATTGTATATGTACACATTGTTGTGTGTATAAATTGTGTGAACCGAACTTCTGTATTATGAAATGAAATGATGAAGTTAAGGGCCCGAGTGTGTGATAAACATGTTATTATGCCTGGCCAGTATAATGAAATGTTTAGGACATAATTGTTTCCTTAATTAAGTCAGATCGTATCATGATTTTGAATATTAGGTAAGGAGATTATGTACTATATAAGTACAAGATTATTAAATATTGTGAATATATGAAACTGACTGTCTGATTATATGATTTCAGCCACGAATGGCTGAGGAACATACATCTGGTGTAAATAGCAGTGAGAAGGTGGAACTTACTGAAATTCAAATAATGGTGAAGGAAGAGGTGGCAAAGGCTTTTGAAGTTGCTTTGCCCACATATATTGATGAAATTAAGTCTTCCTTAAAAGAGTTCCTTCATCAAGAGTTGTCTGAATTTGAAACTGGAGTGGAGATGATACAATCTTCTAAGACAACTACTTTTAAAGAATTTATGGCTTGTAAGCCAGCTGAGTTTAAAGGGGAGGTAGATCCCTTGATTAGCCAGCGTTGGATATCTGATATTGAAAGTACGTTTGAAACTAGTCATTGTGACCCGACTGATGAGGTCAAGTTTGCTGGTAATCAGTTGAAAGATCGTGCCAAAGATTGGTGGGAATTGTTGAGGAAGGAAAAAGGCAGAGATGGAATAAAAGGGCTGACGTGGGCCCAGTTTAAAGAACTTTTCTTGAAGCGGTTTTGTCCTCAAGCCGCTATTGATCGGATTACTGAGGAGTTTCTGCATCTACAGCAGAAAGATGAAAGTGTTGATACCATCACTGCAATTTTCTTCGACAAGGCTAAATTTTGTCCAGACCTCCTTCAAACTGAAAGGATGTGGATAAATCTGTATCATACAATGTTGAACACGAAGTACCGGGAATTTCTCACGCCTTCTAAGTGTGAGACACTTAATGAGTTGATAAATTGTGCCCGGGAACGGGAATTGGAATTGAAACGACAAGAAGATCGCGGAGATAAACGAAAGGCTGAAACAGAAACAGGTTCGTCTAAAAAGGCAAAGT
Source organism: Mikania micrantha (assembly GCA_009363875.1). NCBI lineage: Eukaryota > Viridiplantae > Streptophyta > Magnoliopsida > Asterales > Asteraceae > Mikania > Mikania micrantha. The sequence goes on along the minus strand of CM018680.1, from coordinate 49,474,152 downwards.
TTGCCAAATCGTTTAAAAAGCCCGTTTTTACTAAAACTTGTCCCAATTGTGGGAGGATGCACGCGGGGGAATGTCGTGCTAGGCCTGTTGTCTGTTACAAATGTGGGAAGCCGGGACATTTGGCAACCCAGTGTATGAGCTCTCCTAGTATGTGCTATCATTGTTATAAGCCAGGACACAGGAGGAGTGAGTGCCCTGAACTTAAGAGGGCAGCACCGATTAGTGATGATAGCCGATCGTTCAAATCTCAAAGCTCTGGAAAGAAACCTGAAGCGCCCAAACCAAAAGGGAGAGCTTTCCAGATTTCTGCAGAGGAGGCTAAAGTCACGTCTGATGTAGTGACAGGTACTTTCTCTGTTAATTCAATACCTGCTTATGTGTTATTTGATTCTGGAGCCAATCGATCTTTTGTGTCTATAAAATTTGTGCATCATCCATCTTTTGTCTTAGAAAAGTTACCTATACCGTTAGAAGTAGAGGTTGCTGATTCTAAAAGTTTTCGTGTGTTTGATATTTATCGAAACTGTAAGCTTACAATCGATAACGAGGATTATGTTGTTGATTTGATACCTGTGGTATTGGGGGAGTTTGATGTTGTTATTGGAATGGATTGGCTATCTTCTTATAAAGCCAATATTCTTTGCAACCGCACAGTCATACAATTGATAACCCCTAGTGGTTATGAATTATCCATTCAAGGAGAAAAATGTGGAGGGGTTGTTTTGTGTTCTTTGATCAAAGCCATGAAGTATATGAATCATGGGGGCCAATCCTTCTTAGCTTATGTTATTAATGCTGAGAAACCAGTAAAGGAATTGGAGGATGTCCAGATTGTTAGGGATTTTCCTGATGTTTTTCCGGATGATTTACCGGGAATCCCCTCTGATAGAGATGTTGGGTTTAGAATTGATCTTATTCCAGGGGCCAAGCCTATAGCAAAAGCTCCTTATCGTTTAGCACCGTCTGAATTGCAAGAGTTGATGACTCAATTGCAGGATCTTCTCGATAAAGGTTTTATTCATCCAAGCATCTCGCCTTGGGGTGCTCTTGTTCTTTTTGTTAAAAAGAAGGATGGGAGTTTTCGCATGTGTATTGATTATCGAGAGCTTAATAAAGTGACGGTGAAAAACAAATATCCTTTGCCTCGGATCGATGATCTTTTTGATCAGTTACAAGGGGCTTCTTGGTTCTCTAAATATGATCTTACGTCGGGTTATCACCAAATTAAAGTTAGGGAAGAAGATATTCCTAAAACAGCGTTTCGAACCCGATATGGTCATTACGAATTTCTTGTCATGTCTTTTGGGCTGACTAATGCACCGGCTGCATTCATGGACGTGATGAATCGGGTGTGTCGTCCCATGTTGGATCGATCTGTTATCGTTTTTATTGATGATATTCTTGTTTATTCCAAAAATGAAGGTGATCACGCTTGTCACTTACGGGAGGTACTTGAAACTCTCCGTAGAGAGAAGTTATATGCCAAATTTTCTAAATGCGCCTTTTGGCTGCATGAAGTCCAATTTCTTGGACATGTGATAAATGCAGATGGAATTCTTGTTGATCCTTCTAAAATTCAAGCGGTGACCAATTGGAGTCTACCCAAAAGTCCAACTGACGTCAGAAGTTTTCTTGGCTTAGCTGGTTATTATCGTAGATTCATTCAAGACTTTGCCAAGATTGCTTCATCTTTAACTAAACTTACAAGAAAAGATGTTAAGTTTGTGTGGGGTGATGATCAAGAGAAAGCATTTCAATAGTTAAAGTCAAAATTAACTCAGGCACCAGTATTAACGTTACCAGATGGCCCTGATGATTTTGTGGTATATTCGGATGCTTCTTATCTTGGTCTGGGTTGTGTTCTTATGCAACGAGGCAAAGTGATTGCTTATGCCTCAAGACAACTGAAAACCCATGAAATCAATTATCCTATTCATGATTTAGAACTTGCAGCAGTCGTATTTGCCTTAAAAATTTGGAGGCATTATTTGTACGGTGTAAAGTGTACCATTTACACTGATCATAAGAGCTTGAAATATTTCTTCACTCAGAAGGAATTGAATATGAGGCAAAGACGATGGCTGGAATTACTCAAGGACTATGATTGTGAAATCCTTTATCATCCTGGTAAAGCGAATGTGGTGGCGGATGCCTTGAGTAGAAAAGAAGAATATGAACCAATCAAGGTGAAAGCTATGCAGCTTGTGATTACTTCAGGGCTAATTGAGCAGATCAAGGAAGCCCAGTCTGAAGCCTTGAAGGAAGAAAATTGGAAACGTGACAGGATTAAAGGGCAAGCTCATAATCTTGATGAAGATAGTCGTAGTTTAAAGACTAGGTGGGGTCGAGTGTGGATACCTCCCACTTGTCCACTTAAGTCTGCATTGTTGGAAGAAGCGAACAAGTCGAAGTACTCAATTCATCCTGGGGCTACTAAAATGTATCGTGACCTTCGGGTGAACTATTGGTGGCCAGGTATGAAAAGGGATGTGGTTAAACATGTGTCGAAATGTTTGACTTGTATGCAGGTAAAAGCAGAGCACCAGAAACCTTATGGTAAGTTGCAACCATTGGAAATCCCAATGTGGAAATGGGAACATATCACAATGGACTTAATTACTAAACTTCCTAGAACAAGGAAGGGATGTGATACGATTTGGGTCATTGTGGATAGGTTGACTAAGAGTGCTCATTTCTTGCCCATTCGTGAGACCTATTCTTCTGATAAAATGGCAGAGATATATGTACGAGAAATTGTGTCTCGTCATGGTGTGCCTGTAACCATTATCTCTGATCGAGATACTCAATTTACTTCTCGATTTTGGAGAAATTTTCAAGAAGAATTAGGAACAAAACTGTTGTTGAGCACGGCATATCATCCTCAGACTGATGGACAAAGTGAAAGAACCATTCAGACCTTGGAGGATATGTTACGAGCGTGCATTATTGATTTTGGAGGTAGTTGGGATGATTACTTACCTTTGGCAGAGTTCTCGTATAATAATAGTTATCATTCCAGTATTGGAATGCCTCCGTATGAGATGCTCTATGGGAGGAAGTGTCGAACTCCCGTTTGTTGGGGAGAGGTGGGGCAACGTGAACTTGCGCATAAAAAGGTAGTGAAAGCTACCAATGAACGGATAGATCAGATACGTGCCCATCTGAAGGCGGCTCAAGACCGTCAGAAATCATACGCTGATAAGCGTAGAAGGCCCATTGAATTCCAGGTAGGAGATTTTGTGTTGTTAAAAGTATCACCGTGGAAAGGTGTTATACGTTTTCGTAAGCGAGGAAAATTAAGTCCACGCTTTATTGGACCATTTAAAATCATAGCTCGTGTTGGTGAAGTTGCTTATCGCCTAGAGCTACCTGAAGAGTTAAGTGGAATACATAACACGTTCCACGTTTCTTACTTACGAAAATGTTTAGCAGATGAATCTGCGTACGTACCACTGGAAGACATTGAAATTGATGACAAGTTGAATTATGTGGAAAAGCCAGTGGCAATACTTGACCGAAAAGTCAAGCAACTTAGAAATAAATCATTGAGCCAGGTGAATGTTCAGTGGAAAAATAGAACCGGTTCTGAAGTTACGTGGGAATCAGAAAATGAAATGAGAAAGTATTATCCTTTCCTTTTTGAGGTTTAATCGGTTTCGGGGACGAAACCTTTGTAAGGAGGGGAGATTTATAACAACCGGTTTTTAATAATGAATGTATTGGGAATAATCGTTAATTAAACGATTGTGGTGGTTGTGATTTAAAAATAATTAAGAATTACGTCATTAATGGCAAGAGCACATGTGATCGTTCTAGAGATCCATAATGATTTAGCAATTTTGGTTATTAGAGGTTGATAGTATGCGAGAAATGATGAACGTGGGCGAAAACCGTGCGCGAAACGGAGTTGCGGATTGTCCGGAATCGCGAAAAGAAGTTAAAAATTAAAAAAATTGCTGAAAACTCCCTGGGGCGGTACGCCCCACGCCAAACGCTGGGCTGGGGCGGTACGCCCCACGTCATATGTCGGCTAAAATGGTTTTAAAAGATCAGATCGCAATTTTTACGCAATTTATTCTTCTTCTCTACCTGTTCGTGACTCCAAACGCAGAACCACCATTCCTAAGCCTAAAAACTCCATTTCAAAGGCTTTTAATCATCCAGATCGCGCATAGGATCGTGTTTTCAAGTCCCGATCGTTGATTTAACCGTAGAAATCTGTCAGAACAGGTAACGATTCATTTTATCCTACTAGTTTAATATTGTGTGGATTAAATCTAGTTTTGATTATAATACTATGATTATGGGTATTGATTATTGCCTAGTTGATAACTAGGGATTGTTAGAAACGAAGAACTTGAAATTTTGACGGTGAAATCTTCGTTTTGAAGCCGGGATAATGTCCGGTTGTTATGAAACCCATATCATGGTGTGATAACTAGCAGGATGGGTTGAATATGATTTTAAATAAATTATGGATTATAATCCATAGATTAAATGATGATTTTGATGAATTGATGTTACCATTATCAATAGTTTTGATCTTAAAATAAAAATTGAATAATAAATATAATTAAAGATCGTAACTAATATAATGAACATCAATTATTTGATAAATTGCTCGGGGAGGCATGAAATATGAATAATTGTGATAATTGACTAAAACTTGCTAAACGTAGTAAGATAGAGTCAATTATGTGATAAATTGACTTTGAGGAAGTCAAATCAGTCAAGTGTGTTAAACTTGATTGTATGTGCTATACGTGTTGAAACTAGTTGTATATATGTATTTTGCAACTAGGTGGTGGTAGTGGAAGTCAAACCACTAGTCATAGAGCAGGAAAGGAGCCTGCAATTGCTAATCTCTTATCTGATTAAGGTAAGTAATCCCACAACTATGACATCACATAATAAATATTGAATTTTGTTGTTGAATGAATTATATATGACTCCACAATGGTGGATAGACAGAGGTGCTGTCAATTGTCTTAGATGGAAGTACCGGTGGGTGAACATCTTAAGACTTGAATTATATATGACTCCACAATGGTGGATAGACAGAGGTGCTGTCAATTGTCTTAGATGGAAGTACCGGTGGGTGAACATCTTAAGACTTGAATTATATATGACTCCACAATGGTGGATAGACAGAGGTACTGTCAATTGTCTTAGATGGAAGTACCGGTGGGTGAACATCTTAAGACTTGAATTATTTATGACTCCACAATGGTGGATAGCCAGAGGTGCTGGAAATTGGCTATGGTGGAAGCACAGGAATGTGAACCCCATAGTGTAATATTGGTTAAACTATTGTGAGTAGTAGTTGATGATTGGTAATGTGATATTTTATATTGTGAGAGTCAATTCGAATAGAAATGACTCAGTTTGAATGTTGATTGTGAAAAATGTATTTTACATTTTATTGTTGAGAAACCATTGAGGTTTACTTACTTAGTTCTTATGAACTAATGGGAATTATTGTGTGATGTTTGTAGGTCAAAAATGACGTACACGGCTGTAAGGATCGAGGTGGAGCAGGAATCGAACAAACAAACCTTGTTGCAAACGTTTGAAATTTGGTTTAAACTTACTTATGTAAATAAGTATTGTAAAATGTGTGACACGTTTACGTTTGCGTTATACTTTGTTTAATATTATTAAATAAAGAAGGTCAAACAAGGTTTTAGAAATGAAAAATTTGCTGGGACCAACTCTGATATTATTTAAAAATATTGTATAGTAACCGGGGGTTACAAGTTAGGAAGAAAACCTTATAGAAATAGAGCACTAAAGTATGTAAGAATTCGAAGCGAGAAACCAAATCTAGGACAGAGATAGGAAATTCTTTAATCAATTAAGACTAAGTTATTCTTAAGTAACGTAGCCTTGACTACCTGGAAAGCTATGGATGAGATTCTAGAGAATCTATCGGGAATTTCCCCCTTACACATCTGATAGAGTTTCAGAGTACAAAACCATCTGTAGTATTATCGGCATGAGGTATTCATACAGCCCAACACATTCTAGACAATGGGAAATACCAAATCTAGTGAGTAGGCTGTTACTTCCCATCTAGATCTCATAGAACTTGAGCTACCTAATTTAGAGAACTCTGGTTCTAGGATGTTAAGAACAGTATGAATGACTACGAGAAGGTAGTTACTCACTATTATTGATCAAGAATATACTTCGCATCAGCTCCAAAACCTCAGACAAAGAAGTTCGAGATTGCAACTAGGATTATAACCCCAGTCACTCTTGACAGGAAATGGCTAATAGTCAAAACAGTTGCATTATTTGGAGGATTAGTATTGGAACTCCTGGGAAATATTATGAAAGTGATAGCCCAACATCATTCAAACAGGTTTAATAGAGTTGATGATACCTTTAAACAGAAGTGGTAAAACAAATACATATGGAAGGAAGACGATGAGTAGAAACGAGAAGATGCCTTCCAGACATTGAAACAGAAGTTATGTGATGCTCTAATCTTATCTCTCTCAGAAGGCTGTGATGAATTTGTAGTGTACTGTGATGCCTCCCATCATGGACTTGGTTGTGTATTAATGCAATGAGACAAAGTTATTGCGTATGCATCAAGACATTTAAAGATTAATGAGAAGAACTACACTACTCATGATCTAGAACTAGGAGTAGTAGTCTTCGCATTGAAGATTTGGAGACATTATTTATATGGCACTAAGTGTACCATATTTACTGATCACAAGAGTCTGCAGCATATCTTTGATCAGAAGGAACTTAACATGCGACAACGCCGTTGGGTCGAACTTCTGAATGATTATGACTGTGCGATTAAGTACCATCCGGGTAAGGCGAACATTGTAGCAGATGCCGTGAGCCGAAAGGAACGGGTCAAACCCTTGCGCGTCAGAGCAATGGGGATGACTGTGCAGAGAAGTTTACGCGAGAAGATTATCCAGGCACAACAAGAATCAGTTGAATGAGGAAATCTAAAGAAAGAATTAGATTGTGGAGCCGAAAAACAGTTTGAAACAAAACCGGATGGAGTTATCTACTATTAGGATCGCATATGAATTCCTGCGATAGAGGAATTGAAGAAACTCATCTTTGATGAAGCACACAAGACCAAATACTCCGTGCATCCAGGCGCTGATAAAATGTACCAAGACTTACTGGGATTTTATTGGTGGCTGGGAATGAAGAAAGACATAGCCGAGTACGTCGGTTGATGCCTTACTATAAGTCCTAAACCACATCAAGATCCGAGCTTTTTGTCTCCAATCAGCATCAAGTAACTCTATAATGTGCGGAATCCGTGATAGAGTCGAAGAAATAAGAAAAACAAAAAGAAAGATAAAAACTTTAATTGTATTCAGTAGTGTATTCGAAAATGTGCCTCAATACGTCTAGAGAGCACACCTCAGGAATCCAACACTAAACTTGTGCAAAATATGTCTATTTATACTAAGTCTAGGTGTACTCGACCTACTATACAAAATAAGTTCGAGTACACTAACTACAAGTGTACTCAAAAGCAGTGTAATCAAAAAACACAAAACCTAATCAACATCTGGACTTCAAATCTTCTATGGTTGGTTTTGTCAGTCTTCATCATGAAATGGGCTCTACAAACTCCCCCTAGAGTGGTGAAGTCAACCGATAGGAAGAGTGACTGAATTAGTTTCAGCTCCTGCATAAAGCTTTAACACAATGGCATACGCAACCATGCGTGTATAAGGCTTAGCCTCTTCATCCCATCCGCCATACACTTTAATGGGAGACTTGTGCAAACACATAATATCTTCTTTCCAAAACTTCAGTAGATCCATCGGGTCCAAGATCAAGTACACATCATTGACGTCATCTTTATTCCTTAAGATGACAGCTGAAAGAGTCTTCTCATCAAAATAACAAGATAGACAATTTGCAAGTGAGTTGTCAGGATCTTTGGGAGACACTGGAATAGCCTCTTCAGTGTGTGGAGGAGGGTACTTGTAGTACACCCATGGTTTCTTTGACTTTGGATCAATGATGTATTTTGAAACAAAACGCCTTCCCTTGGCAGTCCGTATTACTGGAAAATCTTTCTCGCACTGATCCTTCAGAAACTTAGCAAACAGGTAGGCTCGATTGTCCTTGGAAGGGTTGAAGAGCATCGCATTGTTTATGCTTTGAAGATCAAACTTTGGCATAGTGCAGAAATCTTGCAGCTTCCTGTAATACTCTACTTTACCGCTCAACCTCTTGACTAGGTAGAGATTTCTTTCTTTGTCGTATAGCCAGCAGCAAATATTTGACCTATCGTTGCATACAGCAAACAACATTCTATCATCAGAAATTAATGTGTGCTCTCGAAGGTCCACGTTCATCTCTCCTAGCCAAGTGGCTTTGACTTCAGGAGGCGCCGGAGTCCAATTCTTCTGTTTCTCGATCCAACTATTGATGACAGTCCCTAACGGTGGAATCTCCTGACCTTCTGTAACATCCCAAATTTTCTAATACAAATTACTTGAACTTACGAATGCGTGACGAACAATTAACTTGTAGGAAAATAGACGAAAAATAACCAAGGCTAGGATTACAGATCGTGTACTCGAAATGGTAAGATTTCGAGTACACCAATTTCGAGTACACCAGATTTTCGTGTACTCAGGATTTCGAGTACTAGGCACTGCCTATAAATAGTGGTGCCTTGGGAAGCGTGACAGACTTTGACTGGAAGTTTATCTGCTCTCGAGTACTCGAAGTTTAAGCCCAAGAGTTTCAAGAATCGAGCTTTGATCGATCAAACGAAGGAGGAAACGTACGAGAATCTACAGGAGTGCTCATCTACTTTCATGTAAGGGTTCTAAACCAAAAAGCTAAGATTTTTATGCAGAAGTTAGATTGGTTAGGCAAAGAGTGAACTTATGCATAAAGCTCACACCTTTATGCATAAAGTTCGTAACTTTGCGGTTCCAGGGCGTTGATAACAACCTAAGGAACCTAGACCTAGCTCCCCAAAGCCTTAGATAGATCTCTGAGATGTTCAATGACAAAATTGATGAGTACACGAAATCATGCACAAAGGGTACTCGAAACCATACATCTTATTTCGAGTACATTGGCATTTCGAGTACATGATGATTTCAAGTACACCATTAGGTTCGAGTACACATGGATGTTCGTGTACACCCGGGGGTTCGTGTACCTTGGGTATTTCGTGTACTGGTATTTCGAATACTCATGGATTTCGTGTACATGAGGATTTAATGGATTTCAAGGGTTTCGAACACTTAGTTAAGTGTCGAGGACTTGGGTTCAATAGGGGGAACTAGTAGGCTATGTGGACTTAGAATATTTTTTAGGTCCAAGAACGTAACGTAACGTAACGTAATGAGATGATGTAACGGATGTAGGTTCTTAAGGCTTAGCTAAGGGGTTCGGCTAAGGAAACAAGAGTCTACTATCAGGTGAGTTCTAGACGCCCTATTTTATGTTTAAGGTTTTGGGCTGGCATACATGCTTATTGTTATGTCTATGATGTTATGTGCTTATGATGATGATGTATGAATGGTAATATGCCCTGACTATGTATGCATGTTAATGTGTTAGTATGATATATGCATGAAGGTATGCTAACTATGAGGAATGCTTGTCAGTATGTTATGATGATAAATTGAATGACAACATGCTATGATGAAAGTATAATTCTATGATGATTATGTGCTAGCATAATGTGTTTATGATGCCATGATGAATGATATGAGGATATGCTGCTAGCATGATATGTGTATGATGCTAATGTGTTATGATGATATGATACTAGCATACCCTGTTATGAGAAATCCTATGTTATTAGGATAATGCTACGATGTTATCCTGAATGAGGATATGGTGCTAATGGGTCATGTCATGATGAATGATGGTTGCTCCCGTACTCGTTACGGGGTAAGTATGATGTTGCTCCCATATTCGTATGGGGTAAGTATGGTTGCTCCAGTACTTGTTACTGGGTAAGTATGGTTGCTCCAGTACTTGTTACTGGGTAAGTATGGTTGCTCCCGTACTTGTTACGGGGTAAGTATGACGTTGCTACCATATTCGTATGGGGTAAGTATGGTTGCTCCAGTACTTGTTACTGGGTAAGTATGGTTGCTCCAGTACTTGTTACTGGGTAAGTATGGTTGCTCCCGTACTTGTTACGGGGTAAGTATGACGTTGCTCCCATATTCATATGGGGTAAGTATGGATCTGCAGAACGCTTCGGCGGGTCAGATCAACGGTTATGGAGCCTTGTGCCGGCATAAGCCCACTGTTACGCTCGGTATCAGTGGTTGTATGATGATGATGATTAGGATGTTTATGTGACAACGTTTTGGATTACGTGAATGAAATGATGTTTTATGATAAACATGTTTTAACTTAACAAAACGTTTACGATGTTTTATAAAAAACTAGAACTCACCAGCGTAAGCTGACTTGATTTAGCATGTATGTCAGGTTGAAGGTATGATAAGAGAAGGCAGGTAGCTCGGGCATCAAGGCAGATGATCCATTGGTTTTTGGCAATCCAATATGTTTTTGATACAGACTCTTTATTGATTTCTGTGTATCAAACTATGTTACATTTCCGCTGCATGATTATGAAAGTTTTTAGTTTAAGAGCTATGTGTTATGACGAAACCAACCTCTGCGAGGCCTCCCGGTTTCGGGGCCTCACACCTTCTTGAGTAATATACTTGTGAGCATAAAAGTAATCGACGTAAGGATCCATGGTCACGTCAGCGATTACCACGTTCTATGGTTCTTCCTTGTCAGACGTCTTTGAGGATGATTCGGCTCTCTCTTGATAACAAACCGCATCAAAAACGGAGTCCATAGAAATGTCAGGAAACAGATCTCCAAGACCAGCTTAAATGAACTCTTCACCGAGCCCTTCAAACTGAAAGTCGTCTGGCAAATCTGTGAATAAATCTTCAAAACCAGCCGTCTCATTCTCAGCTCCTTGAACACTGTCACCGAAAAGAACATCATTAGGAATGTCTCCAAAGAAATCGTCATAGTCACTTGTGGGCTTGCTTGAAGAAGATGGATTTCCTGTGTCACCCCCTTGATGGTCATCATTTGGAGGCTCATCATCTTTCTTTCCTGATCAGTCTTTCCCTTTATCCTCATCACCGTCTTTAACATCATCGTCATCATCATCATAATCATCCTTCTTGTCTTCATTATTGTCTTTGTCATCATCTTTCTTATCTTTGTCTGATTCGTCATCTTCATCATCTTCATCGACTTCAATCACAATCTCAGACTTAGTCAGCTCACTGATGACTTTCTTCAGCTCAACGTTTTCTTTCCTCAATGTTCTGATATATTTATTGTACTTCCTGAGTTTATCGCAAACTCTTATCAGACCATCTTGAAGGTTGACAATAAGACTGCTATTGGCTACTGAGTCTTGTTCCAATTGAAACACTCTGTCTTGTATCCATTCCAGGTTGATGGGCACTTTCAAGTGCTCATAAGGTGAATCTTCTTGCGACGGTGACTTCCCTTTGTTAGTATGGGAATGTGGAAGAGATGATGCAGAATTCTCAGTGTGGGGAATGGAAGCGGTAAAAGGTGGTAGTCAGGGACGAGCAGGAACTTTGATGGTAAGTTTAGGTTTAACAGGTTTACTGGGCGGTTGTTGTGGTTTTGCTGGTTTTGAGGGTGGCTTAGATTGTGTAGGAGGCTTGGATTGGATATCGGTTTGTGATAGTGGAGTGGGCTGTGGAGTGGGCAACACGGGAGGTGGAGACGGTGAAGTCGGTGCATCCGCAGACGATGAAGACTCAATGGACTTCTTCTATAGTCTCGGATCCTTAGTTCGTTTGGACATCATCTTCAATCTTTTCCTCTTTGGTGATCACTCAGGAGTGGGAGTGTTTCTCTTTCTGCCGTGGATAGAGGAGGTTTCTCAGCTACAAAGTGCTCACTAGATAAGGAGGATGACTCAGAGATGATATACTTTTCGGCTTCATCAGCACGTGTGCTTGTACTAGGAGCTTGAACATCATGTTCTTCAGCAACTATGACCATTGGGGTTCCTGGTTCATCTTCATTCGCACTATCACCAATAAATCTTCCAAACTTTATCAATGGATGTTCCCCTGTGTATTGCTTCTTTTGTCACACCCCGAGCCGACAGGGTTGGATCGGAGTCCCCGTCGGGCGGAAGGTTCTCGTGGCGCGATATCGTGAATGATAATCGTGATGATCAGATTGTTTACATTACACATGATATAAATGAGAAATGCGAAATATAATAGAATTACAAAGTTAAATTACATCAGTATTGTTTATAATTTAACAATGTAAATCTACCATCAACATCATAAATTTTCTATCTTGTATCTGCACAAGATATACAAAAATATTTTGTATCATGATGTTCCAAAATGGATGCAGGTCCAAAATACTAACTCTTCTATCTGAAGTCCTAGTCCAAAGTAATGACTTCTTATTTGACATGTTCGTCACCTGAGAAGTCATACAAAAGATCAAGTCAACACATGGTTGGTGAGTTTATTTAGTTTAGTTATTGAAAAAATAGATTTGTGAACCTTTTAGGAAAAACCTTAACCTCATTAACATCACCTGTATAATCCAGCTCGGTATGCCTATGTATTGGGCATACCCCTGAGTCAAGCCTACGACCCGCCCAGACGCCATCCCACCACATACTAAGCCACATAGGACATTGGTGTTAATGATAATTAAGCATTTTACCTACCATTCCCTTCTATGATCATCTGAGATTTAAAGCACTCTGTTTAACAGTTTAAAACACGCATGATAACTTTGATAACCTCTTCGGTAACAACCTTAACCTCATTAACATCACCTGTATCATCCAGCTCGGTATGCTTAGGTATAGGGCATACCCCTGAGTCGAGCCTACGACCCGCCCAGACGCCATCCCACCACATACTAAGCCACATAGGACATTGATATTAACGATAATTAAGCATTCTTACCTACACCCACTTCTATGTTAAAAGCTTGATTTCCACAATTTGAAATACTCTGATTTATTGGGTTCACCATGTCTTCATGATTTCCCAAAAAAAGTTGTAGAAACATAACATTAAATGGTTAATTAAATTAATAATTAATCATTTAATTACAACTAAGACATGATGATTGGGCCTTATTTGACTCAATCAATTAGACTTAATTGTTAGTGGTTGTCCAAGTTGTACCCTCTCACACGTGGCCCATATCAAGCATGACTCACAAGGAGTCTAACTGTATGCGTTAGGACTTTCAATTTTATGCCATATCAGCTTGACCTATTGGTCTACTGTATGCGTCGGGACTTTAGGATATCCTTTGCTTTATGATCTTCTTGATTTCCTTGATTTCATTCAATAGTTTAAGTTATGCCCATGTAGCTTGACTACAAGAGTCTACTACTGTGAAGGGACTTTCCGTGTGTTACACGTGGTCTCGATTTACATACAACTGGCAACTCACCTTACTTTAAGCATTAATGATTTCATCAGATCATAATGAGTTCATTATTTCAATGATTCACACAGGTTATGATTCCCTTGATTCTGATCTTTAGACTTCCATGTTTCCACAATGATTATAGATTTATGAGTAGGATCCTTAGTTTACTGATCACACACTGGATTAGATTCCATTGCATTTGATCTTTATCTTTGGTTCTTTCGGTTTCACTTTAAATTTAGATTCTTGAATTTGAACACAATGGATAAGGGTTTGTTTAGAGTTTTAGAATTTAGATATTACTCACAAGAGTGATTTAATTAACTTGTTAGTTAATTTGGCATAACGATTACCTAGACAGGAGTTTAGGATTATAAACAAGTATATATAAAGCAATAATAAGTAAGAGCATCTACGTAAAACAATTTAAATAAAAAGATTTACGCATGCTTCTCAGCCCCGCGTTTGAAAACAAAAATGTTTAAAAAAGGGGCAATGAACTCACCTGTGTTGCTCTGTATAGAATTACCACAAAATGCGCGCTCGTTGTTGTCGCCTATGTATCTTCAGTTCCTGAGTTGTTTTAAAAGAATTCTAATACAATAAGTACTTATTATTGTCGTCGTATCTAGGGTTTGGTCTCGGTATGCAACTAAGTGTTCTATGTTACTGATGTGCTTCTAAGATTCTTTCTATCTAGGTTAACTTATTACCCGTTAGTAACCCTTATCCCACGATTATTCTTTTAAAGTCTTTAGTTAAAACATCGTTAAGTTATTCCATTTTATATTAGGGGTTTAGAAAACATAATTTATTTTGGCTTAACAAAGTTTATAAATTGTTTCCTTTATTAAAACATAATTATTTAAGAGATGAATATAAATAACATGATGAGCTTAAGTTAAGCCCATTGGGCCAATCTCAGGCCCATTCATTAGACTTCGTGTGTTCAACGATCCTTGATCAATCATATTGATCAACTAGACCTAGATAATCCATGTAGATCATTTAGGTTAGTTATAAGATTTTTATAGATTTTCTTAGGGTTGAGGTCTTATCCCCAATACGTAAGTATTTGCATGACTTAGGGGTCCATTTCCCCTAAAACCCTAGTATGTGTTCCCCATGTACCCACACATGATGAATCCATGCACACACACTTGATCAAATCATGCATGCACTTCGATGCACCCACACTTGATCAACCCATGTATGCACTCTAACCACTCGATCCAATGCGTAACCACCCCATCCGAATCGATTTAGATTAAATATTCATGGGCCATGCAAACTTGGCCGAACTACTTGGGCTGACCGAATGGCTACCTGGCCCGAATGAATTGGGCCGGTCGAATGAAGTCTGGGGCCGAAGCATGTATGTTGGCCGAATAATACTCCCATTCGGTTGGCTTCTGGGCGAAAGAGTGCCGACTGAAAGTCATGAGCCGAAGTAGGTTTAGCCGAATGAGTTAAGTCCTGACCGAATGAGGCATGGCTCGAATGACTAGGGTTGAATAGGTCCCTAGCTAGGACGAATGAGGGCCGACCGAAGGTCCTGGTTGGCGAAGGAGTTGGCTGGCGAAGGAGTGAGCTTATTCGGCCGATAAAAATTTATACCTAAGATCGCCTAGTATAGATCTATAACTTGGTTGGAGTGGATTTTTAAAATGAAGTCGAGAAATCGAGATCGCTTATGATTTATCAAAACTGTAATCGAAGCGAAATGGTACTCGAAAATAATTATTCTCGACTATTTATAGACAGATTTCGAGTACAGGTGTACTCGAAATCCAATTTTCAAACTTTCAAGTATGACTTTAATTTTTCAAAATTTTCTAACTTCTAAAATGAAATAAAATAAAATAAACTTATAAACTTTCAAACAAGTTCAAAGTTGAGTTAGGTCAATTTAGTGGGATCAAATCTGTATAAGAAATTTGACCACCTTAATATAATTTCTCATAAAAACCCAACCTTAGAATAACTATAACCCACCAATGATTTCCACTCGTTTATCCGTAATTTCAATAATGAGACATACGACCAAAGGTTTTTCTAGTAGTTTTTTAGAAACTATATTTTGTGAGGTTTATGAATAGTCAGACTTTAAACCAGATTAACATGCAACCTATCAATTTTGTGAAATCTTTTGTTTCAAACTTTAATTGTGTTTCAACGAACTTAAAATGTTTTGACAGAGTTTAAGGTGAGAAAAGAAAAGAACAGATCTATTAGATTAGAATCAAGAACAAGAAGGGGTTCTATCATCTTTGAGTCATTGGCATCTTTTGTTTTACTCATCTGGAGGTGCATTGTCCTTAACTTCACACATCCAATTCTTTGCTTACGCAAAACAGAGGATGCTTCGGTAAGTATTTCTTGTTCTTTGCTTGCAAAAAACATGGAAAATACCCGAGCTTTTCAAAACAATTTCAAGTTTATTGAAACACAATCTTGTTTTGACTTAAAGATTTATGCAAAAAGTCAAATAGTTGTTACATTTTTCTGATTATCTGATTCTCCTTACTTCTCACTTATTTGTATATGTAATATTTTTGAATGATCATGTCCATTTCTTTAAATTTGGAAAAACTTGTTTTAACTTCTTTGTGAATTATAGTTATTTAAAGTTGTTATTTTTTAGAAATTACCTTTAGGTAGTGAATTTCTGAGTGTCAGGGGACATTTCACTTCCCAATTGAGCTACTTAACTTATCCATCCAAAAGAAAAATCTTTTTGTATTTTCTAATTTTCTTAAATTTTAAAGAAGGAAAATCTTTTTGTATTTTCTAATTTTCTTAAACTTTAAAGAAGGAAAATCTTTTTGTATTTTCTTAAGCTTTTGAAAGAAGGAAAATATTTTTGTATTTTTCTTTTCAAAATTTACTCCCCCTAAGCTTGTAGATCATATTGGACTGACTCAAAAACTAAAATCTTTTTGTTTGTTTTATAATTGGACTCAAAGACCGAAAATATTTTTACTGTTTTTGTAAAAATTCTCCCCCTAAATTTGTGATCTAAAAATAAAAATGAAAATGAAAATAAAAGCAAAACACAATTTTTTTTACAGTATTTACAAATGTTGTTTTAGGCAAAATTGATTAGTTTGAGAGATGCAAGGAGATGATGAAAACGAGCCGAATCGAACAATTTTGTAAAAAGATCCGCTAGATTATCAGTTTCCGCTTGAAACAGTCGTGGATAAAGTGAATCCGGATGTCAATGTGTTTAGTTTTGGAGTGTTGTACATGATTTTTGACGATCTGAAGGGTGGCTTCATTGTCACAATAAATAGGATAGTCAAGAACATTCAAACCGTAATCGAGGAGCTGCTTTTGCATCCATATAACCTGAGAGCAGCAACTGGAAGCAGCCACATACTCTGCTTCCGCGTTAGATGTGGATACGGTGGTCTGTTTCTTGCACTGTCAGGAGACAAGGCGATCTCCTAAGTATTGGCATCCTCCCGTGGTGGATTTCCTGTCTAAGTTACAACCACCAAAATCACTGTCAGAGTAAGCATGTAAACGAAACTCATATTCTTACGGTACCATAAACCAGGACGAGGTTTCCCGACACGGTAACAAAAGATCCTCTTGACAGCAATCAAGTTAGAAGCCTTTGGATTGGCTTGATATCTAGCATATTGACATATAGAGAACATGATGTCAGGTCGGCTGGTGGTTAGGTACATCAATGAGCCAATCATCGAGCGATATAGATGTTGATCGACATCTTCACCATCAGAATCCGAAGTCAAGACTGGAGGGGAAGCCACGGGGGTAGATGCAGGCTTGGATTCCAACATCTTGAACTTTGTCAGGATATCAATAACACACTTTCATTGATGAATCAACACACCTTCTGATCTTGCTTTACCTGAAGACCGAGGAAGAAGGTCATTTCTCCCATTGCACTAATCTCAGACTTTTTCTTGATCACAACCTCAAATTCCTTACATAGCACCGAGCTCGTGGAACCAAAAATAATATCATCCATATAGATTTGGACTAGAATCAGATCATCCTTATCCTTGCGAACGTACAGTGTCTGATCAATCGCTCCACAGGTAAATCCATGAGCCTGTAGATGATTTGTAAGTGTGGCATACCATGCTCGAGGTGCTTGATGATGACCATAAAGGGCCTTGTCTAACTTGTAGACATGGTCAGGATACTACGAATCCTCAAAACCTGGGGGTTGGCACACATAAATTTCTTCCTTGACCTTTCCATACAAGAACGCAGTCTTTACATCCATCTAATACACCGTGAAGTTCATGTAAGAAGCGTAGGCCAAGAAGATTCCTATAGCTTCAAGTCACGCGACTGGTGCAAAGACTTCCTCATAGTCTATCCCCTCCTGTTGGTAGAAGCCCTGAACTACCAACCGTGCCTTATTTCTGATAATTATTCCTGAGTCATCTCTCTTGTTTCTGAAAACCCATCTGGTTCCAATAGGCAGCTTTCTTTTGGGCAGCTGAACCAGATTCCATACTTTGAGCTTCTGAAACTGCATCAGCTCTTCCTGCATTGCCTCGACCAAGCTAGACTCCTTGAGATCAATCTTGCCATTCTTGGGTTCGACCTACAAAATAAACAGGAATACGAACAAGAATTAATCGGACCTGATTGACTTCGTGTGATAGTTTCTTCAGGCAAGGGGTTCTGAGCTGGAATAGATCGGCTCCGAGTGAGAACACCTTCTGAAAGAGGTAAAATAATATTTTCAACTGGATGATTCTTGTTGATGCTGAGTGTCAGCACTTCTTCCATAGCTAGACTGTCTAGCATATTGCTGATGTTGTTCACTTAATCTTCACCGGAGGAAGAGGTATTGTCGATAGGAGCAGTCTCACTTGCTTCGGCTCCATGATCCACGCAATGTTCTTCTGGAATGTGTTCTAAGAACAGTGGATTATCAAAAGTTTGGTGCGAGGATGATGAAGCTTGATTAGTTTCTGGAAGTGGCTGAACAGACTAAGAAGTTTTTGGATCTGATGGGAGGACTTCATTTATTGGAGGTGGCTGAACTCGATGGGCCCGATTGTACATGCCTGGAGGATCAACCGTCAGAAGCTTGGGATCACATGGAATGTAGTCAACCCGATAGTCCACATCATCACCCTTGCAGAAATCATCGGTTTGCTCAGATGTTCCCGCACTCTCTAATGTAGTGTTGAAGGGCTTAAAAGTAGAATCATACTCAAATAACCAGTTTGGACCAGAACCGGCATCTGTAGAGTTCATCTCTTGCCAATCGATATAATATGATTCCAAAATCATCCGAGTCTTCTTGTTGTACACCCGATAGGCGGGCTTTTCGGATGAATAGCCCACGAAGTAACACTCATCAGCCTTGTCATCAAACTTGTGATTAGGCTCAGCGTGGAGGAGAGTACACGGACAACCGAATGATTTGAAATGGCCAAGTTTACGCTTCTGATTGAAGAAGATCTCATAGGGAGTCTTCTGATGGCGTTTATTCAGCAGTGCCCGATTCTGAATATAACAAGCAGTGTTAACTTCCTCGGCCCAGAAGAAAATTGGAAGTTTAGATTCAGACAACATGGTTTGTGCAGCTTCAATGAGTGTTCTGTTTCTTCTTTCGGCAACACCATTTTGCTGAGGTGTACGAGCCGCACTGTACTACCGGGCAATCCCCTTCTCATCGCAGAAATCTATGAGAGTCTGATTTCTAAATTATGTGCCATTGTCGGTACTGATCACCTTAACCTTCAAGTTCTTCTGATTTTCAATCAAAGTGATAAACTTCTTCATAATCTCTGGTGTCTCATCTTTCTTGGACAAAAAGAACACCCAAGTGAATCTAGAATAATCATTTGTCACCACCAGACAATATGATTTCTTCCCGATACTCATAACATTAACCGGTCCAAAGACATCCATGTGAAGAAGTTGCAGAATCGATGAAATAGAATTGAATAGCTTAGGCTTGTGGGGTATCTTGTGCTACTTCCCCTTGGCACATGCGATGCACTTCTCAATTGTAGAGAAGTCCTTTGAAGGTAGGCCTATGACGTGATCTCCCTTGGCAAGTCTATTAAGATTCTTCAGATTGACGTGACCCAGTCGGCGATTCCATAGCAGACAATCATGCTCTAATGCCTTTGAGAACAAGCAGGTGTTCTCTGTGAATGATTCTGAATTCATGTTGATAATGTAGGCATTAGTGATTCTTGGGGTCCTCATCAGTATCCACTTCTTAGGCACAACAAATCCAGGATTCAAAATAAGACACTCCTTGTTTGTGAAGTGTGTAGAAAAACTCTTGTCACAAATCTGTGAAATACTCAATAAATTATGATTGAGCTCTTCAACATTATACACATCTTCGAAGCTGAGAGTTCCATTTGTAACTGTCCATTTCATGCTTATCCTTCCTCCCTTGTCTCCTGCAAAAGATACATATCCTCCTCTGAACGATGTAACTTCATGTAACTGAGAGAAATCCCCAGTCATATGCTGGGAGCAGCCACTGTCCACATACCAAACATTTTTGAGCTTGCTTGGTCATCCCTGCATTTCACACGCAATCATTGAGAGATAGGTACCCAAATCATAACATGTCTAGGTACAGAGAAACAATAGGTGCTTTCTTGTGAACCCCATTTGGTTTAACTGGTTTGCCCTTATCAATCTTCGGCCTTACACCACTGCCATGGTTAACTGGTTTTAAAGGGGTTCTTACTGGTGGATCAAGTTTCCACTTTGACCTACTTTTAAATTTAGAAAAATTTGAATTTTGTTTTTGAAAACCAGATTGATGTTTATTAAACGACTTGGTCCGTTTGGCAGTGGAAGGTTTCTGAGATTCCTTCTGAGGATTCACCCTAGGCTTTGAGGATTGGTCAGTCCTCATTGATTTGAATGAGGGTTTGGCCGACCTTCTGATTCTTTCCATCAAAGAATTCAGTAGGTTAGTGCAAAAAATTTCTGGCAATGTGGCCAGGTCTACCACAAGCAAAACAACATACCTTCTCTTGAAATTCCTTAGTGTCAAAAGGTTTCACATCATGGTCACCGTGATTAGAAGATGAGCTTGTAGAGGCTTGTTCCAATGACCTAGGTGGAACAAAAGGTTCACAGTCAGGTTCAACTTTGAACCTGCCTCTTTGGGGACTTTGGAATGACCCTTGTACTCATGATGCAGAAAAGAAGATATTTATTCCAAAATAACATCATTCTTAACAAAAGTTGATTTAAAGTTTTTAGACATCTCATTGGTTTTAATTTTAAATTGATCAACTTTTCCAAAAAAATTAGTGTTTGAAATAAAAGATGATGTTCCAAATGATGTTGAACAATCTGTGCTCCTCCCATCACTTCTTTCTTCAGTCTTCCCCCTCACACCTGTTTCATTTAAATTATCTGCACACAACTTAGAATCATCAGAAATATTGGGGCTGGTCTCAATGGGATCTGTTGTCAAAGAAACTGGTTTGCTAGAACCAGTGGTGAAATCAAGCCTTCGGTCTGATTTCAACAACAGATCATCAATAGATGTGTTGATATTGGGCATGATGGAGTAATTGTGGTTAAACGGAGGTTTCACCTCGGTAAAACCAATCCCAATTTTTGACTTTCTCCTACATTGGACATCAATTATGTTGGCCACTGCAGTACTAGCATAATCATACTTATCGGCTTGAATTTTTGATTTAGACAATTGAGGCTTAAGGTGTTCTAACTCTGAAGTGAGTTCATCTATCTGACGCCTTGCGTCACGATAGTTGGACTCTTTGTCACTTAATAACTCCTTTAATTGTGAAATATCACGCCTTTCAGCGTCAAGTTTCTTATTAAAAAGTCCCTCATTTTTTAAATACTCAGAGTTAAAGTACTTAGTTTGGTGACCTCTTTGATCAAGTCCTCATTATGAGACCGACATCTAAAGACTTTATCAATGCAAGAAGTGGAACAAAGATTTTGGGTTACCTCATTCTGCTTTTCATCCACCTCAGCCATGAAAGCGTGACTTAGAGTTAACTCCAGTTCCTGCACTTGATCACTCCAATCATAGGAGTCAGATTCTTGAGTCACCAGTGCCTTAGACGAGTTAGCACCTCCTCCTGCAGCAGCAGTCACAGTCTTCTCCTCAGGCTTCTTCTCTCCTTCCTTAGCCACCTTTGGTTGTTTGCATTCTCTGGCAAAAAGACCCGGTTGATCACAGTTGTAGCATCGTAGTTTTACTTATCAAAGCCTAGTTTCTTTGCTCAAAACACTGCCATTGCCATTTGCCATGAAATATCCATCTCCTCAACATCTGTTGGATTTATCTGTTCTAGATTATCCTGAGTAAGGTTGGCAGGAGCTAACTCTCCGCTATGAATGTGTTGTAGCTGTTCATAAAACCCTTAAACAGAAGCAGATTTTCTTCACTCTCAGAACTGATCTTTGGCACTGAACCGGCTTGCCCAAAAGATAGGAATTCAGTCTCAAATGGAATTGACTAAGATGAAGGGGCTTGATAATGTTGCACCCCTGAAGTTTGAAAGTTCATGGCTGACAGTAGAGCAACATTCTCTGATGCTTGTGCAATGCCCATGGAGCTTGCATGATTGAGATTTCTTTGCTTCTTATCCATGTCATAAGAATTGATAATTGACATCAGCTCGCTTAGGGAGGTCTTGTACATATCTTTTGTTCTCTTGATTGTGGGGCAGTTGGAATATCTATTGTAAGGCAACGAGTTCAAGAGCTTCTTGTTGACCTCCCCTTTAGTCATCTCAATTCCGACACTAGTCATCTCAGTCATAAAGTGAGTGAAACGGTTTACTTAAGCTTCCAAGTATTCAAATTTGATATGATTAAACATATTGAACCTTTGCCTTAGCATATCTTTGCGGCCCTCTCGCATATCTTCATTACCTTCAAACCTTTCAACCAAGGCATCCCATAATTGCGTGGTTGTCTTATGGTCTTTGAAACCATGAGCGACATCGGTAGATAAGGCCATTGTGTTGATGCATATGCCTTGTCATCCTTCTCCATCATAAGAATTTTAGCTTCCGTATACAGTTCAGGATCCTGGGGAATTAATCCATTGAGTTCACTTTGGTACATGGACACATGAGGCCCGTGCTCAATCGACCTCCAAAGTTTTGGGTCAGTATACTTGAGGAATGATTAAAATCTAAACTTACAATCTTGAAAATTGTCTCCCGAAACGAGCCTAGGTTGCTTGATTCCGATGCCGATCTCATTGTCCAGATTGAGCAGATTAGACAAATTGGTCAAATTCTTAGATGCCATGACTGATCCAAAAGTTTTCTAAGTGTAGTTCACAAAGTCCCAAGTGCACTGATAGCCAAGTCCTACTCGAAATGACACCACTAACCGAAGATCAAACCATACTCGAAGTCTTCAGCATACACAAAAAACATTTGTATTCGAAAATGTAACACCCCGACCGATGGCGGAAACGTTGGGATGCCACGAGGGATGTGTAGATTGTTCAAAAGCTCGTTCTAAATCAAATCATCATATATCATTCAATCAACCAAAATAATTACACAAAAATCATGTTCATCATGAAATAGTTACAACAATTACAAAAGAGATTTAGCTATCTAACTAAATTCTAATCGCTAGATATTTTGTTATTTAGCTAAGTCCAAGATCCTATATGATGATGTCCAAAAATATGAGAGACCATCCTTCTCATCCTACTTAGCTTCATCACCTGAAACATGTAAGAAAATCAAGTGTCAACTACGAGGTAGTTGGTGAGTAATCATAAGTTTTTATACTTAAAAGTATTTTTATAAAATGAGTATAAAAGATTGTGTTTGAAAAGGGTTTTATAAAAAGTTTAGATAAAACGAGTATAAAAACTTATTGTTTATCTGAGAAGATCCACAAGAGTACCTGCGTGAAAATCCAACACATCTTCCACCACAACAATCAAACGCATAAACAAACACACATTCACCTATCTCACGTATTTATAGATAATCATAGATAATCATAGATAATCATAGATAATCATAGACAATAATAGATAATCAACCACATAACCATTCAAGCAATCTCAACATCAATATTCTCAAATAATATTTGTGACTATACATGGATATTATGTAATTAACATAAGTTAAGAACATGATCCACGGAGTGGTGGCTAACCACGTGACAATACATGAAACCAATGAAATTAAACAAAGTCAAAGGCAATGTTTCATGAAGTTGTGATAATCCAAGTGGCAATATACGTAATCTTTGTTATTGACCGAAGTCAATGACAATGTTACACGGATAATTGATAATAAGTGATAATGCATAAATAATGATAATTCTATAATGTGAATATCATATTTATAAACAGGTATCAACCTTGTGTTATTAAAATAATACTTAAAATTGTTATACATGTTTCACCTCCGAGTTTTAAAACAAAACAGTTTAAAAGAAAGGGAGGTTATGAGAACTCACATGTAGTCTTTAGTATAGTGTTTTAGAAGAATGTGCGCTCGCGTAAGAGAATCAGACAACTCAATCAACATGTATTTATTGTGTGAATCATATTCATAAGTATCTATGAGAGATAGTTATTAAGTTATTTTATCTGTTTCCCCTTGTTGTCCTTACTTGTGTGATTCATTATGTTTGTCATCTCTGTTATAATGGTAACCTTTAAGACTTTTCTATTCTCATTAATAAAGAACATCCTGTCATTAGTCATTTTAAAGAAATAGATCTTGCAATCTCATAATGCGGCTATAAGGTTACACATGTAGTGAAAGTGGTAACCCTAATCGTTTACAATTTAATACATGCATGTATGTTCAATTCACTTGACCACCAACATTTTAAGTTACTTAAATTAACTTTAAGTGTTAAAAGTTCATACTTAGGTTACTTATAGAAACTATTTCAAGGTACATAACCCATCATATAAAAACCTTATGATTTTCACTTTATTCTAGAAAAGGTGGTGATCTAGATTGCCCATGCATGTATGGATATATCCCCATCAATATATATACATTTATACATATAATCATGACCTCATTTACCCTCACCCCTTAATTAAAACAAAATTAGGTTTCTATCCTCATGGGCGCAGCGAACCTATCTAGAGTTCCACCTAGGTTCGCCTAAATAATGGTGCAAGGTTCGGCCCAACAAATGAAAAGGTTCGGCCAGTAGAAGTAGCGGGGTTCGGGGGTGGCTGCATGGGGGTTCGTTGATTAATAGGGTTCGGCTGAATGGCAGCTTCGGATGGGGTTCGGCAGTAAGGTTCGGCCACCTCGAAGGGTTCGGCTGGCCAAGGTTCGCAGCCCAGATCTGCACGCCCAAGGTTCGACCACGGTTCGTCTGCTATGATCAGAAGGTTTGTCCCTATCTAGTTCGGCTAAGGTTCGGCTGAGACCATGCAGTTGAACAAGAAGGTTCGCCCACTAGGATGGAGAAGGTTTGGCAGTGCTAGGTTCGGCTCTCGTGTGGTTCATGGAATCTGGAGGTTCGGCTCCTCCTAGCTGCTAGCAGGTTCGTCGACCTCTATCCCCTACCCACGACCGAACCTGTTCAACATCTTCATCATCCTTGAGTTTCTGCAAATTCTCAACTATACACGGCTTCTACATGATTTTACTTAACTCGTTTTAGTGTTTTACAATGTTTTAGATAGATTACTACCACCATAAACTAAGAATTCAGGATTTACACCAAAACCGAACATAAAGCTTTAGTTTTACCTCTATGTGTTTGTTGAAAACGGTGTTTCTTTGTATCTCCGTGTTCCTCTCGATCACACGAACGCGTGCACACCAAGATCTCGCGAATCCTACTAGAAATGAAGACGATAGGCTAGAGAGAAGGTAGAGAGATGAGTGGGTGTGTGTTTTTAGAGAGAGAGAGAGAGTTAGTGAAATGAAGAAGATGATGTCTTTCATCTTCTTTATAACTCATTTTAACACCGCGTGTTCGGTCTCGTTTATTTCGCGTAAAATGTAACAACATGCTCGGTTTTTAACGTAAACATAATTAATACGTAAAACGTTTAAATGAATAGCTTTCATTAAAATAAAATGATTTTACATAAATTATTTCGTAAAACGATGCCGTTTCACTTAATAAATTTATTATTTAACTAATTGATTTATTCGGTTTGTTCTAGGTCGTGATTCCTAATAAATATTTTTAGTTTCCATTATTTAATTATCTAGTCCAAACGTGATACTTACGTACGTATTAATAAAGATCGTCACCTTTTCGAATCCAACGCTCGTACCGTATTTCGATTCGATTTACAATTTATGAAATATCGTTTCAGAATATTATTCTCAATAATTATATTCGTGTGAATCGTCACCCACGCGAATATATTATTATGTTAATAGTTCTGAATTAATATTCGAATTTAATTTATTATCGTAATCTCACCATTGCGTAATTATTTCCAATTATACTTTCATTATTTTATTAACTTTAATATTATAATCCCAATCCAAAACCCGCTAAACCCAAGTCACTGACACATCCATGATAGACCGAAATATGCATATGTATAGGGCATATGCAGAGGTAGATCGCAACCTCCCCTACACCGTCCCACCGCTATTTCGATAAACCATGACCATGTGTCCTTGCCTATGTTTAGCAACCCAAAGCATAACAAACTCCTAATGCCTTTTATTCCAATCAATAATCCATAATCCGTGTAATCATCTGCGATAAACTCTCTGGTTCTGTTTAGTTGAGTTACAACTAAACTTCCCATGGTTTACGCGTATAATAATATGTTCTAAGCATGTAAACCAATAACAGTGATAATCTTCAAATAATGCATCCAATAATTCATTTTCATTAATATTATTAAAATCTTAGGTCGTAACAGTACAATCGTACGGATGTACGGACAACCGAAAGTACAGTGATGTTACAGTCTCCCCTAGTTAAAGGAATTCCGTCCCGAAATTCAATTTGGAGTGACCATAGTAAATAAATGTGGGTACTTAAGCTTCATCTGATCTTCCCGCTCCCAGGTGAATTCTAGACCCCGCTTCGATTCCCAACGTACTTTGACAATCGGAATTCTACTGCGTTTGAGCTTTTTAACCTCACGATCCATTATCTCCACTGGTCTTTCAACAAAATGCATGGTATCATCGACGCAAATGTCATCGAGTGGTACCTGAAGATCCTGATCAGCTAAGAACTTTCTTAAGTTGGACACGTGAAACGTCGGGTGCACGTTACTAAGTTCAGGAGGAAGTTCCAACTTATAGGCAACCTTCCCGATTTGTTCAAGGATCTTAAAAGGGCCAACATATCGTGGAGCAAGTTTACCCTTCTTCCCGAATCGCACAACGCCCTTCCAAGGCGACAGTTTAAGCAATACCATATCTCCCACTTCAAACTCTAAAGGTTTCCTTCGTTTGTCCACGTAGCTTTTCTGTCGACTGCGTGCAGCTAACAGGTTGTCGCGGATCTGGAGGATCTTGTCAGTCGTTTCCTAAATAATCTCGAGACCAGTAATCTGTGATTCACCGACTTCGGTCCAACAAATAGGTGACCGACATTCCCTGCCATAAAGAGCTTCAAACGGTGCCATACCAATGCTCGCGTGATAACTTTTGTTATACGAGAACTCAACCAATGGTAAATGGCTATCCCAATTGCCACCAAAGTCGATGACACAAGCTCTTAACATGTCTTCCAATGTCTGAATCGTTCGCTCCGTCTGTCCATCCGTTTGAGTATGATAGGTGGTGCTAAGATCCAATCTTGTTCCAAATGCTTCATGAAGTGATTCCCAAAATCGTGCCGTGAAGCGAGCATCACGATCCGATATTATGCTTAAGGGAATACCATGTCGGCTAATAATCTCATCAATGTAGATACGAGCTAACTTCCGCCCAGGGTACGTTTCGCGTATCGGTAAGAAATGAGCCGACTTGGTCAATCTATCAACAATTACCCAAATACTATCTTTACCGTTTGTGGTTCGTGGGAGTTTAGTAATGAAATATATGGAGATATTTTCCCACTTCCACATGGGTATTTCTGGTTGTAATAATAATCCTGAAGGTCGCTGGTGTTCTGCCCTGACTTTGGCACAGTTAAGGCACTTGGACACATACTCAGCAATATCCTTCTTCATTCCAGGCCACCAGTACAAGTCCCGAAGGTCTTGATACATCTTATCAGAACCCGGATGGATTGAGTAACGAGACTTATGAGCTTCGTCCATAATTTCCATCCTAAGATCACCCATGTTCGGTACCCACAACCGATTCAAATAGTACATCAAACCGTCCTTCTTAGTCTCCAATAATATTTCAGCCCCGCAAGACATCTCATTTTTCAAGTTATCTTGAGCTAATGAGTGTTATTGGCCTGTGAGAACATCATTAGGAAGATTAGTGTGCACTCGGACACTATGGATTTGAACTTGACTTTTGCGACTAAGCGCATCTGCTACTACATTCGCTTTACCAAGATGGTAGCGAATTTCACAGTGATAATCGTTTAATAGTTCAACCCATCTCCATTGTCTCATGTTAAGTTCTTTCAGATTGAGAATATGCTGTAAGCATTTATGATCAGTGAACACTACATACTTAGTGCCATAAAGATAATGTCTCCATATCTTCAAGGCAAACATGACTACTCCAAGCTCCAAGTCATGTGTAGTGTAGTTCTTTTAGTGTATTTTCAGCTGCATTGATGCATACGCCACAACCTTCCCCCGTTGCATGAGAACACAACCGAGGCCTAGGTTGGATGCATCACAATAAACTACAAAATCATCATTACCATCAGGCAGTGTCAGGACAGGAGCATCACAAAGTTTATGCTTTAAAGTCTGGAATGCCTCTTCTTGCTTCGGTCCCCACTTATAAGGTTTATTCTTCTGAGTCAAAGAGGTGAGAGGGACAGCAATCCTGGAGAAGATTGAAATAAACTGCTGATAGTAACCGGCAAGTCCAAGAAACGATCGAATCTCCGTCGGTGTCTTCGGTGTACTCCAATTCTTTACCGCATCAATCTTCGCTGGATCTACGTGAAAACCATTTTCATTGACTATGTGTCCCAAGAATTGAACTTCCTTAAGCCAAAATTCACATTTAGAGAACTTGGCATACAGTCGCTCTTCTCTCAGGATCTCCAAAACCAACTTAAGGTGTTTCTCGTGTTCTTCCTTGGTCTTCGAGTATATCAGAATATCATCAATGAATACAATCACAAACTTGTCTAAGTATGGCCTGCAAACACGGTTCATGAGGTCCATGAAGGCCACAGGTGCATTGGTAAGGCCGAAAGGCATTACCAGAAACTCATAATGGCCATATCTTGTTCTGAAAGCTGTCTTGGGAATATCATCATCATGTACGCGAAGCTGATGATACCCAGACCTAAGATCGATCTTTGAAAACCATGCCGAGCCTTGAAGCTGATCGAAAAGGTCATCGATGCGTGGCAGTGGATATCGATTCTTAATTGTGAGCTTGTTCAATTCGCGGTAGTCGATGCACATCCGGAATGACCCGTCCTTCTTTTTGACAAACAGGACCGGTGCACCCAATGGTGAATGGCTCGGGCGAATAAATCCTTTATCAGTAAGTTCTTGCAGTTGGCTCGCCAATTCTTGCAAATCCAAAGGCGCAAGTCTGTAGGGAGCTTTGGCGATAGGGTTCACACCAGGTACTAAGTCAATTCGAAACTCTACTTGACGTTCTGGTGGAAGACCTGGCAAATCATCTGGAAATACTTCAGGAAAATCTCTGATCACAGGAACATCTTCAATCCTCTTTCCTTTCTCTTTATTCTCCACAACGTGAGCTAAAAATGCTATACATTTCTTCCTAAGGTACTTGTGTGCTTTAGTGCAAGACATTAGCTTAAGATCTTTACTAGAAGTTTCTCCACATACTCTTAAGGTTTCACCCGAAGGTAATGGAATACGAATATATTTCTCATGACAAACTATTTCCGCTCTGTGGGTGACTAACCAATCCATGCCTATGATAACATCAAACTACCAAGATGCATAGGTATGAGATCAATTGGGAAAACGTGATCACTTAAGTTCGTAGTACATCCAATAATAACAGTGTCAATATCAATAGTATTTTCGTCAGCCACCTCCACGTTAAACGGTCTAGCTAAGTATGTACGTGTTCTACCAAGCATGCATTCAAAATCATATGAAACGAAACTCCTATCGGCACCAGAATCAAATAAGACAGATGCATAAGAGTTGTTGATCATAAATGTGACGTTGACCACGTCCAGGTTGGCTTGAGCAGCTGGAGAATTCAGTTGGAACGCCCTGCCTCTTGCCACCATCTGATTGTTTTCGGTCAACCTTGGGCATTGGTTTCTAAAGTGACACACTTTGCCACACTCGTAACAGGCTCTTGCCTATGCAGGTTCTGGAGAACGGGTACAGCCGGTATTGGTTGTGCATGTGGAGAAGGCAGTGCAAGGGTTGTTTGTCGCATCCTTTGTGCTTGCGGTGTACTCCTACAGACATTTGCATAATGACCATACTTTCCATAGTTGTTGCAGACGCGACATGGCAAGTTAGGTGCGTGATGATATCGGCAGGTATTGCATTGGGGAGTGACCCTAACATAATTCCTGGCAGTGGTGTTGTTGGCTGATTGCTGCGTAGACTTAGTAGCAGGAGCAGTAACCACAAAATTCCTTGTCTTCCTCTTTTTGTTGTTGCTTCTTGATGAACTACCTTGTTCAGTCTTTACTTTAGTAGAAATCTCCTTGGCTGATGACTTGGTGTCAGTCTTCTTGAATCCCTTCTGAGTGAGTGTTCCAGCCTTCACATGGTTGTCGGTAAGTGTAGCAGACAAACGGATCGCTGCCTCAAGTGTTTTGGGGTTTCTCCTGTAAACAGTGTCTTGGATCTGCATGGGCAGACCACCAATGTACTTCTCGATAGCTCTTTCCAAAGGGGTCACCAGATGAGGCTCCAGCAGACTATACTCATGAAAACGAGTATTATAGATGACATTCTCGCCACTATCCTGTTTGAGTTCCCAGAACATAGTCTCTAGTTTCCTCATTTCACTGCGAGGACAGAATTCAGTGGTCATTAAGTTCTTGACCTCAGTCCACGTCAGTAATAGGGCAGCATCAACTCCCCTAGTTCGTTTCTCCCCATTCCACCATGTTAGTGCTCTCTTTTGGATAACACTAGTGGCTTAACGAACTTTTAGATTATCGGGGCAATCGCTGTTGATGAAAGTGTTCTCCATACTCTCGAACCACTGCAGCAGACCAGTGGCTGACTCAGCACCCGTAAACTTCTGGGGGTTACAGGAGTTGAAGTGTTTAAATGTGCAAGTTGGCGGGTTTACACCACCTCTGTTTTGAGCGAGAGATTAATTGGCTTGTGTCAGTTGATTCACCAATCCAGAGATAAGTGTTGCTAAATCTTGTATGCCGGAGTTGGCATTACCGTTGTTAGCATCCCCACTGTTCGAGTCATCTTCGATGTGACGGCGCGGCGGCATGTTTCTGAGAAATTATAAAACATGTTACTACCTTTTACAACATAAGTCATACAAACAATGGTCAAATGAGTTCCTTTAAACAGTTAGGATTACATATAGGAACTATATTTCCCTCCTATCTGTCATTGAACTCATAACATTCATAAATTTCCTAATATTATACTAAGTGTCCTAGTTGGTCATAACTAATATTAGCTAACTATTCTTAAGTTCCATACATTCCCCACCCTATACTCACACTGACAACCTCCCAATGCAATGCAACAAGCTTATATATAGGGCATATGCAGAGGTAGATCGCAATCTCCCCTACACCGTCCCACCACCGTTCCATTGCACTACGATTATGCCCTTGTTAGCATTTAGGGTGTATCATGTATCTTACCATAGTCTCACTTCACAAACCTTATCCTAAATAGGATAATTTTGAGTGAAGCGGTCTCTAGTTCCCTTGGACAATTAGGTTCGCCTAATGTCTAAGTTCACCTGACATGTGGGTTTGCCTATTTCTAAGTTCACCTAATGTCTAAGTTCACCTGACATTAAAGTTCCCCTAATGTCTAAGTTCACTAAATTCCATACCAAATCTCAATGTCCATAATCATCAATAAGGGTTCATATCATCACTGAGTGCTCTTATTGTCACTAAGTGTTCATATCCTCCCTATAATTTATTCTCATTAAGTGTCCATACCATCACTAAGTGTTAGTATCATCACTATGCGTTTATATTATCTCCAAGTGTCTATATCATCATCCAAGTCATCAATCTATCATTAAGCGTTCGTATCGTTTATTGATCCTATGCACCCTACGTGTCCAATAAGTGTATTCACAAGTGATTTTATAAGTGTTCATTAAGTGTGGTCATCCATGAGTCTATCCAACCAACCTTAACCTACATACCATCAACAATATATCAATCATATCCTCACAAAAATTCCTAGTAATTTCCTAATAATATCCTATGTTCCTGACACTGACAGACCCCCGATATACTACAAATGGTATATGTATAGGGAATATGCAAGGGTAGATCGCAACCTCCCTTACACCGTCCCACCACCTTTGTAGTATATCACGAGTGTGTCCTTGTCTGGAGATCAAGAGATCTAACAGACAATTCCTAAAGCAGATAAATTCCTAAGCAGTCAAGTTCTTAAATAGATAAGTGTCCCAAACGGGTAGTTCCCTTATTCCTCAATACTGACATCCACCCGATGTACTGTATATGGTATATATATATATATATAGGTCATATGATAAGGGTAGGTCGCAACCACCCAAACCACCGTCCCATCACCTTTACAATAAACCACGAGTATGTCCTTATCGAGTCATTAGGGCACAAGTAAGCAAATAATTAGTAAGCAGTATATATTAATCAGTTGTATAACAGGAGCTCAGTTAACAAATAATAAACACATAAGCATGAAATCCTGAATAGACTAACTAGTGTATGAAGTAACTTCATACTAGGGAATCCTACGGTTATAGACTAGGTCATCCATTTATACTAACCTAATTCTCTATAACCCAGGCTCTGATACCAATCTGTAACACCCCGACCGATGGCGGAAACGTCGGGATGCCACGAGGGATGTGTAGATTGTTCAAAAGCTCGTGGGCATCTAAATCAAATCATCGTATATCATTCAATCAACCAAAATAATTACACAAAAATCATGTTCATCATGAAATAGTTACAACAATTACAAAAGAGATTTAGCTATCTAACTAAATTCTAATCGCCAGATATTTAGTTATTTAGCTAAGTCCAAGATCCTATATGATGATGTCCAACAATATGAGAGACCATCCTTCTCATCCTACTTAGCTTCATCACCTGAAACATGTAAGAAAATCAAGTGTCAACTACGAGGTAGTTGGTGAGTAATCATAAGCTTTTATACTTAAAAGTATTTTTATAAAATGAGTATAAAAGATTGTGTTTGAAAAGGGTTTTATAAAAAGTTTAGATAAAATGAGTATAAAAACTTATTGTTTATCTGAGAAGATCCACAAGAGTACCTGCGTGAAAATCCAACACATCTTCCACCACAACAATCAAATGCATAAACAAACACACATTCACCTATCTCACGTATTTATAGATAATCATAGATAATCATAGACAATAATAGATAATCAACCACATAACCATTCAACCAATCTCAACATCAATATTCTCAAATAATATCTGTGACTATACATGGATATTATGTAATTAACATAAGTTAAGAACATGATCCACGGAGTGGTGGCTAACCACGTGACAATACATGAAATCAATGCAATTAACCAAAGTCAAAGGCAATGTTTCATGAAGTTGTGATAATCCAAGTGGCAATATATGTAATCTTTGTTATTGACCGAAGTCAATGACAATGTTACACGGATAATTGATAATAAGTGATAATCCATAAATAATGATAATTCTATAATGTGAATATCATATTGATAAACAGGTATCAACCTTGTTTTATCAAAATAATACTTAAAATTGGTATACATGTTTCACCTCCGAGTTTTAAAACTAAACAGTTTAAAAGAAAGGAAGGTTATGAGAACTCACATGTAGTCCTTAGTATAGTGTTTTAGAAGAATGCGCGCTCGCGTAAGAGAATCAGACAACTCAATCAACCTGTATTTATAGTTGAATCATATTCATAAGTATCTATGAGAGATAGTTATTAAGTTATTTTATCCGTTTCCCCCTTGTTGTCCTTACTTGTGTGATTCATTATGTTTTTCATCTACGTTATAATGGTAACCCTAAAGACTTTTCTATTCTCATTAATAAAGAACAATCTATCATTATTCATTTTAAAGAAATCGATTTTGCAATCTCATAATGCGGCTATAAGGTTACACATGTAGTGAAAGTGGTAACCCTAATCGTTTACAATTTAATACATGCATGTATGTTCAATTCACTTGACCACCAACATTCTAAGTTACTTAAATTAACTTTAAGTGTTAAAAGTTCATACTTAGGTTACTTATAGAAACTATTTCAAGGTACATAACCCATGATATAAAAACCTTATGATTTTCACTTTATTCTAGAAAAGGTGGTGATCTAGATTGCCCATGCATGTATGGATACGTCCCCATCAATATATATACATTTATACATATAATCATGACCTCATTTACCCTCACCCCTTAATTAAAACAAAATTTGGTTTTTATCCTCATGGGGGCAGCGAACGTGTCTAGAGTTCCCCTAGGTTCGGCTAAATAATGGTGTAAGGTTTGGCCCAAAAAATGAAAAGGTTTGGCCAGTAGAAGCAGCGGGGTTCGGGGGTGGCTGCATGGGGGTTCGCTGATCAATAGGGTTCGGCTGAATGGCAGCTTCGGCTAGGGTTCGGCAGTCACAAGGTTCGGCCACCTCGAAGGGTTCTGCTGGCCAGGGTTCGCATCCCAGATCTGCACAGCCAAGATTCGACCATGGTTCGTCTGCTATTATAAGAAGGTTTGTCCCTATACAGTTCGGCTAAGGTTCGGCTGGAACCATGCAGTTGAACAAGAAGGTTCAGCAATGCTAGGTTCGGCTCCCGTGTGGTTCGTGGAATCAGGAGGTTCGGCTCTTCCTAGCTGCTAGCAGGTTCGTCGACCTGTATCCCCTACCCACGACCGAACCTGTTCAACATCTTCATCATCCTCGAGTTTCTGCAAATTCTCAACTATACACGGCTTCTACATGATTTTACTTAACTCATTTTAGTGTTTTACAATGTTTTAGATCGATTACTACCACCATAATCTAAGAATTCGGGATTTACACCAAAACCGAACATAAAGCTTTAGATTTACCTCGATTTGTTGGTTGAAAACGGGGTTTCTTTGTATCTCCTTGTTCCTCTCGATCACACGAACGCGTGGACGCCAAGATCTCGTGAATCCGACTTGAAATGAAGACGATATTCTAAAAAGAACGTAGAGAGATGAGTGGGTGTGTGTTTTTAGAGAGAGAGAGAGTTAGTGAAATGAAGAAGATGATGTCTTTCATCTTCTTTATAACTCATTTTAACACCGCGTGTTCGGTCTCGTTTATTTCGCGTAAAATGTAACAACATGCTCGGTTTTTAACGTAAACATAATTAATACGTAAAACGTTTAAATGAATAGCTTTCATTAAAATAAAATGATTTTACATAAATTATTTCGTAAAACGATGCCGTTCCACTTAATAAATTAATTATTTAACTAATTGATTTATTCGGTTTGTTCTAGGTCTTGATTCCTAATAAATATTTTTAGTTTCCATTATTTAATTATCTAGTCGAAACGTGGTACTTACGTACGTATTCGTGAAGATCGTCACCTTTTCGAATCCAACCCTCGTACCATATTTCGATTCGATTTACAATTTATGAAATATCGTTTCAGAATATTATTCTCACCATCGCGTAATTATTTCCAATTATACTTTCATTATTTTATTAACTTTAATATTATAATACCAATCCAAAACCCGCTAAACCCAAGTCACTGACACATCCATGATAGACCGAAATATGCATATGTATAGGGCATATGCAGAGGTAGATCGCAACCTCCCCTACACCGTCCCACCGCTATTTCGATAAACCATGACCATGTGTCCTTGCATATGTTTAGCAACCCAAAGCATAACAAACTCCTAATTCCTTTTATTCCAACCAATAATCCATAATCCGTGTAATCATCTGCGATAAACTCTCTGGTTCTGTTTA
The DNA here is from genome assembly GCA_009363875.1 of Mikania micrantha. NCBI lineage: Eukaryota > Viridiplantae > Streptophyta > Magnoliopsida > Asterales > Asteraceae > Mikania > Mikania micrantha. Next base: position 49,438,469 of record CM018680.1, on the reverse strand, counting down.
GTTGAGTTACAACTAAACTTCTCATGGTTTACGCGTATAATAATATGTTCTAAGCATGTTGTAGAGCCCAATCAACGTTGAAGACTGACAAAGTCAACACGGAAGAGTCAACACTCAGATTTTGCAAAGTTTTTGTAAATTTTCGTGTACTCAGGTTCGTGTACACGAACCTGGTTCGTGTACTCGAACCTGAACTTCGAATACTGCTAGATCTAGTATAAATAGACGTATTTTTGTACAGATTAATAACACGAATCTCGAGGTGTGCTCTCTAGACGCATTGAGGCACATTTTCGTATACTTACTGAATATATTCAAAGTTTTGATCTTTCTTGTATATCTTGCTTCTTCTCTAACTCTATTATGGATTCCGCACACTATAGAGTTGATTGATGATGTTTGGAAACATAAAGCTTGGATCTTGATCAGTTTAAGGACCTACAAGTGGTATCAGAGCTTGAGTGCTCATTTCATCATCAAGGTAACGCCTTTTTGAAGCAAGTTTTATACTTTATCATTCTTCTCTACTCCATCTAGCTACTGTGTAAATTTGAGACTCCAAATCTTAAGAAATATTTTTATAAAATTTTTCTTAAGCATTTTCGAGTTCAAAATTTTCGAGTTCAGCTATTTCTAGTATAGTTAGAGTGTTCGAAGTATAAATACTTTTCGAGTCCAAAAGAAGTTCGAATACAGTATTTCGAGTACAAGAAGATTTTCGAGTACAAGGAATTTTCGAATACAGGAAGAATTTCGAGTACAGCCTCAATTTCGAATACACGGAGTTTCGTGTACTCTATTTCGATTACATCCAGGATTTCAAGTGTTGACTGATCTGTTCACTTCGAGCAGCTTTATTGACTGTCATCTAAAGGGAGTTCGTGTACTGCACTTGGAAATTTTTAAGATTCACAATGGCTTCAAAGAATTTGACAAACTTGTCTAATTTGCTCAATTTAGACAATGAGATCGGCACCGGAACAAAGCCACCAAGGCTCGTGTCAGGAGATAACTTCCAAGATTGGAAGTTCAGATTTCAGTCATTCATCAAGTATACCGATCCAATGCTTTGGAGATCGATTGAGGAGGGTCCCTATGTACCCTCATACCAGAGTGAGATAAATGGTCCTCTTGTTCCCAAGGATCCGGAATTGTACACCGAGGACAACTATCCTAAGGGATAACAAGAGGACCATTTCAATCCCAGAACTGGTCGGGATGTGGCAAGGCTAAAGGAACTCTTAAGTGACAAAGAGTCCAACTATCGAGATGCTCGACGCAAAATCGATGAACTCACTTTAGAGTTGGACCAAGTCAAAACTCAGCTTTCTAAAACTTCAGTAAAATGTGAACAATTTGACTATTCAAGTAAAGTTTTAGAAAACATGGTAAGCATACAATTCAAGAGGGATAACAAGGGTCTTGGTTACAAGGAATGTGAACCACCCTTTAATCATAATTACTCATGCATGCCAAGAATCAACACATGTGTTGATGACTTGGAATTGGATTCCAGTCGTGCTTGTGATTTTCCCACGAAACCAGTTATGCTTACAGCTAACCCTGTTATAACTAATGCTTCTGAGGTTTGTGCAGAAAAACTAAGTGTTGCAGGTTTAAAGGAGGAGAAGGTAGAAAGAAGTGCAGGGAGGAGCACAGATTGTTCATCATCTACAAGCAAATCATCTTTTGTTCCAAAAACTAACTTTGTTAGAAAATTTGATGAAATCAACATTAATATTAATGATATGGCAAAACATTTTCAGAAAACATTTGCTATAAAATCAACTTTCTCTCCTTTAACAACACAGACCGCACCAGCTCATTCCACAGTTACCAAAGAGGAAAGTTCACTGTTGAACCCTAACAGTGAACCTTACATTCCCACATCATCCTCTAGTCAAAGTAACTGTGACGTAAAGCCATTTGATCCAATTGAATTTCACCAAAAGGTCTGCTGTTGTGCATGTGGGAAACCAGGCCACATTGCTAGACACTGTCTGCACCGACCTACTGAATTCTTCTATGGGAAGAATCAGAAGGTCATCCCTAAGGCTAAACCAGTTAATAAACATGTGTGGACCTTACCATCCTCCAGGCCCAAGGCTACCTCTCAGAAGGGGACACAGACTCAAACTTCTTCCACTGCTAAAAGACCTAAGAAATCCAACAAATCTCCATCTAATTTTCATAAGCAAACACAAAGGATTTTCAAAATTAATACAAAACCAATTAACCAGAGCAGTGGAAGTATGACAAAACATACTAGGTACAACTCAGACAGACCCAAAAACAGACTCAAACCCAAACCCAAAGACAGAGTTTCTTCCATTACCAAAGTGCCTAAATCTGTTATGGTTTGGGTACCTGTTTCTCATTGATTGTGTGTGAAATGCAGGGACAGCCAAACAAGCTCAAAAATGTTTGGTACGTGGACAGTGGCTGCTCCCGGCACATGACTGGGGATTTCTCTTAGTTACATGAAGTTACACCATTCAACGGAGGGTATGTGTCATTTGCTGGAGACAAAGGAGGAAGGATAAGTATGAAAGGCACAGTCACAAATGGAACTCTGAGTTTTGAAGATGTGTACTATGTTGAAGAACTCAATCACAGTCTTCTGAGTGTTTCTCAAATCTGTGACAATAGTTTTTCAACTCACTTCACAAATAAGGAGTGTCTTATTCTAAAACCTGGATTTGTGGTGCCTGAGAAGTGGATTTTGATGAGAACTCCAAGAATAAACAATGCCTACATTATCAATATGAATTCAAACTCATTCACTGAGAACACTTGCTTGTTCTCAAAGGCATCGGAGCATGATTGTCTGTTGTGGCATCGGAGGCTGGGTCACGTAAATCTGAAGAATCTAAACAGATTAGCCAAAGGAGATCATGTTATTGGCTTGCCCTCTAAGGACTTTTCCACCATTGAGAAATGTATTGCTTGTGCCAAGGGAAAGCAACACAAGAGACCTCACAAGCCTAAATTGTTCAATTCTATCTCTTCAGTTCTACAACTTCTTCACATGGATCTCTTCGGACCAGTCAACGTTATGAGCATCGGGAAGAAGTCATACTGTCTAGTAGTGACTGATGACTATTCCAGATTCACTTGGGTATTCTTTCTGGCTAAGAAGGATGAGACTCCAGAGATTTTGAAGAAGTTTATTACATTAATTGAGAATCAGAGAAATCTGAAGGTTAAGGTAATTAGAACTGATAATGGTACTGAATTCAGAAATCAGACTCTTATAGATTTCTGTGATGAGAAAGGAATTGCCAGACAATACAGTGCAGCAAGAACTCCTCAGCAAAATGGAGTTGCTGAAAGAAGAAACATAACACTTATAGAGGCTGCTCGAACAATGTTGTTGGAGTCAAAGCTGCCTATTTTCTTTTGGGCCGAAGCAGTTAACACTGCTTGCTATGTTCAGAATCGAGCTCTACTAAACAAGCGTCATTAGAAGAATCCCTACGAGATTCTCTTCAATCAGAAACCCAAAGTTGGACACTTCAAGTCATTCGGATGTCCTTGCACTCTTCTTCATACAGAACCTAACCACAAGTTCGATGATAAGGCGGATGAGTGTTACTTCGTGGGATATTCGTCTGAAAAGGCAACATACAGAGTTTATAACAAGAAGACTCAGGTGATTGTGGAATCATACTACATTGATTGGCAAGAAATGAACTCTACTGATGCCGGTTCTGGTCCAAACTGGCTGTTTGAGTATGACTCCACTTTTAGGCCATTCAATACTACATTCGAGAACGCAGGAGCATCAGAGCGAGCTGATGAGTTTTCTAAGGGTGATGACGTAGACTACAGGGTTGACTATGTCCCTTGTGATCCTAGTCACCTGAAAGTCGACCCTCCAGGAATGTATAATCGTGCCCCTCCAGTTCAGCCAACACCAATTCATGAGGTTCTTCCGTCAGAAACCAACACTTCTCAATCGAATGAAGATAATCAAACCTCATCCTCTTCCCAACACGTATTTGATAATCCACTCTTCTCATCTAACATACCTGAAGAACACTGTGTGGATCCTGGAGCTGAAGCAAGTGAAACTGCTCCTATTGACCGTGTTTCTTCGTCAAGTGAAGACCAAATCAACAACATCAGCAACCTGCTAGATAATCTGGCGGTAGAAGAAGTGCCAACACTCAATGTAAACAAGAATCATCCAGTGGAGAATATTATTGGACCTCTCTCAGAAGGCGTTCTTACTCGAAGCAAATCAATTATAGTTCAGAACACATTGCCTGAAGAGATACTCACTCGAAGTCAATCAGGTCCTATTAATTCTTGTTTATATTCGTGTTTTATTTCGCAGGTAGAACCCAAGAACGTCAAAATGGCTCTCAAGGAGTCCAGCTGGGTTGAGGCAATGCAAGAGGAGCTGATGCAGTTTCAGAAGCTCAAGGTTTGGAATTTGGTTTCTCTTCCCAAAGGCAAATTGCCTATAGGAACTAGATGGGTCTTTAGAAACAAGAGAGATGATTCTGGTGTAATCATTAGAAACAAAGCCAGACTGGTTGTTCAAGGATTTTATCAGCAGGAAGGGATAGATTATGAAGAAGTCTTTGCACCAGTTGCAAGACTTGAGGCCATACGGATTTTCTTGGCATATGCTTCCTATATGAACTTCACTGTATATCAGATGGATGTGAAGACTGCTTTTCTGTATGGGAAGGTTAAAGAAGAAATCTATGTCTGTCAACCTCCAGGCTTTGAAGATTCACAATTTCCTGACCATGTCTATAAGTTAGACAAAGCACTTTATGGTCTTCATCAGGCACCGCGAGCGTGGTATGCAACACTTACTGATCATCTGCTTGCAAATGGATATACCCGTGGAGCCATTGATCAAACTTTATTTGTTCGCAAAGATAAGGATGATTTAATTCTCGTTCAAATCTATGTGGATGATATCATATTTGGTTCCACCAGCTCAGCGTTGTGCAAGGAATTTGAAGGGGTAATGAAGAAGAAATTTGAGATGAGCGCGATGGGAGAAATGACCTTCTTTCTAGTTCTGCAGGTAAAACAGGATTGTAAGGGTGTGCTGATTCATCAAGGAAAGTATGTCACAGACATTTTGAACAAGTTCAAAATGATGGAGTCAAAGCCGGCATCCACTCCCATGGCTACTCGTCCTATTCTAACTTCGGATTTAGACGGTGAAGATGTTGATCAACACCTCTATCGCTCGATGATTGGTTCTCTGATGTATCTGACTGCTAGTCGTCCAGACATTATGTTTTCAGTATGTCAGTGTGCCAGATATCAGGAAAATCCGAAGGCATCTCACCTCATAGCTGTCAAGAGAATCTTTCGGTACCTAGTCGGGAAACCTAAGCTCGGTCTTTGGTACCCAAAGAGCTCTGAGTTTCAATTATTTGCATACTCAGACAGTGACTTTGGTGGATGTAACCTGGATAGGAAGTCAACCACTGGTGGGTGTCAATATCTGGGAGATCGCCTTGTCTCATGGCAATGCAAGAAGCAAACAACCGTATCCACATCCACCGCAGAAGCCGAATATGTTGCTGCTTCCAGTTGCTGCTCTCAGGTTATCTGGATGCAACAACAACTCCTTGATTACGGTTTGAACTTTCTTGACTCTCCTATTTATTGTGACAATGAAGCAGCCCTACAGATCGTCAAGAATCCGGTACAACATTCCAAAACTAAACATATTGACATCCGGATTCACTTTATTCGTGACTGTTTCGAACGAAAGCTGATTCATCTTGAAAAGGTCCACACTGATGACAATCTAGCGGACCTTTTCACAAAACCGTTCGATACAGCACGCTTCCATCACTTGCTTGCCTCTCTCAAATTAATAAGCTTTAATTAAAAGCATTTTTGTAAATACATTAAAATTTGTGTCTTACTTAGTTCACAAATTTAAGGGGACAAAATTTACAAAACAACAAAAAGATTTTTCGTTCTTTGAGTTAAAATTTACAAAACAACAAAAAGATTTTTCGTTCTTTGAGTTAAAACTTACAAAACAACAAAAAGATTTTTCGTTCTTTGAGTTAAAATTTACAAAACAACAAAAAGATTTTTCGTTCTTTGAGTTAAAACTTACAAAACAACAAAAAGATTTTTTCGTTCCTTGAGTCAAAATTAAAAACAACAAAAAGATTTTCGGTCTTTGAGCCAGTCTAAGATAATCTATAAGTGTAGGGGGAGTTAGGTTTTTGAAATCCTAAGAAAAGGAGATTCTGCTTCGTGATATTAAATTTTAACTTTACAAAAAAAACTTAAGAAAATACAAAAAGATTTCATTTGGACAAGCAAAGTGAATCGATCAAATTGGGAAGTGAAATAATCTCTAAGAATCAGAATTTCATTATCTTATTATGATTTCAAAAGGAATTACAACTTTGAATATCTATTCTATACTATGAAGTTGAAATAAGTTTTTCAAACCTTAAATAATCAGACTTGATCAAAACTAAAATATATATATATATATATATATAGATAAATAAGTGTGAAATTATGATCATCAGATAATTAGAAATGTGTGATAACTATTTGACTTCTTGATTAAATTCTTGAATTAAAACGAGATTGTGTTTCTATAAACTTTAAATTGTGTTTGAAAAACTCGGGTATTTTCTATGTTTTGTGCAAACAAAGAGCGGGAAATACCTACTGAAGCATTCTATGTTTTGCGTAAGCAAAGAACTGGATGTGTGATGTTAAGGCCAATGTGTCTGCAGATCAGAAAATAAAAGATGCCAATGAGCACAAGATGATAGAACCCCTTCTTGTTCTTGATTCTAAACCTAATAGATCTGTTCTTTTCTTTTCTCAACTTAAAAATCTGTCAAAATAATTTGAAGTTCGTTGAAACACAATCAAAGTTTGAAACAAAGGATTTAACAAGACTGATAGGTTGCATATTAATCTAGTCTTACAATCAAATTGATCACAAATTTCCCACAAGTTATTTTCAGAAAAACTTGATCATATAACTGATTTTTAAGAGATGGAATAACGAGTGGAAATAATTGGTGGGGAATAGCTATTTAAAAGTTGTGCTTCTTTAAGAAATTCAACTAAGATAGTTAAATTTTGATAACAGATTTGATCCCACAAATTTGAACCGACTAAACTTTAAAACTTGTTCAAAGCTTATTTTATTTTATTTTATTTTATTTTATTTTATTTTATTTTATTTTATTCTATTTAGAAAAGTTAGAATTTTTAAATCGAAACTTAAATAAGTGTTTGTACTCGAAATTGTGTTCACGAAAATGTGTATTCGAAGTGACCCTATAAATAGTTCACCGATGTTCAATTTCGATTACCACAATTTCGTGTACGCATTTCTTCATTTCGAGTACAGATTTTATTGCTCTGAGGCGATTTTGCTTTCTAGACTCGATTTCAAGATTTTACTCTGGCCATCTTATAGATCATTGTTAGGAGACCCTAGGTATAGAATTTTATCAAATTTTGACCATGCATTCAAAAAGTTATGGTCAAAATTGATTTTCGAGTACGCAATTTTCGTGTACAGAAGGTCTTTGGTCAAATTGACCACGAAATACTTCAAATTGAAAGGCAATTCTTGAATATGTTGCTCGCCTCACAATTTCGAGTATATTGAATCGGTTTAGAAGTTCTAAGGAGCCAAAATGATAAACTTCTCTAAGGATTTTGAGTACACGAAATTTCTCAAACTTCGTATACAGGATCTAGTTCGTGTACTCAACTCAGTTCGTGTACTCAACTCATTTCGTGTACACAACACATTTCGTATACTCAACTTACTTCGTGAACTTGATCTGTTTCGTGTACACCTGTTGTTCCGAGGAGAAGTGATCAACACTTAGAAAATTTTTCAATTTTTCGTGTATGGCTTCTGTTTCGTATACTTGACTTGTTGAACTAACTTGATCATTTTCTATTTCAGATGGCTGACTTAAGATTCGTGCATGATCACAATATGACTGCATTTGTTGGGGAACCTCCAGCAAAGCATTCTGAATTCAAGAGTATGGTCGAAGGCTTGATCCTCTCACCGGTCAACTACGCCATTATGGAGCATCCTTTGATAGTGACCTCTTTTATTAGAGATTTCTGGAGTACGGTAGAAGAAAGCACTGATGCTGAGGGAAATGTCAGTATAGTCGGAAGTATTCAAGGACAATCTATCATTATCACCGAGCAGATTATACGAGATTGTTTACAGTTTGGAGACAAAGATACTGGCCCAGTCGAGCTTGATCAAGATCTGGTGAACCGAACAATTTATCAGATGGGTTATGAAGGCGCCTACCCTCCGACTGAGAAGAAGCTACTTCATCCTTACTGGAGATACTTAGCACATGTGGTCACTCAGTGTCTCTCAGGAAGGAAAGGGGGATATGATGTTTAGAACCAGACTCTCAATTCGTGTCTGGTGGCTCTGGCTCTCGGCATTGACTTCAACTTCTCAAGAATGATTTTCCTCGACATGCACGCAAACATCAAAGGCAGGAGAAAAGAGAGATTTCTGGCCTTTCCAAGATTCATCCAGATCATCTTGGACAGAAGGCATCCGAACCTGCAACGAACATTCGGTTCGCTAGAAGTTAAGAGAATGCGAGATGATATATTTGGATACATGAAGATGAATAAACGTGGGAAGAAGCAATATGTCGGTCAAAGGCCTCTGATAAAGTTTGGACGTTTTGTAGGGGATGAAAACGTTGTGGAGGATCAAGGCACTCTAGTTGCCTTTGTGGCTGAGGAGCATGACATTCAGGCTACAAGTTCTAAAGCTAAAGCGAGTAAAGCTACAAAAGTTGCAGCTGATGTTTCTTCTTCTTCATCAAGTGAAGATTTCATCCCAGAGGGGCCACCTCCCACAAGACAAGAGAGGGAAGAAGCTCAAGATGTTGATTATACTCCCACTCCCGAGTCTTCGCCGAAGAAGAAGAGGCAAAAGACGATGGCCCGAAGGGCAAGAGATCCAAGACTTCAGTCTGTTCTCTCAAGCTTATCCTTCTCCTCTGCTACTGCTGTCATGACCCAGGCACCTGTTAAACCCACTCCTGTCACCAAACCACCCTCATCACCTCATGTCACATTACCACCATCACCACCTCATGTCACATTACCACCATCACCACCTCATGTCACATTACCACCATCACCACCACATGTCACAAAACCACCATCGCCCTCACCTGTCACTCAACCATCTCCACCACCTCAACCTTCTCAATCCATTAAGTCACAACAACCCAAACCTACAACCAAACCTTCGAAAACCAAACTCATCATCCGTGTTCCCTCCACACGCCCATCCGTCACCATTCCGCCTCAAACCAAAACCAAGACCAAATCACCTCCACCTCAGTCCGGAAGCAGCAAAGGAAAATCTCCTTTGCATTCCGATTCACCCTATGAGCCAGCACAGGTGCCTGTGGATCTTATTGGACTAAATGAGCGAGTTTATCAGTTAGAAAAGGATGCTGAGATAAAGGACAGAATGATCAAGAACTTGCGTGAAGGAAAGATCAAGATATGTGCTCATCTGAACAAATGCAAGGGAAAGATCAAAGCTCACGAAAGATTCATCAGAATTCTCTTGCTGGAAAACCACAAGATGCAGAAGGACATTAAGCGACTCAAAGGAGAAGAAGTCTCCGAGTCTGAGGATGAAGTCTTAGATGTTAGTGAAGACAGTGACGATGATGATGATGATGATGATGATGATGATGATGATGATGGAAATGATGAACAGAGCCAGAAGAAAGATAAAGAGGATAAAGATGACAAGGATGGAAATGACAAAGATAAAGATAAAGGTCCCCCTGATGACAAGGATCAGGGAGGAGACTCTGGGAATCCATCCTCATCCGGGAAGCCATCTGGTTTATATGATGATCTATTTGGAGACATTCCAGATGACATCCTATTCGGCGATTGTGTTCAGCCAGATGAGACTACTGGAGCCGGACTTGACAGTATATTTGATGATCTTCCGGATGATTTTGATTTTGGGTCACCAAAGGATCAAGCCAAGTCTTCTGCAGGGGCATCTGTAGAAGAAGAACCAGAAAACATAATTCTTGGCAATGTGTCATCAGATCCTTATATCAATTATTTGTATGCCCACAAATACATTGATGCATTGGGAAATGAGATCACTTCTCTGAATGAAGTGATAGATAGCTGGTTTGATAGAAAGAAGGATTGGACGCCTGCTCCTCCTGTTGACAAAGCTGCTTGGTTCAAAGAAATGGGCGATCAGCATCCAGAACATACCTTCATTTCAGATGATAGAAACTTATTTGCAGTTCGCAATGACAGGTCAAATGTATGTTGCTGGATGTACGAAAAACAAAGAGACATCTACTTGGTCAAACGGATGAGTGGAAAGGTCGAGTTCTACAAGAAGCCAAGAGATTTTTGTTCGTTGCCTAAAGTCGACATCAGAAGCATTGACAAAGCTATGTTCTTCAATCCTTCTAAGGACTCACAGGCTGATTTGTTCGCAAAGTTTATCAAAGATCAGTGTGAGAAGAACTTCCCAGTAATGCGCACTGCAAAGGGACGACGTTTTGTTTCCTCATGCATCATCGATCCAAAGACGAAGAAACCCTGGGTGTACTATAAGTACCCTCCTCCTCATGTAGAGCAAGCAGTACCAGTCTCGCCAAGAGTTCCTGATAACTCTCTGGCTAAATTTCTATCTTGGTATTTTGATGATCTGAACCTTGCTGCAGTTATTCTTAGGAATATAGATGATGTTGATGACATCGACATGATTCTTGACCCTATGGATCTTCTGAAGTATGGCAAAGATGACATGATGAAGCTACACAGATCTCCTATACGAGTATATTCTGGAAATGATGAGCTGGCTAAGCCATTTACACGAGCTGTTGCTTATGCCATGAAGCTGAAGCTGTATGCTGGAGCAGGGCCACACAGTGTTACTCTTCCGATCGGATGACTTCGCCAGTCTAGGGGGAGTTTGTAGAGCCCAATCAATGTTGAAGACTGACAAAGTCAACACGGAATAGTCAACACTCAGATTTTGCAAAGTTTTTGTAAATTTTCGTGTACTCAGGTTCGTGTACACGAACCTGGTTCGTGTACTCGAACCTGAACTTCGAATACTGCTAGATCTAGTATAAATAGACGTATTTTTGTACAGATTAATAACACGAATCTCGATGTGTGCTCTCTAGACGCATTGAGGCACATTTTCGTATACTTACTGAATATATTCAAAGTTTTGATCTTTCTTGTATATCTTGCTTCTTCTCTAACTCTATTATGGATTCCGCACACTATAGAGTTGATTGATGATGTTTGGAAACATAAAGCTTGGATCTTGATCAGTTTAAGGACCTACACATGTAAACCAATAACAGTGATAATCGTCAAATAATGCATCCAATAATTCATTTTCATTAATATTAATAAAATCTCAGGTCGTAACAGTACAATCGTACGGATGTACAGACAACCGAAAGTACAGTGATGTTACAGAAAACACCTGTACTCGAATTTCCTATACAACAAGAAAGATCAAAACTTTAATTGTATTCAGTAGTGTATTCAATAATGTGCCTCAATACGTTTAGAGAGCACACCTCGGGAATCCAACACTAAACTTGTACAAAATACGTCTATTTATACTAAGTCTAGGTGTACTCGAACTACTATACAAAATAAGTTCGAGTACACTAACTACAAGTGTACTCGAAATCTATGTAATCGAAAAACACAAAAACTAACCAACATCTGGACTTCAAATGTTCTTTCGTTGGCATTTTCAGTCTTCATTGTGAAATGGGCTCTACACTTACGTGTGTGAAAGTAAAGACGGAACACTAGAAACCGTCAGGGTTACTGGAACAGCCTGAGATTCTACTCTGGAAGTGGGAACAAATAGCTATGGATTTCATTACCAAGCTACCCCGTACTTCTAGTGGTCATGATACAATTTGGGTTATCATCGATCGATTAAACAAATCTGCTCACTTCTTGCCAATGCGTGTGACCTTCACGATGGATAAACTACCGAGACTGTACATCAACGAGATAGTGGTACGTCACGGTGTACCATTTTCTATCATTTCGGATCAAGACAGCAGATTCACAACAATATTCTGGCAATCATTGTAGAAATCTCTAGCGACGCACTTAAATTTGAATACAGCTTACCATCCACAAACGGACGGTCAAAGCAAGTGTACGATACAGCCCTTAGAGGACATGTTGAGAACATGTGTTTTAGATTTCGGAGGAAATTAGGACTCCAATTTGCCACTGATTGAATTCTCCTATAATAACAGTTACCATAGTAGCATCGGATGCGCACCATTCGAGGCTCTGTATGGTCGAAAATGTCGGTCACCGATTTGTTGGACCGAGGTTGGAGATAATCGAATAACTGGGCCATAGCTTATTCAGGAAAGTACCGATAAGATTGCCTACATTCAACAAAGGTTACAAGCAACCAAGAGCAGACAAAAGAGCTATGCAGACAAACGGCGCAAGCCGTTGGAATTCCAAGAGGGAGACCGGGTCATGTTAAAGGTATCCCCATGGAAGGGTTTGTTTCGGAAAGAAAGACAAGTTAGCACCACGATACGTGGGACCGTTCGAGATCGTCGAACAAATTGGTCAGGTGGCATATAGACTGAGAATACCAAAAGAAGTCAGTGGTGTGCATGACGTGTTTCACGTCTCAAATTTAAAGAAATGCCTTGTTGACGAATCACTCATCATACCAACCGAAGAAATTCAAGTGGACGAGCAATTACATTTTATCGAAGAACCTTTAGAGATTACGGATCACAAAGTTAAACAACTAAGGCGAAGCCGTATTCCAATTGTCAGGGTTCGATGGAATTCAAAGCGTGGACCCGAATTTACTTGGGAACGCGAGGATCACATGAAGTCCAAGTATCCCATCAGTGTCGTAAGCGGAACAGTGATCTACACAGTAACTTGCATAGTAACTCAGGTACAAAATATGTGGATTACATGTATATCATTATCATTTTATGTTTGTCAAAGAAAAATTTCGCATTCATTGCACTAACATAACTCAGAACCATGGTTCAACAGCCAGAAATTTATCTGAAACGACACAGAACCATCATGTGATTGTTAGTTAGGATTCTATTATGTATAAATGTATGTGAGGATATACAGAACAAATTAACAACAGACGTCGTTACGTGAATGCTAAACTGACAGATTATTTGTATAGGTGACGATCTGTACGAATACATCTGAAAGTTTAACGTTCTGAATGATGTCTAATAATTAGAAAACCATATTGAAGAGTGTGGTTACCGTCGTATTCGTACGGGTGACGATTCGAACGAATACGCGCGACGACTGTATGATTCGATTTAAACATGTAAATGTAATCTTTTCATAAATTCAAAATAAACGGAAGATATTTCATTAGTTTTCTAGAAATTACCACCTAAATTAAATTTATAAAGTCTACTTTTAAAACCGAGATGTTTCGTTACCAAAACGTAAGAGAACTGACGCTTCTACGCGAAACCGGGAAAGACCGAACGAACCCGAACACACCGGGTGTTCGAAAGCCTTTAATGAGGCATTAAATGCCTCATTTCTTTCCCCACATACCAGCTCACCATCATCAAACTCGTCACCCTCTCTCTCTACTTTCTCTCTCTAAAACCACAAACCCTAGATCACTCATTCCTTCACAAAATCGAGCCCTCTTGGTGTCAAAACGAACACAACAACACGTAGATCCTGAAAGTACAAATGATCTAAGCCAAGAACCATCCAACTCGAGGGAAAAATGAGTTCAAAGGATCGGTTTTAGAGTTTTCAAACTGAACCCCATCAAAAACTGGCTTTAACCCACCTAAACCTTAGGGAAACAACACTAAAACACTTAGGAACAAGGTAGAAACTTGTAGCATCTCATAGGATGGTCTAAACTAGACCATGGGAGTCTGCACCATGGCTGGTTCAAACAGCCGAATGGCCAAGAGCCGAAAAGAGGACTCATTCGCTCGTATCCCTATTCGGCCAGGTGGATCCACTCACACAAGCCTTCTCATTCGGTCAAGTGTTCTAGTCGCATGGTAGTTTTCTTTCGGCCAAGATCCCATTTGCATGAACCAACACAATCGGCCTTAATCTTTTGCATGGCCACTTTTGGCCAACTGAAGCACATTATTCGCATGGGTTCATCTAATTCGCATGATATTACCCATTCGCACAAGCCCCTTGGTTCGGTCAATCCCCTCATTCTCCTAACATTGTTAGGGTGGACTGACTAGTTCGGGAAAGGGTACTAAACTAAGGGATGAACCATTGGCACTCATTACATGGGTGCAAGGGCTTTATACGTGGAATGCATGCATGGGGGGATCTATTAGGGTTTTACGAGGGTGTTAAACGGTTTTGTAACTATACATGCAAAGGTTTAACACTAAAGTTTCTAAATTAAAAAGATGTGTAAACATGGGTTTGTGGATATAAGTTAGGTTTATGACACACGGGCTTCATTTAATGAAATCATGAATAGGGTTTTAAAAGACCAAGGTTTTTCTTGAATCATTTTGACATATAAACATGGATTTTGGACATCATTTGGGTTTAACACATTCGGGAATTCATTAAACTAAAGCGTGAATAATATGCTGAGAATTCATTAAGGATCAAGACAATAGTCTAAGTATATAGGTGTTGATTTCATTGTTAACACCTAATACTTAGAAATTTCATGCAAACATATAACTACATTAGATTGTTCACTTGAACTCTCTAGGATGGGTTATACACAAGGACTATCAAGGAACCATGGGAAACGAAAACATATCAAAGGACTTAGAGCTAACCGAGTGAGATTAACTCAAGTCTAAGAAGCTAACTTATAAATTGCTTAAATTAATTTATGTTTAACAAAAAGGAAATGATTTATGAACTACTTTGATTAAAATATTTTAAAATAAATGAAATGATTTCTTACTTAAGGATTTAAATTTAAAATGAGTTTATTTAAGATGTCTTACTTAAAAGACTTTGAATTTACCTAACATAAACCTTACATAGCTAAGGTTTAATAGTTATTATTCACGAATAAGGGTTTATAAACGGGTAACACATTTAGAATAGATAGAGAGACATAGAAACACACTAGTAACACAGGACACATAGCTGCACACCGAGACCAAAACCCTAGATACGTCTATTATAAATACTTATAGTATTCAAATTCTCTTAAAACAACTCAAGTACTAAAGATACTTAATCTACAAGTAACGAGCACGCATTTTGTGGTGAATCATTACATAGAAACACAGGTGAGTTCATTGCCCCTTTCTAAACATTTTTTTTTGCAAACGTGGGGCTGAGAAGCATGTGTAAATTATTTTCTTAAAATACGTTTTATGTAAATGCTTTTATTTCTTGTATGTTTTGTATACATAAATGTACCCTAGACTCCTGTCTAGGTAAACTATACATAAGTTATTTAATGAATTAATTAATTACTCTTTATGAGTAAGACATAGATTCTAAAACAAACAACTATTCTATCAAAGCTCTAACTCAAGGAATCTAAATTCAGTGTGTGTTCAAGAAAACTAAAGATCAAATCTAAAGAGTATAATTTCAGTGTGTTTTCAAGAAAATTAAGGATAAAATTCAAAGAATCTAAACTCAGTGTTGTAGCCATGGAAGTCTAAGGATCAAAATCAAGGAAATTATATCCGTGTGTGAATCAAAGAATTGTTAAACTCAATAACGAACAATTCAAGGTGATGTCATTTGTATGCAGATCGAGACCACGTGATAACACACGGAAAGTCCCGGCATAAATAGTAAACTGTTATAGTCACGCTATATGGGCATAAATCAAACAATCAAACGAATTCAAGCGAACAGTGGTGATCATAAATCAAAGGATATCCTAAAGTCCCGACATGTACAGTAGACCTGAAGGTCAAGCTGATATGGGCACATCATGAAAGTCCCGACACATACGGGTAGACTCATTTGGGTCAAGCCTGATATGGGCCACGTGTGAGATGATACAAGCTGGACACCGCCAACAACTAAGACTAATTGATTGAGTCAAATAAGGCCCAATCATCATGTCTTAGTTGTATTTAAATGATTAATTATTCATTTAATTAGGCATTTAATATCATGTTTCTACAAATGCTATGGATGATCATGAATACGTGATGAACTCAAGGCATCGGTAGAATTTCAATTTGTGGAACTCAAAATCTAATATGAAGATGGAATGAAATGAAACGCTTAATTATCATTAACAACAATATAGTATGTGGTTCGATATGTGGTGGGATGTCGGCTGGGGCTTGTTCCCCTACGTATGCCTATATATAAGCATATTTGATCGGATAGTATAGGTGGTTGTTGGTGAGGTTAAGGTTGTCATTTCGGGTGTTCAAGGGTAATCATTTTCAGACAGTTCAGGTATATGAGTCAGTTTCTGGAATGAAACGCTTATTTATCATTAATAACAATATACTATGTGGTTCGATATGTGGTGGATGTCGGCTGGGGCTTGTTCCCCTACGTATGCCCTATATATAAGCGCATTTGGCCGGATAGTATAGGTGGTTGTTAGTGAGGATAAGGTTGTCATTCGGAAGGTCAGTGTTAACAAATTTTCAGGTTATTCAAATCATGTGAATTAAAGGTAGGGAATGAAACACTTAATTATCACTGACAACAATATACTATGTGGTTCGGTATGTGGTGGGATGTCGGCTGGGGCTTGTTCCCCTAAGTATGCCCTATATATAAGCATACTTGGCTGGATAGTATAGGTGGTTGTTGGTGAGGTTAAGGTTGTCATTCGGAAGGATTTATTCAAAGTTACCTTTAAATAAAACTATATGAACTCACCAACCATGTGTTGACTTTATTTTTGCGTGACTTCTCAGGTGACGAACAGGTTAACTAGGAAGTTCGGGTTTTTGAATAGATTGCCCAGATATCGGACCCTGCATTTTGGATTTGCATGTCTTGAGCATCATCATACATATTAGTTGGTACATCTTGTGTAGACACGAGATGGAAGTGTTATGATGTTGTTAGTAGTAGTTTACATTGTTCAATTATGAACAACTCTTATGTAATTTAACTTTATTTTGGATTTTCTCATTATGTATATCATCTGCAATGTAAACAATCTGATCATCACGATTATCATTCCTGATATCGCGCCCCGAGGCCTTTCCGCCCGACGGGACACACGATCCGGCCTGCCGGCTCGGGGTGTGACACTATGACACTTGTCAACAGGCCCTGCCACGTGTCCAAGATGTATGCCACATGTCCCAAGAGGTCTCCATGTGTCCAGCGACATGTCACAACCTTGGTGCCTCGATTCGCGAGCCAGTTCTTTAAATAGACTTCACCAATTCATTTTTTTCGTATTCCTTTCAAACAGCATACTTTTCTCTCAACCAAAATACACCTCTAAGCCTCCTTAGAAATTATATAAGTGTTAGGGAAGCTCGGATTACTCTTGGAACACTATCAGAACATTAAACGTAACTCTGCTCCTTTACCAAAAGGGCAAGAGGTAAGGCTTTAAAACTTTTGTTCAGTTATGTTATCTTCACGAGGTAACGGAAGACTTATCCAGAGGCTATGATAACTTGTTAAGTAACTTATTAAAAGTTTTTTGTATACATATTACCTCATGGTTAATGAAATGAGCTAAAGACTGGTATAAAGGATGACTTAACATAAGTCGTTGTGCTGCTCAATTAGAAAATCAAATTAGTATTATTGCTCATGTAATAATTCCACAAGGATATTTGTGATATTAGGAGATATTTGATTATTTGGAATCAAGCTAGAAGGTTGAGGTTATATCGATTAAGTATTATGCATGTCGGGTGAGTTCTTCGTAGCCCTGTTTTTAAATGTTTTATAATTTTGGGTTGATATGCATGCTATAAAACTATTTTGTAAAAATGATTTTAACCCGATTGTGGTTGGGTAAAGAATGTTTCAAGTCTCAACTGTAGTTGACCAATAAATGATTTTGAATGTCTAGGCTGAGGTTGAGCATTAAAGATGATGTTGAAGTCCCAGCTGCGGTTGGGCAAATGTTGAGCGCTACGGTGCTAAAAACTTTTTTTGTACTGCATGTAGCACTAAAAATGTTTTGAATAAAGGTGTACAGAAAATATTTTTTAAAATGGTTTTCAAACCCATTATGATAGCCTTTGCATTAAGCGCTACTTAAAATAAAACAATCATGGCGGGTTATAACAGGGCCTGAATAAGCGGTGACCATCACTTCACAGGGTGCGTGACCTCTGGGGCAGTGCTTTTGTAGGGAATGCGTAAACGGTATTATTGTGGTTATTTTTGATACTGTACAATTTATTCATAATGATTTGATGAACTTATTTATGCGTTAAATGTTTATGGGCTATGATTTGTAAAACTTAGAACTCACCAGATTTTAATTGACCTTTTTGAGTATTCATATCAGGGAGAAATAATACCTCGTGTAGCTTGTCTAAGGAGTTTTGTACTGGCTTAGTGAGAACCTACTATATTGTAGTCTTTTTCTTGCATGTAAATACTTACTAATAACATAAGTTAAAGTTTTTTTTTAATTCTCCTACCTAGCAACTCTATATAACTTTGTGTTTTGTATCAATTCCAACCATTGTCAGTGACGCCATTTCGGGAGTCTGGGATCGAAGCATCCAATTCTCGCTGCTTCAACAAGTGTTTTATTTTTCCTTTTTACAACTATATTTTGAGCAGGAGTCCGAGGAAAAATATATTGTCTCAGAATTCCCTACAAAATTCATCGTGGACATGATTCTTGAACTCTATTCCATTGTCACTTATTATTCTGACTGTAAGATCCAATTGTCTTTCAATCTGAGTGATTAGACCTTTATTTTGTAAGCAGTCTCATCGTTGTGGAATATAAAAAATTTCCAACAAAATCTAAAGTAATCATGTACAACAACTAAGCAGTTTCTTTTCTTGCTAAGCTAACAACGTTCACTGTACCAAACAAGTCCATATGAAGCATAAGAAGGCATGTTGTTGTTTTTGATTCCTTTGTAGATTTATGTGTTGATTTCTTTTGCTACCCTTTTATGCAAGATTCACATTGACCTTCAAAGTGAAATTATTTGAAATATAATCCTCTCACAAGTGACAAAGTAGAAAGCTTATGAAGGGATTGATGATTTAAGTGGATAAATCTACTATGCCATAAGGTAGTTTCTGGCAATGAAGCTTTTGCAATTAAGCAGGTGGGAGTTATGGACTGAGTGTCAGTTATCATTTTGACAACATAGACATTTCCACTTTTTTTGGCAGTCAAGAGAGTGTGTTGGTCAATGAAGACCTTTATTTTGGAATTTACATCAGAAGAAAGGATTTTGCAGCTATCTCTTGTGAAAAACGAGCAATAATTTTTGTAAGCTAATTGAGATACACTCAAGATATTAAACCTGAGATTCTCAACTAAGCTCACATCATTAAAGTGTAGCCATCCACACGAGATAGACCCATACCTGACTATCCAACCCTTTGCTTCATTCCCAAAGGACACAGATCCTCCATTATTTAGACTGAAGTTATTTAAGATTGATATGCATCCCGTTATATGCCTAGAGCCTCCACTGTCCATATACCATAGATTATTCAAATATGAAGAAGCTCTCTGCATATATAAGGATTAAATGCAATTTATTAGATATGGGTCTATTATTTGGTTAAGAGAACAAAGAGATTTTGGAAGTGAGTTTATTTTTTCACATTATTCATCACCTGTTACACCATCAAAATCAATTTTTGTTGATATTGACATAACACTTCAATCTGTGAGTTCACTGATGGTGAACTTGCTACAACTGGAGAATAATGTGATGGTGTAGCTGTTGGTGAGTGAAAGGATGAGGGTCCAACAGTTAGAGGTCTTGGAATTGGGGCGAAAGGTGGTGTTGTATGGAATGGGGAATGTGGCATTTGACTACTAGAAGGTGTTATTTTTAGGAAGAAGTATTTTCAGCCTTTATTTTATTTCTATATTTTTCAAGAAGAGTCTTTGCCTAGCAATCCTCAGTAGCATGGTTGTACTTACAACATTAAGTACAAGCAGGGATAAGGCAGAATAATTTGGAATGAAATGTTTCTTAACTTTCATGATTGTGTAAGGAGGGTAAGGATGAGATGGAGGAAACTTAATGTTAATCATATGATGCTTTTGCTTAAGCATATCATCCTTAGATTCATTAGAGGTTTCTTTTGTTTTGTATATTCAAAGATAGGAGAAGTGTTCATTGAAGGAACAAGCACATTTTGTGTGGAAGAGTCTTTTATTTTAACTTCTTCTAATGAGTCTTCCTTTTATACTTCTAAGCTTGTATCAGTGGGGTATACAAACTTTTGAATTATATTGGATGAATACAACTTAGGAGGAGAGTTTATTATTTCAAGAATGATATCAGGAAGAAATGTGGGAGAGTAGGGTTCAGATTCATTGTCTTCTTTCTTATTATCAATAGAATTATAATCACTAGGAGAGGAAGTGTGATTATACCCAATTCCGAACCATGCTTTGCGGTGAACTTGCTTCTTCAGAAGCAATTGAAATACTTTGCATGATTCCACCCACTTATTACAGCTAACCTTAGTTTCAGAGAGCTCGGATTTGCATGCTACATATTTTTCTTTTTAGAAACTAGAAATGTTCTTGCAAATCTGACTAGTGTATTAGAATCCATAAGAATGGTTTTGCAAACATGTCTACATGAACAGATAACCAGATACGCGATTCATCTGGTTGCGGAAAAGAAATACAAGGACCCAAGAATTTCACTGGTAGTTCAGGGAGAGAATGAACATAACAACCTTTTTTGGCCGTGAAATATTCTAGGCAATATTCTTGGCTGTGAAAACACCACAAATAACTCACGATTTCAAAAATGACGTTCAATCTGTGAGTTCACTGATGTTTCTCTAAAATGTTTTGGCAATATTCATGGCCGTGAAAACACCACAAATAACTCACGATTTCAAAAATGACGTTCTTGGTAGATCTGCAAGCGAATGAGTCGTAGGAATGAGACACACCATTCATATGAGGAACTCACGAGAATGAACCTTTGGACGAATGAACACCTGTACGAATGTGATGGACTCATTCGGATGAATGGGTCACAAGAGTAGAAGTGGACACTCATAGGACCCCAGTCATACAAAGAAGAAACCAAAAATGGCCAAGTGTTGGAATTTTCATCGATGCTATCAGTATTGACAAAACTGATCCTTAGCTTAAATTTCAAATGTAATCATAAAAAATATAATTGAAAACACATTTTTCAACAAGATTTAACTAGGAATGATAAACTTGAAATCCAAAATCAATTAATCATGAAATACAAGAAAACACAGGGTTCAAACCAAGTCAATACATCGAACAAGTGCTTTGAGGATCTACAAGCCATAACCACAAGTGAGTTCGTAGAGCCCGTTTTCTTCAACATTTTGCCTTCCAAATCATTTGGGGCTGAGAACATGAAACCTCTTATTCAAATTTTATTTTAAATAAGATTCATTTTTGGAAACACTTAAATGAATAAATTATTTCAAAACCACTTATTTGAATGTTATTCGAATAAGTATATTTAAACATGTTTTTACTAAGCATTCATCGCATCGAGATGATTTTTCAACCTCAAACGACAATGATTTTACAAAGCTTCAACATAATTCAACAAGGGATTGTCCGTAAACCATAACATTTCAAGTCTTTATGCCCAACCAAGAGGTGAACGTATCAAGTAATAGGCTTGCATCTGCGAGGTCCAACTAACAAGGGCAACTCAAGTTCGGTTTGGTAAATGATCACATGTGTGATATTATGGATAGATTTCACTAACCAACCGAATTCAATATTTTCATTTTAGAAGGTGACATACACGATTTTCAAAATAGAGTCCAAACGAGTTTAAAACTTGTTCAAGACAAACAATGTGAGGCATAAGGAGAGAGATCAGAAAAAATCACCTATTTCCAATCAAAGGCAAAGTCATGTCGTGTCAAGTGTGTGGTGGGCTGCCAGCTCCACTTGTTGATACGTATGCTCTATACATAAACATTACTTGACTTGGCAAAATGACGTTAGTGAGGAGGAAAAAGGAGGGAAACTGGAGTGATTTTACCATAAACAAGAAATAAAAATTTCAGATTTCAGGAGTAAACATGTAACCGTTTTCATTTTTTGGAAAAGAGTCAATTTACTAAAAATTTTACAAAACTTATTTATTTAAAATCTCGTGTGAAGTCATCAACCTAGTATTGACCATTTTTCTCACATGTTTATCAGGTGACGAACCGGTGTAAGCGTTATGCCAGTTGGAGGTCCCTGCAACTCCTACATACAATCTTACAAAGCCTTGATAGCTACAAGATTCAAGACTTGCTCTTTTGCAAGAAATTTTGCGAATATCTTGGCCATATCCAATGTCACACCCCGAGCCGAGGGGCTGGATAGGAAGGTTCTTGGGGCGCGATATCATATGATAATTATAGTGATCAGATTGTTTACATGGTACATGATATCTAATAAGAAATGCTAACATGACACTAAGATATAATTACAAAATTAAATTACACAATTTAAGTTCATAATTTAACTAAGTAAATATACCCAAAAAAATCATTGAGTTCTCATCTTGTATCTACACAAGATTTACAAAAGATGATTCAAAGTTATGTCATTCAAAAAAATGCATAACACAAAAGTAAGCTAGGTCTTCTATAAAGTCCTCTAGCTTAAACCCTGATGTCTGGTGACTAAACATGTTCATCACCTGCGAAAACATGCATTTAAAACAAAGTCATCACTGGGTTGGTGAGTTCATAAGTTAAATATTTGAAAACAGTTGTATTCTTGTCATTCACAAATCACAATGTCACACACAATTCTTATTGATATAGTCTCATTTTGTTTCACATAATGTCCTCTCCATATTTATACTTACAAATAATATATCAGCCAAATCAAGCATGCTTATATATAGGGCATACGTATCACGAGTGAAGCCGCCAGCCCACCGCACACTTTACTGGATTCAACACCACTTGTAAATACAACTATGGATACCCATTTCTTTCTCACATGTGGTCAGCCCATTTGATATTCAACCCAGAAAATATGTTCATCACCCATATTGTTATATGTATAGAATATAGGTGTTTGAAGGGAATAAGTTACCATAACATAAGTTATGATAATCACTAAATGTTTAAAAGAAGATAGATTTATTAATCTTATCCTTATTATTTTACTCTCCATTGAAAGGTTAACTATAATTTACTCTAAGTATAGAAGTAACAGTTAACTCTTTGGCATTGTTCTCACCTTGAATGTATAGAGCATAAATGGGACCCATTGTGTTCCTCGCGTAATCCGACCTCAATGCCTCCAATTTACCTCTATCCTATTTATGTTCACATAGAATAAGTGCCTTCAACAAAACTGTTACTAGTAATTTAATTTGAGAGAAAGTCAATTCCTCAGTCTACCAGTTAATAGAAACAAAGAATTTAATTACAATCAGTTTCTGTAGATCAATATCACCAAGTGTCGTTTACCAAACCTGGCATGATGCAGCCCTGTTACCGGTCATATGATTATGGCCAATGATAACAAATTCAAATAACGTACCGGCCTCACTCACCGGCGTTTTGTTAAACCTATGGTACCACTGCGCTATCATCGGTTTAGTCTCACTAAATGAATGGTAAACAATTTGCTTGTAAGGGACTTACGACAGGACATGAAATCATGAACACATGATTGTTGTGATATAATGCAAACAAGCATAATAGTAATTAGAATATTGATATGTGCTCTCACAATGTTATTGTCTCAATGTTATCTATTCTTAGTGTTATGTGTTCTCATAGTCTTAAACAAAGTGTTATAAGAACTAGTCTTATTACACAAGGTTAATAAATGTAATGAATGATATTATCATTTTGAAGTTACGTTATCATGATTATCATTCTTGCTATCACTTGTAATTGTCTCATGTTGTCTAATTGTTATCTCCTTGTAAATAACAAAGTGGGGTAAGATCAAATCTTATTCCACAAATGTTATTCAAGAGATTTGATGATATCATGAAGTTATATTATCATGAATCATCCATGTTATCATTTTCATTTCACACACATGCATACACACTGATATAATGATATAATGAAAGTAAGATAATAAAGATAGAATCTTTATTATACAAATAACATGGAATAATGTACTAAAACTTTTAAATAAATAAAAGGACTAGCATGTTTCTCAGCCCCGTAGTTAAAATCAAAAGATTAGAAAAGGGGCATATGAACTCACTTGAATGCTGTAGTGGTTGACTATGAAGTCAAGGAATCACGTGCTCGTTGTTGTTCTTGAGGTTGTATTCACGATCCTGTGTTTGATTCCAAAGTTGTTTGTAACTTATAGGTATATGTTCTGTTGTGTATGTTACCCTAAAGTTGGTTAACACTCATAAACCTTTGTGATTTGTTTAGTTTATTTCCGTTGTAGTGTCAGATACTAACACTTAACCACTTTTCGGAAAAATATTAGTATACTATAGCTCTCTTGTTTATGTGTTTTAGAATTAGGTATAACCTTGTTACTTTTTAACGTTTTGAAAACCATAATATTTCCTAAGTAATAACTTAGGTTTTTAGTTAAACTTAGTGTTGTATTCTTATTTTAACTTAAAATAATCATCATCATTCTAATATGTTAACATAATTAATGTGTTATAAAACTAAGCTATCTTGTATGTTAATACATACTTAATAAGTGTTTTATTAATTCAATTTTAAAAGAAATAAAATAACACTTTGTTAGTGTAGCCCTAGTAATGCTCATATCAAACCATAACTTGTTATTACCCATTTTATTTTTCTTGATTATCTCTTTAACGTTCAAGACATTTAGTTTATGCTTCACATGAGTTTTAAGTAGGTTTAAGTTAGTATCGGTGGATAGATGGCTAGTGTGGATGGGTCTATACCCGGTCATCATCACCCGAAACCCTAATGGGTTTCCCACGATTACACCTTGGTATTCCCATCGACATCACAGCTTCATTTGTAGACCGATTTACTTGATTCTTGTTCTAAAT
This sequence comes from Mikania micrantha, assembly GCA_009363875.1. NCBI lineage: Eukaryota > Viridiplantae > Streptophyta > Magnoliopsida > Asterales > Asteraceae > Mikania > Mikania micrantha. Next base: position 49,413,270 of record CM018680.1, on the reverse strand, counting down.
TACTTGGATCACCACTAGGGACTAATATCGATGTATTTGAAACTGGTCTTGAGGCATCGTGCTTAGTAATATCGACCAAAAGCTAAAAAGTGGATTGCCAATATTGACAGTGTCGATGGATGCTTAGAGTCGAAAGTCCAGCTTCGATATTAGGTAGTGTCGATGATTTCTTTATGTCAGACTCTTGTAGAGCTTCGAATTTGTTAATCTCAGTGAAGGCCTGTCGAGATTGTCCCCATCGAACATGCTAAAGTCAATGAAAGGGACCTGCTCATACAGCTCATCGATATTACCCATCTTCAAGTTCTTGCATCGATATTGGCATGTTCTTCCAACGATATTAACTCCAACCATTCTAAATCTTTATGTTGATGTTATCCTAACTTGGAGAACTCAGTTTGGTGTAAATATAACAACTTTTGATGGACCAAAATCGATCTCCAAGTTAAAAGAGCTGGGTTTTCACGAAACCCTGAAAAACCGAGATTTCAAGCTCACCTCTTGTTCAAAAATATTGGTTTAAGACCATATCCCTTGTACTTTCACGTTGTACTCATCGAGAGCTTCGTGTGTGTCGCACCCCGAGAAATCCCGTCCCTTCCGGGGCGCGAGCGTCAACAGATCGTCAGGATCGCAGTCTCCGGTCACACAACATGCGAGACCTACATGCCTGGTTACATACGTACACCCAATAACAAGGATGAAATAATTTTGTAAAATCAGAGTTGCGGAAGTAAGTGTAGGTTGTCAAAATATATTAACATTCATAGATAGCGGAAGCATTAATTTAAAACAGTTTTCAAAAATGATAAGAGACAATAGTTGCGGAAGCGACTAAAGATGTTTGACAATACATAAGTAACAAAATCAAATGTTTAAAGGTTATCAAATGGCCTAAGACACTAAAGTAGATGCATGGACTCCATCCTAGCATCCTAGTCCTTGTGCGCGTGCCTTAGTTACCTGAGAAAACATGCGAGTAAAGAGTCAACACAAAGGTTGGTGAGAGCACAGGTTTGTAATCAGCAGTAAACATCAAAATGTTTAAAGTAAGTGTTGCAGGTTTATTTTTCAATAAAATGCAATATCCATTGATAGCTAGTCAATATGAGTTATACCATATGCGGTTTCGCAACCGAAGCTAACATGCTGCCTCCCGCCATATCCATCCAAGATATGGCAAATGTTGTTTGGTCAATTATGCACTGTTCCGACCTCCAGTCGGGGTGGCCATACGGCTCGCAACAGTGGGGCTTGTCAGGCCCAAATAGTACTATTTAGAATTACCACGCTGAGCGCAACGCGCTATTAACGGTTCGAGGTGTGTTTAATGAGGACTTATCAGTTTTGTGGATGAATGCCACACATATGCATATACGATATTAGCATGTACAAAAATAACCAAAAGTGTGTAAGTTGTTCAAAAACAGTTGTATGCAATGTTTTCTCCCCCAAAGGTAGGAAATGTAAAAAGGGGCCGTGAACTCACCTTAGCGAGGTGAACAAACGTAAGCGTAAGCTCCTGTGTTGTCAGGTAGTCAGTCACCGGCTACCTATATTGTATACTATACGTGAGTTCGTGTAAGTGATCGTGTTACGTGATCAATAACTCTCGGTTGATCATGTCTGTCTGTGTCAGTCTACATTGACCGTGTTTGACCGTGTGTGTCAACGACCCGTTGGTGAACCATGTGTTGTTTGTGTATTGTGTAACATTCGTGTTGGTGCTCGTTGTGTGCAAAACGCGCAAGTCGCGTCTATGGACAACTTACCATATTTATAGCAAGTTTACAAGCATATAGATTTTAGAGTTCTAGCATGCTCATTAGTCCTACGTGATCATGTCAACACATAGCACATCATCATACAAAGTCACATACGTCCTTTATATCATGTTAACACACAAAAGTTTCCTAAAATGGAAACTTTCCATTTATAGCATATATGACATCGGAAACCATCTAACTTAGCATCTAATCATCATGCTATAACATATTAAGTCATTTAGTATGTTCAAATCATACAAAATATCCATGAATCGGTTTTTGTAAAATTAAAGTTACCATAAATAGTAACTTTGTAGTTTTTGCATCAAAGTGACCATTTAAACATTTATAAACCATCCTTATGCAACAAATCATCATAATAACCAATCTAGCAACATTTAAACATGTCCACATAACCAAATTTATCATCTACCAATATTTTAACAATAAAAGTTACTAAATATAGTAACTATGTCAAAGTGACCATAAACATTATCAAAATCACATTCTAAGTGTTCGAATCATCATCTTAACATCCTAATAGAAATTCTACACACATGCATGTTCACCATTCCATCCATAACATCATTTTGACAAAATAAAGTTTCTAATAATAGAAAGTTCATCAAATATCTTGTTTTTAATCATTAAGATCATCATCTAGTCTTGCAAGAACACTTATACATTATCAAGCATAATCCCAACATCAACAAAATCATCTAGAATGCCTTAGATCATACATGCATGGCATCTTTTCAATACTTTATGAACAAATCATGAAATTTACACATACACATCATCATAGATCTTCACAAATCTCAATCTAAACATCATAGATCATCAAGAAACACATTTATATCATCAAACCCAGATTCAAACCACAAGAAATTCGTGCATGTGATGGGTGGGTGCTTGCATGTGAGTGGATCTTCATGCATGTGGGTTGTTACCCATTGCATGTTCGATCTAACTATTAATAAGCAATTAAACTACCTTAGATGCTCTAAATCACTGAGATGGAGTTGAGTCAAGGATTTGCAACTCCAAGGGTGGCTGGAAGTAAACTCTTAGTGGCTTCAAGTGGTGGTGTGTTGATGGTGATGAGTTCCAAGCTTCCTTCTATGCTCCAATGGCTTCCTAGGAGCTTCAAAGCTTCATCAATGGAGTTTTCTGGTGAAATGATGAAGAAACAGAGGTGGAAACTCGAGATAGAGGTGTTATGGTCGAGAGAGTAGGATTAGAATGATTAAAAGTGAGATAGGTTGAGTGTAAATCTCATTTTGCTATCTGTGTCTGTCAGGCGTATCGCCTGGCGTGGCTCACTGAGGCCAGGCGTACCGCGCGGATGGTTTTCATCCGGCTGCGCCTCTTGTTCGCGCGCACATCGCCTATCTCCAGGGTTCCGGGTCAGGCGTAGCGCCTGGCCCAAAAGTTAGGCCCACTAAGCCTATTTTGTTGTTCTGGGCCCGTTCTTGTCCGTTTCTCGATTGTAGAACATCGTCCGAGCATCGTTTGGTCTCGTTTGAACTTCCTAGTTCAATGTGTGAATGTTTCGTGAAGTTTCGAGTGTTGTGCTACACAATGTGTTTGACGTTCACCAACGTTCGTGAGACTCGTGTGTGTTTCGGTAAATCCTCGAATTATCGGTGCTCGTTTGTGTTCGTGTCTGACGAAGTGTTTGTACGCTTGATTAATCCTAATCAACGTGTGATGCACAATTCAATAATTCCCCGAATTATTGTTTTGCGTTAGTGTTGTGTTTGCCACACTTGGTTTCCAAAACCAATGTGCAATGTACGATTCGATAGCTCCACGAACTATCGTTTCGCAGTAGTTTGTGTTCAACTCATATAATCAATCATAATTAAATGAAATGCAACAAGTATGAATGTGAAATGTAAAGAATGTAAGAGTCGCAATTTACCTGAAATTGCCGGGTGTCACAGTGTGGATACCAAATTTGAACGATTTGGTCAAGAATTGAGAGATATTGAGGTTTTTGTGAAGAATTTTAGAGAGAGGGGTAAAACAGGAATTTTAGAGAGAGAAGTGGTTGGTGGAGAATAAATGTGGGAAGTTAATGCTTGAGTAGGCTTTTTATACCCCACATAGGTTCGGTTGCTCGGTTTTCGTTTTCGTTACGTTTACAGAACGTAATACGCGAATTACGAATTGTAAATAAATAGTTTTCTAAAACCTTTTTTTAAGGTTGTAATTCCTAATAAAGGTTTATTATTTATTTTCCTTGTTTTATTATTCGAAAGTGTTTATTTAATACCGTTTTATCAGATCGTATTACCATCTCGCGTATTCGTTCGAATCGTCACCCGAATAAACACGACGATGGTTTCATTTTCTGATTTTGTTTTCTGCTTTTTATTTATCATTCAGAATGTTAAACCCACAGATATGTTTGTGTGAATCGTCACCCACGCAAACACACTGTCAGTTTATCAATCTGAAACGATAGTGAACTTCTGTTTTGAATTGGATTTCCTTACTGAAGGACTCAACTAAACCTACCTATTTGCACATAGTTATACTGTTTTCACACTGAATTATCGACCATTTGATTTCTGTTATTTATGAAAATTAGATCGTAACCGATATGTTTTTGTCACTTGTTTTCACACTGTTGTTTCACATGAATTGTTGTAATTCTGTATTTAAATTTTCATTCAAATACGTTATGACAACTAGTACCTGACCGGCAGGCAAGTCCGTACGGTACGTGTACTTTCAACAGTAACTATGTGTAAATACATGTGTATAAACAGTACTTGTATTAACAGAATTCTAAATACAAGAAAACAGTTGTACGTATTTTCGTGTAAACTTGAATACTGTAAGTACAACATGCATTTGAAACAGTAGTTGTGTGTACTTAAGTGAAAACCTAAGTATAGTTAACACAACAGATCATGAGAAACAACAGAGTTCAAACAGATAACAAGAACAAATCGGTTGCGATCTGATATCCATAGATGACAGGAATCAGATGGCCGACAAATCATAATGAAAACAATATGATAACAGGATGTTTAGTGAGTCCGACAGTGAGGAAACACAATTCAAACAATAATTCAGTGTTGTTTTAGAATAACGAACTAACAGTGTGTTTGCGTGGGTGACGATTCACACAAACATATATGTGAGTTTAACGTTCTAAAATAATGACTGGAAAGTAGAAAACAAAAGTCGGAAAGCAAAACCATCTTCGTGTTCGTTCGAATGACGATTCAAACGAATACGCGCAATGGTGACGCGATCTGACGAAACGAAAACGAAACACGACGCGGACGACTTTAATTTAATAAAATTTAATAAATAACATTTTACATTTTTGAAACTCATCAAAATATTTAAATCAACTTCTCTTAATTTAAAACATTTAAATTTCGCGTAAAATCCTGGAAACGCGACGAAAACGCGAACCGAGCAACCGAAACAAACCCGAATACACCCGGGGTATAAAAACATCAAATGAGGGTGTTTTCCCTCATTTCAATCAGCTCACTCTCTCTCGAACATCACATTCCCACACCCTCTCTCTCTCTAGAACTTCCAACTTTCAAAGCTTAGTATCTCACTCGTTTGTGGACGAAATCGGGTGATTCTTGAACCCACGCGAAGCTCTCAATCTCTTCTACAAGAAAGTACAAGAAATCGGAAGATTTATCCCGCAAAATTTGTGGTATTGAGCGTGTAAAGTCTGAAAAGTTAGGGTTTTCTACCCCATGTTAGACCCAGCCACCGAACCGGTTTATTACCATGTTATACTCATCTTTAAGCTATCATTTTGTGACAATCTGACTTTTCGAATTAATCTCGTTAACTGAAAATAGCGAGATCACAGGCCCAACAAGAGAAATGTAGGCTCAATGAGTCAAAGTAGGCCCAATAAGACAAATGTAGGCCCAAGGAGCTAAGGTGGGCCCAATAAGGCAAGAGTAGGCCCATTGAGATCTAGGTAGGCCCAATGAGGCCCAGTTATAGTTATGAGGCCCAATTGGATTAATTTGGCCCAATAATGTCAAAAGTAGCCCAATTAGTGACAATTCGATATTTTCGGGATTAACTCGGTTAGCAATAATTAGCTGAAATGTGTATAATGATTAAAAATTAAATTAGAAAGTTTAGGCTTGAACAAAATAGAGTACAATACACTTAGATTATAATAAATTGACTTATGGTTAGACTAATTATCCAATTTTGACTAGAAAAGTCAAAATTCGGCCAAGAAGGATTGGGGGAATTCGAAATTCACATCAATAGGCCATCATAATTGAATTAGATCGGTTATAATTAGTATCTCAAGGGTTAGTAACAGTTATCAGGTGTAATTATCATCATCATCAATCGAATTAATGGCCAAATGATGCCAAAAGTTGAAACCGAAGTCGGTAGGCATTAAACTCATGAAATTCGATCACATTCTTCACAATTGAAACCTCATACACTCTAGTCGGTCCTTTTAGAGTCTGTTGCATTCATCAATTTGATCGTGGAAGCTCCATATTGAAGAACACAAGATTGAGTCGGCCGAAGTTCAAGCAAGAAGTGGGTTTTAACTATTCGACATAGAATCAAGTAAGTTTTTACTCCTAAACCTTCTAAACATGCCGACTAAACAAATCCCCATGATGAATCCAAGTTCTAATATCGAATTAATCAGTTTCTATTTCTAGGGTTCATCATGAAAACTGTTTTGGGGATTTCGTATAAAATGAATTTAAAAATTCAATTGATTGTTACAGATAGTTTCGTGGGATCGTATTAAACGAAATACCCATGTCAATTGCAAATAATAGAATCGGATTATAGCATTTCGATTTCTAGGGCTTGTTCTAAGAAACGGTTTGGGGGTTTTGTATCAAACGAGCTTTAAGATCGAATTAAATGTTGTGTTTAGTTTCAGAGAGTTCCGATGATGTTAAGACATGAATCAATTTCATTTCAATATAACGAATTGATTAAGAACATGATCTAGGGTTCTTATGTTAGTCGATGTTGGGGGATTCAATCGTGGTGGGTTTAAAAATCAAATCAAATGGTGGTATCAGATTCAGAAACCACCGATTATGTGTATCCACATATCAATTTCATAATATCATCACAAATTGTTAGGTTTTCAGTGAGGGATTTAAGACTTGAGTTCGAATGTTTATACAACCAAACTAAGTGAGTTATATTAACTCAATATAGAATTAAAAACATTCTTAGGATCGGTTGGATCTAAGGAATAGAAACCCTATGGTTTTAAGGGCTATCGGGTTCGAATTGGAGACCAATTGGGAAGGTTTTGCTTCGGCTATAGCAAGAAAAGGGAAAACCGACCAGTTAGTATTTAAAAGAAATTATATCTGAATCCTTATGCGAAACCCTAGCGGGCTGAACTGGTAAGGAGTGTGTGTGTTGAGCGGGAGGTCGCGGGTTCGAGCCGTGCCTCGGCTGGTTTTGTGGAAAATACCAATTTTGGTATTTTTACAATAACTTTCGCATACGAACTCCGTTTTAACCCGTTCGAATTTCGTTGGAACCAGAATTTCATCCCGAACTAATTAGAATGATAAAATCCACATTTTTGATCGAAAACGTAATCGAGTATAATTACGTTTATTCAAATAAAATCGTATATGTTTTATTTAAACGATTTCAAAGGCACACGTACATACGTATGCATATTCTTAACACTCTAACATACGAGTGTTGACACGTATGTGATTTCAAGCACAAAAAAACAATTCGAATAACACTAGGTTATTGTTAAAACACAGATTCTTCATTGGAGGACTGTTTACACGAGTTTAAGTGCGTTTGATCATTCTGCAACTATCAAAGGTGCGTACACGGCCCCTTTCTTATTTTAACTGTTTTGGGGGAGAAAACATGTGCAAAAAACATTTTTGGATACATATCACTTGCATGAGTTAGCTGTTTACATTATGTGACAACATAGCATTTAAAAGTCCTTACACACCTCGAACCGTTTAGTTTGCCGTAGCGCAAAGCGTGGTAGTTGGAAATAGATCTATTAGGTTTGACAAACCTCACCTGGTAGATGGGATCTACGCAGGTGTTTGACTGACCAAACACACATTACTATTGTTTGTGCTAGACAATAGTGGCAAGGCAAAAACATGCTATAGCATGGCAATCGTCAGCTTCGGTGTCGACCACTTATGTAAATAGTTTATATGACTAGCTATCATGACTATGCATGTGTGATTATGTTATCTGCAAACTTGATATTCAAACTGTTGTTTTGAACATTGTGAATACTTAAAACCTGTGTTATGCACCAACCTTTATGTTGACTTGATTTTCATATTTTCTCAGGACGCTAAGGTGCGCAACAAAGCTGGCATGGACTAGGAGATAGAGTCGCATGCATGTTTTCAATTTACTGTTTAAATTACACATTTGAGGATTTTGTTTTGTAATTTACATATTACAACTGTTACTGGTTTTAAAACGCTTCCGCAAATTTTGAAAACTCTGATGTTATGTTTTTAAGACCAAAGTATGTTTTGAAATTCATATAGAGGTCTTCGTTATGTCTAATGATCTGAGATCCTGGTTTGTCATGTTCCCAAACGGTATGATTCCGTTAGTTGAAAATTGGGGGTGTGACAGATATCCTGGTTTGTCACGTTCCCAAACGGTATGATTCCGTTAGTTGAAAATTGGGGGTGTGACAGATTGGTATCAGAGACCTTGGTTATAGCGAACTAGGTTTGCATTTGTAGACTTAGACTATAACTGTTAGACATTAGACACATATTCTTACACATATAACTTAGAAATTACGTATGGCATTATGTAATTGACTTGTTTACACATTCCATGGCACTGCACTTACATATGATATTATGTAACAGGCATGGCATCATCATCATCAGCACCTTATATCTATATTGATGATTCCGAGGATGAGGAGCCTATAGTTCCAGCACCACCGTCATCACCAGCACCACCTATTCCATCTCCTCCACCATATGAGAGAGATGACTCGGACCCGGAGGAGGATCCAGACGAGGACCCAGAGGAGGATCCGGAGGAGGATTCGGATGAGGATCCGGATGAGGATCCGGAGGAGGTGCCAGTGGAGGGTACTCAGGAGATCCCTGCTGAGGGACCTTCTACACATCCACCACCGGTATTGGATGTTCCTGAGCCTAAGAGGCAAAGGACTGATGCTGAGGAGATTGCCAAACTGCGTGAAGACTTGTACTAGGCGAATGACAGGATCGAGTATAATGTTAGGGAACTATGGGATGCTAATGAGAGACAAGATAATCTTGCCCATCTGGTCAATGATATGCGGGATGAGATGATTAATTTGATTGGTCGTCTTGAAGCTTCAGAGAACCGAGCCGAGATCTTGGAAGGCAGACTAGAAGCCTTAGAAGACTTGGTGGCCTCGGAGAATGAAGAGGAAGATGAAGAGGAGGAAGGAGAGGAACCAGCACCAGTTGTTGATTCTGATCCTGAATCTACTGTTGAGGATGATTGATTTTCCTTGTTTGTCTAAACTTATTATGAACGGGTTGTGTTCCTACCTTAGTAGTTTGAAAACTTATGTTTGATTTCAAAAGTATTGTACTCAAATCAAATTTCTATCTATTGAAAAACTATTATTTATTTCCAACAGTTGTGTTGATTTATACATTACATGTTGTGTTTGTTGTTTTGTTTACACATGTCACATTGGATCTTGAAAACACGCTAACACTTCTTGTAAATAGGAAGATAATGGCTGACGGGAACATTCACATGACAGTTGCTGAGCTCAACGAGCTAATTAATAACAGAGTCGCAGAGGCAATCGCACAATATGCTCAGACACACAATACATGGGCACATGGTCCAGCTGGGGGACTGGTTAACCCACAGGCATGCACGTTCAAGATGTTCTTGGACTGTAAACCACACAACTTCAAAGGGTCGGAGGGGGCCATAGGACTCCTTCGATGGATTGAAAAAGCGGAATCTGTGTTCGAGATGTGCAACTGCCCTGACGAGAGCAAGGTGAAGTTTGCTACGGGAACATTGGAGGGTCCAGCATTAACTTGGTGGAACTCAAATGTTCAGACTTTGGGGTTGGGTGAGGCTAATGCCTTGATGTGGAATGGTTTCAAAACTTTACTGCAGGAGGAGTACTGTCCTCGCAGTGAGATGCAGAAACTAAAGGAAGAATACTGGCACCTCAAGATGGAAGGATCAAATATCGAGGAGTACACGACTCGATCACATGAATTGGCCAGACTTCTACCACACATGGCTACTCCAGCCAGCAAGTGGATTGAAAGATATATTGGAGGACTAGTGCCTTAGATTCAGGGATTAGTTACTTCTGCAAATCCCACCACCATTCAACAAGCTGTTCGTTTAGCGCATCAGCTTACTGATCAGGCAGTATTACAGGGGACTCTGCCTAAACGAACATCGGCTACCAAGGTGGGAGACCATAAAAGGAAGTGGGAAGGTAACAACTCCAAGGGTCACAACCAACAGTCGTATCAGCAGAATCGGAAGCAGGATTCAAACAAGTCTTACCAAAATTCAAACAATGGTCAGCAATCATCATCATCAGGGGGTTATATCGGTAAACACCCAAAGTGCAACAGGTGTGGATATCATCATGCAGGTAATCAGTGTGATAGAGCTAAGTGTCAAAGGTGCGGTAAGATTGGGCATGCGGCTAAGGATTGTCGCGGGGAGCTACAAAACAGTCACAACAACCAGAATAATAATCAGAACAACGCACAGAAGGGTTGTTTTGAGTGTGGCAAGATGGGGCACTTTAAGAAAGATTGCCCACAACTCAAGAAAGGTGGGGATAATAATGCAAATGGCAATGGCAACGGCAACGGTAACGGTAATGGCACCAACAACAACAATAACAACAACAACAACAACAATGGTGCTAGGGGCAGGGCGTTTGTGATTGGAGGACGTCAAGCACGGGAGGATCCCAACATTGTTACGGGTACGTTCCTCTTAAATAATCACTATGCCTCTATGTTATTTGACACTGGTGCCGACCGGAGTTTTGTATCTACTTCACTTGCTAAGTTGCTAAATGTTAGTCCCACTGCCTTAGATAGTCCATACACTGTGGAATTAGCTGATGGTAAGTTGATTGTAGTGGAAAATATTTTTAAGGGATGTATCCTTGATTTGATGTGTCAAACATTAGAAATTGATCTTATGCCTATTGCCTTAGGCAGTTTTGATGTAGTCATTGGCATGGACTGGTTGTCCAAAAACCAGGCTGAAATAGTATGCCATGAAAAGATCGTTCGTATACCTCTTTCGCATGGAGAGACATTGTATGTACAAGGCGAGAAGAGCAGTACGCCACTGCGTCTCATATCTTGTATGAAAGCACACAAATGTCTGCGGAAAGGTCATACGGCAGTTATAGCACTTATAACTGAAAAGCCGGTAGCTGAAAAGAAGATTGAAGATATACCAGTAGTTTGTGAATTTCCGGAGGTATTTCCAGAAGACTTGCCGGGATTACCGCCTATCAGACAGGTGGAATTCCGAATCGACCTTACACCAGATGCAGCACCGATAGCTAGGGCGCCTTATCGACTTGCACCGTCAGAGATGCAAGAGTTATCCACACAATTGCAAGAGTTGTTGGATAAGGGTTTCATACGACCTAGTTTCTCACCGTGGGGAGCTCCAGTCTTATTTGTCAAGAAAAAAGACGGGACTTTCCGTATGTGTATCGATTACCGGGAATTGAACAAGGTTACTATCAAGAACCGGTATCCGTTACCTAGAATTGACGATCTGTTTGATCAGTTGCAAGGTTCGAGTTACTACTCGAAAATTGATCTCAGGTCGGGTTACCATCAACTCAGAGTCCAGGAGGAGGATATTCCTAAGACAGCATTCAGAACGCGCTATGGCCATTATGAGTTCTTGGTCATGCCATTTGGGTTGACAAACGCTCCAGCTGTATTCATGGATCTCATGAATCGTGTTTGTAAACCTTATCTTGATAAGTTTGTCATAGTTTTCATTGATGACATTCTCATCTATTCACAGTCTGAGGAGGAGCACGCTGAACATCTTCGATTGTTGTTGGAATTACTGAAACAAGAACAATTGTACGCTAAGTTCTCGAAATGTGATTTCTGGATGCGAGAAGTGCAATTCTTGGGTCATATAGTTAATGAAAAGGGTATACATGTTGACCCAGCGAAGATAGAAGCGATTAAGAATTGGGAAGCGCCAAAGACCCCTACCGAGGTACGACAATTCCTTGGTTTGGCGGGTTACTACCGACGATTCATTGAGGGATTCTCAAAGATCGCTCAACCGCTTACAGCTCTTACGCACAAGGGAACGAAGTATAACTGGACGGATAAACAGGAAACTGCATTCCAGTTATTGAAACAGAAACTCTGTAGTGCACCGATTCTGTCCTTACCGGAAGGGATGGAAGACTTTGTGGTGTATTGTGATGCATCTGCACAGGGTTTGGGATGTGTGTTGATGCAACGTGATAAAGTGATTGCTTATGCTTCAAGGAAGCTACGACCACATGAAAAGAATTACACTACTCACGACTTGGAGTTAGGAGCAGTGGTTTTTGCTTTGAAAATTTGGAGGCACTATTTGTATGGAACTAAGTGTACTATTTACACTGATCATAAGAGTTTGCAACATATCTTTGATCAGAAGGAGCTTAATATGAGACAACGACGATGGGTTGAGTTGTTGAACGACTACGAATGCGCGATTAAGTATCACCCGGGAAAAGCTAATGTAGTAGCTGATGCTCTGAGCAGAAAAGACACAACAGGAACAAGACGGGTTCGTGCACTTATGATGACGATACATACTGATTTACCTGACAAGGTGCACAGTGCTCAGATCGAGGCCTTGAAAAAGGAAAACTTGGTACAGGAATCTTTACGAGGAATGGAAGAACAACTGGATGTTAAGTCTGATGGAATTCGTTATTTCATTAATAGACTTTGGATACCTTTGTATGGAGGTTTAAGGGAACTCGTGATGGATGAAGCACACAAGTCCAGATATTCAGTCCATCCGGGATCAGACAAGATGTATCATGATTTGAAGGCACTGTATTGGTGGCCTCACATGAAAGCTGATATTGCTAAGTATGTTAGCAAATGTTAGACTTGTTCGAAAGTCAAAGTTGAATATCAGAAACCATCTGGTTTACTGCAACAACCAGAAATACCGATGTGGAAATGGGAACAGATATCGATGGACTTTATTACTAAGTTACCTCGTACACCGAGTGGTTGTGATACGATATGGGTAATTGTCGATCGGTTAACGAAATCTGCACATTTCTTAGCAATCAAGGAAACCGACAAGATGGAGAAACTGACTCGCATTTACATCAAGGAAGTGGTAGCACGGCATGGTGTGCCAATCTCTATCATATCAGATCGGGATGCTCGATTTACTTCCAACTTTTGGAAATCACTTCATAAGTCATTGGGGACTCGCTTGGATATGAGTACCGCCTATCATCCACAGACCGACGGTCAAAGTGAACGAACGATTCAAACGCTCGAGGATATGTTACGAGCTTGTGTAATTGACTTTGGTGATAGTTGGGAAAATCACTTACCGTTAGTGGAATTCTCTTACAATAATAGTTATCATACAAGTATTCAAGCAGCACCGTTTGAAGCTTTGTATGGTCGCAAATGTCGTTCACCAGTTTGTTGGGCTGAAATTGGTGACAGTCAAATTACAGGTCCTGAACTGGTACATGAGACGACAGAGAAGATAGTTCAAATCCGGAACCATATGGCAGCGGCCCGGGATCGACAAAAGAGTTATGCTGACAAACGTCGTAAACCATTGGAATTTCAAGTAGGAGACCGAGTTCTTCTAAAGGTATCACCTTGGAAAGGTGTGATACAATTCGGCAAGCGCGGGAAGCTTAGTCCACGTTACGTAGGACCTTTTGAGATTCTGAAAAGGATTGGTCCGGTTGCGTATCAACTCAAATTACCGGATGAACTTAGTGGAGTTCATGATGTCTTTCATGTATCGAACTTAAAGAAATGTCTTTCTGATGAGACATTGATTGTACCATTGGAAGAAATACAAGTGGATGAACAGTTACGATTCATTGAAGAACCAGCAGAAATCATGGACCGAGAGGTCAAACAACTTAAGCAAAGCAAGATTCCGATAGTCAAAGTTCGGTGGAATTCAAGACGTGGTCCTGAATTCACATGGGAACGAGAAGATCAAATGATGAAGAAATACCCTCATCTGTTCAAAACAACAACTACAAACACTGAGAGCGCACGTTAAATTTCGGGACGAAATTTCCTTCAACAAGGGGATGACGTGATGTTTCACACATCAACACTTCAGACTTCAAACTGTAAGCACAAACACTTTTATTCAATTGATTTTGTTACAAGTATTTGTGCTACATTACATTTTATGTGCTATATTTCATATGTTACATGTTATAGTAGTACATACATGAGTAGTTACACACATTTTACTATGTGCGGGGTTGCATAGTATAAACAGTTACAGACACTCACTATGTGTGAGGTTACACAACACAGTATGATTAAACACAAACAGTCACAGTTAGGTGAACTAACTAGTGTACACACAAACAGTCACATTGAATGATCACATTTAGTTGTGATGTTGCAAGCATTAGAGTTTGTGTGTGAGTACACACAAGCACACCGAATGATCAAACCACACTAGCACGTACGATTTAAACTTTAAACTCGTAAGTAATTTCCTAACTACTCCTAACATTTACTAATTTTCGGGACGAAAATTCCTTCAACAAGGGGATGATGTGACAATCCGACTTTTCGAATTAATCTCGTTAACTGAAAATAGCGAGATCACAGGTCCAACAAGACAAATGTAGGCTCAATGAGTCAAAGTAGGCCCAATAAGACAAATGTAGGCCCAAGGAGCCAAGGTGGGCCCAATAAGGCAAGAGTAGGCCCATTGAGATCTAGGTAGGCCCAATGAGGCCCAAGATAGGCCCAGTTATAGTTATGAGGCCCAATTGGATTAATTTGGCCCAATAATGTCATAAGTAGCCCAATTAGTGACAATTCGATATTTTCGGGATTAACTCGGTTAGCAATAATTAGCTGAAATGTGTATAATGATTAAAAATTAAATTAGAAAGTTTAGGCTTGAACAAAATAGAGTACAATACACTTAGATTATAAGAAATTGACTTATGGTTAGACTAATTATCCAATTTTGACTAGAAAAGTCAAAATTCGGCCAAGAAGGATTGGGGGAATTCGAAATTCACATCAATAGGCCATCATAATTGAATTAGATCGGTTATAATCAGTATCTCAAGGGTTAGTAACGGTTATCAGGTGTAATTATCATCATCATCAATCGAATTAATGGCCAAATGATGCCAAAAGTTGAAACCGAAGTCGGTAGGCATTAAACTCATGAAATTCGATCACATTCTTCACAATTGAAACCTCATACAATCTAGTCTGTCCTTTTAGATTCTGTTGCATTCATCAATTTGATCGTGGAAGCTCCATATTGAAGAATACAAGATTGAGTCGGCCGAAGTTCAAGCAAGAAGTGGGTTTTAACAATTCGACATAGAATCAAGTAAGTTTTTACTCCTAAACCTTCTAAACATGCCGACTAAACAAATCCCCATGATGAATCCAAGTTCTAATATCGAATTAATCAGTTTCTATTTCTAGGGTTCATCATGAAAACTGTTTTGGGGATTTCGTATAAAATGAATTTAAAAATTCAATTGATTGTTACAGATAGTTTCGTGGGATCATATTAAACGAAATACCCATGTCAATTGCAAATAATAGAATCGGATTATAGCATTTCGATTTCTAGGGCTTGTTCTAAGAAACGGTTTGGGGGTTTTGTATCAAACGAGCTTTAAGATCGAATTAAATGTTGTGTTTAGTTTCAGAGAGTTCCGATGATGTTAAGAAATGAATCAATTTCATTTCAATATAACGAATTGATTAAGAACACGATCTAGCGTTCTTATGTTAGACGATGTTGGGGGATTCAATCGTGGTGGGTTTAAAAATCAAATCAAATGGTGCTATCAGATTCAGAAACCACCGATTATGTGTATCCACATATCAATTTCATAATATCGTCACAAATTGTTAGGTTTTGAGTGAGGGATTTAAGACTTGAGTTCGAATGTTTATACAACCAAACTAAGTGAGTTATATTAACTCAATTTCGAATTAAAACCATTCTTAGGATCGGTTGGATCTAAGGAAGAGAAACCCTATGGTTTTAAGGGCTATCGGGTTCGAATTGGAGACCAATTGGGAAGGTTTTGCTTCGGCTATAGTAAGAAAAGGGAAAACCGACCAGTTAGTATTTAAAAGAAATTATTTCTGAATCCTTATGCGAAACCCTAGCTGGCTGAACTGGTAAGGAGTGTGTGTGTTGAGTGGGAGGTCGCGGGTTCGAGCCGTGCCTCGGCTGGTTTTGTGGAAAATACCAATTTTGGTATTTTTACAATAACTTTCGCATACGAACTCCGTTTTAACCCGTTCGAATTTCGTTGGAACCAGAATTTCATCCCGAACTAATTAGAATGATAAAATCCACATTTTTGATCGAAAACGTAATCAAGTATAATTACGTTTATTCAAATAAAATCGTATATGTTTTATTTAAACGATTTCAAAGGCACACGTACATACGTATGCATATTCTTAACACTCTAACATACGTGTGTTGACACGTATGTGATTTCAAGCACAAAACAACAATTCGAATAACACTAGGTTATTGTTAAAACACAGGTTCTTCGTAGGAGGACTGTTTACACGAGTTTAAGTGCGTTTGATCATTCTGCAACTATCAAAGGTGCGTACACGGCCCCTTTCTTATTTTAACTGTTTTGGGGGAGAAAACATGTGCAACAAACATTTTTGGATACATATCACTTGCATGAGTTAGCTGTTTACATTATGTGACAACATAGCATTCAAAAGTCCTTACACACCTCGAACCGTTTAGTTTGCTGTAGCGCAAAGCGTGGTAGTTGGAAATAGATCTATTAGGTTTGACAAACCTCACCTGGTAGATGGGATCTACGCAGGTGTTTGACTGACCAAACACACATTACTATTGTTTGTGCTAGACAATAGTGGCAAGGCAAAAACATGCTATAGCATGGCAATCGTCAGCTTCGGTGTCGACCACTTATGTAAATAGTTTATATGTCTAGCTATCATGACTATGCATGTGTGATTATGTTATCTGCAAACTTGATATTCAAACTGTTGTTTTGAACATTGTGAATACTTAAAACCTGTGTTATGCACCAACCTTTGTGTTGACTTGATTTTCATGTTTTCTCAGGACGCTAAGGTGCGCAACAAAGCTGGCATGGACTAGGAGATAGAGTCGCATGCATGTTTTACATTTACTGTTTAAATTACACATTTGAGGATTTTGTTTTGTAATTTACATATTACAACTGTTACTGGTTTTAAAACGCTTCCGCAAATTTTGAAAACTCTAATGTTATGTTTTTAAGACCAAAGTATGTTTTGAAATTCATATAGAGGTCTTCGTTATGTCTAATGATCTGAGATCCTGGTTTGTCACGTTCCCAAACGGTATGATTCTGTTAGTTGAAAATTGGGGGTGTGACACATTTCGACTCCACAAAGGTTCATGCATGACGGGAGTAGGATGGGTTAAGCTTTGAAACAGGTTTGGGTTTGATGATGGAGCCGATTAGCTGCAGGTTCGTGGAGGAAGGGTCGGCCGAACCCTTACACTTCAACCGAACATTCTAACTACCATGAAACACCCTCACGAACCTGCACTGGAATTCACGAACCTTGGAGCTGGTAACCATCAGTGGCCGAACCTCCTGCCTTGAGCCGAACTCTTCATGAGTCATGAACCAGAACCTACCCGGGCCGAACCTTACTGCTGACGACCATTTTAGCCGAACCCACTATGCCTAAGCAACCTAGGCGAACCTACATGACCAGTTTTGTTCAAGAACCTTCAAGCCTTATTGCCGACCCTTGTAGCTGTTAAGCTCTAGCCGAACCATGTGTGTGTACCCATCATCTTATACTGCAAACCCTTGGCTTGATCACAAGGTGACCGAACCTTGATAAACCCTAACTGAACCATTTCCTAAGCTCCTAGTCGTACCCTTAACCTGACCGAACCTAGCCCCTAGCAAACCTCCATGCCGAACCCCATAAACTCCCGAACCTATGGCTAAAGCACCTACAAGGTTCGCTGATGCTAGAACCTAGTCCCAACCGGTGTGATCATCTCAACCTAGCACAAGATTCAATCGGCCCAAAAACCTATTTAGTTCAGCCCACGTCATATGGCCCATATTAGACCTATTTCATACATTCGGCCCATGATACATGCACCCGGCCCATGGGGTGAGATGCGGCCCATCATGGCCCACCAGGCCCACATGGGTACCTGGAAACAAACACTTAAAATCAAGAAGAACTTTTAATATCATGCATGGGATGTTTTAATATTACCACAAAGGTGGTGGGTTTAACAAATGAAATTTATAAAAACCTAAAACTAGCCTTTTGGAATATGTTAACATATGATTACAAGTGTAGGGACAAATGGAAAAAACTGAACATGCAAGACTCGTTTACTTAATACTAAGAGTTATTAATCTATAACTTAAAATCTAAGTTTTATACTTAGAACCTCACTTCGTTAGGACATTAAATTATGAGATGTCAAAACACATAACAAGTATACAGGGCCAAATCATGACCAAGACTGAGGGGTGTTAGCCGACTTTAGGGCTAACACCAACACATACATAAACACCCATTCGAAGACTCATACTTAACAGTTACAAACAACGTGAAATCAATACAGGATCGTGAAAACTACTACAAGAACAATCAAGAGAACGTGCATTCTTATTTAAGTTAAGTCAACCCTACAACATCAAGGTGAGTTCATATGCCCCTTTTACTTTAATCTTACTGATTTTAAACTCTCGGGGCTGAGAAACATGCTTACTTTTATTTATTTAAAATTTTTGCTTAACATATTGCTATTACATTGATTTTAGATAATACTTAATTGTTTATTATCGCTTATCATTGTATGCATGCTTGTATGATCATGACATGACAGGGATAATCAGATGAACAAGATAATATATCTTATTAATTCATCAACACATTAGAATAAAATAGTTGTAAGATTTTATCTTATAACACTTAGTTATTCATACATAAACAAACATTGGAACAATCACAGGCAAACATATGAATGTTATAAAGACATTATATATCTATGTAATAACATTCGACACAAGAGTTAAGTAAGTGTAATAGGACAAGTCCTTTTAACACTTAGCTTTACAACTCAACACATATTTCAGGAGAACATGGAACAAAGAATGATAATTATGATAATGTAACTTCTTGATAACAACATCATTCTCTCAAATAATTAACATAATGTAATAAGACAAGTTCTTATTTAACTTTGTTAATAACACGGAGAACATATGACATTGAGAACAAAAACATGGATGAACACAATTACAATTAGTTAATATTGACCTGTTGTATTATATCACTTCAATCATGTGCCATTTATACAAGTTGGTCATGTAAGTCCCTATAATTCGCTGACCAGTTAGTTTGACGTGACTAAACCGACGATAGCATAGTGGTACCATAGGTCTGACAAACCTCTAGCTTGTAGGGCTAATATGTTGATCGTATTGATTCATTGGCCGGTAAAGTATGACCGGTGACAGGGCGACTTCAAGTCAGGTTCTGGAAAGCGACACATGGTGATATTAATCTGCAGTGATAAGTAATTAATCCATCGTTTCTTGTTGTCTAGTAGACTGAGTAATTTATATTCTCATGTCATTTTACTGGTAACTGTTTCGATGAGGTCTATGGGTACACAAAGTGGTAGAGGTAAATCGGATGCATTGAAATCTGATTTTGTGAGGATTTCAATGGATTCCTTTTAGGCTCTATGCACTACAAGTTGAGAAAAAATTACAAATGGTTAACTAACAATCTTAATATTTAAAAGTGAAACAACAGTTAACCCCACAATTATAGAATAATACAAGGAACAGATTTGATAAATCTAATATCCTTAACATATATAATGGTTATCTAACTTTGGTTCGATAACTACAACTATATCATCATATTATTCTATACATGATATCACAGGTGATCAAGAATGAGATGAACATGTGGATTTGGGAATGGAAATCAATAGTTGTATTGCAAGTAGTGTGGAGTTCTAGTAGTGTTGTGGTAGGATGTTGGCTAGGGCTTAGTTCCCTTACATATGCCCTATATATAAGCATCACTACTAGGATGATATAATACTTGTAAATATAACTATTGAGAAGCCATTGGGTGAACAGGTAAAACAAATATCATACAAGTAACATAATCAAATTTGTGACTGTGCATGTGAATGAATCAAGGTTTTCAATTAACATACTTATGAACTCACCAACCTAGTGTTGACTTTGTTTAAATGCATGTTTTCTCAGGTGATGAACATGTGTAGGTACTTACATGCAAGGAGTAACCTAGTGGACTTTTAGAAGACCTAGCTTTATTTTTTGTTGCATGCTTTTGGTGACAAGAACAATGAATCATCTTTTGTATATCTTGCACAAATACAAGATATAGTTACATTGATTCTTTTGATAGATTTACTTGGTTAAATTATGAACGATACATTGTAATTTATTCTTGTAATTCTATATCATGGATGTGTTAGCATTTCTCATTTATTTATCATGTGCTATGTACAAAATCTGATCATTTGATTATCACTCACGATATCGCGCCCCGGGAACCTCCACCCGACGGGAAAACCCGATCCGTTCCCGCCGGCTCGGGGTGTGACATACGTACAACTATTAAATGTTTCTCTTAGTCCTGTTGTCACACAACTATTTATCACATAGTTAGTAACATATAGTAATGGTGAAAGTACACATTCCATACGGATTGCCGGACGATCTAGTACTGGTTGTCACATCCAAATTGTCTAAATCATTGCATGTGTAACAAAGTAAAATTATTGAATATGTTGTAATTTAACTTTGCTATGTTATTGTAAATTAGTGTTCTCATATTATTATGTGCTATGCAAACAATCTGATAATTCCAATTGAATCATGCCTCGGGACTAATACGCCCAACAAGAATTCGATCCAGCCCGTCGGCCCTGGATTTGACATTATGTAACCCTAATTTTATAGAATCAAAATTAAAAAAATATGTAGAAAGCTTTTACTTATGAAAATATTGTATTATGAATATTAAACAAGAAATATGTGGTGAGAATCCTTAAAAATAGCTAAGGATCCTTGTATTCAAATTCCGTGAAAATGACAAGTATTTTCTTAATAATTCACTACTAGAAAACTGGAATTTACCAACAAAATTTTCCAACAAAAAAATATGGTCGGAAGTTTCCAACTATTTTCCGACCAAATTCCGACAAAAAAATAAACCATAATTTTTAGTGTAAAAATTCCGACAATTTACCGACAAAAAATGTTTTGGTCGGATAGTTCTCGATAGATACCGACGGAATTCCGACCAAATGTTAAAAAATAAAATAAATTAAAAAATAATGAAAATTTTGGTCGGAAACTAGTCGGAAATATGAAATAAAAAATATATTTTTAGTTCAAAACATAAAACTTAAAGCAAGAAATTATTTGTAAGAAAAGGTCGGATGTTTCCGACCGTTTTCCGACCAATTTGTCGGAAAATAGTAGGAATTTTCCGACCACTTTCCTGTTAAAGGTTTTCCTTTTTAAATTTTTAGACTTTGATCATCGTTTTCTCCCATCATCTTTTTTGCACCTTGATTATATATAAAAAGTTTAGTTATAAACATTACAATTTAACAAATTATATGTTTGTTGGTCATGTAAACAAACAAATACATATATGCTCAAACATAAAACTTTATTAGTTTCTAATACTCTAATAATCTGTACACACGTAAATACGTGGATGTGTATAACACTTCTTATTTATTACCGATAAGTTTTTTATAATGTATAATGAATGTTTAAAAAAGATTAGATAAAAAACGATGTCTAAAGCTTGAAAAACAAAAAAAATGAATTGTTCTAGTAGGAAAATGGTCGGAAATTTCCGACAGTTTTCCGACCAAAATGGATAATTCAATGGAAATTAGTAGGAATTTTTTTTATATATACTTGGTTTTGGGCTCAAAATCCAGAGTTGCACTCAAAGGCCCAATGCTTGTTTTATTATTTGCACCATACGTGAGGCCCAAATGAGATTGGGAGAAATCAAACATTTAGCTGTGAAGTTGTGAAGTTGTCGTACAGAAGAAAGAAAACCCTAATTGATGAACGATTGAAGAAACCTAGCTTCGTCTAATCATCGCCCTTTGGTAGTAGATTCAAGAACCCTACGACTTTGGTTTTTTTGGTTCTGAGTCCATTCTTCTATCAATCAACTTCCGATTCGAAGTTTCTGACTAAGACTCGAGTGCTCGCCTCCCAGAAGCACGTCTCCGTCGACCACCTCTTCTCCGCCAGCCGTCGCCGTCTCCTCTTTCCTCGGCCGGCCACTCAAGGTATGAAATTTGAAACACTCTGTGGACTATTTGGCTACTTTGTCTCAATTTGTTTTTGATTACACTGCTTGTTGCTTGCTTACTGTTTTTATAGAATTTGGTGAATTGTAAAAGTGAAGAATTAGTTAATTAGAATTTAGAATATGGTTTAAATTTCTAGCAAAAACCGTAAAACGGAATTTTAAAAGCTGTGATCAAAAAACATATATTTGAAGCATATATTTGAAAGCTGTTATCAAAAAACGTGGAATTAAAATGGAATTTTAAATAAATGATTAAACAAGTTCATGATAAAGGAAGGTTTTGGCTGACATTAAATATGCTTGAGCCATATTTTGACCAGTTCCTCTAAATCTGAATTTTTTCATTTGACCAGCTTGACACAAAAGACCCTCCAAGTTGACCCATTTATTGGTTAACGAATGAAAATCACTATCAACGTTATTATGTTAGTTGCTAGTACTACATGTACTAATATGGCATTATGAGTTTCAGGTTGAGAGCTAGGACAGGGAGATGTTGAGGCTTGATAAAGAGGAGATAGAAAAGTGAATTAAAGAAGGTATGTTCAAAATTGTGTTTATTTAAAAGGGAGAATTGCATATATCTCTATCTAATCTTGTAAATTTGCATATTTTTCAAAATTAAGATTGAAAAGGATTGTACATTATGCTTTAAAAACTTTTGTATCTTGAGAAATATGTAATTTTGCAAGTTTAGATAGTAAAGATATGATATGAGGTTGTACATTAACATACCCAGCCACCGAACGGGTATAAAGCTAGTTATTGAAGTGTTTCTGATTGTGTTCTTATTAACAGGAGGGGAACTATTTACATCAAACAAGGTATACACAAGTAAGTATTATACTTCTTAGTTGTGGCATATCTTATATGGTTAATTGTTTGAAAATAAAAATTTTGAAAAAAAAGGTGTTTGGTTGAATTTGGCTTGTTAAATTTTAACCGAAACCGAACCACATTGAATTTGGTTCGGATCGGTATTTTTTGGAATCTATTTTTACCGTTGTGTGTGTGTCTATGTATGTATGTACGTATAATTCATGCCTAGATGATCTATTCATGCGTTTTTTTCACTTCACAATATATATATATACCCAACAAAAAGCCTATAAACATATAAAGAAACTTGTATTCATGAAAAATTATATATTGGTAGATTGTTATTTTTTTTGTTTATCAATGAAGATTGCCATTAATTAGTTATATCTTGTTTGGTTATTCATTTTTGTATGTTTTAACACCTTTCAGGTTCGAGACTTGAAATCCCAAGTAGAAGAATTGCATAATCGAGTTGAAGATGTGCAACAAAAAATGAGGGAAGATGTGCAACACCACATGAGGAAAGAAATACAACAACAAGTGAGGGAAGAGATGAAGGAAGAGATGCAACGACAAGTAGCCGAGCTAATGAAAAAATTTGGTAATCCCGGCAATCCTACATGATGGTTTGGATTATATATTCATGTTTTGTTGTTGAACTTGTAGTTTGATGATGGTAGTGTTTTGTGATGAACTTGTAATTTGATGATTGTCATCTTTTGACGTAAACTTGTAATTTGATGATGGTAGTTTTTTGTTGTAGAATTTGTAACTCAACAATGACATTATCTTGTAGGAACTAGATTTGTATTGAATTTTGCAGCATTTAAAACAGGAAAAAACTGGGTTTATTACAGGTATTTTAATTTTTTTTTCTTTGAAACATTTTTTGGTCGGAAACTGGTAGGAAAATAAAACAAAACGTTGTGTCGGAAGTTTGTCGGAAATTACTTTTAGTCGGAAATTAGTCGGAAATATTTGATCGGAAATCAGTCGGAAATAATATAACCTAATATTTTTTCTTGTCAGAAAATTAGTCGGAAGTTAGTCGAAAATAGTTTCGTCGGAAAGTTGTCGTAAAAAGCTCACGGAAGTTTGTCGGAAAATGTTTTCCAACCAGGTTATTTCCGACTAAAATTTTTTGTCGGAATTTCGTCGGAAACGTCGATTTCTGACAAATTTCTGACCAAAAGTTTTGTCGGAAATTTGTGTGTTTTCTAGTAGTGATTAAAGAACAGACAATATCCTTAATATGATTAAGGATATTTATTAGACAATGCCGAAAGTAACAAAATAAACACAATCACACAAGAGATTTACGAGAAAAGCCAGAATATCGTTAATAGGATGAACGGCATACAACCTCAGGAGCTGACCAAAGTCTAGCTTCCTTGTTTGTTTTATAAATTAAAAAATTACAAGTTCAAAGAGAAGAGATTGATCGCTAAGTGCAAGTATGAAAGATGGTAATCGAAAGTGAAGCGTGGCCGGTGATAGTAAATTAGGTGTCGTATGTGATCAACCAAGATTCTTAAATAGCAAAGAATTACAACGTATAGTTCAAAGTAGTTCCTAATTTTCCAGATAATATCCTGATCTTCTTTCGAACACTGGAAGTCCACTAGCGAAGCTTCATCACACGTCGTCCTAGTCTTTCAGAAAGATTTGAAAGAGGTTCACGACTTTACCTAAGCGAAGCTACAAAAAAAATATTTAAATATTGAATATATATTAAATACGACCTGAAAATATCCTATCCCTCGATGATCATGTGTCCCTATTACATCAAAAAGAGACATATCTGTGTAATAGTTATTAAGAATAAGGATTATAAGATAATACGATCATTTTTGCAAGGATCATCAAGACAAGGATAATTTAAGGATTCATGAACTAAGATTCGAACCCTAACACTCAAACATATATCGAACTCAAAAATCCTATGATCTCCGATTTTGCTCCAATCTTGATTTTTTATATGATAAATTTAATCCTAAACCCGAACGAAACTTTTGCTATGAGTTTTCTTCAATTTAATCCATTGAATGAGAAAATTTTTTCTCTTTTAATTATCAAAACCTAAATATAAGTTCTCGAGCAATTTAGTCAAAGAATTAATCAATTTGGTAGAAAAAGCACCAAATTGTAGTTAGTTAACCATGAATAGATCAAAAAATAATGAATCTCATAATAAACCCACAATTAACATTTAATTATTGTATGTTTGTGTTTGTAAAGATGTTGAAATCAACAAAGGATCAAATGAAGTACCAATGTTCATTGAAAAAAAAAAATCAAGTATAATTACACAATCTCTCATTCAATGAGTCACTTAACTCTCAATAGTGCTTTTTGAAACAACATCCAAATAACTTAAAAATAACATCTATGTATAGTTTAGCAAGACAAAGTAAACATCTTGTCCAAGTTTTTTTTTCAAGATCATCCTCTTCATTGTTAGCTGAAATGTTTTAACCTATATCACACCTAAAAAGAGGTATTAGCAAATTATTATCATTGTTAGCTTTAGATAATCCTACCTAGTTGAAGTATGGGTGTAGAGTCCATTCCTAGATTACCGTCACACTATAACCTAAAGCCCAGGTCATAATATATGTTATATAAAATCTGAAATTTATAATTTAAACTTAGTGATTAGAGAAGATTCATAAATGCTTACGAACGAAGGTGCTCGAATAATTTTGAAATACTGTATAATTTCATGTGTAAAGTGTAAGCAATAAAACTTGGATTCATTTAGTTTAGGAAACTAAGATCCTCGACATGTAGTTGGACGTAAAACTAGCATGCCTACTTGCTTACTATTAGCTGAAACATATTACCCTGCACCTAAAAGTTTTATGCCTCGGTGATTTAGTATTTTATTATAAAACATGTTACTTTTTGTCAGAAAATTTACTACTGCGTTATTTTAAGTGCCAACTATTCCTAATAACTCGGTCTTAACAGTTGAAAGATGTGAAAACTCCATAAAGTAGAATTCATTTTAACAAAGGCCAAATTACTAGCTAAAATCTAGTTTTACTGCAAATTCTTGCTTATTCTCTCATTTTAAGGATTGTAAGACTTAAATTTTCGCCTGTTTCAGTTGTTTTAATTGTTATTTTTGTTTATTGTTAATAATACAAGGAAGAGTAACTATTATCACTTCCCATGTTTTTATATCGTCAATCTTAAGGTATTAATTGTTTTTCCTCATATAAATATCGCATGTTTTGTTTATTTTCTTCCTTTCACGCGGTCGTTATTTCTTGGGATTGTTGAGGAAAATTTTCTTAGAATATATAAAAAGCATATTTTTGAATTTAAAAAGCACGAAACATCACCTAACTAATTCAATTTTACCCAAAACAATATATATAATTAATCCACAAAAATGTAAGTAGTGTTGCATGAACCGTTTGGCAGAATTTCCGTTTATGTTCGTTCATTTAATAATTTAATGAACACGAACAATAAATTCTTAGGTTTAGTTAAATAAACAAATTTAAATAGATGTTGTTTCGTTAATATGTGTTTCTAAACATCGGTAACACATTCGTTTATGTTTATTTATTAAATATATTCATTAAATTGTTGTATGTTCCTAAATTTTTTATTTTTACTTTAATATCATAACATTTAAGCAAGAAATCTAGTAATTTGCAATTTGTATCTATATAACAACATAGAAATTTAAAACTAATTTCAATTATGATAATTTCAATTATGATTATTACTTTTAACTTTCTATTTTCATTTATGATCATTATTTTTTGATATTTATATCAAGTATTTAACTTTATATTTATGTAAATGATTATTTTAATCTTGATATTAAGAATATACGTTGATTAACCGTTCATGTGGCAAGCTCTATGCTATCTTCTCTCTTGCGCGACAATACACCATTAAAACATGTTTTGACTCGGATGGCTACCCCACACCACCTACCATCTTCTTTATATTATCTTCTCTGTCTAATTGTTAAAGCAAGCCCTAGATCCTTCCTCCAAGCATAGACGATCCATCACCACAGGTTATGCATACCTACTCGAATCCATGTGCCCGTTCGTCAAAAAATTAAATTTCCTAATAAACGAATACGAACAAAAATCTTCGTTCGGTTAGCATTCGTAAACCATTCGTAAAAAAGTAAAAGTCAAATGAACGAACATGAACAAAAGCTCATTTGGATGGTTTATAGCCATAAATTAAATATAGGAAAAATGAAATGACATCAACAAATAGATGCATCTACTAAATATAACTCTTTGATTATCTATTAATTTCTTCCTAACTTACATTAAAAATACATGGAAAAAATTCGTATTTTTTCGAAATAAAACACTTCGATCCGAATGATTGTACGTAGTAAAATTTAGTCACATTATTGTAGTGCCTTAAGGGACCATCAATACGTGACCACCCGTATGTGTCCTTAGTATAATAAACGTGTCAAAAATTATTTAAAGGACCACGTAACTTACATTAAAAATACAGTGGTATATGACCGTATAACACCTATACGAGCGTATAGGTTGGGCCTGATGTATGGTTAACGTGGGGTGGTGTATGGTTAACGAGGGGTGGTGTACGGTTATCAGCACCCTACATTAGGGATGAGATCGGTACCATACCGGTACCGATACCGAAAATACCGGTACCGAAATTTTTGAAAAATGAGATTTTTATACCGAATACCGGTACCTTACTGGTTTCGTACCGGTACCGGTAAAATACCGAAATTTCCCGAAACAGTACCGGTACGGGAATATATGTATTTTTGTTTTAGAATTTGATTATTTACTAATCTAGTATACTTTAAAAAATATTTACCATTATGCGTTAAAACCAAATTAATATTCTAATTATTAAATATAAAAAATACTATAGAAATCCGAAGGACGATGCGTTCATATTTTTCTGTTTGTAACTCTTCGTTTTGTGAACTTGATTTTTTTTATAACGTATTTCTATGATGCATTCATTTGCATAGATTTTTCTTATAATTATGACATAATAACATCTATAATTTGAAGACTAATATTTTTCATCTTCATCTCAACAAAAATTTGAGAAAACGGTACAAAACCGGTAAAGTACCGAAAATAACGGTACCGGTACCGGTATCCGTACCCATTTTTCAAGAATTTCGGTACCGGTATTTTCGGTATTGGTACCGGTACGGTACCGGTATGGTACCGATCTCATCCCTACCCTACATAATTGCTATCTCCTCCTAAAAACTCGGTCTTAAAACTCGAAGGAGGTGCAAACTCCATAAAGGGGAAGTCTTTCAAACGGTTACAAAATAGGGCCACAAATTACCAGCTAAACTCTAGTGATATTGGTTAAATAGCTGTTGTAACTATATGTGTATATAGAATCAGCTAAACCATCGATCCAATAAGATACCATTCATTTCTGCTTTTTTACTGCGAATTCTTACTTATTCTCTCATTTTGGTGATTGTAAGACTTTCATTTTCGACCCTTTCAACTGTTTTCCTAGTTATTTTTGTTTATTGTTAATAATATAAGGCAGAGTAATTATTTTCACTTCATAAGGTTCTTATATCAGCAATAAATATTGCATGTTTTGGTTATTTACTTTCTTTCACGCAGTCGTTGTTCTTAGGGTTTTGTTGAGGATAATTTCCTTATAATATATAAAAAGCGTATTTTTGAAATTAAAAAGCACGAAAGATCACCTAACTAATTCAATTTTCTAAAAATAAAGGTTGTAAATTTTACCCAAAAAATATATATAATTAAAACACAAAAATATAAGTAGCATTGCATTAAGTGAACATGTAACGAACAATTTATGAACCGTTTAACGGAAAGTTCGTTTAATAAATGAATGAACACCAACGAGAGATTTCTCTGGTTTAGTTAAATAAACGTACTTAAACTGATGTTGTGTTCATTCGTTTGTGTTTGTGAACATCGGTAACACATTCGCTTAAGTTCATTTATTAATTTATTCACTAAATTGTTGTATGTCCAAGATTTTTTATTTTTAGCTTAATATCATAACATTTAAGCAAGAAAACTAGTAATTTGCAATTTGTATCTTTCTGGCAACAAGAGAAATTTGAAACAAATGTCTTTGAAATGCTAGTTTATGATAATTTCAGTTATGATTATTACTTTTAACCTTTTATTTTCATTTATGATAATTATTTTTTGATTTTTCTATCTAGTATATAACTTATGTAAATGATTATCTTTAACTCTTGAGATTAAGAATATATGTTAATTTTTAGCTTTTGAACAATATATATTCGTATGCACTCATCAATCGTTCCCGTGGCAAGCTCTATGCTATCTTCTCTGTTATGGGACAGTACACCATTAAAACGGGTTTTCACTCGGATGGCCACCCCACACCACCTACCATCTTCTTTATATTATCTTCTCTATATATCTAATTGTTAAAGCAAGCCCCAGATCCTTCCTCCAGGCATATACCATCCATCACCACGGGTTATGCGTAGCTACTCGAATCCATGTGCCCGTTCGTGAACAAGTTCAATTTCTTAATTAACGAATATGAACAAGAATCTTTGTTCGATTAGTATTCGTGAACCATTCGTAACAAAACTAAAAGTTAAATGAACGAATATGAATAAAGCTCATTCGGTTAATTGGTTTATAGCCATAAATGTAGCAAAAATGAAAAGACATCAACAAATAGACGCATCTAATAAATATTACTCTTTGATTATCTATTAGTTTCTTCCTAAATTACATTTAAAATATTTGGAAGAAATTCTTATTTCTTTCAAATAAAACACTAAGGTAAGGGACCATCACTACGTGTGTGATCAGGCCACCCTTCTGGGACCAATTTTTTGCTAGCACGTGTGTTATGTGTCAAAAATTATTTAAAGGACCACGTAAATTATTTTTCACATAAAACTAGATATTTAATCAATCAATTTGAATTTTGAAATGTATGGCCATCCGTCCTCCCTGATCCCTATATATATGGCCGGATGTCGATGAACCTTTAGATGCAACCAGCGTAGCGAACTAACTAACTAAGATGGCAAAACCGAAATCAGGTTCGATAGTCCCCAGCAAGGAGACCAGGCTTCTGATCCTGGAGCTGGCCAACATGCTAAGCGTCCCTATGTCGCTCAATGCAGTGGTTCACCTCAAGGTGGCTGACGCTATGTGGCAAGACGGCTCAAACACGCCTCTCACCGCATCGGAGATTGTTGCCCGTCTTCCCGATGCTGCAAATGCAGATGCTGAAAACCTCCAGCGCATTCTCCGCATGCTCACGAGCTATGGTGTTTTTAACGAAAAGATCAATGCTTCAGAACGAAGGTATATACATATAATTCACCTAGCTGATTAATAGTTAATATTGCATGCTCGTAGTAGTAAAACTAATCAAAGTTTTATGATCGAAGATACTCGTTAACAGACGTAGGGAAGACGCTAGTGACGGATGAAAACGGTTTGTCATATGGTGCGTACGTTCTGCAACACCACCAGGATCCGTTGATGAAAGCATGGCCAATCGTGCATGAGGCCGTGCTTGATTCATCAACGGAGCCTTTCGTGATAGCCAATGGCATGTCAGCATACGACATGTATTCGCAGAACCCGGAGATGAACAAGCTGATGCAGCAGGCGATGTCAGGAGTGTCAGTTCCCTTCATGAATGCGATTCTTGAAACTTACCATGGGTTCGACGGTGCTGAAACATTGGTGGATGTTGGTGGCAGTTCAGGGGAATCCCTCAAGATGATTATAGACAAGCATCCTGAAATTAAAACAGCCATTAACTTCGACTTGCCAGAGGTTCTTGCAGAGGCTCCTGATATTCCAGGTTAGTCGATCACCTGATTGATCATATTCAATTCATCACACACAAATCCTTAAACATAATGTGTGCATCTACGATGGACAAAATTGCTTCTACATTTGCGTTAGCCGCTCGTTAACTTTTCTTTTTGAAATGTCTTGAGTTCAAGTCTCTATAAAACAATTGATTCTAAATGAGCAGGGTATGTGTTTCCTTCTTAATAGTATATATAGTCAAGTTACCCGTTTGCCGAACAATGGTTTCATATGTGTTTTGTTTTCTTTGCAGGTATTACAAAATGGCCTGGAGATTTTTTCGAAAGCGTTCCCAATGGTGATACACTTTTCATGAAGGTAACTACATATATTTATAAGATGCTTTCGTAGTTTATTGTTTGGGGTATTTTAGGAGTATGATAGATTTACCATTCTAAAAACCTAATACTTTATAAACATAGGCTTAAACAAAACACTACCTTTATGATTTAAAGAAGTTGATTAATTAATTACCTAATATTTATACAATCAGTTACGTTATTGCAGTATAAATTGTTCACTAATTCTATTGGTTTCAGTGGATTCTAACAACATGGACAGATGATGAAGTAAAGCAGATTCTAAACAATTGTCATAAAGCACTTCCTGATCAAGGAGGTAAGCTGATCGTTTGTGAGCCGGTGTTGCCACCCGACACTGACGATAGCAACCGCACCCGAGCCCTGCTCGAAGGTGACATATTTGTGATGACCATTTACCGTGCAAAGGGATATCATCGAACTGAAGAGCAGTATAAGGAGCTCGGGATTGCGACTGGGTTTCCGAACTTCAAATCTTTTCCTTATTTTGACGATTTCTGGACTCTCTTT
Source organism: Mikania micrantha (assembly GCA_009363875.1). Classification (NCBI taxonomy): domain Eukaryota; kingdom Viridiplantae; phylum Streptophyta; class Magnoliopsida; order Asterales; family Asteraceae; genus Mikania; species Mikania micrantha. The sequence continues at coordinate 49,381,312 of CM018680.1, read as the reverse complement.
GAGTACACGAAATGAAGACCCGAGATCTTATCTTTTTATTTAACATGTATGCCAATAAGCGGCCGGATGGTCAATGATAGATGTGATCTCCAGTAAGCCTAAATAATTTACATACACATATATATACTTGTATGTATTTGTGTATGTGAGATGTGTGTAAAATAAATGTTTTTAATAAAAAGTGATGTGATAAATGAAGTACTTTTACGTATTTTTATTTTTAACCCCTCGCGTCTTTCACCTCGCCCTTTCTTAATAGTAGACTAACAAGAGGAACAAGTAAAATACAAACACAATCAATTGGGTCATGACCTATATATATATATATCACACCCAATTGCTGAAAATGAAAACATGATAATATAATAAAACTATATATGAAAAACGCATTCAATATAGAATAAACTTATAAGAGTCATGTCACTAAAAATATAAATGGAACTACCAAGTGATTACAATAACTTAAAGGTAAATGTCATGTTTCATAAACTAATGGCTCCTTGTATATGAAGTCTATATAAAAATTCCAATTCATTAGAGTCATAACGCCTAAATGAAGTTCACATATCTAGGCTTATATTAGTATCTGAAAAACAAACATAAAGAAGTCAATTAAAAGTTTGGTCAACATGAAGGTTTGGTAACTTGATAAAGAAGATAAAACGGTTGTGCAAAAACAAACGAGATGTGGAGTGGCCCTAGTTAGCAAATTCAACCTCACATGAATGAGAGTGTACGTCAACCCAGATATTATTATACAATATATAGCTGCAACTCAAACATATAAGTAAATGGTTGTGTAAACACATCAAACGAGACTAACAATGTATACATTTTAAAACTCATGTTATGTTATAGTTACTAAGCTTGAAAAATAGTATATACATTTATTATTGTTCTTATAGTTAATCACTTGCGTTTATCATTTACGTGCGTCCATTATAATTAAAATATCCATTTGTTAAACAACATCATACTGATCATTGTCAAAATCTAACATTTAAGATCTACGCTTCGTAATTTGTATCATGTGAAAACTTAATTTCAAAAAACCTTAAACTTTTTCTGTCTCCTTAATTTGTAATTTTGAAAATCAACATTTGGGTCAGATTAAAATCGTATTATGATAGATTTGTTTACTCAAATTAACTCGGTATTTTAATCAAGTTTAATGTGAACCACTTATTTATTTTTACCCAGATAGAGTTTAAAATTGTTCTCTCTAAGATTAAGTTTTCACACTATACAATTCATTGCACTTTTTGGATACTTATAGTTTAACATATTAAAATCTAATATATCATATTTTATTATATTTCAACGTACTTGTATCAACTATTGCGCAAGCGATTTTAAAAAATCTAATTTTAAAATAACATTGTATTTTGTTTCAAATATACATATACAACATATCTTTCAAGTCCTATAAATTATGTCATGCATACACACATATTGATTCCATTAAATAATGTGAAAGTTTGATTTTTTTTTTTTTATTATAAATCTATTTTTTATTTAGCTTTTACGAGAACTACACATTGATTTTCTGAATTTGATATGAATGATTATGAAAATGTTTCATGGTTAACTCTTTAAGCTTGAGTTAATATTTCAGATTACAAATTTTTATTGTGTTTTACTTAAGTATAATAAGTTGGAACAAAATTTTTATCTTACAAGTGGCGTTCATGATTGCTTTTTATTATATATCTATTATAGACTATTATAGTAGGTATTATCAGTAAGAATGTAATTACGGCATTTTTCAATTGGTTTGTTATTATTGTACATAATTATATGGGAAAGATGAAATAAAAAGAGATTTTTGCCTAAAAAGAGTAAGAACTAATAATAATTTGAAATTTGGCATGATAATTTACGTATAACTTCATATTTTTTGTACAAGATTTTTATTTTTTATACTATATTATTATTTTTTTGTTCTTCGTTTTACTTATACTAGATTTTTCTGTTTTTTGTAATACATTTTTATTTTTTTGTACTGCATTCTTATTTTTTGTACTGGATTCTTATTTTTTGTACTGGATTCTTGTTTTTTATGTACTGGATTATGTTTTTTGTACTGGATTGTGCCACGTGTCAAATTTCTATTGCTTCTTACTCTTCTTAGGCAAAATATCTTCTTACTGGATCCAACCCCCATAATTATAACATGTATGTATGTATGTATGTGTGTGTTCGTTTACAATTCTTTAAAACATTCATTATATATTTATTACATAATATTTAGTGCATAATTGCAACATATTTTTTTTATTGCTTGATTAATGATGTACGTAATTATGAATTATTGTGAGGTGTTTAACAGCGCATTTAATTGTTCGTTTGTAACACATATCACCAAGGAAAGAAATTTAATACACTAGATATTCTGCTATCTTACAAATTTTCTGAAGGAATGAGTTTCTCTTCTATTGAGCATGCATTTGAACTTTATCTAGCGTATGCAAAAAAATAGTGGTTTTATTGCTTGTAGAGGATCTTAGCAGTGTCAGGGTAAGGTTATCAAGTTGAAATACTTGGTGTGCGCAAAGGAGGCACATACGTCATTCGGAAAAAGTAATTCAAGTTATAATAATCAGGATAAGGGAAAGAAGCTTATAAGTAGGAATAGAACTACACAAAAAAACTGGATGCTTAGGTCATATTTTTTTAATTCAGATGATGGCTTGACATTTAAAGTTATTAAATTTTTTGAATAACATAATCATACACAATCTTGTTTTTCAAGATGATATTCACCTTTTGCCATTATGTAGAAGTTAACATATGAACAGATGCAGATGAAGTTGATGTGTAAGGATAATATTGGTCCTAATAGAGCATTTAATATAATGCATGATAAGTATGCATGTGTGTTTGAGTAGGTGGGAGTTACAAATGTTGATTGCAAAAATTCAAAAACAAATTGAATTTGTTCGGTGGTGAATATGATGCCTTTTGAATACTATCATTTTCGAATACTTACGAACTTTCTAATACTATCTTGTTTGATTACTTCTGAGTTTTCGAAAACTTTTATAATTTCGTGAACGTGATGTGTTTCAAAAACTTTGAAATCTTTGAAATTTCGAGACCACTATATTTTCAAAAACTTAATCTAACTTAATTTAGTTTGCATGTTATTCTTTACAGATGGGAGAATTAAGATTTGTTCTATATCAAGACATCACTGCCTTGGAGATACACCAGCCAAGCATGATATGTTAAGTCAATGGCTCATGGTTTGATCCTTTCTCCCATCAACTATGCAATCATGTTGTCTCCTACAATCTGTTCAACATTTATTCATGACCTCTTGAACTTAGTTAAGGAACACAATGACTCAAAAGGAAACATCTGTCTAATCGTGAAGGTGCAAGAGCTTCCAGTTTAAATTTACGAAGAAATTACCAGGAAATGCTTACAGTTTGTAAAACATATAAGAAGTAAAAGCATTTAAGTAAATATAATCCAAAGAAAATAATTTACGCATGCTTCTCAGCCACACGTTTATAAAACAAAATGTTTAGAAATGTGGCAATGAACTTACATGTGTTGCTATGCAATGAATCACAAAAGATATGTGCGCTCGTTGATTGTAGATTAAGTATCTTTAGTACCTGTGTTGATTTATTATGGTTCGAATACGATAAATATCGGAAGATGACGTATATAGGATTTGGTCTCGATGTGCGACTAAGTGTCATATACACTTACTAATTTGTTACTAGGTTTCTCTAACTATTCTATGTTATTTACCCTCTATGAATCTTAATTCCTTAGTAAGCATCACAACTAAACCTTATTTATATTACATCCTTTGTAATTCACCCTTATATTGCAAAATATTAAATTAAGAAATCATTGAAGTTATTTTAAAATAGTTTAATAAAGAAATTCGTAAATCATCTCACTTTAATTAAAACATAAGTTATTTTAAGAAAAATATAAGTTAACATGTTAGACTTAAGTTAATCTTACTTAATTAACTCCAATTCTTTCCATAGATCTTTGTTACACGTAGTTCGTTGTTCATCTTTGTGTAATACTTACCTTAGAATATTCATTTCGAACTATCTAAGTTAGGTATACGTTTGCATAAAATCACTAAGTATTGAGAGTTAACTCATAGTGGCCAACACTTTGTACTTAGTTATTTTCTTGTTCTTACTTAGAATTCCCATGTGTTCTTAACCAAACTCCATGAGTAATAGTCTCATGAGATGTCTTAAACTTATATTAATATGATTGAAATGATTTAAACCCACCAAACATTGAAAACTATTAAGTTTGATGTTCTTAAAATTAGCTAACACATCAAGTTAGTCACCTTAGATCTTTTGTGATGTCAACAATTTTACTTAGGCTTTTATCTAAATCAATTTCAGGTATTAGGTGCCCCAATATCATACAAAACATTAGTTTGTAAGTTAAGTTAGTTTTAAAAAAAAACTAACCGGTTTCATCATCATGAAACCCTAATGGTTTTCACCCGATACAACCCTGTTCAAGTTAGTCCCATGAGTTTGATTCTAGGTGGTTTAGGCTGGTTCCAAGCTCATTCTACTTGGATTTAGTCTAAGTAGTAGTATCGACAAGGCAGTACTTAGTATCGATAGCCACAGCTCAGTATTATCGATGAGAGCTCAATCAACATCGTGTCGACATTAGCAAGTTCACCCATAGGTTCGACAACCCTTACACCTTTCGATACTAACAGTTTCGATGGGATTTCTTGTTCAGAACTTGGTGATGGTCGACACTAATAGTTTCGAAGCAGGCTCCATCGACACTACCCAGCCGAACCTAGCAGTATCGGCATATGAAGGTGATGATGTTGTTCATCCATCGACATTAAGACGGCATCCCTATTCTTGCGTCGAAACTGATGGAATCAGCCCCAAATAGAGTCTAGACTAATCCAAACTGCATTCTAGTATATTCCTTAGATTCCTAGTTTGTTTTAGTGCAAAACCTATGGGTTTTGCAGCCTCAAGTTCGGATGAAAAACTGCTAATGTTTGAGAATACTAACCCCAAACAGTAGAAAGCTAAAATCAGCCCGTTCGAGCTCGTTTTTGGTCCGATTTCGGTGATTTAAGGCTCCATTTCTTCCTCTAATCACGATCTACAAGTTTCACGGTTGTCTTGACACCAAACTTGTCACACCCCAATTTCAACTAACGGAATCACACCGTTTGGGAGCATGACAAACCAGGATCTCAGATCATTAGACATAGCGAAGACCTCTATATGAATTTTCAAAACATACGTTGGTCTTTAAAACATAACATTCAGAGTTTACAAAAAGTGCGGAAGCGTTTAAAAACCATAAACAGTTGTAAAGTAAACATTACAAACCAAAGTACTTAAATATTCAAATTTAAATAATCAAAGTGTTTATAATGCATGAGACTCTATCTTCTAGTCCATGCCAGCTGTAACGCGCGCCTTAGCGTCCTGAGAAAACATGCAAATCAAGTCAACACAAAGGTTGGTGCATAACACAGGTTTTAAGTAATCACAATGTTCAAAACAGCAGTTTGAATAACAAGTTGTAGATAACATAATCACAAATGCACAGTCATGATAGCTAGTCATATAAACTATTTACATACGTGGTCGACACCGAAGCTGACGAGTTGCCATGCTATAGCATGTTTTTGCCTTGCCACTATTGTCTATCACAACAATAGTAAAATTGTGTTTGGTCAGTCAAACACCTGCGTAGATCCCATCTACCAAGTGAGGTTTGTCAAACCTAATAGATCTATTTCCAACTACCACGCTTTGCATTACAGCAAACTAAACGGTTCGAGGTGTGTAAGGACTTTCAAGTTGATATGTTGTCACATAATGTAAACAGCTAACTCATGCAAGTGATATGTATCTAAAAACAGTTTGTTGCACATGTTTTCTCCCCCAAAACAGTTTAAAATAAGAAAGGGGCCGTGTACGCACCTTTGATAATAGCAGAATGATCAAATACGTATGAACTTGCGTAGAAATCCTCTACGAAGAATCTGTGATTTAAACAATAACCTACAGTTATTCGGAATGTCGTTTTGTGCTTAAAATCACATACGTGTCAACACACGTATGTTAAAGTGTCAGAAATGTGCATACGTATATACGCGTGCCTTTGAAATCGTTTAAATAAAATCATATTTGATTTTATTTAAATAATCGTAATTATACGCGATTTCATTTTCAGATTAAAATATGAATTTTTTATTCTAATACGTTCGTATTCTCGTTACGGTTCCAACGCAACTTGAACGGATCGAATCGGACTTGAAACGAAGGAGTTATGGTTAAAACACTAAATTAGTTTTAAAATCCAAAAATTGGTTGGGCCGGGACTCGAACCCGCGACCCTCAATTCCTACACACCAGCATCTAACCATCTCGCCCGCTAGGGTATCGCATCAAGAATCCAGAATAAAATTGTTTTAACCATTCATTCAATCTAATTCCTCTTAGATATTATAGCCGAAGCACCTTATGATCAATTGATTACAAATTCGAATCCAATTAACATTAACATCATAGAGCTTTCATTGGACAACAAATTTCGAACCTTTCTGATTAATCAATTTCGATAATCATAACAGTTTGCATCAAAACCCAAAAACGTATTCATCTTATGAACCCTAATAATCGAATTCATCCAATTCGCTATTGAAACCACGAATTGAAATAAGTTTATGCTTAATCGGGGTTGTCTGAAACTACTAATAACATTCAATTCGATTTCTGAATCCTTTTATCCTAAAACCCCCAATCCGTCCATATTCAAGAACCCTAGAACTTGAACATTACCAATTCGATGCTACAAGATGAAATTTACATGTGCTTAAGCCTAATCGGGACCCTCTGAATCTAATGATACCCGTCAATTTGATTCAAGAATCCATTTAAATCGAAATCCCCAAATGGTTCTCTTCAAGAACCCTAGAAACACGAAATCATGACATTCGATGTTTATAGATGAAATTGTCATACGAATCAGCTTTTTCGGAACCTTATGAACCTCTCCATGTGTTTTAATTTGATTATCAAACACGCTTTAATCTAAACCCCCAAAACCGTTTCAAATATGAACCCTAGGAATCGAAATCTATAAATTCGTTGTTATAATTCAAAATTGGCTTATGTTTAACCTCAATCGGCCATATTAGAAGATGTTGGAGTAATTACTTGCCTGATTTGATATGCAATTCAATAAGATCGATTATGAGCTTCGAGTTCGGCCACCTCCCGATCGAATTCTCTATCCACAGCTTATGAGATTGAATTGGATTGTGCTAATCCCTCTAAAGAAGCCGATTAATGTATATGGATATGCAATTGTGTGAATTTCAATCGATTTGTGAGAGCTTATGGTCACTAGTGACGGTTTCGAATTTTCATCTTCATTGCAACTTAATTCGACGAGTTATTGTGTTAGTAACGTATGGAAACTGTTATAATCATTAATATGATGATTAGAAACCGTTTAACACAATAATCTATCGAATTTTAATGCCAATTTGAAACTTTCTAAGCTTTTTACACGAATTTTGACTTACAAAAGTCAAAATTGTATATTTCCTTTACTTAAATGATAATTTCCTAACTTTCAAATGTTTATACACTTGTTTTGCTATCTTCCAACCCTTGCAACTTGTTTTTGCTTGATTTCGCATCATTTCGATTAATGGAATTAATCATAAATTACCGAATTGTCATAAATTGACCAATGGAAACATGTTTGGGCTCAACTAATCAAATTGGGCCTCATAACTATATATGGGCCTACCTTGGGCCTTGTTGGCCTACCTAAACTTCATTGGGCCTACCTAGAATTCATTGGGCCTATACTGGCCTTATTGGGCCTTGATTTTGTAATTGGGCCTCCCTAGATCTCAATGGGTCTTCTTTGGCTTTAATGGGCCTTCATTAACCTTGTTGGGCTTACGAAGGTTAACAAGGTTAACTTGAAAAGTCGGATTGTCACAAAACTTGTCCAAATTGGTGCAGATTTGAGGGAGAAATGTGGGTTCTTAGAGAGAGGGTTCTAGAGAGGGAAAATGGACGAATTTTGGAGAGAGGGGGTGGGTTGGTGTAGGTGGTTTATGGCATTAAATACCATATTAAATGCCTTTCATTCTCGGTCGTGTTCGGGTTCGTTCGGTTCCGCTCGGTTTCGCGATTAAGCGTCGGTTTTCGATCATTTTCGTAACGAAACGTTACGATTATTAAAATAGGTTTTACTAATTTAAATTAGGTGGTAATTCCTAGTAAATTAACTAATTATCTTTTATTTATATTTTAAATTTCTGAAAACGTTTATTTTATCTGTTTAATCGAATCGTACGGTTTTCGCGCGTATTCGTTCGGATCGTCACCCGTACAAACACGACGATAACTGTAGTTTTCGATTTGATTTTCAAATTATTGGACATTATTCAGAACGTTAAACTTACAGGTATATTCGTACAGATCGTCATCAACACGAATAATCCTTCAATTTAGTATTCACGTAATTCTGTACCTCTCACATACGTTCCTACATAATAATACCCTAACTAGCATTCACATAATAGATCTATGTTGTCAGATATGTTTTTGACTGTTAAATCATGAATTTACGTTCTAATTCTGAAATGAGTCTAAAATTTGTTATGTATTAAGCATCAAATGATAATAGCATACATGAAATACACATAGTTCTTACCTGATCTACTGTTCACATTACTGTTCCGTCTACGGCTCCGGCACTGATGTTACATCTCTCTTGCTACATACACGTCTTGGATGTAGCCGGTTAGGGTTTGTCTCCACCAACATCTTTTGATCATCGCGAATGGGTAAAGTACAACTGGTAAGGGCTTTTTGATTACACCCCACATGTGTAAGTTCGATTCCTATGCATTACAGTCATTTTTTTGCATTTTGAGATGACACCAAAACCATATAAGCATGTGTGTGTATATGTGTACAATTATTACATAATCTTAATATATTGGATGAGGTTTGTGGCAAATGAGGGTAAGGAAGATTGACCAAATCACCAAATTACTAATCATGAAACCTGTTTGAAAATGTTTGGCTTCTTATTTTGGTTGAATATAAAGCCAAAAGTTCTAAAATTAATAAAGTTTGATCAGATATACTATAAAGTTAGATGATTATGTTTCAAATTTGAGGTAATATTTGAAATTAATAATATAAAGAGTTATGTAGGCATAATAACATGAGTTTGAAGTTTATGCATTACATATTATAGTTCATTTCATTAACTTTTGACTTTAATGTTTATTTTGATGGAGGTAATGTTGTTTAAAGGCCATTAATTAAAGTAATCTTAGTACTTAATTTTTTGCATAGTTGTATGAATGTCTTTGTAATAGTTTAATGTCTCTGAAATTATAACTCATATTCAGTTGTGTTGATTTCAGTTGGACAACGTACATGACATAGCTATGATCTACTTATCGAATTCGAGGAATTGTTAGTCACTCGACGCGCCCAGGATTAATTTTATTCGTATATTTATTTTACCGATGATGACCCAAAAGTCCTTCATTACCTAAAGGATCACTTGATAAGGATAACGTGTTCAATAAATGTTTTTGAATATATTGAATCTGTTAATTTTTTATATCAATCTTAGGGGTTATTTAGTAGGATCTGAATCTGAATGGTTCAGATTCAAACCGTTTGTTTCACTTAGAAAATATCATGTCTAAATGATCATATTATGTGTATGATTGGAGTAAGCTTACTGCTACTGACAGGAATAGTCGCCTTTGTAATCTATCTATTCTAATAAATCAAAGTTTTTATGGATACATGTCGGATTTTTAGAGCACCTACACTTTGATTTCCCGCCTCTCTCGATCACCTATTAAATACACCTCATATTAAATAATAATGTTAAATATTAAATATTTTTTTACATTTTTAAACTAAGAAACATAATTTTTAATACATTAAAAATATATTAATATTAAAAAAACACATATTAAAAATCCAAATTATTATAAAATATACATTTTTTAAAAATAGTATTTTAAACAAAATGTTTAAAAAATAAACTTTGAAAAAATTAGTGTTTATAGAAATAATATATCTATTTTATTACTTAAAGTATTAAATTATACAAAATTTTAGCCATAATTTATATCAAAAAATTTTATTATATTGTCTAAATTTTTAGTGATGATTATTTGTTATATATTTTTAATTCAACCCGTGTAATACACGGGATGCTAACCTAGTTTGTAATAAATGCTGGTATTAATAAAAGCTATTATGTTTATCAATGGTACATATACATATTGATTTTCTTACACTTGATCACATAAGGCATAACATATTGATTCAACATATAGAAGAACTTGGGCAGTTAATAACTTTGGAACAAGGTAAACCTCTAAAAGAAGCTATTGGGAGGTGTGGTTATCAAACATGTTAAATAAGGATATTCATGTTTAACTAATCAAGCACATTAGCAGTTCTTTATGTTTTTTCATTACAAGTGTTGCAGGTTGGGTATGGTGATATAATTCCTTCAACATTGCCTGATCGACGTCTTTTTTTTTCTAAAGTAGGTGATTTATATAATGCAAACCTTTAATCATAAACATTAGAATGGATTTTTGGTAATTTTTTTTGGAATTTTCATTAAATCGTTTAGAATATTTTTTGGTTAAGTTTTCAAAAAAAAATTATGGACAACAGCAAGCAGACACTGTTTCGTTGATTTAACTAATCTATTTTGCTACAATTTTTGGTCCTATGTTGGTTAACATTATAATAGATTTAGGGTAAAATTTATCATTTTTTTGGGGAAATTGTTTGACATATTTTTTGTGGGTGATTTGATTGGTTGATGGTTATAAACATCAACATTGTTCATATGACTCTCTTGGTTAGTAATCCATTAATTTTTTTTTTTATTTTTGTTCTTATAAAAAAATGAACTTTGCAACTTGATTAATTTGGAAACAATTCTCTTTCTAATCCATGCACCTTCATGTTAGTTATATATATATATATATATATATATATATATATATATATATATATATATATATATATATATATATATAGCATTCTACAAGTTTGTTAGAACCAACCTTGACTAAAATTCCCATGCTTAAAAAAACCATTTACTACCTTGTTATACCTATAAAAAATTGATCTTATAATTCGGAATAATTAGGAATATGGAATATTTCGGGATAATCAGGAATATTTGCGTATATGAATTTCTATGACTCGTTGACCTGAATAATAAATAATAATGATTTATAGTTAATTATTGTTATTTTGTTATTCAGCACGTGCTACTAACTTTTGAATTGAGTCAATAGGTTGATAGCAACAATTATTCCTATTTATCCGGAATAAAGAGAAAATCGTGGACTACATAGAGAAGTCAGCAACGGTCATGAAGAATCAGTTGGCGCATGACTTGTAGTTGGACCAGATACTATGGAACTGAATTAGACTACCGCTGTATTGTTTTCATGTTATAAATTAAGGCAATACCGATCTAGGAACACACACATCTCACCTAGCTTACTAGTGCTTATTTCTTGATTATATTTGCGAGATTCAGAGTTCTTAACACTTAGTGATCGATTGATTGTGCTCTTGTATTGTAATCTTATTTTTTTTAATAAGAACAAGGCAGAGTGACGATTGTCACCTCCTGAGGTTTTGACGCCAGCAATCTTAAGGGATTAAGGGCTTTTCCTCGTATAAATCTCGTATGTAAACTGTTCATTTCATTTTATATTCTGAAATATCCCTAGGGATCCTTAGGGATATTTTTAGTGAAGTTTACCCGTAAACTGTTTTCTTGATTTTAAAACACAATTCCTCACTAAACTAATTCTGTTTTGCTAAAAATCATACTTGTTAATTTTTACCCGAAACAATTTGGCGCCCACCGTGGGGCAAACTTGTGTTTTTTATAACAAAAACCTTGTTTAAAGGCGTTTTCAGAAGAAACATATTGAAAAATGGCTTCACAACCAAGGTCAACTTCTTCATTACCTATTGCTTCTGCTACTACTACTAATGTGTCCTCACAGATTCCTGTATTTTCCAAGAAGTCCGATAATCCTAGCAATCCTGGGAAGAAAACCACATTTGTAGCCGAAAGTGTTCCATCAACAAGGATGACCACTTCTGCTCATATACTTGTTTCTAACAATGATATTTTGAGTATGTTTCAACAGGTTCAGCAGCAAATGTTGGATCAACAAAGAATGAATAAAAGGTTCCTTAGAGAAATGGAAACTTTGAGGGCTGAAAAGAATAAGCAGATCGAAACTTCAACTCCACTGGCTCCAAGGATCCTGGATTTCGGGACATCAGGGATGTCTGGGAATCACTCTGGAGACTTCATTCCCATGCATACTAGTCTCTGGGATCCTTCGGGATCCCAAGGGTTAAGGATTTCTCGGGATATTACCAGTATCCCGGGAACTTCTTGTCTAACTCCCATTACCAGCAATAATTTTAACTATTCTCCTGTTGATACAACTAACTTTGGTTCTATGCAGGAGTTAGGGCTAACTCCCCATGTGGTTAAAGAAATTCAGAAACTCAAGGATATGATCTCGAGTGTTCCCGGAGTGGTGAAGCTTATTCCTGAGGTTCATGTCACGACCCATAGGATCTCTAGATTTGCTACACCAATATGTGATGCTGAGATCCCAAAGAGATTCCAAACTCCAACCATGAAGCTGTACGATGGAACCACAGACCCGAAGAACATGTGGCACAATATAGGGAAAGGATGGAAACTAACCCTATACCCCACATTTGAAGGAAGCATGCTTATTCAAGGGATTTGGTTCAACATTGACAGGGGCAGCCCTAAAATGACTACTTAATGTTCCCCACTATTCAATAACTTCATTTGCTCATCTGATTAATCTATTTAACAATCGATTTTCTTGTAGCAGGACGTTTGAGAGGTTGACTAGTGATCTATACCAGATAACCTAGGAATCTGATGAATCCCTCAGGAGTTATGCCAACAAGTTTGGCAGAGAATCCCTGGATATCCCTAACCTTGACAACACTACTACTGTTCAGGCATTTAAGATGCGTTTACAAAGATACTCACCTTTTTATGATGACTTAGTTATGAATCCTTGCGGGAATATGGACGAAGTTTGAAACGGTTCATTGAGGTTCATTAGATTAGAGGATGATAAAGAAATCCAAAAGAGGATCACTACAACACCTCCCAATGATCAAGGCAAAAGAAAATTGGATTGTCCTACCAACAAGTCATTCAAATCCAAACCATGCTACAAGGCTGATAACCATAAGATCAACTCTGTGGATGAGGATGAGGATGATGATGAATATCCTAGGTGGCCACCAAAGGAAAAGAAGTTTGCAACAAGGGACAAATCCAAATGGTGTGTCTTTCACGAAGACTTCGGCCACATAAACGATGATTGCATTGCACTAAGGAAAGAAATAAGCTACCTACTAAGTAAAGGTCATCTCAAGGAACTACTGGGAAAAAGAAAGAAAGAAGACAAGATTCCAACAGATTCCCAAAAAGAGCTGCATCCCCACCTAAGGATGCAAAGGTAATAAACTTTATTTCTGGTGGTTCTGATATCTGTGGTACCTCTTATTCTGCAGCCAGGAAACATGCTAAAGAAGCCAATATGGAGAATGGAGAGAGACCCACAAATACATCAATGCTTACCACTGAAACAGTGGTATCCTTTAAAGAACAAGATCGCGAGAATATCCTGGATCCTCACCATGATGGGTTAGTCATTACATTATATGTTGCTAACCACTATGTACGCATGATACTTATAGATGGAGGAAGCTCAATCAACATCATCCAATTGAAAACACTCAAAAGGATGTATATCCCTGAATTAGAGATAACTACCAAATCTATGATTCTGGTTGGATTCAGTGGTGAGGCTAAAGCCACTGTTGGAGAAATCAAACTACCGGTATACATCGAGGGGTAGACTCTATGCAACGTTTTTGTATTATAGATTCCCTATCCTGTTATAATATTATACTAGGTAGACCTTGGATACATGACCTGAAAGCTATCCCCTCGACCTATCATCAGTGTGTCAAGCAGCCAACACCATGGGGAGTAGTGAAGATCAACAGTGATAAGCAGGAAGCCAAGGAGTGCTATTCATCTTCGATGAAGGGAACGACTAGACCTTCATCAGCATAGCAATCAAAGTGCGACCTTGGGAATACTCAGGAATATAGGGAAAAAGAAGTAAAGGAAGTGCCTCTAAACCCTAATGATCCCGAGGTCAAGGTCCTTATAGGGACAAATATCCCTGAGAATATTGAAGGGAAACTGATTTCTTTTCTGAAATCAAGAATTTCCACATTCGCATGGAAACATGAGGATATGACAAGAATATCCTCAGATGTGATTACACATAAGTTAGGGATAGATAGGAATATTAAGCCTGTCCACCAAAAAATAAGGAAGTTGGCACCTGAAAGAAATCTAATCATTCAAGAGGAAGTAGAGAAACTCCTCAAAGCAAAAATGATTAGAGATGTGAAATTCCCAAAGTGGCTAGCTAATGTAGTCTTGGTTCAAAAGAAGAATGGAAAGTGGAGAGTATGTGTAGACTTACACAGGTCTCAACAAGGCTTGTCCTAAAGACCCCTTTCCATTATCACATATAGACTCCATGGTAGATGCAACAGCAGGACATGAAATCTTAACTTTCATGGATGCATCAACAGGCTTTCAAAAAATTCAAATGGAACCTTCGGACCAAGAGGATACAACCTTCATGACGCCAACAGGGATATATTGCTATACAACAATGCCATTTGGCTTGAAGAATGCTGGAGCCACCAACTAGATGTTTCGGGTAAAAATTAACAAATGTAACTTTTAGCAAAACCGAATTAGTTTAGTGGGGTATTGTGCTTAACAATCAAGAAAACAGTTTATCAATAATGTTTAACAATAATATCCCTGAGGATCCCTAGGGATATTTCAGAATATAAAATAGAAAAACAGCCAAACACACGAGATTTATACGAGGAAAAGCCCTTAATCCCTTAGGATTGCCGGCATAAAAACCTTGGGAGGTGACAATTGTCACTCTGCCTTGTTCTTATTAACACAAAATGTAAGATTACAACACAAGAGCGCAATTGATCGATCACTATGTGTTCAAGAATTCAGAATCTTGTCAAAATGAGCAAGAGATAAGCAGAAGATAGTTTAGTGAGTTGTGTGTGTTTTCCTAGATCGATGTTGCCTCAATTTATAGTAAAAATAATACAACGATGGTCAATGGTTGTTCCTTATAATTCGGTCCAGTCTCCAATCATGCATCGAGCAACTATTAGTAGACGTTATCATGCAGTCCACGTTCTTCTTCATATTTCGGATAAATAGGCATAGTTGTTGCATATAATCTGTTAGACTCATTTCAAACATTAGTAGCACGTGCTGAATAACAGAATAACAATAATAAATTATAAACTATCATTATTTATTATTTAAGTCATCAGATTACATAAATTTATATACGCAAATATCCCTAATTATCCCGAAATATTCTGTATTCCGAATTATTCTGAATTATAAGGATAAATTTTTTCAGGTATAACAATTGCCCCCAAATTCTTATTACCGTTTCAATTGGTGGTATGAATTTGAAAATAACCGTTTGTTTTGGCTCTTGATTCAAAATTCAAATTTTAAAAATGATGTGACTGTTGTCAGGCAGTTATGAGTATGGCGGTTTCCCACATATTCCAGCCGTTTGCGCAGGATATAATGATCACATTTCTTCCGTTTGATGCCATCATCATCGAATGGATCTTGCTGTAAGTTTCTTTCATTTTCTCCTTCAATTTTTAATTTCTTCTTTCTGAAAATGTCTAGATTATCTTCTTCTTCTGATTTCGACTCAAACGATTTTACCGATCAAAACGTTCTAACTCTGAATCGTCAAAACATAGATGTTTTTCACGATGATAGAATTGAACTGCTGCTTCTTTCTAAAACATTTCCTAATGAAACTATATTTCATCATTTTTCTGAGAATCTTAAGGCCGATCACGTCTCACCCACTTGGATATGTTTTCCAGAGTATCCTTTCACCTTGGGTTTAAAGTTTCCTTTCCCTGATCTTATCCTCAATTTCTTTTTAACTACCAAACTCTGTTTTCCGCAACTCATGCCTATGGGATGGCGCCTTCTTCACACCCTTGACCAACTAAACCATCACTTTGGTTTAGACATCGGTATCCCTGAAATCTCTCTGATGTATCAACTTAGGACCCACGGGTCATCCCGTTTTGTTCTTCAAAGAAGAAGTGGGGCTCCTATCTTAGTTCCCGGAATTACTTTTAATGAAGACGAATGGAGAAATAGGTTCTTTTTCGTGAAAAGAAGTTCTATTCCTCATGGGGAACTTCTTCCTTTTAAATGGGTAGAAAAGGGTAGGATTCTTAGGATTTTCCTTATTAATTGATACTTTTTATTGTTTGATTTTTCTTATTATATTTTTATTTTTCACAGCTCCCAAGTTTGAATCACTTGTAGCAGAAGAAGATAGTAGGAACAAGATTCGTTCCTTGTTGAAAATTGACGAGCAGTACAGAAAGTTTGGTGCCAATCTCGAAGCAATTACTCCAATGGCCTCAGGTATGCTTAAAAATATTTTGATATTCCTAGATATTCTTAATTATTTCTAATTATTCTGATTTATTTTGCAGAATCAACATTTAACCTTGAAGATCTTGACACCTTCTTTGCTGTGAAGAAGGAGAAAACCAGTCCCGTTGCCCCCAAATCGCGTACCATGGCTACATGTTCCTCAAAAACTACCAAGAAATGCAAAGGGGTAGATACCGTGGACCTCGAGGAGCCATCTGACATGTTCATCCCTGATCTTCTGAAAAAGGTATACTAATTATTCTATCTGTTAGCATAATATCCCTACATATTCTGAATGATCCCTATTTTGTAGGTCTCTGCTAAGTACGCCTCTGAGAAAGAACAAACTGATAAGCAGATAGAGGACCTTGAAGATTAGAAGAAGATCTTTACTGCCAAAGCCGGTCACTATGAGAAGGAGCTTGCCAAGGTTAAAAAGCAAATGAAGGAAATGGAAGCCTCTCATAAGCTTCAATTCAAGGAACACCTTGAAGGAGCCAAGAAATCTGCCGCCATTGCTGTGGTGCGGGCCAAAATCCAATTGGTGAACCAGGCCAAGGTTGAAGGAGTGGAGTCGCTGGCCAAGAATATGAAGGAATGGGGCAAAATATTGGCGAACCTGGCAGGCGACAAGGCGGAGGCTTTTGTGGAGGTGAACAAGGCTGGCGAGGTGGGTGAGACCAGCAAGGCAGGTGACGTGGAGGTGACAGGTGTGGAGGCTGGTGCGGTTGAGCAGGAGGTGATGATGGGCGATGATGACAATGATGCGAAGGTCTAAGCCCATCTTTTTTATATTTGTGGTTCTTGTTTTTTGATGATGTAACTCTCTCAAACAATAGTATTTTTAGGAAAGTCCCCTAGTATTGGGGCAGAAAATATAAGAAATCAAAGTGGAGGGACCATGAGTGTCATGGCGAAGCTTTGATTTCTTTTTAACTTTTGTTTGACATATCAAGTGGAGGGACCATGAGTTTCATGGCGAAGCTTGATATGTCAACTTTTTAACTGTTTCTGGTTGTGAATATAACATTCGGTATGTTGGGTTATCTTCCTGTATTTTATATTCTTAGATATCCTGAATTATCTTGGATATTGTTATCTTGTTATCAAAAAGGAATTTTTGGATAATCCCAAATATTCTTAACTTGTAAAAGTGTGAATACTAATGTATAATATATCTTTACTTGATATATTTTACAATACTTTAGTTTTTCCAAGTGACTTTTTACTGAGACTACGCATGTATACGCTTTCTTAAGAATATTTAAGAATAACTGAGAATAATTTAGGATATTAAATTCAACTTGAATACTGTATTCAGTGTTGAAGACGTAACTCATTTCAATTCTTTAATTATTATTTAAGAATTTTTCATGCATAAATATTTATTTGTTTAACCGTTGAAATATTCTTGAATGTTTTTAATTTTTTTAGCAACCCAAATCATTGAATACATTAATGTTGTATTCAGTTATAATTCATAATTATTGTTAGGATATCTTCGAATATTTCTAAATATTCTTAATAATATTTTGTATATTTTGTAAATTGTTTAAGGGACTAAATCCTTTTATAATTCTCATAAGGATTTGGTTTTGGCTATAAATAAATCTATATCGAAGAATTTCGGAATATTTTTCCTCAAACCTAATACATATGTAATATATTTAGGAATCGTTAAGAATAATTCAGATCAGACTTATCCTTATTCGACTAAGGTTTTTATTATTTGAATGGTTATATATAACTTAGATATATACTCTAAAGTTATAATAGCACACGAAGTAACTAGTAGTTTAGTTTAGCATGTTCCTAAGTTTTACACATTCTATCAAGTGTTAGAATTTGAATCTAATCAATTAGAAATAAAGAATGCAATATATTGAAAGAGTTGAGAAACAAATACCGATTTTTAGAGATAGTAGATTTAATTCAAAGCCTTCATTGTTCCTGTACAAACATAAAAATTCCATACCTGAATATTCCAAAATATCCCGCAATATTCCAGAGTATCTTTGAGAATCTGTCCTGCATAAACAGAAAAACAAGAAAACTTAGGACGAGCCCAAGATACTGGCGACAAGGCCGATTAAACTGGCAATTAAGGCCGGAATACTAGCGACTAAGGCCGGAATACTGGCGACTAAGGCCGGAAAACTGGCGACAAGGCTGAAATACTGGCAACTAAGGCCGGAAAACGGAGGATCCCTGGTGATAGTCTTTGAAAATGAAATTGTCAGCCACTCATGCGTGTATTGGTCCCAAAATCTCAAACTATACCGGGATATTTCGGAGGATCCTTAGTTATAGCCCTTGATAATGAAATTGTCAGCCACTTATGCGTGTACTAGTCCCATTATCTTAAACTATAATAGGATAAACGTGCGCAACTGGCGAGGGTATGAACCCTAAGTCTTCATGAGAGATAAAAGTCTCTTGAGTTTTGATTTCAGGTCAAAAATTTTGAGCTGGACATAAAGTCAGTGCGGGGTCTTCATCGAGTTCTGATTTCAGGTCAGAACTTTGGTTAAGACATGAAGTCTCATCTCTTCTCTGCAAGGGTCTTCTACAGTTTTGATTTCAGGTCAAAACTTTGCAGCTGGACATAAAGTCAGGGCGGGTCTTGATGGAGTTCTAATTTCAGGTCAGAACTTGGGTTAAGACATAAAGTCTAATCTCTTCTCCTGCTATACCTACAAAACAGTAAGATTTTTGCATAGCTGGGAATCAGGATTCCTGATGCCCCTCATATGCTCGATTAGTAGCATGGTAATTAGGAATATGCAAGAATATTTAGGCATATATAAGAATATATCAGGATATATAATGTTCAGATTATAATATGATAACATCTTATGGTTTGATACAATAAGTTTCAAATAATATATAGCTTATGATGAATGGCATTCCATGATCTTGGAAGAGGTTCTCCTTCCATGTTGGTTAACTTGTATGCCCCTTTTCTAGCTTCTGATTCGATCCTATAGGGTCCTTCCCATTTTGGAGCAAGTTTTCCATCAGCTGGATTGGTGGTATTTTGAAATGCCTTCCTTAGAACCAGATCTCCAATTTGAAATCTTCTTATCCTAATATTCTTGTTATAGGATTTGGCTATCTTTTGTTGATACGTTGCCATCCTTATTCTTGCAATATCCCTAAGTTCATCGATAGTATCTAGATCCTCAGATAGTATTTCCTTGTTAGATTCTAGATTTTGTAAACTTGATCTTGCAGTAGGGACAACCATTTCAGTTGGAAGAACAACTTCAGATCCATACACTAAAGAGAATAGTGTTTGACCAGTTGCATTCTTTGTGGTTGTTCTATCAGCCCATAGAACAAATGGAAGTTCTTCAGCCCATTTTCCTTTCTTGGATCCCAACTTTTTCTTAGGGTTGTTTATTATAATCTTGTTGCTTGATTCTGCTTGACCATTAGCTTGAGGATGAACTGGTGTAGAGGCAATCATCTTTATGCCCGAGCTTTCACAAAAGTTTGTAGTCCTTTTGCCTATGAACTGAGACCCGTTGTCACAAGTGATTTCTGCGGGTATCCCAAATCTAGTCAGGATATTTCTTTTTATGAATGAGATTACTTCTTTTTCTCTAACTTGCAAAAAGGCTTCAGCCTCAATCCATTTTGAGAAGTAATCTGTCATAGCAAGCATAAACACCTTTCCTCCGGGTGCTTTGGGTAATTTTCCTACTATATCCATTCCCCATTTCATGAATGGCCATGATGAGACTATTGGATGTAGAGGTTCGGCTGGTTGATGAAGTATATTGCTATGTCTTTGACAAGCATCACACTTCTGGGAATAAGACATTGCATCTCTCCTCATGGTTGGCCGAAAGTATCATGTTCTCAGGATCTTTGAGAATAATGCTCTTCCCCCGGTGTGATTTCCACAATCTTCTTCATGGATATCCTTCATTACTTCTAGGATTTATTTCTTCATCGGGTATATTTCCTGTTTGAAGATAGTTCTTAATAGGGATAGTCCAGGATATTTCATGTGCTTCTGAGTGATGAACTTCGGTATTCTCGGGTTCACTATTCTGATCTATATCCTGCATATCTATCGCTGGTCTTAAAATATGAAGGATAGGAATATTTATATCCTTAGGGATACTTAGGGATGATGCTAAGTTTTCCAGTGCATCTGCTTCGGCATTCTCATCCCTTGGCACTTGAGTGATATCAAAGTTGAAAAAATATCCTGAAATATCCTTAACTATTTCTTAGTATTTCGCCAATTTATCTCCTTTAGTCATGTAAGAACCGTTAAATTGATTGGCTATCAATAGGGAATCGACAAAAACATGTAGGTTTCTGATGTTCATATCCCTAGCCAATTGAAGTCCTGCTATTAGGGCTTCGTATTCTGCTTCATTGTTGGTTGCTTGAAATTCACAACTAATTGATTGGGGTATTATGTCCCCCTGTGGCAATTTTAGTATGATGCCTAGTCCTGTTCCTCTCACATTTGAAGATCCATCTGTGAACAAAGTCCACTCACCAGTATCTTCATTTAAGAGTTTGATTTCTAGATCCACTTCTGGTTGTAGATCACTACTAAAATCAGCCACAAAGTCTGCTAATGCTTGTGACTTAATTGATGTTCTTGGTTCATAGATCAAATCATAGGTACTGAGTTTGACTGACCATTTTTCCATCCTTCCTGATAGCTCAGGTTTTCTCATTACAGATTTGATAGGATAATTTGTCTTAATGTGTATTCTATGTGTCTCAAAGTAATGCCTTAACTTAGTTGATGCCATAACCAAAGCCAAAATTAGCTTTTCTAAGTGAGAATATCTAGTCTCAGCATCTACTAGGCTTTTACTCACATAATACACGTGATCCTGTGATCCCTGATGATCCTTAACTAACACAACACTTACAGTAGTTCAGGATACTGCTAAGTACAATGATTGTGGTTCACCATCTTCTGGTCTCATGAGCAAAGGCGGTGGGGAAAATATTCCTTTAGATCCTGAAGTGCCTTCTCATGCTCTTCATCCCATTGGAACTTTTTATTCTTTTTAAGGATATCGTAGAATCCTTTAAATTTTTCAGAAGACCTTGAGATAAATCTATTGAGTGTAGCTATTCTTCCTGTTAGTCTTTGTACTTCTTTTATTCTGGGCTGGCCTCTATTCCTCTTTTGGTGACCATATATCCCAAGAACTTTCCTGATCTTACCCCAAAATGACACTTAGATGGGTTAAGTTTCATATTGTAGCGCTCCAGGATATCGAAGGATTCCTGAAGATCCCTAAGGTGATTCTCAGTTATCTTTGATTTGACAACCATATCATCAATATACACTTCCATAGTGTCCCCCAGTTTCTCTTTGAACATCATGTTGACAAGTCTCTGGTACGTGGCTCCAATATTCTTCAAGCCAAATGGCGTTGCTGTATAGCAATATATCCCTGTTAGCGTCATGAAAGCTACATCTTCATGGTCTGAGGGTTCCATTTGAATTTGTTGAAAACCTGATGATGCATCCATGAAAGTTAAGATCTCATGTCTTGCTGTTGCATCTACCATAGAGTCTATATGTGGTAATGAAAATGGGTCTTTGGGACAAGCCTTGTTGAGGTCTGTGTAATCCACACAAACTCTCCATTTTCCAATTTTCTTTTGAACCACGACTACATTGGCTAGCCACTTTGGAAATTTCACCTCTCAAATCATTTTTGCTTTGAGGAGTTTCTCTACTTCCTCTTGAATGATTAGATTTCTTTCGGGTGCAAA
This sequence comes from Mikania micrantha, assembly GCA_009363875.1. NCBI lineage: Eukaryota > Viridiplantae > Streptophyta > Magnoliopsida > Asterales > Asteraceae > Mikania > Mikania micrantha. The sequence goes on along the minus strand of CM018680.1, from coordinate 49,358,845 downwards.
CTTCCTTCTTTTTTGGTGGACAGGCTTAATATTCCTATCTATCCCTAACTTATGTGTAATCACATCTGAGGATATTCCTGTCATATCCTCATGTTTCCATGCAAATGTGGAAATTCTTGATTTCAGAAAAGAAATCAGTTTCTTTTCACTATACTCAGGGATATTTGTCCCTGTAAGGTACTTCCTTTACTTCTTTTTCCCTATATTCCTGAGTATCCTCAAGGTCACACTTTGATTGCTATGCTGATGAAGGTCTAGTTGTTCCCTTCATCGAAGATGAATAGCACTCCTTGGCTTCTTGCTGATCACTGTTGATCTTCACTACTCCCCATAGTGTTGGCAGCTTAACAAGATCTACCTAGTATAATATTATAACAAGATAGGTAATCTATTATACAAAAATGTTGCATAGAGTTTACTACCTCGATGTATACTGGTAGCTTGATTTCTCCAACAATGGCTTTAGCTTCACCAGCGAATCCAACCAGGATTAGAGATTTGGTAGTTATCTCTGATTCAGGAATATTCATCTTCTTGAGTGTTTCCAATTGGATGATGTTGACTGACCTTCCTCCATCTATAAGTACCCTACGTACATAGTGTTTAGCAACATATAATGTAATTACTAACCCATCATGATGAGGATCCAGGATATTCTCGCGGTCTTGCTCTTCAAAGGATACCACGGTCTCTGTGGTGAGTGTCGATGTCTTTGTGGGTCTCTCTCCATTCTCCATCTTCGCTTCTTTAGCATGTTTCCTAGCTACAGAATAAGAGGTGCCACAAATGTCAGAACCACCTGAAATAAAGTTGATTACCTTTGCATCCTTAGGTGGGGATGTGGCTCTCTTTGGGAATCCGTTGGAATCCTGTCTTCTTTCTTTCTTTTTCCCCAGTAGTTCTTTCAGATGACCTTTGCTTAGTAGGTAGCTTATTTCCTTCCTTAATGCGATGCAATCATCGGTTAAGTGGCCGAAGTATTCGTGAAAGGCACACCACTTGGATTTATCCCTAGTTGCAAACTTCTTTTCCTTTGGTGGCCACCTATCTTTTTCACCTAAATCCTGCATAGCACACATTAATTCAGGAATATCAACAGAAAAGCAATAGTCAGATATCCTAGGATATTCTTCATCATCCTCATCTTCATCCACTGCATTGATCTTGTGGTTATCAACCTTGTAGTATGGTTTGGATTTGAATGACTTGCTGGTAGGTGAATCCAGTTTTCTTTTGCCTTGTTCATTGGGAGGTGTTGTGGTGATCCTCTTTTGGATTTCTTTGTCATCTTTTAGCCTGATAAATCTCAATGCGGGGTTTTGAACTTCATCTATGTTCCTGCAAGGATTCATAGCCAAGTCATCATAAAATGGTGAGTTTCTTTGCAACCCCATCTTAAATTATTGGACAGCCGTAGTGATATCCAGTTTAGGGATATCCAGGGATTCACTGCCAAACTTGTTGACATAGATCCTGATGGACTCGTCGGATCCCTGGGTTATCCTGTAAAGATCACTAGTCAGCCTCTCAAACGTCCTGCTACAAGAAAACTGATTGTTAAATAGATTAATCAGATGAGCAAATGAAGTTATTGAATAGGGAGGAACATTAAGCAGCCATTTCAGGCTGCCCCTGTCAATGTTGAACCAAATCCTTTGCATAAGCACGCTTCCTTCAAATGTGGAGGTATGGGGTTAGTTTCCATCCTTTCTCTATATTGTGCCACGTGTTCTTCAGGATCTGTGGTTCCATCATACAACTTCATGGTTGGAGTTTGGAATCTCTTTGGAATCTCAGCATCACTTTTTGGCGGAGCAAATCTAGAGATCCAGTGGGTTGTGACAGGAACCTCATGAATAGGCTTGACCACTCCGGGAACACTAGAGATCATATCCCTGAGTTTCTGAATTTCTTTAGCCACTTGTGGAGTTAATCTGGATTCCTGCACAGAACCAAGGTTAGTAGCATCAATAGGAGAATAGTTGAAAGTGTTGCTAGTAATGGGAGTCACATAAGAAGTTCCCGGGATATTGGTATTATCCCGAGGTATCCTTAATCCTTGGGATCCCTAAGGATCCCCGAGACTAGTTTGCATGGGAATGAAGTCTCCGGAATGATTCCCAGACATCCCTGATGTCCCATCGTATATTGTGCCACATGTTCTTCAGGATCAGTGGTTCCATCGTATAGTTTCATGGTTGGAGCAAATCTAGAGATCCTGTGGGTTGTGACAGGAACCTCAGGAATAGGCTGGACCACTCCAGGAACACTAGAGATCATATCCCTGAGTTTCTGGATTTCCTTAGCCACTTGTGGAGTTAATCCGGATTTCTGCACAGAACCAAAGTTAGTAGCATCAATAGGAGAATAGTTGAAAGTATTGATAGTAATGGGAGTCAGATAAGAAGTTCCCGGGATATTGGTATTATCCTGAGATATCCTTAACCCTTGGGATCCCGAAGGATCCCTGAGACTAGTTTGCATGGGAATGAAGTCTTCGGAATGATTCCCAGATATCCCTGATGTCCCGAAATCCAGGATCCTTGGAGCCAATGGAGTTGAAGTTTCAATCTGCTTATTCTTTTCAGCCCTCAAAGTTTCCATCTCCCTAAGAAGCCTTTGATTCATTCTCTGTTGATCCAACATTTGCTGCTGAACCTGTTGAAACATACTCAAAATTTCATTGTTAGTGTGACAATCCGACTTTTCACACTAACCTTGTTAACGGGAGTTGGTGCTATCACAGGCCCAACAAAGACAATCAAGGCCCAATAAAAGGTCAATGAAGGCCCAATAAGGTTAATGGAGGCTCAACAAGATCAATTAGGCCCAACATAGCCAATGTAAGCCCACAAAGCCAAGAGAAGCCCAATAAGGCCCAATAAATTCAAATGAGGCCCAATGTAAACCAAGTAGGCCTAGGGAAGGCCAAGGTAGGCCCAGGAAGGCCCAGTGAGGCCCAACTGTAGTTAAGAAGCCCAATTAGGATAATTTAGCCCAACAAAGATTTAAATGACTCGGTTAGTGACAATCCGGCAAGTTCAGATTAATACTGTTAATCGGGAATTGACAGATATGATTCGAAATCAATCAAGATTGAATCAGAAGTGGTATAATTAATCGAATTAGGTTTAGGAATATCCAATCTACAAGAAGTAGACTTGTAAAAAGGAAAAGGACCAATTTTGACTTATACAAGTCAAAATTCGGCCCAAATTGTGGATTAAATTCGAATTTCATATTGAATTTTAGTAGAAACCGAAATTTAGTATTCATAATCATTCTATTAATGATTAATATCAGTTTCTATACGTTATTAGTATATTAACTCGTCGAATTAACTGAAAATTGATTGAAATTCGAAACCGTTCACGGTTACATTATGAATCACATCATTAGGCTTCAATACTTCAAATTGACCACCAAATATCATCAATCGGCACAATTAGAGGCTGTAACATCTATCAATTTGATCTCAAGAGCTCAGGATTGAAGAAACCTATTGAGACTCGACCGAAACTTCACCACAATTCGAAGTGCATAAATTCGATATTCAATCAGGTATGTAATCACTATAACACATCCTAAAATGGCCGATTAAGGTTAAACATATGTCAATTTGGATTTATAACAACGAATTGATAGCATTTGATTTCTAGGGTTCTTAATATGATCGGTTTTGGGGATTTCAACTCAAATGAGTGTAATATTCAAATCAATCCACATGAGTAGTTTCAGAATTAGTCGATTAAGGTTTTTCCTAAATCAATTTCAATTGATAACATCAATTTGTTAGAATTCGATTAACTAGGGTTCATATCAAAAGCATTTTGGGGGTTTTGATCCTAGGGTAGTTAAAAATCGAATTGAATTGCTCAGACAGTTTCGGTTTGATGTATATATGGAAAAACATCGGTTAATTTCAACTAAAGACATCGAATTTATAGATTTCAAGTTCTAGGGCTTGTTTTAGTAATGGAATTGGGATTTTGATTATACGGTGTTCAAAAAATGAAATTGTTGGCATTAATAGTTTCAGAAGTGGCCGATTTAGAGTGATCCCATGTTGATTTCAACAAATAATAATGAATTGCAAGTATTCGAGTTTTAGGATAAAACCGGTTAGAAGTTTTGATCCATTTGAATGTGTTATCGAGGAATATGATCAATTGATCAGACCTATATGATCGATTAGGACAATAGAATCAAAGCCCTATGAATTGGAGTTCGTTTGGTTTCGAATTGATGCCAATTAGAGGTTATTTTGTTCGGTTAATAGAAAAGAGGGGAACCGGCTAAGTTGTGGTTAAAATCAACTAGGTTTCAATCTAGCAACAAATGTGTCATCAGATGAGATGGTTAGATGTGTGGGTTTGGAGTTGAGGGTCGCGGGTTCGAGTCCCGGCCCAACCAGTTTTTGAATTTTAATGTATTTTAGTATTTTGGGCATAACTTTCGCATACGAACTCCGATTCGATCCGTTCAAGTTGCGTTGGAACCGTAACGAGAATGCGAACATGTTGAAATGATAAAATCCATATTTTAATCCGAACACGAAATCGCGTATAATTACGTTTAATTAAATAAAATCAAATGTGATTTTATTTAAACGATTTCAAAGGCACGCGTACTTCCGTATGCCTAATTCTCACACTTTAACATACGTATGTTGACACGTATGTGATTTCAAGCACAAAACGATTATTCGAATAACAATAGGTTATTGTTTAAATCACAGATTCTTCGTAGAGGATTTCTACGCGAGTTCACACATACTTGATCATTCTACTACTATCAAAGGTGCGTACACGGCCCCTTTCTTATTTTAAACTGTTTTGGGGGAGAAAACATGTGCAACAAACTGATTTTTAGATACATAACACTTGCATGAGTTATCTGTTTACATTATGTGAAAACATATCAACTTGAAAGTCCTTACACACCTCGAACCGTTTAGTTTGCTGTAATGCAAAGCGTGGTAGTTGGAAATAGATCTATTAGGTTTGACAAACCTCACCTGGTAGATGGGATCTACGCAGGTGTTTGACTGACCAAACACATATTTACTATTGTTGTGATAGACAATAGTGGCAAGGCGAAAACATGCTATAGCATGGCAACTAGTCAGCTTCGGTGTCGAACACGTATGTAAATAGTTATATGACTAGCTATCATGACTGTGCAATTGTGATTATGTTATCTACAACTTGTTATTCAAACTGATGTTTTGAACTCTATGATTATTTAAAACCTGTGTTATGCACCAACCTTTGTGTTGACTTGATTTGCATGTTTTCTCAGGACGCTAAGGCGCGCGTAACAGCTGGCATGGACTAGGAAGATAGAGTCACATGCATTTCTTTCACTTTGATTATTTAAATCAGAATATTTTAGTACTTTGAATTGTAATGTTTGATTTACAACTGTTTATGGTTTTTAAACGCTTCCGCACTTTTTGTAAACTCTGGTTATTATGTTTGTTTTAAAGACCAACGTATGTTTTTGAAATTCATATAGAGGTCTTCGCTATGTCTAATGATCTGAGATCCTGGTTTGTCACGTTCCCAAACGGTATGATTCCGTTAGTTGAAATTGGGGGTGTGACAGTTAGAAACAAGTATAGGAGCAGAAGTGGTCGTCCTTGTTGATGGGAACACTTTCGGCTACAAATGTGGTTTTCTTCCCAGGATTGCTAGGATTATCGGACATCTTGGAAAAAACAGGAATCTGCGAGGACACATTAGTGGTAGTAGCAGAAACAATAGGTAATGAAGAAGTAGATCTCGGTTGTGAAGCCATTTTTCACTATATTTCTTTTGAAAACGCCTTTTAACAAGGTTTTTCTTATAAAAAACACAAGTTTGCCCCACGGTGGGAGCCAAATTGTTTCGGGTAAAAATTAACAAGTGTAACTTTTTGCAAAACCGAATTCGTTTAGTGGGGTATTGTGCTTAACAATCAAGAAAACAATTTATCAATAATGTTTAACAAAAATATCCCTGAGGATCTCTAGGCATATGTCAGAATATAAAATAGAAAAAACAGCTAAACACACGAGATTTATACGAGGAAAAGCCCTTAATCCCTTAAGATTGCCGGCATAAAAACCTCGGGAGGTGACAATCGTCACTCTGCCTTGTTCTTATTTATACAAAAATGTAAGATTACAATACAAGAGCGCAATTGATTGATCACTAAGTGTTTCTGAACTCTGAATGTCGTAAATGTAAGCAATAATTAAGCAAAAGTAAGCTAAGTGATCTGTGTGTGTTTTCCTAGATCGATATTGCCTCAATTTATAGTAAAAATGATACAATGATGGTCAAAGGTTGTTCCTTATTCTTCGGTCCAGTCACCAATCATGTGTCAACTGATTACTAGTAATCGCAATCAGTTTCTCCATGCAATCCACGTTCTTCCGAATAAATAGGCATATTTGTTACTTGTAATCTGTTGACTCGTTTCAAACATTAGTAGCACGTGTTGAATAACAAAATAAAAATAATAAATTATAAACTATCATTATTTATTATTCAAGTCATCAGATCACATAAATTTGTATACGCAAATATTCCTAATTATCCCGAAATATTCCGTATCCCGAATTATTCTGAATTATAAGGATAAATTTTTACAGGTATAACAGTGATCTACAACCAGAAGTGTATCTAGAAATCAAACTTTTAGATGAAGATACTGGTGAGTGGACTTTGTTCTCAGATGGATCTTCAAATATGAGAGGAACAGGACTAGGCATCATACTAAAATCATCACAGGGGGACATAATACCCCAATCGATTAGTTGTGAATTTCAAGCAACTAACAATGAAGCAGAATATGACCTTCACTATTAATCACATGACCCAAAAACTGAACCACTATTAACCAAAATTCACAATCTGAAAACTTGGCATAGAGTTGTTTATCCTTTAACATCTCCAAGATCTTTCTGAGGTGTTGCTCGTGTTCAGCTTCGCTCTTGAAATAGGTCAGGATGTCATCAATAAATACGATAACAAAATGATTTAAGTACGACTTACACACTCGATTCATGAGGTCCATGAAAACCGTTGGTGTATTATTTAATCCGAAAGGCATAAACATGAACTCATATTACCCTTATCTAGTTCAAAAAGACGTTTACAGAATATCTTTGTCTTGAATCCTCAACTGATGATAACCAGAGCACAGATCGATATGCGAAAAGTACCGTGCTCCTTGTAACTGGTCAAAAAAATCATCAATCCTCGGCAATGGATACCGATTCTTAAGGGTAAGTTTTTTCAGTTCTCTAAAATCTGTGCACAGTCAAAATGATCCATCCTTCTTCTTCACAATCAAAATCAGAGCTCCCCACGATGAGTATATAATGCCTATAAAATGTAACAATTAAATAAATTAATTAAATACTAAATATTAATTAACAAAACCTAATATTCAAAATAAAAAAATAAATATATACTAGTTAACTTGGACTGAACTAATTATAATTTTCGAGAAGTTTATTAAAGAATTAAATTCTCAACATTTGGTAATTTTAAAACAAACAAAACAATTTAACCATATATTTGATTTTAGCATTTCGAATTATAACCGAATCGCATTGAAACTTGATTATATTAGATTGCTTAAAATACTTAAGCATCAAAAAATTCTTATCTAAATTATATTTAGTTACGTTTTATATGCATGCTGAACGCCCCATTTGCAGTGCACGCATATAATGTATATATGTGTAGGCTCTTAAGGGGCAAAAGTAAAAGTGCACTAATTTTAACGTTTTTTTAATTATTTTGTGAACATAACATTAAAATCGTTGGGATGGTCAACTTCAAACGATAACTTTGAGCCGGGGACTCTTTCGGAGCAGCCTCTCTATCCCAAATTCCCAATTGGGATAGGGGTAAAGTTTGTATTTATCCTCCCCCCAGACCCTACTGAAAAGTGGGAATATACTGGGTAAGGCTATTATTGTATTGTATTTATATGCATGCTGCAGTTTAATTACTCCTTTGCAGTTAACTCCTAATTTGTTTACATTTAATATTATAAATAAATAATTTTGTAATACAAAGCATAGCCGTTGGAAAAAATGAAAGACCTAATTAAAATTTACCATTCACTCTCAATTAATTAGTTATGAATGTTGGCAACCAATCAATTACATTTCACCTTCATACTTGGCTAGCTTGTATTTCTCATAAACATAAAATAAAATCTATACCAACTAATCGATCCAATTTCAGTCACAAATTCCTTCGTGCCACTACAGAAAAATCTCCACCGAACTCATCATTTGAAATACATGGAGTTTGTCCAAATCATATTCAGTCGGTTTATTCTTGTTACAAGAACCTAATTACGAAGTTACCGCATTTGTGAACAGTCAATCAGCCCGCCGCCAGCACCATCTCTACATCTGTTGAAGCTGACAAAACAATCATCATGAATGCTTGGGGAAAGAAGAAGTAGTTGTTGTGTAGCACTCGTTAGACGTCCCGGAATCAAAGTAGAACATATATATTCGATCTCTTTTTCACATACTAGCCTGGGGTACGTAACCATTCCAACCTCACGATATTCGTTATCTTTAAATCGGGTCACAATTAAACCACTGTGAAGCCACGATTGATTTTTGTTGCTGTCACCCTCAAGTTCATCAAGAAACCATTGAACGATTTGGGTGGGTTGTTATTTGTGATACAAGCTACACTATCTTCCTTACGTAACTAAGTGATTTTGTAATTTAAATTTCAATAAACATAACAGGTAAAAAAATGAATGGGAAGAACCTTTAATTAAATTGTAACTTCGGAGGAAAACAGTTGAACTGAAAGAAACAATAATGTAATAACATGCTTCTGGGAATGTGGTTTAGTATCACTTTGTGAGAATATATATATTACACATGTACCAATGCAAAGGAAGCTTAATAAAAATTCCATTGTCCTCTAAAAGTTAGGTAAAAAATTGATGGAGATTACCTGGAGGCCTTCAAGTTAATTATTTGATAAACCTCATCGTTAACAATAAGATTTATGGTTCAATTGTTTTTGACCTTAGAGATTTGACTCGAAGATCTATGGTTAAGATCCCTCTTAAAATATGCTTTTGTGTTAATTAGAACTAGACCATGTTGATAAAAATTTCACCATCATGCATTATACTTTAAAACCATATTTTTTTATTATTTCGTTTTTAAGATCGTTCCGATCAAAAACGCTAGAAATATGTGATTTACAAAATTATACTTTAAAATTAACGATTATTTACAAACGTTAATAAACAACTCAGTAAAATTAACCGGCTCGACGTGGTATAGTAAAAAGTTCAGATCACCAAAAATTTAACCGATTACGTATAAGAATCATAATTCATTTAAGCTAAGGTGAAATCAAACATAAACACATATTACTTTCTCGTCAAAGAACTCGGACTATTTGCTTATTTTCATACTTTTGCATGGATTAAATTGCTAAGATTAAGGTATGGTTTTTCTTTTCATCACTTATAGTATGTTTTTGTTTTGCCTACCGTTTTGTACGGATTATGTTTATTTAACTCATAGTATATTTTGTTTGTCTCATTTGTTCTATTCGTTTCATTAAGTTAAACCGTTTGGTTGTAGAGCATCAATTAGTTTTAATTCTTATTGATTATGCATGCGCTAGAATTATTAAATTTTTATTCCTTATCGCACGTTCCAGCAAATTGATTTATAAGATTATTTGATGCGCCCTTTGTTTAGGTATTTGATTGTGTTGTATCTATAATTTGTTTCAATTTCGATGCCCGAGCAGAGCCTACGGTAGGTGATTCTACTGGTGCGTCATTGGGGCAACAATGGCGTAACACTTTCCGTGACGGTGTGACTGGTCCACGACATCTCTATTTAGTACTCTGATGGTACAACTGTCCACCTACTGAATTTTGAAGAAGCGTATGGACTCGTCCTAGGATAATTGTTTCGTTTTGTTGACTGTTGTTGTGTGCCCACATACAGCTCAAAATTTGGTACATTAGGCCGGCGAGTTTGTGTACAACATTTGTTTTGTTTTATTTTGTTTTGTGTTCAAATGGGTATCTCCTTACCATATGACTTATTTGATATGTATTCGCTCTGATTAATTGTAATTGTTACTCTGATGGTTAGTTCATTCTGACATTTCGTTATCATATGTTATTGTTGGAAAATAAGGACTGATGAGCAAAACTACTGAAGCCAAACTACTGAATGAGAACAGTGGATAGCTTCTTTCCATTAAATATTTTAAATAAATCATTTTGTAATACAAAGCATAACCAATGGAGGAAACGAAAGACCTAATTAAAATTAATCATTCACTCTAAATTAATTAGTTATGAATGTTACCAACAGATCAATTACATTTCACCTTCATACTCGGCTAGTTTGTATTTCTCATAAACATAAAATAAAATCTATACCAACTAATCGATCGAATTTCAGTCAAAAATTCCTTCGGACCACTACAGAAAAATCTCCATCGAACTCATCATTTGAATTCATGGAGTTCGCCAAATCATATTCTATCGGTTTTTTCTTGTTCCCAGAGTCTATATACGAAGTTACCGCAAGTGTGAACAATCAATCAGCCCGTCGCCACCACCATTGCCACTTCTATTGAAGCTGAAAAAACGATCATCATGAACGTCGGTGGAAAGAAGAAGTAGCTATTGTGTAGCACTCATCAAACGTCCCAGAATCAAACTCGGCACATATATATTCGATCTCTTGTTCACATCCAAGCCGGTGGTGTGTAACCATTCCCATCTCCTTATATTCGTTATCTTTATATCGAGTCACAACTAAACCACCGTGAAGCTACCATTGATTTGTGTTGCTGCCACCCTCGAGTTCATCAAAAAACCCATTGAACGATTTGTTTTAGTCGTTATTTGAGGTACAAGCTATACTATGTTCCTTACGTAACTAAGAGAGTTTCTAATTTAAGTTTCAATAAACATAACACTTAGAAAAAAAATGATTGGGAAGAACCTACAAGTAATTTGTAACTTTGGAGGAAAATAATTGAATGAAGAGAAAGAATAATGTACATGCATAAGGGAATGTTGTTTTAGTATCACTTTGTGAAAATATATATATATTACTCATGTACCAATGCAAAGGAAGTTTAATAAAAATGCCAGAAGTTCGGTCAGAAATTGAAGGAAATTACCAGGAGGCCCTCAATTTAATTATTTGATAAACCTCAACTCTAACAATAATATTTTTGATTCAATTGTTTTAGACCTTAGATATTTGACTCGGAGAATTACGGTTAAGATCCCTCACAAAATATGTTTGTGTGTTAATTAAAACTAGACCAAGTTGATGAAAATTTTAGTAAACATGTATTAAACTTTAAAACCATATTTTTATACTATGTCGTTTTTAAAATCGTTTCGATTTCGTAAATAAACAACTCAGTAAAATAAACTGGTTCGACATGTTATCGTAAAAAGTTCAAATAACCAAAACTCAAACCGATCATGTATAATAATCATAATTTGTTTAAGCTAACGTGAAATCAAACATAAACACATATTAATAACTCGTCAGAGAACTCAGACTATTTTTTTATTTTCATATTTATGCACAGATTAAATTGCTAAGTCTAATTTACGGATTTTCTTTTCATCACTTATAGTATATTTCTTATTTTCCTACCTTTTTATACATATATCGTTTATTTAACTGATAGTATATTTTGTTTGTCTCATTCGTTCTATTCATTCGTTAAGTTAAACCATTTGGTTGTTGAGCATCAATTAGTTCAAATTCTAATTGATTATGCATGCACAAGAATTATTAAATATGTATTCATTATCGCATATTCCGACATATTGATTTATAAGATTATTAGATGTGAACTTTGTTTAGATATTTGATTGTGTTGTATCTGTAATTTGTTTAAATTCCGATACCTGAGCTGAATGTAACAACCGTCTTTCCATAATATTTTAGTAAAATTAAATATATAAAGTGTTTCAATTTTTTTCTATGAAGATTGTTTTGATAATGACATGATAAAGTCGCTATGTGGATACTTTTCTATAAAAGGTGATCACGTGACGCTAGCAAGTGGTTTACAAGTTAATATTATCACATTATCAAGACAACGGAATAATGATCATAATGAGGGAAAGTAAAATTTGCAAACGATGCTCTCAATGAAAATTATGATAAAACGAGTTTTGAAGAATAATCATAAAATGAGATATATATATATATATATATATATATATATATATATATATATATATATATATATATATATATATATATATATATATATATATATATAATCAGTACATCTCTAGGAGGAGTGATTGATATGCTTATAAAGGTATTTAAAAAACGTGAATGTGGGCAAAAACAGAGTGCAAAACAAAGTTCGTATGAAGCCAGCATCGCGAAAACAAGTTCAAGACACTACGCCCATTCACCGACACGTGTCCAAGGTTGCATGCCATGTATTTTTAGCCTTGCGACGTGTCTAGGGTGGCTTCCACATGTCTAGGGTGGATGCCACATGTCCTAGTGAGTTGACACGCGTCCAACGAGGTGTTGCAGCGTGGCAATCTTGATTCGCGTGACGGTTCCCATAAATAATTCGTACCTCGTCATTTTTCGAACAAAGTTTGGAGTTGCAATCCTATTATCATGACATAAATTCCCCCATAAACCTCCTTTGAGGTCACTTGAGTGTGTTGAAGCAGGTGATGGGTGATCGGGAATAGCCAGTCCTTTAAACAAGCGGTTGTCCAGATATAACGAGGTAAGCTTATGCTTAAATTTTAAATGTTAAGGTTGTCTCCATGAGTATGTGTGGGGTTGTAATGACTAAATAAAGCCTTTGGTATGATGTGTTTATGGCCGTGTGATACGACGAACACCCCGGATTGAAGTAATGAGCTCAAAACACTTATTAGATATATCTTAACATAGTCGTGCTGTCTGTTAAGAAACTCGAATTACAGTTTATGGGATATGTGAATATTATTATGATCTTTCTAGGATATACAGGTTGTTAGGATTCCTTGGTGAAATGTGAGATCAGCACGCGAGATTAAGTTTACCATGCGAGATCAATCATATGAGTTATATGATGCCCATTTTATGTTTTAAAATATTTTTGGCTGATACGCATACCGCTAATTACTTGTATTTGATGATGTTATATTTAAAGTATGTTTGAGACACCGTGTTTGTATAATTGAGTGTTTGTAAACAATGATTGTTGCCCATGGGGTTAAACATGTCAAATGATTTTCTTCTAAACATGGTTTTTTGATGTGGTACTCAAGATAGTATGAGTCGAATGATTTTCAATGAAACATAAAATTTGTAGGTCTCAAACCGGATCAAGAACAAAACTTTATCTTTTAAATCATCATCAATGATCTCTAACAAGTGCGGAATCCAAGTTAAAATCAAGAAAGCAAGTAGAAAAATGTAATCTTTGTATAAATACTGAAAATTTCGAGTACAAGTGTCTCAATACGTCTAGAGAACAAATGCCTCGGGATTCCAACCTAAACCTATACAAAATACGTCTATTTATGCTTGGTCTAGGTGTACTCGAAATCTAAACCTACCAATTTCGAGTACACAAATACATAGAGTACTCGAACATTCTGTACACGAAAATTAATCAAAATCTGGACTTTGACTCTTCCTAGGTTAACTTTGTCAGTCTTCATCTCGTTCAGGGCACTACAAACTCCCCCTAGACTGGCAAAGTCATCCAATGGGAAGAGTGACATTGTATGGTCCGACTCCTGCATAGAGTTTCAACTCGATAGAATAAGCAACTGTACGAGTGAAAAGTTTATCTTCCTCATCAGCACCGGAATACACTCGTATTGGAGATTGATGCCACTTCATCATGTCATCCTTTCCATACTTCAAGAGATCCATAGGGTCGAGAATGATGTCGATATCGTCAACATTGTCTTTGTTCTTGATGATGACCACTGCAAGATTGAGATCGTCATAGTACCAAGACAAGAAGTTAGCCAAGGAATTGTCTGGAACTCTAGGAGACACTGGCACTGCTATCTCAACATGAGGAGGAGGATACTTATAGTATATCCAAGGCTTCTTCGTCTTCGGATCGATAATGCATGTTGAAGCAAAACGCCTTCACTTGGCTGTACGCATCACAGGAAAGTCTTTCTCACATTAATCTTTGATAAATTTGGCAAACAGATCAGCCTGTGAGTCTTTGGAAGGATTGAAAAACACAGCTCTATTGATGCTTCAAATATCAATCTTGGACAGTGTGAAAAAATCTCGTGGTTTCTTGAAGAACTCAACCTTGCCATTTCTTCTCTTGACTAAATAGATGTCTCTTTCTTTATCGTACATCCAGCAGCATACTTCGGATCTGTCGTTGCGAACAACAAACAAATTTCTGTCATTTGAAATAAACGTATGCTCTGGATGTTTGTCACTCAACTCCTTAAACCACAGGTCTTTACTCATAGGAGGAGATATTGTCCAATCCTTATTTTTGTCAAACCAACTGACAATCACTTCATGAAGAGAGGTGACCTCTTGTCTCAATGCATCAATGTATGTGTGGTCATACAAATAATCAATATAAGGATCGGATGAGACGTTGCCACGTATAATGTTTTCTGGTTCTTCTTCTACAGATGCCCCTGCAAAAGGGTGTCACCAAAAAGAATGTCATCGGGATTATCTCCGAATAGATCATCATATTGACTAGTGGGTTTTCTAGAAGAGGAAGTGTTTCCAGAAGTTCCTCCTTGATCTTTGTCATATGAGCTCTCGGATCTCTTTTATCAGATGGATCATCTTCTTTCTTGTTTCCATCATCATCATCATCCTTGTCATCTTTCTTTTCTTTCGAATCGTTTTCCTTCTTGTCATCAGCATCATCATTATCATTGTCATCACTATCATTATCACTGTCTGGAAAATCATCTTCCTTGTCATCATCATCGGATTCTGGAACTTCTTCTCCTTTAAGTCTCTTAATATCCTTCTTCATCTCATGGTTCTCCATCAAGAGAAATCTGATAAACTTTTCATGTGCCTTGATCTTCCCATGTCACTTGTTCAGCTTGCTACAGATATTTTTCATTCCATCCTGCAAATTTAGGATAAGACCATCCGTGCGTTTAAAATCCTTTTCAAGCAAGAATACTCTGTCGTTTAGATCCACGAGATCAACAGGCACTTCTTTTGGCTCGTATGGTGAATCTGGGTGCAAATGAGATTTTCCTTTGTCACTGCTTGAAGGATGTGGAGATGATCTAGTCTCAGTGTGTGGAATGGTAGTGGTAGGTGGACGAGTGGGAATCTTGATGACTAGTTTGGGTTTTGCTGGTTTGGTTGAAGGTTTGGGTTGAGAAGGTGGTTTCGGTTTCGAAGGTGGCATTGTGTGGGTTTCTTGGGTGGTGAAGGTGGATGTGGTTGTGACATAATCGATGCAGCTGAAGAAAATGATAAGTCTGAGAACATCTTCTGCAGACGAGGAACTCTGGTTTTCCTAGCCATCGTCTTTTGCTTCTTTTCCTTAGGTGATGACTCTGGAGTTGGAGTGTAATCAACATCCTGTGCTTCCTCCTGTTCTTCTCTTGTTGGAGGAGGCCTTTCAGCAACAAAGTCTTCACTTGATAAAGAGGATGACTAAGGATTGGTGGTATTTGCTGCTTCATCGACCTTTGTACTTGTACTTGTAGCCTGGCCATCATGTTCTTCAGCAACTATGGCTACTGGAGTTCCTGGCATATCTTCATCTGCACCATCACCGACAAATCTTCCAAACTTTATCAATGGGCATTCCTCTGTGTACTGCGTCTTTCCTCTCTTGTTCATCTTCATATAGCCGAAGATGTCATCTCGCATTCTCTTGATTCCCAGAGTGCCTATTGTGGGAACTAGATCATGATGTTGTTTGTTGATGACAATCTGTAGGAAGCGAGGAAACGCCAGAAACCTCTCCTTCCTTCTTCCCTTGATGTTGGCGTTGTAGAGCCCAATCAACGATGAAGACTGACAAAGTCAACCCGAAAGAGTCAACACTCAGATTTCTGTTATTTGTGTACAACAATTTTCGAGTACACGAAGTTGTTCGTGTACTCGAACTTTAGTATTAGATTTCAAGTACACCTAGGCCTAGTATAAATAGACGTATTTTGTACAGGTTTAGGTTGGAATCCCGAGGCCTTTGCTCTCTAGACGTATTGAGGCACTTGTACTCGAACTTTTCAGATTTTATAAAAGTTTGCATTTTTCTTATTGCTTTCTTGATTCTAACCTGGATTCCGCACTCGTTAGACATCACCGATGATGATTAAAAGATAAAGTTTGGATCTTTATCAGATTTTGGACCTACAAGTGGTATCAGAGCTTGAGTGCTCTTTTCATCATCAAGATAACAACTTTCTGAAGCAAGTTTTATACTTTATCATTCTTCTCTACTCCATCTAGCTACTGTGTAAATTTGGGACTCCCAATCTTAAGAAATATTTTTATAAAATTTTTCTTAAGTATTTTCGAGTTCAAAATTTTCGAGTTCAGCTATTTCGAGTATAGTTTGAGTGTTCGAAGTATAAATACTTTTCGAGTACAAGAGGAGTTCGACTACAGAATTTCGAATACAGAGTCAGATTCGAATACACACAGGATTTCGAGTACAAGAGAATTTTCGAGTATAAGAGAATTTTAGAGTACAAGAAGATTTTCGAGTACAGGGATATTTTCGATTACAAGGAGTTTCGAGTACAGATTTGTCTGTTTAACTTTGACCAGTATCTACAGGGAGCTACAGGGAATTCGTGTACTAGACTTAGAAAATTTTCTGATTCATCATGGCTTCAAAGAATCTGACAAATTTGTCCAACTTACACAATCTGGACAATGAGATCGGCACCGGAACAAAGCCACCAAGGCTCGTGTCAGGAGATAACTTTCAATATTGGAAGTTCAGATTTCAGTCATTCATCAAGTATATCGATCCAAAGCTTTGGAGATCAATTGAAGAGGGTCCCTATGTACCCTCATACCATAGTGAGATCAATGGTCCTCTTGTTCCCAAGGATCCGGAATTGTACACCGACAATGACATACACATGATGGAAAAGGATGAAAAGGCATATGCTTCGATTACAATGGCTTTATCGACTGATGTTGCTCACGGATTTAAGGAGCACAAGACTGCAAAGGAACTCTGGAATGCCTTGGTTGAAAGATGTGAAGGAAATGAGGACATGCGAGAAAGTCGAAAGGATATGCTCAGGCAGAGGTTTAACATGTTTAATCACATCAAGGGAGAGTCTCTTGAAGCACAACTTAACAAATTCACACATCTGATGACTTAGATGACTAGTTCTGGAATTGAGATGACAAAGGGAGAAGTGAACAAAACGTTGCTGAACTCATTATCTTACACATGGAATTCAAATTGTACAACAATCAAAAGGACCAAAGATATGTACAAGACCTCTCTGAGTGAGCTGATCTCAATCATCAACTCCTATGATATGGATGATAAGCAGAGAGCACTGAATCATGCCAGTTCAATGGGAATTGCTCCTGTATCTGAAAATTTTGCCTTTCTATCAGCAATCAATTATCAATCATCAGGGATGCAGCACTATCAACCTTGTTCATCTCAACTAATTCCTTTTGAGACTGCATTTTTATCATCTGGACAAACCTGATCAGTTCCTAAAGTCAATCCAGAAAGTGAATAGAATCTGCTGTTGTTTAAAGTATTCATGAACAGCTACAATGCTTTCATTTCAGGAGAATTGGCACCATCCAATCTCACTCAAGACAATCTAGAGAAAATCAATCCAGCTGATGTTGAAGAAATGGATATCTCGTGGCAGATGGCAATGGTAGTGTTTAGAGCAAAGAAGTTCATCAAGCGTTATGGAAGAAATAGCTTTGGAAACAATCCAGGAAAGAAGCTCGGTTTTGATAAGTCAAAGCTGCGATGTTACAACTGTGACCAACCGGGTCACTTTGCCAGAGAATGTAAGCAGCCAAAGGTGGCTAAAGAAGGAGAGAGGAAACCTGAAGAGAAATCCGGGACTGCAGCTGCGGGAGGAAGCGCTAGCACATCTAAAGCGTTGGTGACTCAGGAGACTGATTCCTATGACTGGAGTGATCAGGTGCAGGAATTGGAGCTGACTTTAAGTCATGCATTCATGGCCGAGGTGGACGACAAGCAGAAGGAGGTAACCGAAAATATTTGCTCTATCTCATGCATTGATAAAGTATTCAAGTACAGATCACACAATGAATCACTAATCAAAGAGGTTACAAAGCTTAAATACTTTAACTCAGAATTTCTTAAAAATGAGGGAATTTTCAAAAGAAAACTTGAAGCCGAGGCTCGGGATGTGGCAAGGCTAAAGGAACTTTTAAGTGACAAAGAGTCCATCTATCGAGATGCTCGACGCAAAATCGATGAACTCACTTTAGAGTTGGACCAAGTCACAACTCAGCTTTCTAAAACTTCAATAAAATGTGAAAAATTTGACTACTCAAGCAAAGTTTTAGAAAACATGGTAAACATACAGTACCGGGTAAAGAAGAGTAAGGGTCTTGGTTATACTGAGTGTGAACCACCTTTTAATCATAACTACTCAAGCATGCTAAGGATCAACACATTTTTTGATGACTTGCAATCGGATTTTGATCATGCTTGTAATTTTCCCACCAAACCTGTTATACTTACAGTTGACCCTGTTATGACTAATGATTCTGAGGTTTGTGCAGAAAAACTAAGTGTTTCAAGTTCAGAGGAGAAGGAGGTAGGAAGAAGTGCTAGGAGGAGCACATATTGTTCAACATCTACAAGACAATCGTCTTTTCTTCCAAAAAACTGATTTTGTTGGAAAGTTTGATGAAATTAACATTAAGCCTAATGATATGTTAAAAAGTTTTCAGAAAACATTACCTATAAATCTTATCTCACAATCAACTTCCTCTTCTTTGACCAAGCAGGCAGTCCAGGCTCATTCCACAGTTACCAAAGAGGAGGTTTCATAGTTGAATCCTAACTGTAAACCTTATGTTCCAACTGGGTCCTTGGAACAAATTTCCTCAAACTTATCCTCTGGTCAAAATAACTATGATGTAAAGCCGTTTGACCCAATTGAATTTCATCAGAAAGTCTGCTGTTATGCATGTGGGAAACCTGGCCACATTGCTAGACACTGTCTGTACCGATCTACTGAATTCTTCTATGGGAAGAATCAGAAGGTCACTCCTAAGGCTAAACTGGTTAACAACCATGTGAGGACCGTACCATCCTCCAAGCCTAAGGCAACCTCTCAAAAGGGGACTCAGACTCAGACTCCTTCCACTTCAAAAGGACATAAGAAATCAAACAAAACACAATCTTGTTTTCATAAGCAAACACCAATGATTTCCAAAACTAAAACAAAACATGTAAATCAGGGCAGTAGAAGCATGACACAACATACCAAGAACAATTCAGACAAACCCAAAAACAGACCCAAATCCAAATCCAAGGACATAGTCTATTCTATTACCAAAGTGCCTAAATCTATTATGATTTGGGTACCAGTTTCTCATTAGTTGAATGTGTACTATGCAGGGACAGCCAAGCAAGCTTAAACATGTTTGGTACGTAGACAGTGGCTGTTCCCGGCATATGACTGGAGATTTCTCTCAGTTGCATGAAGTTACACCATTCAATGGAGGCTATGTGTCATTTGCTGGAGACAAGGGAGGAAGGATAAGCATGAAGGGAACGGTCACAAATGGAACTCTCAGTTTTGAAGATGTGTACTATGTTGAAGAACTCAATCACAGTCTTCTGAGTGTTTCTCAAATATGTGACAAGAGTTTTTCAACACACTTCACGAACAAGGAGTGTCTTATTCTGAAACCTGGATTTATAGTGCCTGAGAAGTGGATTCTGATGAGAACTCCAAGGATAAACAATGCCTATATCATCAATATGAACTCAGATTCATTCACAGAGAACACTTGCTTGTTCTCAAAGACATCGGAGCATGACTGTCTGTTGTGGCATCGGAGACTAGGTCACGTAAACCTGAAGAATCTAAACAGATTAGCCAAGGGATATCACGTTATTGGATTACCCTCTAAGGACTTCCCCACCATTGAAAAGTGCATCGCATGTGCCAAAGGGAAGCAACACAAGAGACCACACAAGCCTAAATTTTTCAATTCTATCTCTACAGTTCTTCAAGTTTTTCATATGGATCTCTTCATACCAGTCAACATAATGAGTATAGGGAAGAATTCATATTGTCTTGTTGTGACAGATGATTATTCTAGATTCACTTGGGTGTTCTTTCTGCCCAAGAATGATGAAACACCAGAGATTCTGAAGAAATTCATTATCTTGATTGAGAATCAGAAGGATCAAAATGTCAAGGTGATTAGAACTGATAATGGCACTGAATTTAGAAATCAGACTCTTATAGATTTCTGCAATGAAAAGGGGATTGCTAGGCAGTACAGTGCAGCCAGAACACCACAGCAGAATGGAGTGGCTAAAAAGGAGAAACAGAACACTTATCGACGCTGCACGAACAATGTTGTCAGAATCAAAGCTACCAATCTTCTTCTAGGCTAAAGCAGTTAACACTGCATGCTATGTTCAAAATAGAGCACTTCTGAACAAGCGTCATCAGAAGACTCCCTACGAGATTCTATTCAATCAGAAGCCCAAAGTTGGACACTTCAAGTCATTCGAATGTCCTTGCACTCTTCTTCATACAGAGCCTAACCATAAGTTTGATGATAAGGCAGATGAGTGTTACTTCGTGGGCTACTCGTCTGAAAGGGCAGCATACATAGTCTATAACAAGAAAACTCGGATGATTGTGGAATCATACTACATAGATTGGTAAGAAATGAACTCTACTGATGCTGGTTCTGGTCAAAACTGGCTATTTGAGTATGACTCAACTTTTAAGCCCTTCAGCACTCCATCTGAGAATGCAGGAGCATCTGAGCAAGCTGATGATTTTTCTACGGGTGATGACGTGGACTATAGGGTTGACTATGTTCCTTGTGATCCTAGTCTCTTGACAGTTGACCCTCCAGGCATGTACAATCGTGCCCCTCCATCTCAGCCAACTCTAATTCATGAAGTTCTTCCCTCAGAACCAGACACTTCTCAGTCCGTTCAGCCTCTTCCTGAAACTGATGAAACCTCATCCTCTTCCCACCAGACCTTTGATAATCCACTGTTCTCGGATAGCATACCTGAGGAACATTGTGTGGATCATGGAGTTGAAGCAAGTGAAACTGCTCCTATTGACAACATTTCTTCTTCAAGTGAAGATCAAGTTAACAACATCAGCAACTTGCTAGACAATCTAGCAGTGGAAGAAATGCCGACACTTGGCATAAACAAGAATCATCCAGTTGAGAATATTATTGGACCTCTCTCAGAAGGCGTTCTCACTCGAAGCAGATCTACTGCAGCTCGGAACATGCTACCTGAAAAGACAATTTCTCGCAGTTAATCAGGTCCAATTAACTCTTGTTTATATTCTTGTTTTATTTCGCAGGTTGAACCCAAGAACGTCAAAATGGATCTCAAAGAGTCCAGCCGGGTTGAAGCGATGCAGGAAGAGCTGATGCAGTTCGAAAAGCTTAAAGTATGGAATTTGGTTCCTTTGCCAAAAGGAAAACTGCCTATCGGAACCAGATGGGTTTTCAGAAACAAAAGAGATGACTCAGGCGTCATCCTCAGAACAAGGCCCGACTGGTTGTTCAAGGCTTCTATCAGCAAGATGGAATTGATTATGAGGAAGTCTTTGCACCCGTTGCAAGACTCGAGGCCATACGGATTTTCTTGGCCGATGCTTCATACATGAACTTCACGGTATATCAGATGGATGTGAAAACTGCATTTTCGTACGGAAAGGTTAAAGAAGAAATCTATGTCTGCCAACCACCAGGCTTTGAAGACTCACAGTTTCCTGATCATGTATACAAGTTAGACAAAGCTCTATATGGTCTTCATCAAGCCCCGCGAGCGTGGTATGCTACACTTACTGATCATCTGCTTGCAAATGGATATACCCGTGGAGCCATTGATCAGACTTTGTTCGTTCGCAAGGATAAGGATGATTTAATTCTCGTCGAAATCTATGTGGATGACATTATATTTGGTTCCACAAGCTCAGCGTTGTGCAGAGAATTTGAGGAGGTGATGAAGAAGAAATTTGAGATGAGCGCAATGGGAGAAATGACCTTCTTTCTAGGTCTACAGGTGAAGCTGGATTCTAAGGGTGTGCTGATTCACCAAGGAAAATACGTCACAGACATTTTGAACAAGTTCAAAATGATGGAGTCAAAACCGGCATCCACTCCCATGGCCACTCGTCCTATCTTGACTTCGGATTCGGAAGTTGAAGATGTTGATCAACACCTCTATCGCTCGATGATTGGTTCTCTGATGTATTTGACTGCTAGTCGTCCAGACATTATGTTCTCAGTATGTTAGTGTGGCAGATATTAGGCAAATCCGAAGGCATCTCACCTCATAGCTGTCAAGAGAATCTTTCGGTACCTAGTCGGTCTTTGGTACCCAAAGAACTCTGAGTTTCGATTATTTGCATACTCAGACAGTGACTTTGGTGGATGTAACCTGGATAGGAAGTCAACCACTGGTCGGTGTCAGTACCTGGGAGACCGCCTTGTCTCATGGCAATGCAAGAAGCAAACGACCGTATCCACATCCACTGCAGAAGCCGAATATGTTGCTGCTTCCCGTTGCTGCTCTCAGGTTATCTGGATGCAACAACAGCTCCTCGATTACAGTTTGAACTTTCTTGACTCTCCTATTTATTTTGACAATGAAGCAGCCTTACAGATCGTCAAAAATCCTGTACAACACTCCAAATCTAAACATATTGATATCCGGATTCACTTCATCCGTGACTGTTTCGAACGGAAACTGATTCATCTTGAAAAGGTCCACACAGATGACAATCTAGCGGACCTTTTCACAAAACCGTTCGACACAGCACGCTTTCATCACTTGCTTGCCTCTCTCAAACTAATAAGCTTTAATTAAAAGCAATTTTGTAAATACATTAAAATTTGTGTCTTAATCCGTTCACAAATTTAGGGGGAGAAAATTTACAAAACAACAAAAATATTTTTTCGTTCTTTGAGTCAAAATTTACAAAACAACAAAAGGATTTTTCGTTCTTTTAGTTAAAATTTACAAAACAACAAAAAGATTTTTCGTTCTTTGAGTCAAAATTTGCAAAACAACAACAAGATTTTCGGTCTTTGAGTCAGTCTAAGATAATCTATAAGTTTAGGGGGAGTTAAGTTTTGAAATCCTAAGAAATGGAGATTCCGCTTCGTGTTATTTAAAGAAAATACAAAAAGATTGTATTTGAACAAGCAAAGTGAATCGATCAAATTGGGAAGTGAAATAATCTCTAAGGATCAAAATTTCACTGCTTTAAAATTCTGAATGAATAACAACCTTGAATACTATTCTATGCCAAAAGGTTGAAATAAGTTTTTCAAAGTTTACTTGATCAAAACAAAATTACTTAAAAGATAAATAAGTGAGAAACTATGATCATTAGATAACTGGAAATGTGTGACAACTATTTGACTTCTTGTTTAAATTCTAGAATCAAAACAAGATCGTGTTTTAATAAACTGGAAATTGTATTTTTGAAAAACTCGGGTATTTCCTATGTTTTGTGCAAACAAAGAGCGAGAAATACTTACTGAAGCATCCTATGTTTTGCGTAAGCAAAGACCTAGATGTGTGAAGTTAAGGCCAATGTGTCTGCAGATCAGTAAATAAAAGATGCCAATGAGCACAAGATGAGAGAACCCTTTCTTGTTCTTGATTCTAATCTAATAAGATCTGTTCTTTTCTTTTCTCACCTTAAAACTCTGTCAAAATAATTTTAAGTTCGGTGAAACACAATCAAAGTTTGAAACCAAGATTTAACAAGATTGATAGGTTGCACATTAATCTAGTTGGCATAATCTAATTGAACATAAATATTTTCAAAAAAAATCTTGATCAATTAACTGATTCTCGTTAAGAGATGCAATTACGAGTGGAAATCATTTGGTAGGGAAAAGTTATTTAAAAGTTGTGCTTCATTAAGGAATTTAACTAAGACAGTTAAATTTTGATAACAGATTTGATCCCATAAATTTGAACCGACTAAACTTTAAAACTTGTTCAAAGTTAATTTATTTTATTTTATTTTATTTTAGAAAAGTTAGAAATAATAAAAATAAAATTAAGGGTGAGTGTGTATTTGAAATAGAGTACACGAAATTCGTGTACTCGAAAATGTCCTATAAATAGCCGAACCATATTTAATTTCAAGTACCAGAATTTCGTATACTGAAAATCACACTTCGAGTACAGATTGTTCATCTCTTAGGCGATCTCTGATTCTAGACGATTTCAAAATTTTACTCCGGCTATCATATAGATCATCTTTAGACGACCTTATGTATAGAATTTTATCAAATTTAAAACCGTGTATTAGAAAGTTATTGTCAAAAATGATTTTCGAATACGCAACTTTCGAGTACAGGAGGTTTTTGGTCAAATTGACCAAGAAATACTTGTAATTGGAAGGCAATCTGTAAATATGTTGATCGCCACTCAATTTCGAGTATATTGAACCTGATTAGGAATTCTAAGGAGCCAAAATGTTAAACTTTTCTAGGAATCTTGAGTACACGAAAATACAAACTTTCGTGTACACGAACAACTTCGAGTACATGAACAACTTCGTGTACACTCACACTTCGTCTGCAGCCTATGTTTCGTGTACAAGTTCTACTTTGTGTACACACCACATTTCGTGTATAGAAAGTATTTCGTGTACATATTGGTCTTCGTGTACACAAAACTTAGACATTTTTTTCTAACTTTCGTGAACAGAAAGGTCTACGTGTACAACAGTTGTTTCGAGTACATGCATTCAATACTTAGAAAATTTTACAACTCATTCGTGTACAACTGTTGTTTCGTGTACACTTCATGTTTAACTAACTTAATCAGTTTTCTGTTTTAGATGGCTGAATTACGGTTCGTACATGATCACAACATGACCGCGTTTGTTGGAGAGCCTCCGGCAAAGCATTCTGAATTCAAGAGTCTGGTCGAAGGTTTGATCCTCTCACCAGTCAACTATGCCATTATGGAGCATCCTTTGATAGTGACCTCATTTATTCGATATTTCTGGAGCACGGTAGAAGAAAGTACAGATGCTGAGGGAAATGTTAGTATTGTCGGAAGAATTCAGGGTCACTCTATCACCATCACCGTACAGATTATACGGGAATGTCTACAATTTGGAGACAAGGAGACAAATCCAGTCGAACTAGATCAAGATCTGGTGAACAGAACTGTATATCAGATGGGTCATGAAGGTGCCTATCCTCTGACTAAGAAGAAGCTGTTGCATCCTTACTGGAGATATTTGGCACATGTGGTCACTCAGTGTCTCTCAGGAAGAAAAGAGGGATACGATGTCCTGAACCAGACTCTCAGTTCGTGTCTAGTGGCTCTAGCTCTCGGTATTGACTTCAACTTCTCCAGGATGGTTTTCCTTGACATGCATGCCAACATCAAAGGAAAGATAAAAGAAAGATTTTTGGCTTTTCCTCGTTTTGTACAGATCATCATCGACAAAAGGCATCCTAACTTGGAACGTACATTCGGCTCACTAGAAATCAATAGAATGCGTGATGACATCTTTCGTTATATGAAGATGAACAAGCGCGGAAAGAAGAAATATATTGGTCAAAGGCCTCTGATTAAATTTGGACGTTTTGTAGGAGATGAGAATGTTGTGGAGGATCAAGGCACTCCTGTTGCCTTTGTAGCTGATGAGCACGACGTCCAAGCTACAAGTTCAAGAGTTGAGCTTACTTCTTCATCAAGTGAAGACTTCATTCCAGAGAGACCACCTCCCACGAGACAAGAAAGAGAAGAAGCACAAGATGTGGACTACTCTCCTACACCCGAATCATCGCCAAAGAAGAAGAGGCGAAAGACTGTGGCCAAGAGAGCCAAAGATCCCAGACTTTAGACGATACTCTCAAGCTTATCTTTCTCATCTGTCGCTTCCATTATGTCACAGGCACCTGCCCACTTATCACCCATCACTAGACCACCTTATCCATCACTCATCACTAGAACACCTTCTCCATCACTAGACCACCTTCTCCATCACCCAACACTAGACCACCTTCTCCATCACCCATCATTAAACCACATTCACCACCACCTGCAACACAACCACCTCCACCACCTCCACCACCTCCACCTTCTCAGCCCTTAATCACTAAACCCAAACCAACCAAACCTAAGCTTGTCATCAAAATTTCTACTCCTCGTCCATCCTCCACGACCCTTCCACACACCAAGACACAATCTCTTCCACCTCATTCAGGGAGTGACAAAGGAAAATCTCCTTTGCATTCTGATTCACCCTATGATCCTATACCCATGCCTGTTGACCTTGTTAGCTTGCAAGATCGTGTGTTCCAGCTAGAGAAGGATTTTGAGATAAAGGATGGCCATATCAAGAATTTGCGCGAGTGAAAAATAAAGATTTGCAGCCATTTGAACAAATGTCGAGGAAAGATCAAGGCACGTGAGAAGTTCATTCAATTTCTTTTACTGGAGAACCATAGGATGCAAGAAGATATCAAGTGACTCAAAGGAGAAGAAGTCTCAGAAATTGAAGATGAAGTCGTTGATGAAAGTGATGACAGTGATAACAGTGATGATGATGATGATGAGGATGGGGGTGACGAGCAAAACAAGAAAGATGATAAAGATGACAGAGATGAGAAAGACGACAAAGATGAAGATAAGGATGAGCACGATAAGGAAAAGGATCCAGGACATCCTAATGACAAGGATCAGGGAGGAGACTCTGGAAACCCATCCTCATCTGGAAAGCCATCTGGTCTATACGATGATCTATTTGGAGATATTCCAGATGACATCCTGTTCGGTGACTGCGTTCAACCAGATGAGACTTCAGGAGCCGGGCTTGAGAGTCTTTTCGGTGATCTTCCAGATGATTTTGACTTTGAGTCACCCGGCGAACAGACAGAGGACCAAGCCAAGTCTTCTACAGGGGCATCTGTATAAGAAGAACCTGAAAAAATAATACTTGGCAATGTCTCATCAGATCCCTATATCGATTATTTGTATGCCCACAAATATATTGATGCTTTGGGAAATGAGGTCACATCTCTACACGAAGTGATAAACAGCTGGTTTGACAGAAAGAAGGACTGGACGCCCTCTCCCCTGTTGATAAAGCTGCATGGTTTAAAGAGATGGGTGACAAGCATCCAGAGCATACATTCATTTCAGACGACAGAAACCTGTTCAAGGTTCGTAATGACAGGTCAAACATATGCTGCTAGATGTATGACAAAGAAAGAGACATCTACTTGGTGAAAAGAATGAGCGGAAAGGTCGAATTCTACAAGAAGCCGAGAGACTTTTGCTCCTTGCCTAAGGTTGACATTAGAAGCATTGACAAAGCAATGTTCCTCAATCCTTCTAAAGACTCTCAGGATAATTTATTTACAAAGTTTATCAAAGACCAATGTGAGAAGGACTTCCCAGTCATGCGCACGGCAAAGGGAAGACGGTTTGTTTCTTCATGCATTATTGATCCAAAGACAAAGAAATCGTGGGTCTACTATAAGTACCCTCCTCCTTACGTCGAGCAAGCAGTACCGGTTTCGCCAAGAGTTCCTGATAACTCTCTGGCTAACTTTCTATCTTGGTACTTTGATGATCTGAACCTTGCTGCAGTCATTCTTAGGAATAAGGATGATCTTAATGATATCCACATCATTCTTGATCCTATGGATCTTCTGAAGTATGGTAAAGAAGACATGATGAAGTTGCACAAATCCCCCATACGGGTATATTCAAGAAATGACGAGCAGGCTAAGCCATTTACTCGAGCTATCACTTATGCCATGGAACTAAAGCTGTATGCTGGAGCAGGGACACACAATGTCACTCTTCCGATCGGTTGACTTCGCCAGTCTAGGGGGAGTTTGTAGAGCCCAATCAACGATGAAGACTGAAAAAGTCAACCCGGAAGAGTCAACACTCAGATTTCTGTTTATTTTTGTTCATTTTCGTGTACTACAATTTTCTAGTACACGAAGTTGTTCGTGTACTCGAACTTTAGTATTAGATTTCGAGTACACCTAGGCCTAGTATAAATAGACGTATTTTGTACAGGTTTAGGTTGGAATCCCGAGGCATTTTCTCTCTAGACGTATTGAGGCACTTGTACTCGAACTTTTCAGATTTTATAAAAGTTTGCATTTTTCTTATTGCTTTCTTGATTCTAACCCGGATTCCGCACTCGTTAGACATCACCGATGATGATTAAAAGATAAAGTTTGGATCTTGATCAGATTTCGGACCTACAGGCGTGCATGTCTAGAAATATCATCCTCGAGTAACTGAAGTCCGTTCCCAGTGCTAGGGCTACCAAACATGAACTCAATGTCTGATTCAGCACATCGTAACCTCCTTTTCTTCCGGACAAACATTGAGTGACGATATGAGCCATGTATCTCTAGTAACGATGTAGAAGTTTCTTCTCTATGGGAGAGTAGGCACCCTCGTGTCCCATCTGATAAACTATATGGTTGACCAGATCTTTTTCTAACTCAACAAGATCTGTATCTTTGTCTCCGAATTGAAGGCACTCTCTTAGAATCTGCTCTGTAATGGTGATTGGCTTGCCCTGAATCTTCCCAATGATGCTAACATTTCCATTGCTATCTGTATGTTCTGTAACCGTGCTCCAGAAACCCTCAATGAAGTCAGAAAAAACAGTGGGATGCTCCATGATAGCGTAGTTAACCGGTGATATGATCAGACCATCAACCATGCTTTTGAACTCAGAGTGTTTCTCAGATGGGTCTCCAAGCGTAGGTCAGCCATCTGAAAAAACAACAGATTAAGTTAGTTTAAGATCAAAAGACTTGAATTAACAAAAATTTTCCAAGTCCTAAAGAACTTGTTAAGGTTTGTGTGTTCGAAACAAGGGTTGTACACGAAATACACCCTGTATACGAAGTATCTTCTGTACACGAAGAACATGTTGTATACGAAGTAGATCCTATACACAAAGTATATCATGTAGATGAAGTACATCCCGTACACGAAGTTCATATTGTACACGAAAATATTTGTATTCGAAATTATGTATTTCGAGAACACAATAAACCTTCATAAAGTCATCCAATTTTCTCTTTAGAACTTCTAATTCCATTTGACATGATCGGAATCACTAGGCGACCATTATATCCTGTAATCGCCTCCCAATTCAACGGATTTCAAGGTCAATTTTCCTAAAAATCCTCTGTATTCGAAATTCGCGTACTCGAAAACTTATTTTGTCCATAACTTTTGATTTCACGGTCAAAACTTGATGAAAACTCATACCTAGGGTAACCTATAGATGATCTAAAAGATGGCCAGAGTAAAATTTTGAGATTGGGTCTAGAAGTCGAGATCACCTCTCATAGAAAATATATGTACTCGAAGTAAAAAATATGTACTCAAAACAACTGGTACTCGAAATTGAATGCGGTTAGGCTATTTATAGGGACATTTCGAATACACAATTTCGAGTACAGAATTTTTAAGGACACACAGACTTAGTTTATTTCGATTTAAAATTCTAACTTTTACAAAATAATCTTATAAACATTGGACAAGTTTAAGTTTTAGTCGGTTCAAATTTGTGGGATCAAATCTGTCGTCCAAATTTAAGTAGCTTAATTAATTTCTTAACGAAACACAACTTTTAAACAACTACTTCCCACCATTGATTTCCACTCATTATTCCATTACTTAAAAGTCAGTCATATGATCAAGATTTTTGTAAGAATATCTTATGAGAAATTTGTGATCAATCAGACTGTGCAACTAGATTAACATGCAACCTATCAATTTTGTTAAATCCTTTGTTTTAAACTTTGATTGTGTTTCAACGAACTTAAACTGTTTCGACAGAGTTTATGATGAGAAAAGAAAAGAACAGATCTATTAGATTAGAATCAAGAACAAGAAGGGGTTCTATCATCTTGTGCTCATTGGCATCTTTTATTTACTGATCTGCAGACACATTGGCCTTAACTTCACACATCCAGGTCTTTGCTTACGCAAAACAAAGGATGCTTCAGTAGATATTTCCCACTCTTTGTTTGCACAAAACATAGGAAATACCTGAGTTTTTCAAATCTATGTGCTTACGTAAACGCTTACGTGCTTGCATGCACAAAATTACCTTGACACTTCGTTTAGCTTGATCTCCCCGTCCTTCTAGCACATGGCCGTTCGCCATCGGTATACGAAGTAACTTTTTGGAACATACTATTTCAACCCAATTAAGGAATAACCAGTCCATTCCTGTTATTGTATCAAAACTACCCACCTCCATCGGTATCAAATTGATGATAAAAGATTGATTATTAATGGAAAGTTCCTAAGAATTGTGTGTATTGTTAATTGTTTACCGTCAGCTACCTCTATTGTGTTAGGGAGTCTAAAAGCTACTCAATATGACTAAGTTTACATGCAAAGTCACCGTCAGCTACCTCTATTGTGTTTGGGAGTCTAAAAGCTACTCACTATGACTGTTTACATGCAAAGTTGGACGAGATAAAACTCTGGTCCACACCAATGTCAAACAAAGCATAAGCATAAAAGTCATTTAAGAAAAATGTACCAGTGACCACATTTGGGTCCTAATGAGCAACTGGAGCTCCCAATGTGAAAGCTCTTTCACAGGGTGCTTGAACTGCTGGTTATATCTTCTTAGGGAAGTTACTTGCATAGTGGCCAACCTCGCCATAGTTGTAGCATCCCCTGGTGTTTTGGTTTGGGTTGTTGGGTAGAGGGAGAGCTAAAGCAACATTGTTCACTCCTTGAACAGGTGTCATACTGCAATGCTGGACCCAGAGGCCCTTTCTTCCACATCCTGAACAGTGTTTGCAGGGAGTGTTAGCAGAATGGTGATATTGACATTTGGCACACAAAGGAAACGTGCCAGTGTATTGTTTCTTGGAGGGGTTTTGGGGTGTTGCTGCTACCAGAGTAAGTGGCCATCCTATAGTTCTTGATGGCCTTCTGTTTCTTTTTCGGGTGATGGTCAAGCTTACTTGAAGACTCTTCTTTGGCCTTTCCCGTATCCATCTTCAGTGCCCCAGAAGCTACCATTAAGTCAGTAAGTTTTGCTGACAATGTGACAGCCAACTCTAGGGTTACAGGGCTTACTGCAAGGACAATCCTCTGGATGTAGGCTGGCGAACCACTGACATATCGATCAGTGAGCTTTTCCAGAGTTGGTACCATCTCTGGCACCAAGGCTACCAGCTCATGTTAGTAGGTAGTATAAGCCATGTGATCAGCTCCTTTCATCACATGGTTGGATAGCTTAGTCTCCATCTTCTGGAGTTTGTTCTTATGAAAGAACTCCTTCCTCAGCAGGATCTTGAAATCTGCCCATGGTATCGGCAATGCTTCATTTCTTCCTCGGGCTTGGATCTGAGAGTTCCAACATGTTAAAGCCCGCTTGTTGAATGAACCTGCAGAATAGCGAACTTTATGGTGCTCTAGAAAACTGCTAATGTCCAGAGTAGTCTCCCTCTTCTCAGTCCATTGGTTTAATCCAACGGCTCCTTCAGTATCGCTAAAGCTTGGCGGTATGGAGCCCACGAATGACTTGTAGGAGTAATCTGGTGTAGTGTCGGTGTTGCCACTAGCTTCTCTTGACGAGTTCCCAGTGTTATTGTTGCCTTTTATGTTGTTGATCATATCAGGAATCGCCTCCTTCAGCTGATTGGTCAGTAGGTTGGCTAAAGCCATGGTAGTAGGATCCAAATCGAGATCGGGAGATGGAGTGTGTGGAGGAGGAGGTGGTGGTGGCAGTGGTGGTGGAGGCATAAGTGGAGGTGTTCTTCTTGGTGGCATTCTGATCACAACCGAAAGAACATCGGTTAGTGCAATGATCGAATGCATAAGACAAAATGCAAATAAGTTCCTAATACCTAAGTTCTCTACATGAATGGTCCCTAGGTTATAGTCTAAGCCATACTGTTTAAGTAAAATGACCTATATTTCTCTATAACCATGGCTCTGATACCAATTTGTCACACCCTGAGCTGGAGGACTGGATCAAATTTCCTGTCAGATTTTTTACATTGCACATGATATATAATGAGAAATGCTAAATTGAAATAGAATTATAAAGTTAAATTACATCAGTCATGTTTCATAATTTAACAATGCATATCTACCAAAAAGAATCATAACTAACTATCTTGTATCTGCACAAAATATACAAAATGATTCGTATGTTGATGTACGAAAGTTATGCATATCCAAAATACTAGGCCCTTTAAGTGGGAATCCTAGCAATAGCATAAGCTTCTAAAGCTTAGACATGTTCGTCACCTGAGAAGTCATGCAAAAAGATCAAGTCAACACATGGTTGGTGAGTTCACATAGTTGTGTAATTAAAAATGATTTTGAACAAACCTGCTGAAGTGACAACCTTATCCTCACTAATAACACCGATCCTATTGAGTCAAGTATGCTTATATATAGGGCATACATAGGGTCAAGCTTACCACTAGCCCACCACATATCGAACCGCATATGATATCGTTATTAATGATAATTAACCGTTTTACTCCCTACCAACACCACAATAGATTTGTTGAATTCACAAACTTCTTGATTCCTTGAGTTCACCCTATGTTTCCTTTTCCACATACAATCATACCCATGATACCAAAGTGAAAATTTATCAAATTATTTAAAATGCTTAATTAAATAAACATTTAAATAAAACTAAGTCCTAATTATTGCGTCTTGGTCAACTCGAGAATACTAGTTTGTCAATCAAAGGTTTTTAGTGTGGTGGTGGATTCTGTAAATATCATCAAACATGTGGCCTATAAATCAAACAGTCTAGCTAGGACTTCTTGAAATATAGGACTTCTGCTTCGTTCTTGATTCATCTAGATTTGTACTTGATTCATTCGCACATATTATCTTTGGTATTTCACAGACATTCCACCCAAAATGATTCCTTGTTTCATACTAGATTCACTGAAAATGTGTACTTGATTTGTTGAACAATAATTCATTGAAAATGTATACTTGATTCGTTGAAATATGAACATTTCATTCGTTGAAATTGTTTACTTGATTCGTTAAAAATTGAACTTACATAATATTAACATCTATCCATAACATAAGTAGTTAATCTTTTCAGAAACTTGTATGACATTTACCTAGAAATCATCTAAGATAACATTTATACATACATAACATATAGAATGTAAAGAATTTTATGTAAAATATGATCAAAAGAAAATATTTACGCATGCCTCTTAACCATGCATCTATAAAACAAAACGTTTAGATAAGGAGCAACGAACTCACCTGTGTTGTTGGGTATGTAAATCAAACCAATAATGTGTGTGATCGTTTGTTGTAGACTATATAGCTTCAACACCTGATTGAATATATTTTTATTTTTATTTTATAAGTACTTGTAGTTATTTGGTATAAAGATTAGGTCTCTTTGTGCAACTAAGTATCCTATTGACTTTTCTAACGTGTTAATATGATTTTATCTAGATGTTCTTGGCAAACATACTCTCTTGAATCTTTACTCATTAGCTAATTAAGATTTAACCTTATTAACATAAGCCTAATGCTATTTATAGACATAACGATTTTATTAATAAATACTCATTCACAAAGTTCTAGTTGACTTAAGAAAAGTTAACTTTATTTTACAAAAATCTTTCAATTTACTTTACAATACTTTAACAAAATATGTTATGGTGATCTTATTAAACTCTAGTTACATGTTATTAGATACTATATTTGTTTAACAAAATCTAAGTTTAGAATAGGAAAACATTAAGTTTTAAGCGTTAGAACTTAGTTTTAAGCGTTATGTATTAATATGTAACTTTGTAAAAATAAAAGTTTTTAATTCATTTTAGATTATAATTCCTAATAAATATTTTAAATATCTTTTTCTTATTTTTAAAATTTTGAAACCGTTTATTTTAAATGTTTTGTCGGATCGTATTGTTTTCGTGCGTATTCGCACAGATCGTCATCCGTATGAACACGATGACAACCGTACTTTCTGATTTGATTTTCGAATTACCAGACATCATTCAAAATGTTAAACTCACATATATATTCGTATGAATCGTCACCCACACAAATACACTGTTAGTTTAATATTTACGTAACGATATTTGTTATTGTTTTGAATTGCACATCCTCGCATATGTTTATACATAGTAATGTCCTAACTAATATTCACATTATTGATTTGTGTTGTCTAATATAATTTTGACTGTTAAACACTGATTTTACAATTATTGGGATTCCTCATGAAAGCATAACCTCTTCACCCAACACATTAATATTGTTTAGCTAATAATAACTACTGGGAATATATAAGGAATTTGGAATGCTTTTTCTAAGCATATTTGGTATGTTTTTCTAAACTATGTGTCTATTTTAAGGTATAAATTGTCTCGTTATAAATATTCTAATGTATAAAAACATTAGAAGATATTGGGTATAAGTTGCTAGCTAATATGCCTAAGTCGATAGTAATTAGACTTATTTATAATACTTAAAATTATCATAGTAATTTAGAATAAACAAAAAAGGTAAGCTAAGGCCTTGCACTATCACTAAATATTCTGAGTTGTTGCATCAGAATATTCAACAAGCTGCTCTACATCATGGGTTCTAGCTTTAAAGATAGCCTCAAAAACAAACTTTTAGAAGTTTCATACCTTTTTACAACTCTCAAGAAGGAGAAGTATAAAGATAAGAATAATTGTAAATTCTGAATCTTAAGGAATATCATGACATGTCCTCACAAAAGTTAAGTCTGAAAATTTTTATAGTTGTATGTGTTAAAAACAGCTTGCAAAATTTTGGCGGCAATTGTTGCGGGTAAATTTTTATGGTCTAAAATTCTAGATAGTCGAGGATAATCCGGAATATAGATTCCTAACTATTCTTAAATGTCCTGAAAACTAACATCACTCATTGATCATTTCTTAGTACAACTTGACTTGGTCTTGCATGTAACATTGTGGACATGGTTTTACCTAAAAAGTCACAATAAAGTCAAAGAAAACGTGATGAACATGCTAAATAACGATTTCAAATGGAGGACAAGTCTCCAACGATCATGTTGACTAGATTGGACCTAAAGACTTGGGATTTACTTGAAAGAGACGGTTACACGTGTTTAAATGGACGTTTAAGTGGAGTCACAAGTCAAAAATAACCGTTAGAAACATGGTAGCTGTTACAGTTGAAGACTGGGTCATGATTCTGAGATTCTTGCTGGGATATTTGGGAATGGAGTTAATTGTATTTTACTATAAATATATGAATCTGATCAAATTAGGACACACAATCGTTTGCACTCTGACAAGACACTTTTACACTTTCATTCGCAACATTGCATTAGTTTACACACACTAGAGGCACTATAACACTTAGCTTTGATCATTTGCTCCTTTCTTTGAACTTTTATTCAGTTATTTCAATATAAACAATGCAGAGTGACGATTGTCACCTTCTGAGGTTTTTATGTCGGCAATAAGGGATTAAGGTCTTTTTCTTGTATAAATCTCGTGTGTTCAGTTTCTTACTTTCTTTTATATTTACAATATCCCTAGGAATCTTAGCAGATAATTTTCACGAAACGTATAGAAAAATATATTTTTATGATTTAAAGGCATGAAACCTTACTTAACTACTTCGTTTTGTAAAAATTAAATGTAGATTCACTTAATGTCCCTAGTTCAATTTAGTATTATTCATCATATAAAGTTCAAGTTATATTAATGGAAGTTGTCTTTTTATATTGTTCTTAATTTTTAATATTAAGTATTTGATTATATGATTGGTTGATTTGGTTTATTGATAATTGAGTATGAGTATTACTCATTCGGGCGAATGACTCTATCGAATGAAGTCATTCGCCGAATGAGAATAGAGTATGACTATAGTCAGCGAATGAGCCATTCGCTGAATGACTCATTCGACTGACATTTATATTCGACATAGTCATTCGCCGAATGAGTTGCTTTGGCCACTCATTCGGCCGAATGTTTACTGCCTATAAATACAAGTTCAAATCATTTCAACCCTAACTTCAGAGAACTCTCATTCGTCCCATTGCACTCAAGTGTCAAACCCTTGGAGTTTTGAGCGTTCTCTTGCTGTCGAACTTCGATTCATAGCTCGTGGTGTTCGATTCTTACTCAAACGTCCATCTCGTACTTTCGGATCACCACGGTTGCTGTCCGTTTCGATTGGAAAACCCTGGAATCGGATTCCGCACTATTCCAGAGGCTGTAGAGCAGATTTCCCTTGATATCGCAGTGTTTCCGAGATCATACTTGGTCCTACAAAGTGATATCAGAGCTTTGGCTCTTGATTTTGCTCGATTTCCAATCTAAATCATCAAATCTGTGATTCTTAGATCGAAATCCACAAAAACCCTGATCATATTGGCCAAAAAGTTACAGTTTCATTGCAAATCCGTGGATTTTTGTGGTGTTTTTGTAAAATCGTTTATCCCAATTAGTTCATTATCATCTCATGATGTTTTTACCAAATTTGGTACTTAGATCTGGTCAAAATCTCAAGTTATCGTGATTTTTGTTGCAAAAACCCTCAGATCATGAGCATGGCAGCCGAATAGGTTTGGCCGAATCAGGTCTCATTTGCCGAATAGCATCATTCACAGGTCTCATTCGCCGAATAGCTCCATTCGTTTCACTCATTTGGCGAATAGCTTCATTCTCAGGTCTCATTCGGCGAATAGCATCATTCGACACTTCATTCACCGA
Organism: Mikania micrantha; assembly: GCA_009363875.1. Classification (NCBI taxonomy): domain Eukaryota; kingdom Viridiplantae; phylum Streptophyta; class Magnoliopsida; order Asterales; family Asteraceae; genus Mikania; species Mikania micrantha. Next base: position 49,321,845 of record CM018680.1, on the reverse strand, counting down.
ATAGGTTCTTTCGCCCTAATTGTCATACTCAGTCTCTCATTCGCTATATTGAACTCATTCGGTCCCCGACATTCGTCCCTTCTATCTTCATTCAGCCATCAGTTTAAGTGTTGAATCTTGTTGTTTTTGCTTAAATGGAGGATTTAGCATTGATGGCTAATCAGAATCATCGCATACAGACTTTACTATTGACTGAGACTAAGACTGGAAACTCCAACAAGGCTCCCAAGCTGTTATCTTTCGATGATTATCCGCACTGGAAGTATCGGTTTGAAATCTACATCAATGGGGTGGACACCAATTTATGGATGATGATTGAAGGAGGATATCTTAGGCCTCTTAATGAAGATGGAACTCCTATGCTAGTCACACGGATGACAGAGCCTCAAAGAAAGCTTTACGATTATGAGAAAAAAGCTTATGCTATTCTATCTCAATCCATTGCCACTGATATTTTCCATCAATTCAGACAGTTTACATCCTCTAAGTATTTATGGGATGCCTTGCAGCAAAGGTATGAGGGAAATGATGCTTTGAAGAATATCAAGTCAAAGGCTTTAAGGAAAGAGTTCAACAGTTTCATGTATGTCGAAAACGAATCTTTGGATTAATTGATTGCCAGATTCTATCATCTTTTGAGTGAGTTGTTCAATCATGAAGTCAAGACCACTACTCAAGAGAAGATCCAATGTTTGGCAGATGCTTTACCACCAAAATGGTAATCATTTTTGATGGTACTTAAGCAGAATGAGATGATGGCACACATGGACATATATGATTTCATCCAGAAACTGAAAGAACAAGAGATAGAGAACAAGTGAAAAGCCAAAAGAGTTGCTCAAGTTCAGGATCCTTCCTTGTACTATTCTACTCCCACGGTTGAGAAATCAACTTCACATGCTCCATTGAAGACAGCTTATGTTTCTCAGACATCTAAAGCTCCATCTTCTGCTCAGATTCATTTTAATCAGTCCTCGTCTTCAACCAGCTCTCAAAAGGAACATCATCAACCTGCTGCAAGTCTAAAAACAGATCATTTTGACAAAGTCACTGTGGAGATTGCTAAGGAACACATGGGTCTTTTATCTACACTTGTCAGCTCATATGATGGTTTAGTAGCTGGACAGATTGGGAATCCTTATCTGACTAACGATGATTATTCTCAAATAGACGCAGATGATATGGAGAGGATTGATATTATGTGGGCTCTAGCGAGTGCTGTTCGGAGAGCAAGAGAGTTTGTAAAAAGAACTGGAAAGGATATCAATCTTAACAAGGAATCTAAGTTTGGTTTTGATATGGCTTCTGTGACTTGTTACAACTGTGGAGAAAAGGGTCACTTTGCTAGACAATGCAAGCAACCAAAGAAAGCTGGAAACAAGAATCCGTTTCAACATCAGAAGTCCTCTACTTCAAATCCAGAAAGGAGATTAGTTCCCATTGATTCTCCTACTCAGGCTGGATCTTCATCTGCAAGCAAAGCATTGATGGTACAACAAGATGAAGGTGTGAACTGGGATTTCAGATTCAATGCAAATCAAGGAGAACAAGAGAAGGCATGTGTTGCTGAGATTCAAAAAGTTGAGGATTACAGTGAAGAAAGCACTTTGTGGGAAACAAAGCTAAATGCTAACGAAGCATCAAGTTCAGAGTCTGATAGTATGACTAACTCAGACACTCTGGAATCTGATGCTGACATTGAAGACTCTACTACTCAGTTTGCTTTAATGGTAAACTCTTCTGCTTCATCAGAGTGAGAACATGTATATACTGACTGTTCATCTTCACATTCAGAGTGTTTTAATTGTGTTGACCTTAGAAGTAAGGTTCTTGCTTATCAAACACATAATAGTGATTTGATGAACGATCTCGACCTGTGCATTAAGGCTAACAAAATTTTAAAATCTAATGAAAAAGATTTTCAAGCTAAAATTGATCTTTTAAACAAACAATTGCATGAGGCTGAGATCGTGTGCTTAATAAGCAAGATGCTATCACTTCTTATCTCAATACCATCAATGAGATCAAGAAGAAGTTAGCCATAGTCGAGTGTGACTATGAGACATTAGGACAGAAGCTTAAGAGTTATGAGAGCTCATCATACATTATTGAGCATATGATCAGTAAGGGTACTGATCAGAAGGGAAAGGAAAAAGTGAACTATCAGCATTGTCCTCCACCAATCCTAAACACCTTTGTCAATACACCAAATGACAAAGAAGTTAAGGATTTTCAGGTCACCACTCCATTAGTAATAGATCCAATTGGACTATTTACTAATGAGGGTTCCTCAAAGCTAGAGTAATCTTTTGTGGATGGAATTGTTGAGGATTGGGTCTCAGATTCTGAGGATGAATCAGATGATTCATCTAAGTGTGTTATTGCTCAGAATCAAACCACCGCTGTCCTGAAAGGTGACCCAATCTCAAATTCAAATATTTACAAAGAATTGCGCTTTGTAAAAGCTTCTCAAGAGTCTGAAGCAAAATGTGTTACCAAGTCTGCATTTATTGGAAATAAAGGGACAAAAGGTTTGGGTTTTAATCAAGACAAGCTGAAAACAAATGTTTTAAATCACATAAACAGTCTTTCTCTGATTTAAAACATTTTCATAAAAAGGGTGAAAAAGTTTGTTTGGAGTGTGGTGCACCTGGGCACATTGTTAGATTCTGCCCTCATTTGATCAGGCCAAAGGTTGTGCCATTCAGAAAACTGAATCCAGTTAATCCTAAACCTGTAAAATCTGTAGCTAGGCTTGTTCTAACAAAACCCAAACAACCAAATCAGGTTAAACCATTAGACAAGGGTAAAGGGAAATTGGAGATCTTGGATGTTCCAAGTGTGATTAAAGTTAATCAAGCAAAATCATCATCCATTTATCTGAAAAATTCTTTTGGTAAAAATGCAATCTGGAAAGTTAAATCTTCTGAGAGTTCTGTTCCACCCATCTCAGATAAGTCTATTCCAAATGGTAAATGGATTGATGTATGGATCCGAGACTCAATGGGTCAATCCAATACTGTAAAGGCTTGGGTTCCCAAAACGAACTAAGTGTTTCATTTTTGTGCAGGTTGCCCCAAAAGCTGGCTTTAACAGCAATTGGATCGTTGATAGTCGGGCATCCTGGCATATGACTGGTGATATCTCTTTACTCACCAATGTGAATGCAGTTTGTGGCGGCTATGTAGCTTTTGCCGGTGACAAAGGTGGGTTTATTACAGGAGAGGGAATTTTGACAAATGGGCAAGTTTCTTTTGATAAATTCAGATATGTCAAGCAGTTGGAAAACAATCTTCTTTCAGTATCACAAATTTGTGATAAGGAGTACAAAGTTCTATTTGATGACTCCAAATGCTACATTCTCAAGCAAGGTGTGAAGATTCCTGAAGAATGGATTTTGATGTCGGCACCCAGAAAGCAAGACTTGTATGTTCTCAATATGGCCACAGCTTCAACAACATCCTCCACAGCTTCATGTTTTATGACAAAGGCAACTGAAAAAGATTCAATCCTTTGGCATAAGAGGATGGGTCATTTGAGTCTACGTAAGATGAATCACTTGGTACACAATCATCTAGTTGAGGGAGTTAGTATGAAGAATTTCAAGCTGTCTGATATCTGTGTATCTTGCAAGAAAGGGAAGCAAACCAAGCAGTCTCACAAACTGAAAAAGTTTCATTCAATCAATGTTCCTCTGGAGCTTCTCCATATGGATCTGTTTGGTCCTGTGAATCCTAAGCGTATAGCTGGAGATCAATATTGTGTTGTCATCACTGATGAGTACTCCAGATATTCTTGGGTTTTCTTTTTGAAGGAGAAATCTGAAACGTTTGATTGCATTCAAGAGTTGGTCACCAAACTTGAATCACTTTATAAGCTCAACATTCGTCAGCTTCGAACAGATAATGGAACAGAGTTTAAAAATCACAACATGGAGACTTTTTGTAATGCATGGGGTATTGTGCAACAGTTCAGTGCTCCATATGTTCCTCAAATGAATGGTGTTGCTGAACGGAAAAATAGGACATTGATTGAGGCTGCTAGGACTATGCTTGCTGATTCATCTCTGCCGGTTCAGTTTTGGAATGAAACTGTAGCAAATGCTTGCTATACACTGAACCGGGTTCTCATTGTGAAAAGACATGGGAAGACTTGTTTTGAACTGCTCCATAACAGAAAACCAAATCTTAAGTATCTTGAACCATTTGATGCACCGTGCATGATGCTTAAGAAACACGAGCAGGGCAAGTTCAACGAGAAGGTGAAAAGAAGGTTACTTTCTTGGGTACATCACTCCAAATAAAAGAGTCTACAACACATCAACACATAATGTGGAGGAGTGGTACCATGTTGATGTTCAAAAATATTTCATGCCCCCACTTGGAAAAGGCCCAGACTGGATGTTTAATTATTCTGGTCTTTTTGACTCTTTCAATATGCCTCCCATGTATTCAGATGAAGATGTTGCAGTTCAGATGTTGTATGATGCACAGAATGCACCTGATGAACCTATGAAACCTTCCTCTACTTCTGTTCCATCAACACAGATAAATGATGACAGCTCAGACACTGATGACAATAACTTTCAGCCTGCTGCTTCTGAACCAGCTGTTGACAATCTTGTACCAAATCTTGAGGATTTGAATCTGAACAACCTAGATCCTTAGATTGAGGTTCCAGCTCATCCTGTTGGAAGAATTAATCGCATACATCCTCAAGAAAACATCATTGGAAGTCCTTTGGATGGGGTTAAGACAAGAAATCAGCTTTCTTCAGGAGGTCTTGCTGACATTCTTGATTTTGCAGATGTAAGCTTTTGTGCTCATTCCTACTTCATTTCCCAAGTTGAGCCATGTACTGTCACTGAAGCTTTAAAGGAAGAATCATGGGTTGATGCCATGCAAGAAGAACTCTTACAATTCAAAAAGTTAGGTGTGTGGCAATTCGTTGACAGACCAAAAGGTGCAAAAGTAATTGGCACTCGATGGGTTCTTCGTTGCGAGAAAGATGATCACAGGATCATTGTATGAAATAAGGCACGTCTGGTTGTACAGGGATTCAGACAGATAGAAGGTTTGGATTACAAAGAAGTGTTTGCACCAGTTGCTCGACTTGAAGCAATTCGTATTTTCTTGGCATATGCATCCTTTAAGAAGTTTAAAGTTTATCAAATGGATGTCAAGAGTGCATTTCTTCATTGTGTGATTAGTGAGACAGTGTATGTCAGTCAACCTCCAAGGTTTGTGGATCCAGTACATCGAGACCAAGTCTACAAGCTAGAAAAGGCTTTATATGGATTGCATCAAGCTCCGCGAGCATGGTATGAGACACTGTCTACTCGCCTTCTGAACAACGGGTTTAGAAGAGGTGTCATTGACTACACACTATTCATTCGAGAAAAGGATGATGACTTACTCTTGGTGCAAGTCTATGTGGACGACATCGTCTTCGATTCCACAAATGATAGTCTGTGAAAGGATTTTGAGAAAGTTATGAAAGAGAAATTTGAGATGAGCTCAATGGGAGAGATGAAATTCTTCTTAGGTTTACAGGTGGATCAGTCTGAGGCAGGGATTTTCATTCATCAAACCAAATACGTTGGTGACATTCTGAGCCGGTTCAGTATGTCGGATGCAAAACCTGCTGGTACCCCACTGGCTGTCAATCACGGGATTACACCAGATGAAAAGGAGGAGTTAATTGATGCCACACTGTACCGAGGAATGATTGGGTCTCTTATGTATCTCACTGCTTCTAGGCCAGACATCATGTTTGCTACATGCTTGTGTGCACGTTATCACTCTAAACCAAGAGTCAACCATCTCATTGTTGTCAAGAGGATTATGCGTTATCTGAAAGGTACATCGGATCTTGGTTTATGGTACCCTAATGATGATAACTTTGAGCTCACTGCATATAGTGACTCAGATTATGGTGGATGCAAGAGAGATTTTAAATCAACATCTGCATGATGTCAGTTCTTTGGAAACCGATTAGTTACCTGGAAGTGCAAGAAGCAGACGTTGGTGTCTACTTCAACCTGTGAAGCTGAATACATTGCTGCTGCTAGTTGCTGTTCTCAGATCATTTGGATGCAACAGCAACTTAGGGAATATGGGTTACATTTTTCTAACACTCCTATATATGTTGATAATACTGCTGCCATAGCTGTTACTAAGAATCTTGTTCAACACTCCAAAACAAAACACATCGACATTAAATATCACTTCATACGTGATTGTTTTGAAAAGAAATAAATCGATGTTGTTAAAATTCACACCGATCACCAGAAAGCCGATCTTTTCACAAAAGCTTTTGATAAACCAAGATTTCTATATCTGTTATCGGCTAATGGTGTTTTTCAAAAGGATGAAGTCCTACCTTCATCTGAATCTAACAAATGATCATCGATTTTCTTAGGTAGTCTTTGTTTTGTTTATTTATTGCATTTAAGTTTTCTTGTATAGTTTCTTTTCTTCATCAAAAACTCAAAAAGATTTTCTGTTTTAGGTTTTTAGGGGGAGATATTTGCTAATTGAAAAACCAAAAACATTTAAAAAAATTCAAAAATACAAAAACATTTGAAAATTCAAAATTTCAAAAATTCAAAAACAGTTGAAGAAGAAAAAATTGAGATGATCTTTAGTTGAAAATTAATACATTAATCTATCATGTCATAGAAGCAGAGGTGAATGTGTAAGCTGAAAACACAAGAGAATTATGACATGATGTATTGATAGGCCGACTCTACAAAATGAATAAACAATTTGTGATAACTTAGAAAGTCTGATTTGTGGGATGTTTTATAAAACCACTTGAGTGAGAAATAGTTTTTGACTCAAATCAAGCATACACCGGTCATCATGGAATAAAATGAGGTTTCAAACAAAGAAAAACAAAACAAGCTGGTATTAAACTTGAAGAAAAACAAAACAAGTTGGTATTAAGCTTGAAGAAAAATAAAAGCAAGCTGGTATTAAGCTTGAGAAATTCATAAACAAATTAAGTTCGATTCCATATATGTGCCATATTGCTGGGACGGACCTAGCTGAAGCCATCCATTTGGATAGAACAAGAAAAATACAAAAAGATAATAATGTTGGAATCCTATTGAATTTATGATGACTGGTATTAAGATATGAAGAAATGAGTTTTAAACTGATTTTGATCTTTAATAGTGAAATGAAATGGGGAACTCAATCAGAATACATGAGTGATCATAAAGCTTGTTTAGTAGTTGTGTACTGTATGGTTTAAGACTGGACAAATATATCACTAATCGCATCATAAGACAAATGTGTCTGAGGTGAAACATTCAGTGACACTGATTTGATGTGATTAAATGTACGTGTTATTGTATAAATAGACTTCTCACAAAAACATGTGTTTCTTTGTCTTTAGTTACTAGTTGTACAGTTGTATTTTGTTTTAGAAAAGTACAAAAAGATTTTCTATTTTCTATTTTAGTTTAGATGATCATTTGCAGGTTCAGAAGTCTGTCCTATCTGAATCCTGAACCAACCAGACATATCTTCATAATTGTCATCAATTCTGTTGTTCAAAATTTGAAATCTTGAAATCAGTTTGTGTTTTGGGTGTTAAAATTCTCATTCGTCCGAATGAGGTGTGAGATTCATTCATTCGGCCGAATGACTTCATTCTGCGAATGAGTTATTCGACAGAATCAATAATGATCATTCGGCGAATGACGTGTGTCGAATGACTCATTCGCCATTCACTTTCGGCGAATGATTTGTGACGAATGACTCATTCGCCATTCACTTTCGGCAAATGACTTCAAGGCTAAACCGCCCTTTCGTCTATCTCATTCGGCGAATGAGTAAACCTATATAAGCAGTCAATCGGCCGAAAGACCTCATTCGACAAAAAATCTCTTTCGCCGTAACTGTGTGCTTTCATTCGCCCAAAATACTCTTTTCTTCAGTCGATCTTTTTCTCATGATTTCCACTAAATCAGCCACTAACAATCTTGTTTACCATCATTTCAGGTATACTGGGATCGAATATCATCATGTTCTGACCATGGAATCATCAAAAACCTAACAAGATTTAGGATTTTAGGGTTTTTAAATTCGCCCTTAAAATAAATGACCAAAATGGACTTAAAATCTAATATGTCTTGTTTTAAACTTGTTAGTCGGTCATGTCTGATCATGATCGTGTGATTTTTGGTGACTGATTTGATCTATTTGTCAAAACGGGTTTTAACCAGAGAAGACAGCCGAATGACGCCATTCGGCGAATGAAGATCATTCGGCGAATGAAAGTCATTCAGCGAATAAGCCTTATTCGGCGAATGACTCATACTGTCACTGTCATTCGGCGAATGACTCTTTCGGCCAAAGTGTTCATTCGACAAAATACACTTCATTCGGCATATCAGTTTGAACTAACTCTGTGTTCTGATTTTAATCTGATTTCAACATTTTGAGTTATTGAATTGTTCTAGCATGTCCTTTTCTGATTTTCAGTATGGCTGGATACTAATCAGTGACGAAGAACAACATTTGTGCATATTTAGATCTCAACACTCCGAACGCCAAACACTATACTGAGATTATCACATTTCTTAGACGTTCGAGGATCTTTACTGCTATATCCACTATGCATGTACCTTATCGTTCTCATCAGCAAGACTTCTGGGTGTCTGCAGATATTGATTGTGAGGCTGAACCTCCTGTTATTAGAGGCAAGGTGATAGGACATGATGTTGTCGTATCGGCTGAGCACATCAGGAGGGTTTGTGGTTTTCATGATACACCAGATAAGCCATATTTGCTGGACCATTACTTAGTTCGCGGATGCTTTATGAGATGCAAGTACAAGGGCGATCTAGGAGCGGGGATCCTCAACAAGGCATTTATGAGTCCGCAGTTCAAGTATCTCGCACATGTTCTGATTCACTGTCTTGGGTCAAGGAGAGGTGGATTCGATGACATGCGGGAGACTATTCAGTGTGCCTTTGTTGCATTGGTGCTCAATAGACCATTCAATTTCTTTGAGATGATCTTCACTCATATGAAGGAGAATGTGACACTTAAGGGAGACAAGAAGTTCCTGATGTATCCCAGGTTTCTACAACAGTTGATTGATGCTCAGTTACCTGATCTGCCGAAGATTAATGCCGATGTTATCAAGCTGGAACACATGAATAACCTCACCCTCAACAGGGTGATGTCATATAGAGGCAAGGAGAGGAAACCAACATCTAGATCTTTATTTGGTCATCTCTCTAGGCCAGATTATGTAGCTCCTATTGGTAGGAGATGGAGACATGATGATTATGACTCAGATATGGAGGATATTATTGTACCTGATGATGGTGGAGATTGTGATGGTGCTGGTGGTGCAGGTGAAGGTGTTAGTGCTATTGGTGGTGATGTTGATAGTTATGTGAGCATTGTTGGTGTGAGTGTTGTTGATGATGTTATTATCACTACTTCTGTTGGTGTTAGTACTGTAGATATTGGGATGTCAGGAGTTAGTGCAGTTGATTTTGATATTGATGCTGGAGTTAGTACCTCTGTAGCTGCAGATGAAGAGGTTGACATTGATTCATTGATGGAGTTGGATTTCTTGATTACTACAACCTCCACAGTGTCTATTCCTCTTGATGCTTCAGTCACCACATCTGCTGCTGATAAAGATGAATCAGAGGAGTCGAGGGATGATGATGATGAAGCAGGTGCTGGTGATGGGGATAGTTCTGACTCAGAAGAGACTCAAGATGATGAATTTGAGAGTGTTTGGGTGGGAGGAAGGCTAATAAGGAGAAAGAGGCAGAGGAGTGAAGAGGAGATGGAAGAGATTGCTGATCCATCTTTTATCCCAGAGTTTGACATTTCTCCACCTCCTCGGTCTTCTGCTCCAGTCTCTTTAGCTGTGTCTACTGCAACTTCTCAACCTACATCTTCTAGCTAGGGTCGGGAGAGGAAAGAGATCTAGGTTCTCTTTTCAGAGGAGGTCAGAACTGACAACAGCTGCTACAACTACTGTTACATCAGTAGCAGCTGTTTCAGTTTCTTCACTGACAAGGTCAAGGGCAACTCATGTTCGTGCTACTACTGCCCCTCTGACCACCTCTGTGACTCAAGCCCCCATCTTTACTGCTGCCTCTACTGGTCCCTCCATCTCACGGGCTGATATGTCTATACCTAATGTTTCAGTTGTTGATCAGTTGAGCACAGTGAACAGTATGGTACTTAGATTGATGGAGAGGAGCCTAGAGCAGGAAAAAAAAGAACAGGGAGCAGGAATTAATTATTTCCCAGCTCACCCAGCGGGTAGAAGAGCATGATACTCTGCTTCTTCAAGCTGCTGATTAGAGAGTTGATCTACGGGCTCGTTTTGCTCAACAAGACTAGCAGTTAATGAAGTATATTGATGAGCATCATCAGTTGGCATTAACTGTCACTGATTTCAGTGATCGGATACTTTCCTTAGAGAATGAGAATGCTAGACTAGCTGATCAGATTGACATTCTCAAGGATAGTACTCCCAGTATTGAAGGCTCTCCTGCTCATTCCGATGATTCAGACAAGGAAGAAAAAGAGGAAGATGAAGAAGAAGAAGAGTCTGAGGAGGAAAAGGTGGACTATGAGGATTCAGATAATGATGATGATTCTGACGAGGATGATAAGGATGGATCAGGGAGTGGGTCTTCTGGTTCATCTAGTACTGATGATGATGATGATGACAATTATGATCAAGCCCCTCCCTCATCTAAGATCCGGTCCAAGAAGGCAAATGACAAGAAGACTCAGGCTCCTCCTCCATCGTCTCCCACAAAGGATGCTGAACCTGATGCTACTAAGGAAGTAGAAGTTATGCTTGTGAGACGTCAGCTAGACGAGACTCTCACTATGATACTTGACGCTCAAGGCATTATACAGCACTCAGTTAGCTACGACAAGGAGGAGGGAGAAATCATTCATTGCATGTCTAAGGAACAAATCGCTGAGTTATTCAGGTTAAATCCTGATGAGGTTATTACTAAAGATACCTCTGTTCCTGTTTTTGATGAACCAACTCCTGAACCTTTTGATGACATTGATGAGGTTATTCAGGAGGACATTACATAGGAGGAGTATCTAAAGTATACATCGGCTGAGGATGAGCTGCCTATATTCACTGACCAGTTTGATCAAGCTACAGAAGATCTTCTGGTCAGAGACTTAGAAGAACAGGTTGAAGTCAGCAAGTCTAAAGCCGATGATCAAAACAGGAGGAAAGAAGAATGGGAGGCCTAATGGGAGGTCAAGAAGAAAGAAAGTACTGAGAAGATGCCAGCTACTCACAAGAAGGTTTACAGAACCAAAGGCTATAAGGCTGGAGGTCAAATTCTGAGCTGCGCATACTTTCACGATCTTGGATGCTATGTGATAAAGAGGCATAGATTACTTCAAGCATCCCCATGACTTTAAGTCGTTGCCAGGCTTTGAAGTCAGCCAATTAGCACGTCTAAAGATGCTGTACAGCGAAGATTCGGGGATGTCTGCTTGGTTCTCCCGACAAATCCAGTACGAGTACCGAAAAAGGTGGGTGAACTTCCAGCCTCAACAGCCTGAACGTTACTATCTACCCGAGATTGATGGAGACACCCGGAAACATAAAGTTATCCTGAAGTGGCTTCCTCCTAAAGTCTTGAAGAAGATTCCTTTACGGAAAATGCGTCGAGATTTTATGGAAGGCTTCCGATGGTGGTATTATGACGGGCGTACTGGAGAAGTAGTGATTGCACTTTGCAAGGATAAGAAGTGGGAGACAGTAACGATTTTTGAGCCAATGTGGTTCACAAACTTGTCCCACAAAGATGTCTTAGCTCTATATCGTCATCAGATTTTCTTTGACGTACAAGACATGGTACAGGCTCTACAGTTCATGAGGGTGATCCGTCTCTGCACTATTTTCAAGATTCATGCTGGAGCTGACTGGAAAGCCATTTCTGCCAAGTATTTCTAAGAAAGACACTTCCAAAAGCTGAACTAGGTCCAGGGAGAGTTTGTAGATGCACTTACTGTCCCTAGTTCAATTTTGTATTATTCATCATGTAAAGTTCAAGTTATATTAATGAAAGTTGTCTTTCTATATTGTTCTTAATGTTTAATATTAAGTATTTGATTATATGATTGGTTGATTTAGTTTATTAATAATTGAGTATGAGTATTACTCATTCGGGCGAATGACTCTATCGAATGAAGTCATTCGCCGAATGATAATAGAGTATGACTATAGTCAGCGAATGAACCATTCGCCGAATGAGTTGCTTCGGCCACTCATTCGGCCGAATGTCTACTGCCTATAAATACAAGTTCAAATCATTTCAACCCTAACTTCAGATCAATGTTGAATGTACAAATTTTTAATGCGTATGTTCTTAAAACAGTTTAGCTTTCTGGTACTAGTAGGATGAGAGTCTTTCCATCTTTCCTCAAACAATTCAAATTTATGATTTCTCAAACCAGCTTTTAACACTCCTTCAAAATTGAAAATCATCAAGTACAGTGTACCCTATTCCACTCCCGTCCTACAAGAAAACCCTAAAAGACGCATCTCCAACTTTGAACTCCGCTCATCATCTTCTTCGTCTCCATCACTATCCACACAATCTAATACGAATCCCCATGTTCTTGACCGGTGATGCGAAGAGGAATAACAGCACACCGGCGGTTAAGCCAACCATCGGAGAAGTTAAGTTTCGAGTGGTGAGAAAGCGAACATGCAATTCGTTGTTGCAATCAGAGGTCCTTGGAAGAAAATTAAGTTTGGATTGGTACTTTTGACTCTGCCGAAGACACTGCACACGCTTACGACCCTGCATCTCGGATTCTTCGAGGACCAAAGGTCAAAACCAATTTGCGGTGAATTTTTCCAGTCAAAACCGATTGCATTTTGGTGACGATTTGATTTAGGCCTTTGAGGTAATTCTCTACACATGTTCTTGTAAATTTCGCTAATTTTGCTTTGAATTTATTTTGGTGTGGATTATGAACTGATATTTTATCAATTGCATTTAAGGGATTATGATTCTGGATCATACACATCTGAAGATTCCATTTAGGTTCTATTGGCTGTGAAAAACTTCCCTTGTCCCCTCAATTATTGTTGTTGTTTTTTTACTTATGTCACTATCAGATATATTACCACTCATGGGTCTAGAATGGCTGCAAGAAGTAGGGTGTATTTGACAAACTACAAGAGGTTTGAGATGTCACTTGGAGTTTATTCATGGTTTATTAATCCCTGCATGTGCCCCACTGCCTCCTTCAATGTCAAACTTGCCATAAAAAAAAAAAGAAAACCAGTCCGACCTGTGAACCGTGTCAAACGACTGATTTGCTTAAAGCCAGTTTGCATGCTCACTTTGGACCGACTAGCCCTTCTGTTCCCTTGTTGGATTAATTGGTTGTTCACGGTTCACGAGTTGTGGGTTATTTGACTTTAGTTTTCTTTCTACATGTGTTTGAAGAAGTAGTCTACGTTTACCGATATTATGGCCGGAATTTGATCGTGCATTTGTTGCTGAATAAATGGGATGCGTAGACCAAGTATTTTGCATGTGGGTTTATTAGTTTTTAATTAAATAGAGCATAGTTATCAAATGCGTAACGCGCCCTCAAGGCGATTGGTCCCCGCCTAGGGCCTAGGCGTTAAGCGTCAAAAAAGTGGGGGCTGAGAAAAAAAATCGCCCTTTCCAAAAAAATTCTAAAATAAATTATAAAATAAAAAATAAGACAAGAAATTCAAAAAGTTCTCACTAACCAAACACAATGTTCAAAATATCAAATAACAAAATCATCCCAAATGAAAAAAATCCCTTAAAACCAAAAAAGTTTAAACATGAAACCAAAAAGTTCATAAAATAATAGATAATATTTCTACACAACCAAAGTGACGCCTACTTTCCTAATTATGTTAACTTATAATTAATTTATATATTTTTCATAAATTAAAAAAAAGTTTCCAAGTGGCGCCTGACTTTCCTAATTACCAAAAGCGGGATTTTACCGCCTGGCTTTAGATTGGAGCCTAGGCGCTCAAGGCGCTCGCTTTTAATAACTATTTAATAGAGCAAGTAGTGTGTATTTTATTTTGAATGCAATTCATATTTACGTAACTTTGTTTTGTAATTGTTGGTTTTCTAAGTTTACGAAATATACAAGAAGTTTGTTTCATTGAACGTGAGTTTGTGTGTGTTTAAAGTGGGCCTGAACCAACATCCCTATCCAACCAGTCCGGTTCTGAAAACACGGTATATTACTTTCAATCAAATTTGGGGTTGTAAATTGCAGGTAAATTTGATTTAATCCCATTTGACTAGCATATACTTTCATAGGTTTATTGTGTATTAATTCTGTTTTGCGAAGGTCAGTCTAATTATTACTTTTGGAGTTGAGGACATGTAGCCAATGTGGGAGCAATGCTAGCTGATGGTGCAGCTGCTGCTACATATGCATTTCATCTTCTAACATCTCATGGTCATGGTCATGGTCATGGTCATGGAGCTTAAAACCTAATGGGTTCAATGGGACACCATAGTGGGAATACAGGTTTTTGAGTTATGTCTTTGCGGTATGTTTAGGTTGGATGAAATACTACATGTTTTTGTAATCACCATCTTGAAGTTGCAAATTTTAGTCAGACAAAGCGTGAACTGATCTCCAGGAAGCCTACACAAAACCTAAAGGTTGTTCCTTTTCCTTAGTGGTGGTAATTTCGATATATTTGTTTATTAGTCGGTCAATCCTAACCAAGCTGTTTTCAACTCCACACAATGATCTCCTACTTGGTCTGCATCAACGATAGTTAATTTGGCGTGTTTGTAGTAATCATAATTTTGTAAGGACTAGGACTGCAAATGAACCGAACGTTCAAACAGTTCGTGAACCAGTCGGCGGGAAGTTCGTTTATGTTTGTTCGTTTAATAAATGAACGAACACATACAAGAAATTTTGTTTGTTTAGTTAAACGAACAAACATGAACAGAGGTCTTGCTCGTTCATTTGTGTTCGTGAACGTTCGGTAACATGTTCGTTTACATTCGGTTAAGTTCATTTAATATATTTATTCATTTAATGTATTTTATATATTTAAATTTTAATTTTTATCTTAATACCATAATATTTAAGTTATTTTTAGTTTAATTCTACAATACTTAATTTATGTATTTATTAATGATTATCCCCTATGCTTGAGATTAAGAATGTTGATTTTTATTGTTTAAATAATATGTGTTCGTTAACGTTGGTGAACCGTTAGTGAACAAACTAAATTCCTTAATGAACGAACACAAACTAGAAGTTTCGTTCGGTTAGCGTTCGTGAACATGTTAAAAGTTAAATTAACGAACACGAACAAGGGCTCGTTTGTGTTCGTTCGTTTCGTTTACAACCCTAGTAAGAACATATGTTTATGTATTCAATTACTTATATCTATGTTTGTAACAAATAGGATTTATGCATGATTGGTGTATATGTAAATAGGATTTATGCATTATTGGTGTATATGTATGCATGATGCAATGGAGAGTGTCTATTTATGTTAACCATACAAACTACCATATTCAGGATAATTTTTCTGTTAAAAATTGTAATTTGATAAAGTTTGGTGTCATATAAACTCAATGTACTTGTGTTCATATATGCATGTCGTATGTATATCTCATGTTAAAACCTCTATGTTTCTCACCAATTTTAATAAAAAGTGATGGATATTTTCTTATTTGTGTGTTTGTTACTGTTTTAATCAAGAGATGTAAAACTCATTGCGTAGACCACACTAATATATGTTATGAAAAAGAAAAGCAACAAGAGAATTGTCTATATCACAAACACATTGATAACTTGAAAACAAACGAATAGCACGTATATTGTCTTCGCCGCCACCGCATTACGCGGGTTTCCTACTAGTATATGTGTGTGTGTATATATATAAATAATTCATTATAGTTACTAAATACTTGTTTGTCGGGTTATACACATTCGTTTCACAAGAATATATGTGTTCATAATGAATATATAAAGATCCAAATATTTGGAATATGAGTTTATTATTTTTTATTTATACATCCTTTTTATGAACATTAATTAATCAGGAGTCTCTCAAGGTCGCTCTTTGCTAGCTTCTTTTATGCAATGTATCTGGTTTTCTAAAACACCCTTGGTCTTCTACTCCTTAGGAGAAAACACTCCTCTTAGGATAGGCCTATTGGAAAAATGTCATACTCATCCATAAGCAAATTTCTTTTAGAAAAACTCAAACGTAACACCTCTTATAAAGTCAGTTTATTATTTACGTTGATTTATGCATCCACACCCGTCAAACTATATATTATTTTAGTAATTTGATTATTGTCCAAAATCTCATTTGTGTTCATATAAAGTCAGTTTACTATTTACGTTGTCATCCTTCATTCTATAAATGTGACCACACTTGATTCATTTGCCAAATCTATAACAATATAGTAGCATATTTACCAAATAATAAACTTATATTATGATTTATATATTTGGTTTATTAATTGTTATGCTTGTAATAAACAAATTTGTTTTCAATTCATCCTCTATGAATTGAATTAACATTTGCTTTTACTCGGGTGAATCATATTTTCCATAAACAAAATTTTAATGTGATTTAAATTGAAAATGATGTCATATATTTGGATAATAAATGCCGTCTTTAATTAAAATGTTCTCATTATCATAACTGTTAGTTATTTTCCCTCTATAAAACCTGATCTCCTCTTCCATGCATATAACATACTAGACTATTTCCCGTGTGTTACACGGATTTAATATAAAATATTAGATAATTATTAATTAAAATTTTTAAATTAGAAAACGATATTTTGAAATGTAATAATTAAATTACACATTAATAGGTGACTTAATATATATAACAATAATAAAAGATTATGTTTTATAAAAAAACGTTGTTTCAAGGCTATAGTTTATTTTATTTGTTAACTTTTTTTTGATAAAACATGATTTTTAAAAATAAAAATCTTTAAATTATAGTAGCATATTTACCGAATAATAAACTTATATTATGATTTATATATTTGGTTTATTAATTGTTATGCTTGTAATAAACAAATTTATTTCAATTCACCCTGTATGAATTGAATTAACATTTGCTTTTACTCAGTGAATCATATTTTCCATAAACAAAATTTTAATGTGATTTAAATTGAAAATGATGTCATATATTTGGATAATAAATGCGGTAATTAATTAAAATGTTTTCATTATCATAAATGTTAGTTATTTTCAATCTATAAAATCTGACCTCCTCCTCCATTCATATAACATATACAACTTTAGATTAGTATGAAGGTTTATTTTCTCGTTGCCCTTTATCTTGGCACTAGTTTGATGCACGGTAAATTTTTGCATTATTTTATGTGTGTACATATTAGTGTTGTAAATACTCGGTATAGGGCCGAGGTAGTATTTGGTACTCGGTACATAGTGGCAAATTTCTTCATTGTGGTCAACATTAAATGGAATAAGTCAAACTCAGATCAACTTGGTCCAACTTAACCAAGTTGGATTTTCGTTGGTTGTGACTGATTTTCGTTGTTTTTATCGGTTCTTATTATTTTTACCGACTATTGTTTGATTTTCATTGTTTTTTACATAGATACCTTGAAAAACGGGAATTAAATTATTACTATGTCTATAACATTAATAAAAGAGTGTCAGTTTTTGAAATACGCTATTATTCGAACATTTATTTTTTTTATTTGTATTGATAGTCACTTCTATATTTATTGATACTCATTTTTACTGTTATAGATGTTACTAAATTTATGATATTTGATATATATAATGTTAACAAAATTAATTTCTGCCAACGTGAGAGTAGTTCATTTGGAGGTCTTGGATTCAAACCCAGACAAGAAATGTATTAATTTGGGGGTATGATTGGAGTAGTATAGATTTGCCGTTCCAAGAAAACCAAACCAAAACAAAACTACATAAATAACGCTTAATGAATCAACGGTTTTTCAGGTGTTTATTCAACGGTTTTCACTATAAGAAACAATTGTCCTTACAACATCGCACCAGCAACTTTGACCGGCTCAGGGGCATCAGTATCAACAGGATTTGAACTTGCACCACATGCTTCAAACACCATTAACATGCCAGCACCATGGTCTGGACGAGTCTGGGCTCGATTTCAATGTTCAAATGATGGTGGAAGGTTCAGTTGTAGAAGTGGCGATTGTGGTTCTGGTCAAGTAGAATGTAATGGTGCTGGTGCAATCCCGCCGGCAACACTTGCTGAGTTCACACTGTCAGATGCAAATGGTAGAGATTTTTATGATGTTAGCCTCGTCGATGGGTTTAATTTACCCGTTTCAGTGGTTCCGCAGGGCGGTTGTCCGACGACAAACTGTCCTGTTGATATTAACTCTCGATGCCCGCGTGAGTTAGCTGTGAATGATGGATCCGGTGGAACCATTGGATGTAAAAGTGCATGCTTGGCATTTAACAAGCCTGAATATTGTTGCACTGGTGATCATGGTTCACCCCAAACATGCCAACCAACAAATTATTCAAAGTTTTTCAAAAATCTTTGCCCAAATGCTTATTCTTATGCTTATGATGACAAATCAAGCACTTTCACATGTAATACCGGTCCTAATTACGACATTACATTTTGCCCCTAGTGTTTTCTTGTCATATAATTGTAAAATGATAAAAGTAATAAATGTTTAGCTTAATATATATAGAAATGAATATTATCAAGAGTCAAATTTGAGTCATGTGTAACAATTTGACTTAAAAAATGAATAATAATAATAATAAAGAAATTTCAAATAAAAACATATAATAAATAATAAAAAAACGTCACAAATGAGTTTTAAGTTTAAAAATAATTATTTATTTATTTTATTTAATTAATTAATTGTTTATTTATTTTGTGGATAAGGATGTACGTGGAGCATAATAAACATATCAAATTGCCACCACATTTTATCTTAATTATGTGTGACGTCTAAGTTTACTATCTTGTTAAGGAAGATTGCAATCAAAGTATATAAATAGTTTAATATATTCATTTTTACTTAGACATCTCTAAGTATATGTTCTCTCTCAGCAAAAATATGTTTTTCTTGAAACTCTTGAACCATTGAGGTATGAATTAAATTTATCAATTTTCAAGTTTATTAACCATTTAAAATAATAGAATTTCATAGATTTTAACAAGATACTTTAGTTATAATTATTGTAGTTTCTTTCTTCTAATTTCGGTGATTCATTTATATTTTCAGTAAATTAGTTTTCAATATACAATTTGGAAATGAATTTATGTAATTTTTTCAACTTTGTAGTTTTTTTAAATAAATAAATAAATAAATAAGAAAAGAAATGGCATAAATTAATCAAATAAAACACATATATATAATCCAAACTCAAATCTAAGTAAATTAACTCATTTGAAGATTATTGAGTATCCTCGTGATTAATTGACTTCAATTTTCATTTCGAAGAATTTACGTACAGATAATCTAATCTCTTCCTTTTGATATGTCTCAACTCGCCTTCGGGCATCTAATTCTTATTAATGTTTCGTTTTAAGTTATGTTATTCTAATTTTATTTTGTGCAAACACTATTGTTATGTGTTTATGTTTTGCATGAAGTTTTATTCTAAACATATGTTTTAAAGTTATAAGTGTTTTAAAAATATTTTATATTCTAAAAATGGTTTATGAGATTTGTTATTTATATGCTCATGAGTTTGCATGTATGTGAATTACTTGCTTATAAATTTATAAGTTTATAACTTTGCATGTTTACGGGATTGCATGCTTACGACTTTACGAGTTTACTTATTTACAAGTCTACAAATTTGCATGTTTACAAGTAACAAGTTTTGTTAATTTACAATTAATTATTTTGATTACTCTCAAGTTATAAGTTCAGGTTTATTTAATATGAGATTTTGGTATGATTATATATTATGTTATTTAAGATATGGTATCCAAGTCTGTCACCACCTAAGGAGTTTACCCCAAGTACATCATTGTGGCATAGAATGATGTAGTACTTACCATGACAGTACGTTAAGTTCACGGCTTCTCAATCCGGCTCAATGAGCATTCTGGTACATTATGTACATTCTGGTGGTGTATGGATCGATCTAAGAAAAATTAATATATTTGTTATCTGTTGAATAATCGGTGTGATTTGCCCACACTCCATTCACGTCTAGATGTATGAGCTAGCTACCCTGCATTTTCTTTAAAATTAAATGAATCTTCTAGGACTTCGGGTACATATTTATTTAAAAAAAATACATGTTTATACGTTATATTTTATATTTAGATTTAAATATACAAATTTATAAATCTTTGAAGTTGTGTCAAGATTTAAATATATTTGTTTATTTTATCTGTTTTGATTTATGAAAACTCGAGACATTTATTAAAAATAAAAGAAGTCATTTTATTACCCTCTATCCGCTCACTGGGAAAGATAAATTATTTTGCTTAAACATATGTTTTGTGTTTTCCTTCTTGTACTCAGGTTATCAAAAAAAAATAAGCGATGTGATAGTGAAGAGTGCTCTAGAGTTTTAAAAGATATTTATACAAATAAATAGAGATGATTAGCTTTTGTGTATATTGGTATTAAGTTGTTAAAATTCACAATATTTAAGGATTTATGAAATTATGTTTTTGATATGACTCTGTAAAGATGACATGTGAGCCCAACTGATTAATGTTACATCACGTGTTACCCGTAATACATATTTTAGACAAGTTAAAGTAGTAAATTACTTTAGTGGTCAAATGTGTCAAAAACTTGTGTTTATTTGGGTTTATGTTACGGGCTACATAAACATTATAGATAAGCCCAAAAGCGTTTGTGTTTATGTTTAAGTGAACGTACAGGGGCAAAATGGTTATTTATAGGAATTTTGTTATTTAAAACTTTATGTTAGAAACTGTCTAAAAAACAAACAAACAAAGGGATTAAATTACCCAGTATATTCTCCTTTTTCAGTAGGATTTGAGGGAGAATGATAAAAACAAACCTTACCCCTATCCTAATTTGGATCGAGAAGCTGTTTCGAAAGAGTTTCTGGCTCAAAATTATCGTTTGAAGTTAATCATCTCAACATTTTTAAAGTTAGTTTTACAAAATAAGTAAAAATACGTTAAAATTGGTGCGATATTACTTCTGTTCCTTAAAGACCCACGCATATACACATTATATGTATGTACCACAAATGAAGTGTTTACAAACTATCAAGATATTTCTATTAATTGATTCCGTCCTATAAAACCTGTCAATGGTCTGTAAAACATATATGTAAGTTGATTTGTACATGATAACTACACTTAATAATAATACATTGTTGTTATTGTTACCTATAATTATATAGTGATGGATTTAGGAAATTTTTTAGTAGGTTCAATATTTACAAACGCTTTAATTAAATAGTATTAGACATAAAAATTTCCAGGTCGGGTTGTTAAGTAAATAATTTGAAAAAACATTGCCATTAATGAGTTCGGAGGTGTGGAATATACGTTCTTTTAAAATTTATGATCTCCGGACCAATGGGACGCGTCCTCTTGAATGGTCCTAGGGGTAGTGCCCATGGCGGGTCCAAGGGACAAAGCCCGTGGTGCTCTTGCTAGCCAGTCAGTGTCATGAACAAGGGTCTAACGGGCAGCACCCTTTGGGAGGTTCAAGGCAACACCTCGACACGTGAACAAAATTTGCTATGTTTATATGACACAAATTAATGCGGGGTTTAACCGCATATAACTACAATTTTGCTTGCTAATATACCATAGAGAAGAAATCAACATATGAATATATGGACATTTTATATCTGATTACAAAGAGATGATCTACCCTAAAAATATTAGTAGGTTCACACTACCATTTAAGTTTTTCGAAAAAAAAAATTCCAACTAGATTTTCAAAACGGGATGGGTTCCCATGTACCCACATCAAAAGCACAACATCTACCATTGGTTGTATATTGTTTAAATTCAAATGAGTATTAATACGGTGACTACAAGATCATTTCGTGAGATACGTGGGCAAGAGTGGTAGGTGAAGATGATTTCAGTAGCAGGCCCTTCTATCGACAGTTGCGATCGAAATGCAACTTTTCCTGATCATAAGACCACACGCAGTGGTTCCCCCGCAGGCTTGCTCTCTTCGACGGGCACAGCGGGAACACCGACCCTCCCTTTCAGCGGCCCCGCCCAAAGTAGCTCCACGGCTCTCGCTCCCTGCTCTCTTTCTCACTTTCTCCCACTGTGATTGGTCCAAGGCATATAGTGGGGAAGGTTTTCAGTGGGGTGACCATTGTGGGGTTTAAGGTTTTCAGTGGGGTGATGACATGACATGAAATTTCGATGGGGATGGATTTTCAGTGGAGTGACCGTTGTGGATAGTCTATTAGAAACTGAAGGATTGGCATGATCGGAGTACAGAAAGCAAATATGAAATATAAAGGGTGTTTCGTGGCCATGGTCAACCAATAGATAAATCATTAGTGGGTTTGCAAGGATGTGACATTATCAAGGTGTGAATCTAATAAAGAGATCGGTCAGGGATGTTTTGATGAAGGGATGAAATTGGCTTGCAAGGAAGACTATGAACAAAGTAAACAAGATTAGCAACCCTTTAAGTACATGAATACAAGGGTGTTTATCGGTTCGGTTATCGTTACCTAGCACAGAGGATTCTTAGCGCAAGTATGTCAATATAAGTTTTAGCCGTAACTGAAAACCGAATTCAAGTTGCTTCAGATTCAGTTTAAAACCAGAAAAACTTTATTTAACCTAATAAACCGATTAAACTTAAATAAACTTGTACAAAACCGATAAACCTAACCAAATACAATGTTATAAATTATTAATAAAGTAATAAATTTATATCTAAATTTGGTTTAATAGATTAACCGAATAAAACAAACAAACCGAATTCAAAAAGTATATGGATCCGAAAACTGAACTAAAAACCTAATTTGGAGTTCGGATACGGTTAAGAACCGAACTTGAAATCAAATTTAAAACAAGTTCAATTTTTTCTGTTATAAATACGGTTCGTTTTTCGATTTGTGATCGCCTCTACATGAATAATGAAAATTTTTCGTGTAAAAGAACCGGTTTAATTTATTGGATTGCCAACCCCACGGCCTAAGTAATCATAAAAAAGATTTTAAAAACTAAGATAATGTTGAATATGAAAATAAATAAAATAAAAAAAACAATAAATCATGACCGGTTAGAGACAAAAACACAATTAAGTAGTCTAAAGATGTATGATATTAACAAAAATGACAAACTAACATTTGGCTTTGCATTTAGATTAAACCTCATTTCATAAATCCAAACATCCCTTCATCACATGTTGAAGTCAATTAACTATTGACCATCTAAATCTAAAGATTCACGTTATATGCATAGTTTATTTAAGAAAACAAGAACTCGAGGGATTTCAAAATATGCCTCTTATCTAACTACTATTATAATACATATATGAGAGAGAAACAACAAAACTCTTAAAATTAAGAGGTACAAGCATTTCATGCATTCAAGTACAACCATCTAATTCATTTATGTGAGATAATCATACAACCCCTTGATACTTAGATGATACCCCTTAATTCACTTTCCCCTTCTTCAGAATAAGGCATCTTATGTTGCCTTCTTTGCTTCTAAATCATTGTTACCGAAAGGAGGAATCAACATCAAAATTGGCTCCATATTCAAAATTTGAAATCTTGGATCTCTACGTTAAAAGAGTTGCTTTACTTCAATCGAATCCACTGCTCCTTGCACTCTCCTCTCTCCGTCTCTTGAAATCGGTATGCCTCATCATTGTTTCGATTGCTTCAATCGAAACCATTTTTAAACTTTTTTATAGACTAACCTAAGTTTCAATTGCTTTAGGAAACCACTGCCACTTCATTGTTGTGTTATCCAAGCTAGAAATTGGTATGCAATAGAAAATTATTTAACATAATCTTTGTTCATATTTCAATCCATTTTTTCTAATTATGTGTATCCCTGCTACAGACCATCATCGCTTGAGAATTCTCAATTTTATTGTCTGAGCAATTGAATTTGTAAGATGTGTCATTATGTAAACAACTTTGTGTGTTTATTTTTTACTATTTTTACTGGTATGTATGAGAATGTATGTATGTATGCATGTATGTATGTATCAGTTTGTATGTATGTATTAGTTTATATGTATACATAAGTTTGGGGATTTGTGTGTGTATGTATGTATAAGTATGTATATGTTTGTATGCATATGCTTCTATGTCTATATGCGGCCTGCTAAACAAAACCATTTTGTGTCAAGAACTGCATAAAAATGCTACTGGTCCATTAAAACCAATTTACTGGTATGTATGTGTATGCATGTATAAAATGTTTAAACATATATACCCTTTTTGGGGATTTGATTTAGGACTTAAAATAGAAATATGTATGTAAATTTTACTCGATTGTTAAATTTAAATAGGTTTGTTGAATTTAATATATTTGTTTTAATTTGTAAAACATGTTATGTAAAAAACTCTGTGTATATTTTTTACTAGTACCTATGCGCATATAAGTAAGTAAGTATGTATCACTTTGTATGTATGTATAAGTAAGTATGCATAAGTTAATTTTGTTAAGCATGAAACTAATAAAATTGGAATGAAACTTTTCAAGGGTTAAAGTATGTATGCTATATGTATGTATGTGCGTATATGTAGAACATATTAATTTTGTTAAAATGCCCAAAATCAAAGTATATGTGTATATGTATCTGTATGTATAAGTATGTGTGTATATGTATCTATATGTATGTATATGTATATGTATGTTTTATTCATAAAAATAGTATGTATACAATGTGTGTTAAATTATTTTTCTTACAAAATAAAATACAATTATGAAAAAATTATTTATGAAATTTTTTATAACTCCTGTGTATATGTAACTGGCATGTATGTATAAGTATGTATGTATATTTTTTATTATCAGTATAAAAAGCTTGTATGTATATGTATGTTTTGTACATTGTTCTTATGCATAAATATGTGTTGTACATGAATCTTATGGTTAATATACCCGTCTTTTTGTATATGCAAATCTAATCTACATACATGTAAGTTTGTATTTTTGCATATGCCTATATGTATCTATCTGTTTGTATGTGTGTATATGCAGAACATTTTAATTTTGTTCAAATGCTCAAAATTAAAGTATGTATGCAAGTATAAGTATGTATGTATAAGTTTGTATGTATGTATAAATTTGTATGGATGTATGTGTTAGTTTGTATGTACAACATACTATGCAAAAATATGTATGTATATGTGTATATGATCTATTTATATGTATCTATATGTATGCATGTGTAAGTTTGTATCAAAATTGGCTCCTTGACAAAAACAAATATCATCCAATTGGTATGTATGCATGTATTTTATGTATCCATTTGTTATGATTGGTATAAAATGTATGTATGTGTATGTTTTGTTCCTACAGAACTCTAAAATATGTATAAAATGGTAAAATATTTTTGAATTTGTTGATTGTCTAACCTACATTTTTGACTTATTTGCGTGTTTGATTAAGGCAACCACTGTTACTTCATTGTGCTCTTCCAACAAAACACTTATCAAGATTTCACAATTTTAGTGTATCTTTGCCATTGCCACATAATTTGGTCTTTTTCCTCCATAGCCTGGTTTAACTCTATGCGAACTCATTTTTATAAGTTATGTGCATAAATTTATCTTATATGTATCTTATTTGTAGTTGTGTATGATGTATGTGTATTCAAGATATGATAATGTCTATTACATTTGTCTATGGATGTTACTATGTATTCTCATGATGGTAATTTTGGTAATTATTTTACTGTATTTTATTTATTTTTATATATGTTTGAGCTATTGAATTTGTAAGGTGTTTTGTTAAAATTAATAAACTATTTTCGATCTGTATTCGTGTATTTTTCTTACCAAAAAATAATACAACAATTTATTTAAAGTTTATAATGATAAATTGAAAATAGTAGTTAGATAAGTATTTAGTTGACTTTTGAGTCTTATGCAGTTATAAAAATAAAGAGATTTTTTTAAACTAAAAACTACATACATAAACATAAAGATAGGTCAAAGTTTGATTATTGAAGATAATTACATGCACATATCTGTGTATTTCTTTTTTAACGGCAATTTCTACATATATGCGTATTTCTACTTTTATGTGATATGTTTTATGATTGAAGGTGTAATTGGATATGGATGAGCATTCTATTGTTGACTCAATTTCTTCTCTCATACAGTACAAGCTTTGGTATACCTTGTGTTTTGTTTGGGTTGAGTCCGTTTTTCCCATTTGTGAAAACAAAACGTTGGTTACTTTTCTTGACCAAAACGTAAGTTCCGTTTAGTAGGATTATGATTGAACGAGACATGCGTGAGGCACAAAATATTAAAATTAAGGATCGTTATCAAAGTTTTTATTCATGCTAAGAATTTTGAAGCAGTCTGATGTATAATAGAAGTGTAATTGACATATTAGTGTACGATGTGTTATCTTTTTAAATGCTTTATAATGTATTAACCTTTTCAAATCAATTAATTCAAAAACTATGCCTAACTTTTTGGCATATCTTTACGTCTTACAACAAGTTGTTTAAGTATGGTATGTATGATTTTATTTATACGTACTTTAGTTACACATATTATTTGTGAATGTTTAACAATATTTACGGTTGTTTGGTAGCTAACTAATTATTATTTGTTGAAACCGAAGGTATCATCATGCTTCACCTTTCTCATGAACTAATCATATTTGAGATACTGACAAGGGTACCTGCAAGGACTATAGGTCGGTCTAAGGTTGTTTGTAAGAAAATGTAGACATTATTATTAACACAACAATTTGTTAAGATGCATTGCTCACGCTCATTAATTGCATCAAATCAGAGAGCAATCTTAATTGATGATTTACATGCTCAGCTCATCCAATCGACTTTCAATCCCACCATCCTTACTTTTCCATTTAGTAATGTCAAGATTTAATCGCATTTATATGGACTGTTGTGTGTTTGCTTGAATCAAACATCTGAGTTGCTTCTTTGGAATCCCGTGACTCAAGCTTACAAAATTTTGTCCATGCGTGATCGCAATGGGTTTTTTGAATATAATGCTCATGTTGTTGGGTCATATATTGATGCGGAGGACGATTACAAGGTCTTTCATGTAAAGTGTGGTAATGGTGTGTTTATTGTTAGTGTCTATTCTAGGATATTAGCATCTTGGAGAAATATACATTTCATAATAGGACTTGAGTTTGTTAGTCCATCTTTCTCTTTGTCGTCCGGTACTCCATGTTGCGACACTTTATATTTCACAATTTGCGACTGTTGGATTAGGGTGAAATGTCTTGATTGGTTTTCAAGTAAATTCTTAGCAATTTAAGGATATAAGTTTTCCACCTTTTGCTTCAGGAGGAATGAGCTTCGGGGATTTAATGAATATTAAAAATCAACTTTACATATTTGTTAACAATGGCATAGAATATATGTGGGTTGAGTTGTGGATGCTAGAAGATGACCACTAGATTAAGTCTTTATCATTTCCATTGGGTTTATGGTGCAAAATAACACATTTTTTGAGTAACGGTAATTGGTTTACAATGTCTAATTGAGGCAAGTCGTTTCTAATAGATATGGATAGAAAGCCATTTGAATACTTCTATGCTTCAAATAGGTTTCGTTATTTTCAAGGGGCCATGTTTGTGGAGACAATACTTTCACCAACTATTTAGTTTGATTTCACTTGATGTTTCATTATGTATTTAATGTTTTTATATTTTATTGTGAATTAAAATGTAAGAATCTATTTCCAATTAAAATTCTCTTTTGTTAATGTTTTTATCATTTGTTCTAATGTTTAAGAGGTTAATTATCTATTATGTTTACCTTTTTTATTGTAGATGATAAGTCTCTTTTATCTATTTTACAAGGTATTTATTAAATTATCATGACTAATGGACAACCAAATTATGTTAATGGTGTTTCTAAATAAAGTGAATCTACTTTTGCTCAAAAAAGAAAAGAATACAATGCACGGTATTATGTTTCTTGAAAAGATAATAGATCTCCACAAGATCGTAATGTTCTATCTACCTCCAATGTACCTACTTTACGCCAAAAAAATAAAAGAATGGAAAGAGCGATACTATGCATCGTGCAAAGAAAATAACAAAGTAGCCAAAGTTGATATTGGCTTTAGCTCTCAAAGTATTCTATTCATCTCTAAAACTGCTAATAGATCGACAAATTGATACCGCTAAGAACCTTACAAACTAATGGGGGTCAAATTAATCAATTCACAAGTGAGGATGTGTCTTGCACCCAAAATTCAACAAACAATAGTACGACGACATGTACACTCCCTTGTGCAATTGACCAAGTCATGCATGAAATATCACAAGGTTATTTTATTTTTAATCATTTCATTATAAAAGTTGACATTTATAGTGATATTTGTCACTTAAAGCAATTAAATTCTTAGGTAATCGAATTGCACTGCGCACACTATTGCCTCATTTTCGTAACGTGTTTGACGAACGATCTGCTCGAGATGAGATCCTGCAAAACCATCATCTTTAAAACGAAGTGATGATTGTAGTAGCACAAGGTTTTTTTCCATTTAATAATACTTTATTTATTAAGGTGACATGTTTTACAAAGTGTGTTAGTTAATATAATTAGTTTCTTATTTATTATAGAGGGGAACATTGAAGAAGATCCGTATAATTTTGTTTACGATGGTATACCTACAGAACATCATGTTTTAAAGGAGCGAAGATAATGCCCTTATTGTGGAGCAAAACTATCTACATGTGAATTTGCCACGTTTTGTTGTATGAATAGGAAAACAAAGTTAGAAAATTCAGAAATTCCCGATGAATTGCATTGGCTTTTCACATCACAAGATGAAATTGAAAAAATGTTCAGGCAAAATATATGTGCTTATAACACCAATTTTTCTTTGCCTCAATGGGTGTGACATTAGATGATACAATGAATAATATGAGAGACGGTGTATATACGTTTCGTGCCCATAAAGCAATATATCACAAAATTGATCAATTAATTCCGTGGGATGGGAAACCCAAATATTTGCAATTGTATTTTTTTGATCCTGATACCGAGTTAGATCATAGACTTCAATGGCCAAATCTTGATCAAAATATCACTGAGAAATTGGTGCGTGTTCTTTCCACAAACCCATACATCAACACATTTCGAAGCCTTCGGTAATTAGTACCTC
The DNA here is from genome assembly GCA_009363875.1 of Mikania micrantha. Classification (NCBI taxonomy): domain Eukaryota; kingdom Viridiplantae; phylum Streptophyta; class Magnoliopsida; order Asterales; family Asteraceae; genus Mikania; species Mikania micrantha. The sequence continues at coordinate 49,292,491 of CM018680.1, read as the reverse complement.
TAGACAACTATAGAGTCACTTTGAATGCTTCGGTGGAACTTGACTAAAGAGTGTATAACCAGCCAACAACATCCGAGGTTTGACCAATATTAATATATTTTTGAATTATTTATCATCAGCATGCAAATAATATAATGATTTTACTTTTTATAATGCGCAATTATATAGGTTGCTGGTATTTGGGTTGAAGGTAATGACAATATTACTTCGTACAAAAGAAGTATTGTTGTCTATGGTAGGCATGGTTAGAGAAATCGCTATGCGCTACTAGGTCGATCGACTGGGGAGTTGCGAGTACTCGGCCTAGGCGGGGAGTACTCGGGGAGTACTCAGATACGGTAAATGATAAAAAAATAATTTTTAAAAAATTATATATATATCATATGTTTACTAGTATATATAACATATATAGTGAATATCAATAGAAATTAAATATATATAGGGAAAATCAAACAATAATTGGTGAAAAACAATGAAAACTAGTGAAAAAAGGGAAAATCGGTAAAAAATAGCGAAAAACTGAGTTGGTCCGAGTTGGCCGAGTAGGTCCGAGTTGGTCTGAGTTTGACCGATTTTTTTTGGCCGAGTTGGTCCGAGTAGGCCCGAGTTGGACCGAGTAGGCCCGAGTTTGACCGAGTCCGAGTTGGTCTGGCCGAGTAGGAGAAAATCGGTTCGGCCGAGGTCCGAGTTCCGAGTACTCGGCCGAGTAGGCCGAGTTTTACAACACTGATGGTAGGTGAGGTTATTGTCAAAAGATTCAGCCATACTTTGGTTGTTATGATCCATTATGGTATCCTTTATTTTTCCCTAACGGCGAGTCGGGTTGGCATCCTAACATAACTTGTGAAGGCATATCGATCAATGAAGTTGACACTAATCAAGACAACATTAACAAGGAAATGGAAGGTACCAACAATTTATCAATCATTGTTAACTAAATATCGTAAATATAATTCCCTAATAGATTATTTTGTAACATTGCTCCTATTTAGAGTCTAACACACAACATGGTAGAAAGACTGTGGCTATACGAGAGTACTATTGTAACAAGTTCCAAATTCAATCTATCGATAATGTGCTATTGTTTGGTGGTAGATTGATACAACAATTTTTTGTAGATGTCTACATAAAGCTTGAGGCATCACGTTTACAATTTTGTGAGCTAAACCAGGCCAAAATAAGAGCAGATTTGTACCAAGGTACTGTTGATTGCGTTGATGCAGTGAGATTATTGCGAACAGAGTTGGACAACGGATTATGCTACTAGCATCTTTCATTGGAGGGCCTCGGGACATGCGTCGTCGCTATCTAGATGCGATGCCTTAGTTCAAGACGATGGAAAACCAGATTTATTCCTTACAATAACATGTAATCCTCGATGGCCTTAGATAAGTGATAATTTAAAAGCCGGTCAAACTGCACAAGATTGCCCAGAGCTTGTTTCAAGAGTGTTTGGTGCTAAATAGGATGATATTAAGGAACAACTCTTTAAAAAACATGTACTCGGAAAAGTTAAGGCATATTTTTACGTCATTGAGTTTCAAAAGCATGGTTTGCCGCATGCAAATTTTCTTCTTATTATGTAACCTCAAGACAAACTCAGTAATTCAGACCACTATGATAAGATTGTATGTGCTGAAATCCCTGACACACTACGGCATCCTAAATTGCACGAGCTTGTTGGCAAGAACATGATTCATGGTCCTTGTGAGTGCTTACGTTCAAACAGTCCTTGTACGGAAGGTGATCATCCAATTTTTCGGTTTCAGCATCCTAGACAATTTAATGAACATACAACTCAAGGAGATGATGCATATTCATTATAATGAAGGAGAGATGATGGAATTAAAGTGGATGTACGAGGAAAAAATCTTGATAACAGATGGGTTATCCATATAACCCAAGACCGTTGATGATGTTCAACTGCCACATCAATGTCGAGGTTTGCTCGAGTATAAAATCAGTGAAATATTTATTAAAGTATGTTTACAAAGGCCATGATAAACAAGCTATTCAAATTGATCAAGATCAAGACGGCCAATAATCAGATTATTAGATTCAGTGATAATGATATAAGGTCTGACATTGTAAATAGGGAAAGAGATAAAAGAACCATGTTGACTGCATATTTCAAAAGAAATAGAGGACACGAATCATGAACAAAATATTTGTATAAATATTTCCCCAAACACTACACTTGGAATGGAAGAACTCGACGCTGAAATCCATATATACATAAAGCACAGAGGGATCGTATTGTTTCCTAGATGATGGAGAAAGGTACTACTTACGGCTACTTTTGTCAAATGTTAAAGGTCCTATTTCTATTGATGATCTTTGCACAGTTAACGGTGTTAGGCATAACACATTTCGAAAAGCAGCTCTTGAGCTAGGCTTAATAGAAGACGATGAAAGTTTACCGTAATGTCTCACAGAAGCTTCTCTATCTCGGTTCCCGAATGCCTTAAGAAGGTTAGTCGCAACCATCATGATGTTTTGCGAACCAAGAGATGTTCGATAGCTATGGAAAGACCACTTTGATTCAATGTCAGAGGATTATCGGTTACATTATCAAAGTGTCGAACGAGTTCAGAGTTTGGTTCTTACTGATATTGAGGTCTTTCTAAGATCTATGGGTAAAAATCTCCATGATTTTGATTTTCCAAAAATAACAGTAGATGTTAACCTAGATAACGCAAATTATCATGAGTTACAAGAGGAGTACGAGATAGTTGTGGATGCTGAACACCTAAGTGCTAAAGATCTGCTTAATTATGTCCAAAGAAATGTTTTTGATGAAATCATGATGCATGTGGACAATAATTTACCAGGTGTGTTTTTTATAGATGGTCCATGTGGAATGGGGAAAACATTTTTGTACAAAGCTTTGCTTGCCAAAGTTCGTTCACGTGGTCTTATTGCTCTTGCCACAACTTCATCAGGTGCTGCCGCTAATAATATGCCTGGAGGGAGAATGGCTCACTCATGGTTCAAGATTCCCATTAATCTTGATAATAATTCTTTGTGCAACATTAAAAAACAAAGTGGGGCCTCTGCACTTATCAGGTATTCCAAAATAATCATTTGGGATGAAGCATCGATGGCAAAACGACAAGCGTTTGAGGTAGCGGATAGAACATTCCAAGACATTACTGGTGTAAGTCTTCCATTTGGTGGAAAGATTATGGTTATGGGAGGTGATTTCATACAGGTTTTACCAGTTATTAAACGAGGCAATCGAGCACATATTGTAGATACCAGCCTACAAATGTCGCCTCTTTGATCATTGACCAAAAAGATGCGGTTGACCACCAATATGAGAGCACTTAATGATCCTCTGTTTTCAGATTTCATTTTAAGAGTTGGTGATGGAAATGAAGATACTATTGAAGGAAATTTTATTTGCATAGCCGATGACATGACCATTCCATCACCATCCCAGAGGACTCTATCAAACAATTGATCGATACCATCTTTCCATCAATTCAATCCAATTTGTATTCTTCTGATTATATCATCTCTAGAGCAATATTGTCTACTACCAATGACAGTGTCAATTGTCTACTACCAATGACAGTGTCAATTAGATTAATGTTCAAATGATTGACATTTTTCATGGGGAGGAAAAGGTTTACTACAATTTTGACGAAGTAGAGTATGATCGTCGCAACATTTATCCTATTGAGTTCTTAAACTCTCTTAAAGTTTGTGGCTTGCCTCCTCATAAACTTCGATAAAAACTTGGTTGCCCTATTATTTTGTACGAAACAACGATCCATCACATGGTTTATGTAATGGTACACGATTGATTTGTGAAGGTTTCCAACATAATGTTATTGATGCAGAAATTGCTATTGGTCAACACACCAGACAAACAATAGTTTTACAAAGACTCCATCTATCTCCTTCTGAAGACGACATATTTCCATTCAAGCTTAAAAGGAAACAATTTTCAATTCAACTTAGCTTTTAAATGACAATCAATAAAGCTCAAGGACAAAGAATTCCACATGTTGGTTTTTATCCACCGAATCCTGTATTTTCACATGTACAACTTTATGTGGCATTGTCAAGAGGGATCACACACGAAAATACCAAGGTGTTGGTGCATCCTGCTAAGGATTTTGGAAGAAACGGTGTTTATACATCCAACGTTGTTTTTCGTGAAGTGTTGCACGATGAATAAAATGCATGTGTTATTAAAGGTAATTTAATAATTGTTTTGATCATACTATACTATTCATTTATAATATATTGACTTATTCATTTCTTTTCTTAACTAAATTAAGATTATTATTTGGGTGAAATGAAGAAAAGGCTGAAAGACATGGCTTGTGTATTTGGTTTTCATTTTTTTAACGTTCATAGTGTCTATAACTATCTTTATTTATTCATCTATTTTAATTTAGTGTAGTTTTGTAAAAGTTACTTCGTACATAAAACATGAACACTGTGTATTTCTCGTAAATAGTGATGAATTAGTAAAATACGAACACCCTGTTGCAAATCATTACCGCCGCCACATTGCGCGAGTTTCCAACTAGTATTTGTGTGTGTCTATATATATATATATACATATATATATATATACATATATATATATATATATACATATATATATATATAGGGAGAGGATCAAATGTTAACCCACTCTTATTGTAAGTTTTGGTTACATTAACATGTTTTGGTTACATTAAGTAATGTAACCAAAACTTACACTACTTTTAAATCATAAATCAGTGAAAAATTTACACATACACATAAAAGAAGAAATTATTGTTTATATATAATAATGAATTTGAAAAAAGAAAACAAAGATTTGGATTGATATTGGCAGAGTTACACTACAAAAAAAAGTGGTCGTTAGGGACTAAAATGTTGGTAACTGATTTTCAGTCTCAGATATATAGCATTTAGGACTGAATTATCAGTCCCTAATTTATTAAGGACTGATTTATTTTTGTTAAATTTTGGTGACTAATAATCAGTCCCTAATTTGTCTGTACCAAAAATATTTTCAGAGGTAAAATTATTAGCTACTGAATTTCAGCCTCAAATATTTACACTTTGTAATGATGGATGATGAAAATGTGTTGGATGACAAACTTTTGTATAGAATATAATCGAAAAATATTAGGTACTAAATTTCAGTTACTAAAATTTTAAAAAAGAATAGAATTAGAGATTGATATTATGTTATAAATATAAAACTGTTATAGCAAATGATCGGTCGTTAATTCTATTATGCTAAATTTGCATTTGATAAGTAGTATCTGAGGTTGAAAATAAGTACTAAAGTATTATTATCAAAGTTTATTAGGGACTAATATTTAGTCTTTAGAGGGTTATTGATATTAGAAGTATTTAGTCTCTACTAATTAAACACATATTCTAGCTTTGTTAGGTAAGTTATTGAAGACTTAAAAGCAATCCTTAAACTAAGGTAATCGTATTTTTTGTTTATGTGTTTTTATTTGACTTTTAAGTCAAACCAGCCAGATAAATAGTGTCCTCCATATTTAATTCAACCTTGCAAATGTCAGGTCAGGTTGGATGACGGGTCAAGATGGTATCTGATCAAGGCGGGTCATTATAAAAAAACCATTATATATACCACAAAAAAGATTGCATCATTTAGGAGGCACACAAAATAAAATATATACCCATACATAATAAAAATAACATGCTAACAAAACACATACAATACAAAATCCAACTGGCATATACTTGTTAGGAGCTAAGGTGTTGCAACCTGCATATCCCATTATACGCATGCCTGCCCCTGACATTCCAACATGAAACTCCCATGTTGTTATCATAACCATTCTGGTTTTGGTCAAAATGAATTTCTACAAAAAAAAACATAGGTCGAAAATTATTGTGTCAAAAAAAATTAACCCAACTAATATTAAAAAGTTAAAAAAAAATCAGATGGTAGTATAATGATGAAAAAAACTAAATTTTAAACTCTACTCCATTCAAAACATTTAAAAACAACTAAACCACATAGTTATTCAATTCATCCATGATATATCACTTCTCCAAATTCTAATAGATATTTGTCAAGTTTTTCACAAATTCTTACATAAATTCTTGGAATTGCTGATGATTTTCATGACATATTTTTAACCCATTAAGAACATTAACTAAAATATAAATTAATCAAGCCTTTGTCTTTAAATCTTCACTTGAGGTCTTCGTTAACAATGATGACCGAGTATTTACTTTTTTCAATTGAAAGCTCTTTACAAGTACTTGTAATTTCTGGATCAACATGTGTAGGCTAAAGATTTGCCTACAGATATGTGCAAACACACTATAACAAGTTATTTATAAACATTAATAAATATCAACATGCCAGCCATTAACTTCAATGCGGAAAACATTTTACCAATGATAATATTACTATATTTTCATAATCAGTTGTGGATTTTTGATAGGATTGAATATTTGTCAATTTGCGTAGTTGAAGTGTTGTCCATTTACTAGAATGATTACCAGCATGTTTGTCTTTGGGGTATGATTATTAGCCTTCAAATTTGGATTCATACTTAACTATAGGAAGTGTTGTTTGGAAAATTAATAGGTCTTGAAAAAGACTCCTAGTCAAATGAAAAACCCAAAGCAACCTGTTTTAAGTTAACAGAGTATATCGGGTAGCCCATTAGAGAAATTATACAACCCAAACTAGCGTGTTATTACTCAAACTAGTTAAAATTGGCAAGCCTAAATATAAGAAAAAGAGCAAACACATAGAAACATACCATAGCAATGGGAGGGATTGAATCCTCCCCTAGTGAAAGATGAGCGACATCAGCACCAATTATTACTCAAATCATTACCAGCAGTGTAATTATAACTCAAATCATTACAAAAGTAGAGGCACAAAAACAAATCTTATTACTTAGATCAGGTAGTAAAAGTCAACATTACTTTGATATAGTTTTAATTATATTGTTTTGTGATCATAATTAGCACGTTATTCTGATATCAAAGATAAAAATGGTTTATAGGTCAATCGAGCATGATTTGATTTGTTTTGACCTGACCCATTTCTGCCCAAACTCGTTGTCATCCATTTGAAAATATAAAAGATTTATTTTTAATAGAATAATAAAATAAAACATCTTTACTTATGACAAAGCTATGAAGCTATTGCTATATTATTTTGTCAATTGGAAATTAAAATAAAAATTTCAAATGACCTACATATCCTCTGCTCAATATTCCAGGTAAAAATGCTTCTAACAAAACTTTGAAACTATTGCCATAAGGCTTAAAAATATCAATAAAGTTTCTACAAATAACAAATCACCATATGATGCGCCATTAAAATTATCAAATAAAGTTTCAACAAATGAGTAGCAACTTTCATGTATCTGCCCATAAAACTTCTGCAAATAAGGTTACAAGCAATCATGTAATTTTCAAATGATCGGCACAATCTAGATTGAGTAAGATTTAGCACGTGTGCTCTAAACGAGCCGACCCCGAGCCCTATTTTGTCTAAACGAGCCGAGCTCGAGCCTTAACTAGAATATGAAAAAAAAGCAAATAGTCAGATTAAAAACCTAAAACTAAACCACGATGTGTGTTATGGTTAAATTTGTTATGGAAGAAGTGAGTCATGTACCATAGTTGTGCAACAGAAGCGACCATAGTTGTGCAGCAGAAGTAGCACTACAAATAAAATGACATTTAGTGGCATACGATTTTAATGGCATTTAACTTTTATGCCACTAATAAATGGTTTAGTGGCACTTTGTGTGTGCCATATTTAATCAATTAATACTTTTAGTGGCATCTTTAATTTATTCTTTTAGTGGCTCTTAATTATGCAATAATTTCTCAACAATCATTTTTGTGGCTTTTATTTTGTGTCATTAAATGTATTAACTTTATCTCATAAAAATTTCACTAAAAATTTAATAAAATCTTTCCCACCATGTTCTCTAAATTCCCTCCTATCTTAAATTTTACACAAGTTAATTTAGTAAAATAAGGGGGGAAAACTAAAAAAGCCCTAATTGCGTCTCCCCTTCGATCATCATCACCTGCACTTCAAGCAACCGACGACTAAAACACCACCACAACCCTCCTTCGACATCCCTCCTTCGACATCCCTCCTTCGATTTCATTTTGCCAGCCATCGTCGCACACCTCCACGCAGACCCTACACTCGTCTATAGTCCATGATTCTGAAAATTAACGACATAGCCTCTATTTCCATTGAAAGGTACGAATTGTTATTATATGTTATTTTGTGATCGAGTTTTGGCCAAAATTGAACCTAAAATCTATGTCTTGGTGTCGGTTATAATATAAATCATAACCTTACGATTGGTTTCGGTTATAGTTTGGATTTTTCAGCTATTTTGGTTATGGTTTGGTTATTCATTTTCCTACTCATCCCATTTTCTAACATGACTTGTATAATGATTACAGAGGGTTGGATTCATAGGCCTAGGAAACATGGGATCCCGAATGGCGAATAATTTGATAAAAACAGGATACAATGTTACAGTTCATGACATGTATTTTTCTATTATTTTTTATATATGAACCATTCAATATTGCATGATAAAGTTTATTATTTTTCTTTACCTTTATCATGATTTCATTCATTATATTTTCCTATCAGCAATCTTAGTGTAATTAAGATGTTTTCAGACAAGGGAATTTCTGTAAAAGGATCTCCAAGGGAGGTTGCAGAAATTAGTGATGTAGTAATTACCATGTTGCCCTCACCGTCCCATGTAAGCTGCATATTCTATTACATGTTCAATTTTTATGTTTTACTTAAAAATCAAATTTTTAGTTTCTTACTAATGTTTGATCAAATGACTGTAGTCTATCATAAAATGCCAATTTGATGATTTTTTTGCAACACAAAAATATGATTGTTCTTTAGGTATTAAATGTTTATGCTTGACCGAATGGTCTACTCAATGGTGAGAATCCAGTGAAGCCATGGTTATTCATAGACTCATCTACAATTGATCCTCAAACAACAAGAAATATATCTTCAGATGTATCTAATTGTGCTTTGATTGATAAAAGAGGTATATAAAAACTATTTAACCTATGATTATGTGATCTGTTTATTTTTGGATTGCAATTTAAATATTAAATTCCTATGTAAGAAATGAATCTTTTTGATAGATCATTGTGTGACACCTGTCATGTTGGATGCTCCTGTCTCTGGAGGTGTTGCTGCAGCAGAGGCTGGAACACTTACATTCATGGTATAAACAAAAACATTCAAACACTTCACGTATACTAAATTTACCATGTCTTTGAATGTCTTGTCAAGTTCAATGCCTTTTAAGCTTGATTTATTCATCAGCTGTTATGTTTACTGTTTAGTGTATTTAGAGCTGACTAGTAAAATAGACTAATCATATTTTCATGATTAAACAACTATTGGAGTGTGGGAAGTTATGTTATATGCTTTATTCAATCTAGAGTTTCCAATATAGAATTAAGTTTTATATTTATATTTATCTTTTTTCTTCGGTATGAATTTATGTCAGTTCATATTTTATGTTGGCATATATTTGAAACTAAATGGACTATATATGGCTAACAAGATTGGTGGCGCAAATGAAGCTTACAAGGCTGCAAAACATCTATTTTCATCTATGGGAAAGAATGCAATATATTGTGGTGGTGCAGGGACTGGTTCAGTAAGTTTTTGTTGATTTTATGTAAATAAATGATAGTTAGGTGCATCCTAGAACAAAATATCTACATTTTTAACCTTTATCATTTCCCAATAATGAGATATCTTATATATAAATGAAAACATGAACAGAGTAACATGATATTCTATAATCTATACGTGTTCAAACTCGAAAGTAGGGGTGAGCAGAAAAATAACCTAAGCTCCAGGTCAGTTCCTTTAACTTGTAAAGAGGATATGTTCGATTAGTTGGAAGGATGCCGGCCACAAAAGATAAAGGTGATTCTACAAGTAATTCACAAACTATTCATCAGCTGCAGAGTGTCGTCAATGTTATGATGAATATTATCCATGAACATATCCCCAATGCAAACTTGGCCACAGTTCTTAGTGATATGAACATACAGGTACATTTCTTCTTAATCAAAAATTTCATCATATATTGTGCTTGCATATCATTTAGGTGAGGTTCTAATTTGGTTATATCTTACTAACTTTTCTTGTATATCAGTTACTATTTTGTATTAACATTTATTTTTTACTAATATATATATTTTTAGGTCCCTTGTATTGGCTCTTCAATTCTTAACAACTGTTTATCTGGTAACCAGTTATCATCTTCAAGATCTCATGATGATGAAGGAATAGTTGACAAGTTGTGAAGCAATGCTGGAGTAGATATAAGAATGATAATGGATTGCTTGAACTAGAGTGGACAACGTGAAAGATTGTTTTGACTTTTTTTTTTGTAAACATCTTAAATCGTTTGAAACTTATTATGTACTTCTTTGCGAATGTTTGGAATATGTTTTGGATTGAAACTTCACTTTAGATTATGATTATAAAATTATGCATCTTTCAGTTTAGATTATGTAAATAATATAATGATTTATGTGCTATCAAAAGTAATGTGTTTTTAAATATAAATAGTTTTTATTGACATAAAATTTATGTCACAAAAGCCTTTTTTTATGGCATAAGAAAATTGTGCCACTAAATTAATATCGATATTTTGTAGTCAATACTATGGCAAAAATAAAAGTGCCATTAAAGATCTTTGGATAAATGAGTGGCACATAAAAAAGTGTCACTAAAAGGCTTTAGTGACATTGCTTCTAGTGGCACTTTTATTGTGTGTCACTCATTCCTGTAAGAGCCAATAGTGACACTTTTATGGTTTTCTGTGACACTTTTTGTGTGTCACTATATGGCATTTTTTTTGTAGTGTAGCAACTGTACCAGGCCATTCTAGAATTTGTAGTCTCATTCACTTGTATTATTTCTATATCTCTGCATTAACCATAAAACTAAACCACAATTCATTAAAAAGAAATCAATAACTAACTAAATATAGTCAATTATAATATAGCATTGACTTGGAAGTGTATGTGCGTGTATAGGAAATTAAAATAAATCAATAACTAACTAAATACGAACCTGATGAAATTATGCGGACATATCAAATATGAAAACTATGGTGATTTCTTAGTCTCACAATGCTAACAGCCACATTTCAGCTTATTTACAGCCACATTTCAGTACTAAATGCAACACTAAAACATTATATTAACAGCCTTTTACATCTCATTTTTTAAACCATTTAACATCATTTTTTGGAATAATTTACCTTTTTAATAAGCTTTTTATTTTTATTTCACCAGCTACTTTCGTTCCTACATTACTATTATTATTTGCAGTTGAGCCTGCCCAAATTGATGTCACATTAGCAATTGCAAATCCTTGCAATTTTAGTACCCATTTATCATTAAAATATCAAGATTCAAATTTGAGTTCTAATGGAAATTTCTATTAATATGAAACTTAAAACAATCAGATAAGTGAATCATCAATATATAAAAAAAAACACATTGCCACATTAAAAACCTAAAATCAGTGAATAAAAAATGAGCACTTGTGTATTTTCATATGGGATTGTTGATTTGTTAAGATTTAAGTTGAAGGTTGTGCATAGCCCATGGCATGATCCCCTAAAAGAGCTTTTGGCTCATCCCATTGAGCAGCCTCCAGGTCCACGCTGCAGGCACATTAGCTGGGCACCCAAGGCAAAATTTGTCCTGACAGTCTTGCTGATCAGCTTTCCTAGGCCTATCTAGAGACCAGAACAGCCTTAAAACCATGCAGAAACAAGCAATCAACAAGCCAAAAATATCACTTGAGAATTGCATTCAACCAATTCGACCCTCATATACTGAACACAATGTATTTCCATAAATAATTAGACTTGGCACACATCATTGCATCCATAATTATTTTCAGCAAGCATGTCAACAGCAGTCATATTTAACCCTCCTGTGCTCTGATTGTTGACCCACATAAAAGTCAACATAGCTGCACCCTTTGACCCAACAGTAACACATAGGTTAACCCATAAAAAAATCGACACAATAGACGCCGTTGCCGCACCAAAACAAGATAGTTTGACCCCTTAAAAATTCAAAACATCTGAACCTATTGAGAAAAAACATATTGCCAGATTAGAAACCTAAAGTCAATGAATAAAAAATGAGCCAACCTTGTGCATGGATGTCATGGATGGAAATTAGAGGACGATTCCAGTTGAAGCTTGAAAGAAGGCTAACTAAAGTTTAGATGTAGGCATAATATTAATTGTAAATCATTAAATAATAAAAATAAAGTCTACTAGTAAGAATATAAAACAAGTAATTTTGAAATCTAAATAATTCAGACTTACAAATCTTACAAAATGAACATCACCAATCATCATCGTCTGAGTCGGCATTTTCAAGGTCATTAGGAGGCGTTTCTTTGTCTGAATCATCTAGATTTAACTCTAAATCAAAATCTTCCATACTGTGATCAGAATTATCTATCTCATCAAAAAAAATCATATATGTTTCCATGAGAACCATGCACATCAACATTTTCAACAAATTCTTCTGCAATATCTTCACGAAGAAGGTTGACATCTTCTAACAAATCTTCCACGTTGTTGTTTTCCAGAATATCCCACAAGTGCCTGTGGGTATTCTTTCAATGATTTTCCAATGTGATTTTGGTTTAAGTGGATCATTAACATAAAACACTTGTTGAGCCTGGTTTGCTAAAATAAATGGATCTTCCTTATAAGCATTCCACGACGTGTCTGTGCTTATGAAATGAGGTTCAAATATAACATGCTTCCGTCGACGATCAGTGTCAAACCACATGCATTTGAATAAAATAATGCTATAATCTCTTATGAATGACAATTCAATTACTTCATCTAGATATCCATAATAATCGTCTTCGACATAATTATGAACACGAGGGACTGTAACTCCACAATTTTGTGTTTGCCTGCAATCATCTCTTGACTTAACTATAAATTTAACTCCGTTTACTATGCATCCCTTGAGTGAAGAAACACGATTATCCGGAAGAGAAGACAATATGTACAACTCCTCATTAATTTGAGATGGATTTAGCTTATACATCTCTCCAGCCTATTCTCAATATTAACATAGTAATCATGTTATTATAGTGCATTTCAAATCTCAAGGTAAATTGACTAGATTACGAGATTATGATTTTCACTTTTTTTGCAACCAATCCTGAAATGTTGACCGTTGCACCTTGGAAAAATATGATGAGTCCGGATGTTGCATTTTTAGAAATTGTAGGTGTTCTCTGTTACGTGTATAAAAACTTTAAATTTGTGAGCATGTGAGATTTCATACTAATTCAAAAAATAAAAATAAAAATAAAAACTTACTCTAGGAATGGCTGAACCTCTTGACAATTGTTGAAGATAAACCATGTTGCTTTCTTCATAAGAACAATAAGCAGATTATAATATTCTTTTGCCCCAATTCTTCTATCATTAAATCTAAAAACATCCGGCGCGAAGTTACGAGCATCATTAGAGGTTTTGTCATCATTCATGCCACGTCTCCCAAACTTTGATTCAACGCCTCGTAAGTAGTGTGAACAATATGTTATCGCTTCTTCAACAACATAACCTTCGGCTATCGAACCTTCGGGTTTAGCTTTGTTTCTAACATATCTCTTTAAATGGCCAAGGTATCTTTCGATTGGATACATCTACCTTGATTGCACTGGTCCTCCCAAACTTTCCTCTTGTGGAAGATGCACACACAAGTGCACCATAACTGTAAAAAATGATGGAGGAAATATTTGTTCAAGCTTGCACAAAACTTTAACTTTCTCTTTTTGCAAGGCTTCTACCTCCTGCACGTGTAATGTGACCTCAGTAAGTTTTTTAAAGAACCGTGATAACTCGACTATCGCATCACGAATTTGTGTTGTTTGAAATGGACGAATTGCAATAGGTATAATGCGTTGCATTAAAATGTGACAATCATGTGATTTTAGCCCATAGACCTTCCCTTGCTCAACAATCACATTTTTGGCTAAATTTCCTGCATATCCATCTGGAAAACGCACAGACTTGACTAAATTACAAAATTGTCTTCTCTCATCTCCTGTTAAAACATACGAAGCATGTGGTTTAACCCAAGGATCATTCTTCCTAACAAAGTGAAGTACCTTACGTTTATTCATATCTTGCAAATCTAGACGAGCTTTGTCAGTATCTTTCGTTTTTCCTTCTATGTTTAATATGGTTCCTAACAAGTTCTCACACACATTCTTTTCCACATGCATCACATCAATGTTATGACGAATTAACAACTTATGCCAATATGGAAGTTCAAAGAAAATGCTTTTCTTTGACCAGTTAAAATCATTTCTGTCTCGTTTTCTTTTTTTTTCCTCCGTGGCACTTATGTTTTCCATGTTGTTGTATAGTGAGATGTTCCAACTGACACAAGCAATCATCTCCGTTGACATCTTTAGGTGCAAGCGTTGTCTCTTTGTGTCCATTAAAATCTCGTGCTTTCCTCCAAGGGTGATCAAGTGGGAGAAATCTCCAATGACCAACATATGATATTATATCTCATATATGTATCCTGCTCGCATCTTCATTGCATATAGGACATGCTTTATATCTACCTGTGGTCCATCTGGACACGTACCCATATGCAGGAAAATCATTGACTGTCCAAAGCAGTGCGGCACGCATGTTGAATATCTGCTTTGATTCACAATCATATGTTTCAACACCCTCATTCCATAGAAGTTTCAGCTCATCTATTAGTGGACGTAAATAGACATCAATATCCCTTCCTGATGAATCTCTTCTAGGAATCAGCAATGCCAACATAAATGCGGAATCAATGAGTGACTTCCAAGGAGGCATATTGTAGGGTATGAGCACAACAGGCCACATACTATATGAGAGACTCATTGCTCCAAAAGGATTGAAACCATCTCTAGAAAGTCCTAGGCGAACATTTCTAGGATCATTTGCAAAATTGGTATATAATGTGTCAAAGTGTTTCCAGGCCTTTCCATCTGCTGGATGCCTAAGAATCCCCTCCTCTTTGATTCTTTGTTGATCATGCCACAACATTTCCTTGGCAGTGTGTCTCGAGGCATATAATCGTTTTAAGTCTACTTGTGATGGGAAAGTAGCGCAAGACCTTTTCCGGTTTCTTCTTCCCTTTTTTCTTCTTAACGGCTAGTGTTGCACACCGGACAATTTTCTAAATTTTTATATTCTTTCCAAAACAACGCACAATCATGTTAAAATGCATGAATAGAATCATATCCCAGTCCAAGAGTACGCAAATACTTTTTCGCCTTATAATGGTTCTTCGGCAAGTTTGCGTCCTTAAATGCACTACTAAATAAATTTAGAATCATATCCATTGCCACATTTTTCATTTTACACGTTACCTGGACATTCATCAACTCTAGTAAAAATCCTAGTATAGAAAACTCATCACACTCCGGGTATAAAGGCTTCTCCATATCAAAAAATAACTTCTCCACATTTGGATTATTACGATAATCTGCCCCAGCCTTGAAGTTTTCTGATTAGGATTCGCTGTTCGTAGGAAACGCATCATCAAGTATGTCACACCCCCATCTCTCACTTTACCTGATATAGTCACTGAATAACGTATGAATTCGGTAACTGTTGTATCGTATCACAGAAGCTTGATGGTGAGGTCGCAGAGATGGGTGTGATTGATTGTTACTTTGGTATCATACATCCATGGCAAACCATACACACTATATATTACATCATAACTATAATATTATACTTTAAGTATCAACATTAACCAGTTATAAGTTACTAAACGTGTCTTGTAATCGCGCATCCTCACTTTCGCAGTTGTTACCTTCTCCCTGAAAAAGGTTTTGTAATATAAAAGATCAGCAAGGATGCTGGAGAGTTCATAGATATGATAACGGAATATGATATGCAATGACATGTTGAATATGTAGGCACACACAACTTTATGAATATGATTCACCATGAAAACCCATAACCAAAGCCTATGTGACTGTAATGTAAATGGCGGTAATACCCGAAGGTAAGACCTTAGCTTCACTCTTAATGCCTATCGTTGCATTAAGCTGTTATCTTGTAATGTAATAAATGGTAACATACATTCACACAAGGGTAGACGCTATCTACCCGTGAATGGGGTTGTGAGCCCAATAGTACTACCATTGTTATCATCCGGCTCATCTGTCACAACCTGAGCCGGCGGGGTTGGATCGAAGTCCCCGTCGGGCGGATGGTTCTCGGAGCGCGATATCATGAGTGATAATCTTGATGATCAGATTGTTTACATAGCATCAATGTTTAGAATAACTAAAGCACAATCAAACAGTAAACTAGGATTACAAAGTTAAATTACAATATCAATGTTCAGTAATTTAACTCAGTAAACCTAACAATAGAATCATATGTTTCCTATCTTGTATCTGTACAATATAATAAAAGCGATTCTCATCCATAGCAAAATATGTGATTCTCCAACCGTTTACTAGGTCTGCTAACTGGCATCCTAGTATGCACTCCATAAGCATAAGCCTATTCCTGTGCGTCACCTGAGAAAGCATGTAGGAAAACAAAGTCAACACAATGATTGGTGAGTCCATGTAGTTTTAATATTTGTAAAATAGCTTCTGCAAACCTCTTCGGTAAAACCTTAACCTCATTAACAACACTTGTATCATCCAACTCGTTATGCTTATATATAGGGCATACCCTTGAGTCGAGCCTACGACCCGCCCAGACGCCGTCCCACCACAAACTAGGTTGCATAGGACATTGCTATTAATGATAATTAAGCCTTTTACCTACCATTCGATTCATTCTTCGTCATAGCTTTAGTTTACTGTTTCAAAGTTTGCAAGTCTATAGCATTCGTATGTATTAGCTTCAATATAAGTTTCACAAACATCATGTTTAAAAGTTTATGATATCGACTCAAAATCATTTATGCATCCCCTAGGTAACAACCTTAATCTAATTAACACCACCTGTATCATCCAACTCGGTATGCTTATATATAGGGCATACCCCTGAGTCGAGCCTATGACCCGCCCAGACGCCGTCCCACCACATACTAAGTCGCATAGGACATTGCTGTTAATGATAATTAAGCGTCTTACCTATCATCCCTTGTATCCATGGTTTTAGCATTTAGATTAAGTTTACACGTTAGTGGAAAATAAGAAGTCACTGTATGGCAAGCACTGAGAGGCCATCAGTCTATTTCTCAAATTATGACTACGAAGGTCACCCTATGGTAAGCACTGAGAGGCCAACGGTCTGTTCCTTCTAGTCACAACTATGTAGAACTCCCCATGACAAGCACTGAGAGGCCAATTCAGTATGTTCTATCATAGTTAATAGCTTTAGCATTCAAGTTTATAACATTCAAATGGTTTCACAACCGGTGAGGCAAGCACTAAGAGGCCAAACCGTTGTTTTAGCATGATAAATTTATAACATTCAAATAGTTTCACAACCGGTGAGGCAAGCACTGAGAGGCCAAACCGTTGTTTTAGCATGATAAGTTTATAGCATTCAAATAGTTCCACAACCGGTGAGGCAAGCACTGAGAGGCCAAACCGTTGTTTTAGCCTGACAAGTTTATAGCATTCTAATAGTTTCACAACTGGTGAGGCAAGCACTGAGAGGCCAAACCGTTGTTTTAGCATGAAAAGTTTATAGCATATAGCATTCAAAGTTTATAGCTTTATGAGTACTTCAAGCATTTCTATCATTCAAGCATAGTAAGCATATAGGATTAAAACGTAGCATTAGCACTTAGCATTTGCATTCAGTATTTGCATGCAGCATTAGCATCTAGTGTTAGCAAGTGGCATTAGCATTTAGTGTTAGCATGTAGCATTGTAGACTTAGTATATAGCATTAGCATTAGTGTATAGCATTAGCATTAGTGTATAGTATTAGCATTTAGCATTTGCATTAAGTATCATATTCAAGCATCTAGTTGGTAGCATAAGCATCGCGTTAAAGCATCAAGTATATATAGCTTTTCTATAGTAATAGTTTCCAAGCATAAGTGTTATTGTAAACCTCATGATTATGCTTAAGAGCATTAAATAACTTTTCAACAATTTCTCAAAATGTTTAACATGCTTCTCAGTCCCGAAGTAAAACAAATAAGTTTGAAAAGGGACAAATGAACTCACCTGGTGTTTGCAGTGGTTGACTTAGCTTAAGCTAGAATGCACGCGCTCGTTGTAGTGTTTGTGGTTGTTTTCAAGTTCCTGTATCGATTTCATGTTGTTGCAGTCTATGAGTATAAGTTTGTAATGATGTATTTATGTGTAATGTGTTAGTCCTAAAATTTGACTAACAGTTATGAGTTTCGATGTTCATTCGGCCATTGCTTACTTGTCGTTAAGTTTTGTTAGTATGACATGATAGTTGTAGAAGTTAGAGTTTCAATCTTTGTTTCTAAATCCTTTCACCATATTTATAGTAGTCACCATAAGTTCCCTTACATGTCATTTAACATCATTTAGTTTAAATGTTTGTTATGCCTTTAAACATATGGGCCGAATGTGGTTTAAGTCATAATCAAATTGATCCGAATGAGTCGTGTAAGTATATTGAGCTAAGAGTGGGCCTCAAGTGTTAATGGACCAAATTTTACATGGGCCGAGATTTGGGTTGGGCCACCGATTGGGCCAAGACCGAATAGCTAATATGGGCCAATCTAAAATCTTGGGCAGGGTTATGTTGGACGTGGACCGAACTATGGGTGTCTTGGGCCCGCCATATGGGCTTTAGGTTTTTTGCTTGGGCCGAACAAAGAACAATTAAATTCCAATTTCCTTTGGCCGAGATAAGTTGTGTGTGGGCCAAGTTTTGTGTACACAGGCCCACGATATAGGTTTTAAACGGATTGCATCTTTTTACACCCCTAGTCCAGCGAACCTCTAATGTGCATTGCTCAAGGTTCGGCTGTGTTGGATGAGAGGGTTCGTGACATCTCAATTAGCAGGAGGTTCGTAGCATGCTGCACCTAGGTTCAACTATAATCTGCCCATGAAAGGTTTGGTACTCGGTACAAGGTTCGCCGGTGAGGACCAGGGTTCGGCCGGTTATGGCTTCCCATGCAAGATTCGGCTAACACGTTCAAGGGTTCGACCACTGTGATGCCATTAGCGAACCTTAAGGTTCGGTCCCTAAGTTAACAAGGGAAGGTTCGACTCCCATCATGGCAGGTTCGGCCTCAAGAAGGTTCGAAAAAAGTGAGGGTTCGCCAGAGAAAAGGGTTCGCCAGGGTTTGTGGTTCATGTATGGTTCGCTTAGGCCTAAAGGTTCGGCCACCATTGGAAGGGTTCGGCCATGATGCAGCCTACGAACCTGTATGGTTCGTCTTCCTCAGCTCCATCCCACTTCACCTATTCTAAAGTCAGTTACGAGAGAGGGTTAAGTTACCCAAAGATGTTCGATGGTGCCGGTTTCAGTGGGCTAGGGTCTTAGATCGGTTATATGTGTGTGTATCAAAACCAAAGGGAACCCTCTTTTTCATGAGATTTCTTGAATCATACTACGGATTTGGATGGTCAAACGCTCAGATCCTTTTTACTTCCTTGTAGAGCTCGTTGCTAGCTATGCGTGGACACCAAAAACTGACGATTTCGTTGGGAGTTGAGCTCGATCTTGAAGCTTTTTTGTGAGAAATCATAGTGAGATTAAGGTGACAGAAGTGAGAGCTAGAGAGAGAGATGTGTAAAAATGAAAGACATGTGTTCTTTCAAAGTTCATATACCCCGAGGGTATTCGGGTTCGTTTCGGTTAGTCGGTTCTCATCTCCGTTGCGTTTCCGGATCGCACGCGTGTTCTTAATAAAATAAATAAAAATGATTTAGTTTTAAATTACTTTAAAGGTTGAAATTCCTAATAAATACTAAGTATTATATTTTCTTGAATTATTTGACGTAATTTTATTATTTTATGCTTTTCGTTAATTCTTTCGCGTATTATATGTTTTACACGTTTTAATTAAAAAGAGTTTTGTTTTAATTTATTTATGATGAGTTTCAAAATTGTAAAACAGGAAATGTTATATTTCCTTATATTTATTATCGTTCGAATCGTCTTCGTTTCGTTTCGTTTCGTCAGAAAACGTCACTCACGGCGTTTTCGTACAGAGCGCTAACTGTATGAACACGATCGTACGTTTCACTTTCTAATTTTGTTTTCTACTTTTCAGTCATCATTTCAGATCGTTAAACCCTCAAATTTATTCGTCCAGATCGGTACCTATACGAATAACTCTTCGGTTTAATATTTTGTGACAACAACTGTTGAAGTTTTGTTCTGTTTATCCCCACATACGTTTAAACCTAATAGTTTCAAATCAAGCATGTCTGTATCTGTTCATTGTTTTCTGATGTGTTTCTGACTGTTCAAACCAAAAGGTTTAAATCAGGATTTCAGAAACATCGTGTAATAGTTTATGTTTAGCATCGAATGTTAATAGCTTCTAAGTATTCCTCCTAGTTTGCACTTGAGTTACTGTACAAGTTACTGTACAGTTTACTGTTCCGGTAACGATTCCGGCACAGATGTTCCAGTCTCCCCTTGTTAAAAAAATTTCGTCCCGAAATTTAAAATTTACTTTCGGGTACTACTCTTTCTATAACAATGGAAAACTTTGGTCGGTGTGATATCCCTACGCTCCCAGATTAAACTCTAGGTCGCGTTTGGGATTTCCTACGTTTAGCCTCAAGGTTTTGCTAGTCTTATTGCTCATAGTTGTCTTATGGTTATGGCTTGCTTAATCCTTGTGTGGCTCTAACACTTCATTGTTTAAAATAACCAATGCTATGAGCATCATCTGTTACACAATTTTAGTGTTAGCTATGGTTTCCTACCTACGTTATGCGTATTAACCAAGGATTCTTTCATTGCTTCTATCGAGTTAAAAGTATTCCTAAGTTTCATGGAATACTCATGTAATTGTACTAATAGGAATAAGATGAATTTCTTATTCATACTAGTATCAAAATAAAATGAAGTCTTATGAGCGAGGAGATACTACATACCAGTACTCGTCTCCGGGTCTTGGCGTGCTGCAACTGCTCTAATCATGAATGCCATCCCACGAGGTGCTTGTGCTCCTTGTTGCACTCTTTACGGGCAGTCCCTGGAGAAATGTGTAACATATGTGCCGGAACCGTCACCGGAACAGTAAACTGTACAGTAACTTGTACAGTAACTCAAGTATGTTTTACGAGAAAACTAGATTATGCTATTTATACATTTTGATTTAACATGAAACTATTAAACGATTGTCTGAAGATGACTGAAACCTTAGGGTTTAACAGTTAGAAACATGTCAGACAACACAATGTTGAAACACAGATACTTGATATGATACTATTGTGTATAAACGTATGTGAGGTTAACAAAACAAAACTTTAACGGTTATTGTTATGGAATGCTAAACAGACGAATTATTCATATAGGTGACGATCTGTACGAATGATTCTGATAGTTTAACAATCTGAAATGATGACTGAACAATAGAAAAAAAATCAGAAAGTGAAACGTACGATCGTGTTCGTACAGTTAGCGCTCTGTACGAAGACGCGCGTAGGTGACATTTTCTGACAAAACGAAACGAAACGAAGACATTTCGAACGATAATAAATTTAAGGAAATAAAATATTTCCTGTTTTACAATTTTGAAACTCATCATAAATAAATTTAAAACGAAAACTATTTTAAGTTAATACGTGAAAAGCTTAAAAATACGCGAATAAATAACGAAAACGCGTAAAATTATAAATTACGACAAATCATTCAAGATTAATAATATTTATAATATTTCTATAAATAATCACCCACCAAATATTTAAAATAAAGTCCTTTTTATTTAGTTACATAATTACTCGCTTTACAATTCGGAAACGCGACTAAAATGCGAACCGAGTAAACAAAACGAACCCGAATACCCTCGGGGTATATAAACGTGGAAAGAACTAATTTCTTTCATTTTTACATATCTCCCTCTCTCCCTAGCTCTCATTCCCGTCAACCCTCTCTCACTAAACTTTCTCACCTTCAACCTTCAAGATCTCACTCGTTTGGCGACGAAATCGGGTGTTCTTGGTGTCCACGCGAAGCTCTCACCATCCTCTACCAGGAAGTACAGCTAATCTGAAGGTTGGACCAGCCATTTTCAAGGTACGATGAAGAGAAACTTACGAAAAGAGGGTTTTTATGTTTGTATTTTGAAACACACACTTAACCGGTATTCACTCATACTTTCGAACCATACACCTTCGACATTCTTTCTGGTACATCCACGACATGGGAACAGCCCTACAACAACCAGGAGTCAACGATGATGATGATGTCCATGTTCGGTGGTGCAGGTGACGGCCGAACTTCTTTCCAGGTTGAGCTACAGGGAGCCGAACCCTTTGCCTGGCAAACCATTCTGTGGGCCAACCAAACCAGTAGCGAACCTGCTATGATCCACCAACCACCGAACCCTCCTCTAACAGACGAACCTACCATGCTGCGAACCAGTTGCCATGGCCGAACCTTAGAGATCAACGAACCTTAGCGCACAAGCACTCAACTTGCGAACCTTTCTATTAAACTAGAACCAGCCGAACCCGTGAGGAAGCGAACCTTATGACTATGGCCGAACCCCACCTGCATGCCAGCCGAACACATGTTTTATGCTACCAGGTTCGCTGCTTTTGTTGTTGTTCGGAGGAACTAAGGATAAGCCAGTAAGCCACGTCCATGTAGTCCAAATCATTTACTCTTAAGCCCACGAGAAAATTTAAAGTGAATCATTCGGCCCAAGAGCCTGATTGGCCCATGTGATAAACCCATTTGACACATAAAAATTCTTGCAGCCCATGAAATTGGCCCACGTAATTCATAAGACTCACATAAAAATCCATCCGTCCCAAATCCTTGATTCGGCCCACACTTCCAAACCAAAAGGCCCATGTGATTTCATTTGGCCCAAAACTAACAAAACCCCACTTATTGTTTGGCCCAAAGCTAATTAGGCCCATGCTCGGTACAACAACCCACCATCGGCCCACTTCATTAGTTCAATATCATGTATATGATCTAAATCCATTTATTTATCTTGGCCCAACTATTGTTAATCGGCCCACTCAGTTTTCGAGTCCAATAAACCTACTCGGCCCAATTGAGTAACAAAAGCCCGTTGTGCTAGCCTAATGGACTATTTGGCCCGTGTCACTTATGCACGGCCCATATGAAATTCCCACGTATTAGGTCCAAGTAGCAAGCCCAATCCCATATCATTCGGCCCAACTTAAATTAATAATTCGATTATAACGATCTACTTAATAAGTATTGAAACAAAAGTGTTGGATTGATTCTAGAAATTAATTCAAAACCGTGACATCTAAGACGTAACACCTTTCAAGGATAACTTTAATGTTATTTACTAATAAGTTCTTACAAGGTGTTAAGAACTTATAACATTTAAACCAAAGACGTCTAAGTCCTTGTACTTAGCATCTCATCGTGATGAAACTAAATTAAATTGAATGTTAGTTTAATAACAAAGTGTTAATCCAAGTAAGTTGAGTGTTCTAAAGTCACTAACAAGTTAATGGGGCCGAATGACGACTGAGACACACAAGTGTTAGCCAACTTTAGGGCTAACACCCACACGCACATGAATCACTACAACATATACTTATAAGCTACAAACTATGTGAAATAAATACAGGATTCTAAAGACAACAAAAGCATACTGCAAAGAGCGCGTGTATTACTTTGTTTAAGCTAAGTCAACCACTTCAAATACCTGGTGAGTTCATTTGTCCCTTTTCGAATTTATTTGTTTTACTTCGGGACTGAGAAGCATGTTAAACATTTTCATAAAATTCTTGAAATGTTAATTACTGCTTTAAACATAAACATGATACTTAAGTTGAAACTGATGCTAGAACTTAGAATACTTTGAAAAGCAATAGATTTGAAATTTATATTTTAAACTTGAGGCTTGAAAACATATGTTGGATGCTTATGAGACTTGATGCTTATGCTACTACAATATGCTTAAACTCGATGATTGATGCTTATGTTGCAAACTAGAAGCTTAATTTATACACTTGATGCTTAAACTAAGTGCTTAATGCTTATGTTATAAACCATATTCTTAAACTATATCCTTAAAGCTTATGCTATAAACTATATTCTTAAACTATGCTCTTTATACTTATGCTCTAAGCTATATTTTTAAACGCCACCCTTGATGCTTACGTTATAAACTATATTCTTAAACTACACTCTCGATGCTTATGCTATAAACTATATTCTTAAACTATACTCGTAATGCTTATGCTATAATCTATATTCATAAACTAGATACTTAATGCTATATACTAATGTCAAGTGCTGAGGCTATAATACAAATACCATATACTTAACATGCTTAAATGCTCGAAATGCTTGGAGTGCTCATAATGCTATAAACTTTGAATGCTATAAACTTATTATGCAAAAGCAACGGTTTGGCCTCGCAGTGCTTGCCTCTCCGGTTGTTAAACTTTGAATGCTATAAACTTATTATGCAAAAGCAACGGTTTGGCCTCGCAGTGCTTGCCTCTCCGGTTGTTAAACTTTGAATGCTATAAACTTATTATTCAAAAGCAACTGTTTGGCCTCTCAGTGCTTGCCTCTCCGGTTGTTAAACTTTGTAAGCTATAAACTTGGTATGCAAAAGCAACGGTTTGGCCTCTCAGTGCTTGCCTCTCTGGTTGTTAAACTTTGTAAGCTATAAACTTGGTATGCAAAAGCAACGGTTTGGCCTCTCAGTGCTTGCCTCTCCGGTTGTTAAACTTTGTAAGCTATAAACTTGGTATGCAAAAGCAACGGTTTGGCCTCTCAGTGCTTGCCTCTCCGGTTGTTAAACTTTAAAAGCTATAGACTTGTCATGCAAAAGCAACGGTTTGGCCTCTCAGTGCTTGCCTTACCGGTTGTGAAACTATTTGGATGCTAAAACTATTGGCTATGGAAGAACAATAGTTGGTCTCTCAGTGCTCGCCTTCATGTGTTCTTCCTAGTCGGGACTTGAAGAACAATAGTTGGTCTCTCAGTGCTTGCCTTCATGTGTTCTTCACAGTCAGGACTAGAAGGCACCTATTATGGTCTCTTAGTGCTTGCCATAGGGTGACCTTTATAGTTAGGACTTGAGGGGTAGACTTATGGCCTCTCAGTGCTTGCCATACAGTGATTTCTCAATGTTCACTTATGCTATAAACTTAAACATAATGCTAAAGCTATAAACGAAATGGAGGGTAGGTAAGACGCTTAATTATCATTAACAGCAATGTCCTATGCGACTTAGTATGTGGTGGGACGGCGTCTGGGCGGGTCGTAGGCTCGACTCAGGGGTATGCCCTATATATAAGCATACCGAGTTGGATGATACAGGTGGTGTTAATGAGATTAAGGTTGTTACCTAGAGAATGCATGAATGCTTTTGGGGTCAACATCATAAACTTTTAAACACGATGCTTGCTAAACTTGATAAAGCTATTACATACGAATGCTATAGACTTGTAAACTTTGAAAACAGTAAACTTAAGCTATGATGAAGGATGAATCGAACGGTAGGTAAAATGCTTAATTATCATTAATAACAATGTCCTATGCGACTTAGTATGTGGTGGGACGGCGTCTGGGCGGGTCGTAGGCTCGACTCAGGGGTATGCCCTATATATAAGCATACCGAGTTGGATGATACAGGTGTTAATAATGAGGTTAAGGTTTTACCTAAAAGGTTTGCAAAAGCTATTTTACAAATACTAGAACCACATGAACTCACCAACCATTGTGTTGACTTTGTTTTTCTTACATGCTTTCTCAGGTAATGCACAGGAGTAGACTTAATCTTTTGGATTGCATACTAGGATGCTGGTTAGCAGACCTAGTAGACTTTTGGAAGCACATGTTTTGATATGGATACGAATCACTTTTTGATATCTTGTACAGATACAAGATAGGAAACATATGATTCCTTTGATAGGTTTATTTAGTTAAATTACTGAACTTTGTCAAATGTAATTTAACTTTGTAATCCTAGTTAAATGCTATTGTGCTTTAGTTAATCTTAACATTGATGCTATGTAAACAATCTGATCATCACGATTATCACCTGCGATATCACGCCCCGAGAACCTTCCGCCCGACGGGGGCTCCGATCCAACCCCGCCGGCTCGGGGTGTGACAAAATGACCTGGTTCTCCATAGTTATAGCATCCCCGTTGATTATTGTTATGGTTGCCAGTATTTTGTGGTGGAAGGATTACTACGGCGGCATTGTTTGTAGCTTGTGTGGCTGGAGCACATCATTGTTGAGTCCGGTGACCTACTCGGCCACAGTTTTTGCATTTCCTGCATTGCACCGTAGTAGGATGATGAAATTTGCATTGTGTACACTGAGGATGCATTCCCACATAGTTTTGGGTCCAGTGTTGACAGGTACTGCAGGGGTTTGTCTTAGAGGTGTGGCCATCGCATAGTTTCTAATGACCTTTTGTTTCTTCGTTTGGTGGTGCTCGGGCTTCTTTGTGGTTGCTTCATTAGATTTCCCTATTCGTCTTTCAGAACTCCTGACCTCACCATTACCCAGTAAGTTTAGCTGAGAGAGCAATGGCTGACTCCAAAGTAGCAGGATTTGCAGCCAACACAATACTCTGTATGTAGGAGGGTAATCCAGCTACATATTTCTCAATCAACTTTTCCAAAGTTGGCACCATCTCTGGCACCAAAGCGACCAGTTCGTGATAGCGGGTGGTGAAAGTCATATGGTCGGCTCCCTTCATCACGTGGTTCGAGAGTTCAACCTCTAGCTGTTGCAGTTCATGTTTCAGACAAAATTCGTTCCTCAGAAGAAGTCTGAACTCTTCCCAGGGCATTATCATTGCTTCGTCTCTTCCCTTAGCTCTGATCTGAGCATTCCACCATGTCAAAGCTCGCTTGCTGAATGATCCAGCTGCGTAGCGAACTTTGTGGTGTTCTGGACAACTGCTTTTGTCCAAAGTGTTCTCCATTTTCTCGAGCCATTGGATCAGTCCGACAGTTCCTTCTACTCAAGTGAAACTTGGAGGCTTGCATCCTACAAAGGACTTGTAGGAGCAGTCTGAAGTGTTACCATGGCCTTGAATCCGGTTTATCATCTCCGGGATGACATCTTTCAGTTGGCTAGTCAGTTGGGTGCTCAGGAGTGTCGCCAATGTGACAATGGCAGGAGCTAATATCTGAACATTGCTTGAGCCTGGTGACGGAGAGTGTGGAGGAGGTGGAGGAGGAGGAGGTGGCAGTGGTGAATCTATTGGTAAGGGTGTAGAAGAATGTGGGGCAGAAGTCTGAGTAGTAGGTACGGGAGTTGGCTGTCTTCTAGGCGACATTCTGATCATAACCAAAAGAATTTGGTTAGTGCAGTGATCGAATGTAGAAGATACAACGCATTCTTAAGTCTTATTTTCTCTATATGAGGGTCCCTAAGTTATAGTCTAGGCCAAACCGTTTAAGTAAATGACCTATTATTCTCTATAACCTTGAGCTCTGATACCAATCTGTCACACCCTGAGCCGGCGGGGTTGGATCGAAGTCCTCGTCGGACGGAAGGTTCTCGGAGCGTGATATCGTGAGTGATAATCGTGATGATCAGATTGTTTACATAGCATCAATGTTAAGTATAACTAAAGCACAATCAAACAGTAAACTAGGATTACAAAGTTAAATTACAATATCAATGTTCAGTAATTTATCTCGGTAAACCTAACAAAAGAATCAATTGTTTCCTATCTTGTATCTGTACAAGATATCAAAAGCGATTCGCATCCATAGCAAAATATGTGCTTCTCCAAAAGTTTACTAGGTCTGCTAACTGGCATCCTAGTATGCACTCCATAAGCTTAAGCCTATTCCTGTGCGTCACCAAAGAAATCATGTAAGAAAACAAAGTCAACACAATGGTTGGTGAGTCCATTTAGTTTTAATATTTGTAAAATAGCTTTTGCAAACCACTTCGGTAAAACCTTAACCTCATTAACAACACTTGTATCATCCAACTCGGTATGCTTATATATAGGGCATACCCTTGAGTCGAGCCTAGGTTGCATAGGACATTGCTATTAATGATAATTAAGCCTTTTACCTACCATTCCATTCAATTTTCATCATAGCTTTAGTTTACTGTTTCAAAGTTTGCAAGTCTATAGCATTCGTATGTATTAGCTTCAATATAAGTTTAACAAACATCATGTTTAAAAGTTTATGATATCGACTCAAAATCAATTATGCATCCCCTAGGTAACAACCTTAATCTCATTAACACCACCTGTATCATCCAACTCGGTATGCTTATATATAGGGCATACCCCTGAGTCGAGCCTAGGACCCGCCCAGACGCCGTTCCACCACATACTAAGGCGCATAGGACATTGCTATTAATGATAATTAAGCCTTTTACCTACCATACGATTCATTCTTTGTCATAGCTTTAGTTTACTGTTTCAAAGTTTACAAGTCTATAGCATTCGTATGTATTAGCTTCAATATAAGTTTAACAAACATCGTGTTTAAAAGTTTATGATAACGACTGAAAAGCATTTATGCATCCCGTAGGTAACAAACTTAATCTCATTAACACCACCTATATCATCCAACTCGTTATGCTTATATATAGGGCATACCCCTGAGTCGAGCCTACGACCCGCCCAGACGCCGTCCCACCACATACTAAGTCTCATAGGACATTACTGTTAATGACAATTAAGCATCTTACCTATCATCCCTTGTATCCATGGATTTAGCATTTAGATTAAGTTTACACGTTAGTGGAAAACAAGAAGTCACTGTATGGCAAGCACTGAGAGGACATCAGTCTATTTCTCAAATTATGACTACGAAGGTCACCCTATGGCAAGCACTGAGAGGCCAATGGTCTGTTCCTTCTAGTCACAACTATGTAGAACTCCCCATGGCAAGCACTGAGAGGCCAATTCAGTATGTTCTATCATAGTTAATAGCTTTAGCATTCAAGTATATAACATTCAAATGGTTTCACAACCGGTGAGGAAAGCACTGAAAGGCCAAACCGTTGTTTTAGCATGATAAGTTTATAGAATTCAAATAGTTTCACAACTGGTGAGGCAAGCACTGAGAGGCCAAACTGTTGTTTTAGCATGATAAGTTTATAGCATTCAAATAGTTTCACAACCGGTGAGGCAAGCACTAAGAGGCCAAATCGTTGTTTTAGCCTAACAAGTTTATAGCATTCAAACAGTTTCACAACCGGTGAGGCTAGCATTGAAAGGCCAAACCGTTGTTTTTGCATGACAAGTTTATAGCATTCGAAGTTTATAGCATTCAAAGTTTATAGCATTCTGAGTACTTCAAGCATTTCGATCATTCAAGCATAGTAAACATATAGGATTAAAACGTAGCATTAGCACTTAACATTAGCATTCAATGTTTGCATGCAACATTATCATCTAGTGTTAGCAAGTGACATTAGCATTTAGTGTTAGCATGTAGCATTGTAGCCTTAGTATATAGCATTAGCATTAGTGTCTAGCATTAGCATTAGAGTATAGCATTAGCATGTAGCATTTTCATTAAGTATCATATTCAAGCATCTAGTTGGTAGCATAAGCATCACGTTAAAGCATCAAGTATATATAGCTTTTCAATAGTAATAGTTTCCAAGCATAAGTGTTATTGTAAACCTTCTGATTATGTTTAAGAGCATAAGTGTTATTGTAAACCTTCTGATTATGTTTGACTAATGACTTATGTAGTGTATGTGACAGGCATTGTAAGGAAATACGTAGAGTTATCGGCTCTTGCCCGTCATGTGCAGTCACATACGGTGTTGATGGTGATATCATACAGTAGGTGTATACTAAGTGTGAGTATAGTCATGTATGCAAGTATCACAAAGCTAAGCACTAGGTGTTGTGTGGAGACTAGTGGTTATAGACTAAGTTCACTAAATGCAAACCTAATTCACAATAACCGGAGGCTCTGATACCAATCTGTCGCACCCCGAGAAACCCCGTCCCTTCCTGGGGCGCGACGCGACTGATCTTGCAAGATCGCAGTCTCCGGTCACACAACATGCGAGACCTACATGTCTGGTTATATACGTACATCCAATTACATGGATAAATCAATTAGCAAAATCAGAGTTGCGGAAGTTATACAATCTCAAAACAAATACGGTTCGTAAGTTGTGGAAGCGTTATTTTAAAACAGTTTTCAGAACATCATAAATTTAAAGTTTGCGGAAGCGATTGAAAGTTGTTTATCAATACAAGACATAACCAAGTAAAAACGTTAAATGTTATCGATGATCTGAGACACTAAAGCTGATGCATGGGACTCCATCCTAGCATCCTATCCTTGTGCGCGTGCCTTAGCTACCTGAGAAAACATGCGAGTAAAAGGTCAACACAAAGGTTGGTGAGAGCACAGGTTTTTTTCATAAGCAGTAAACATCATATGTTTAAAGTAAGAGTTCCGTAGATTTACATATCATGACGATGCTGTATCGATTGATAGCTAGTCAATACAGTTATATTATATTGTGGATGGTACCGAAGCTGACAGATTGTGCCTCCCGCCATGTTATCACAGGACAATGGCAAAGTATTGGTCAATATTGCACCCATTCCGACCTCCAGTCGGGTGGCCTCCAAGACACGATGGGTGGGGCTTGTCGGGCCCAAATATTACTATTCAAGATTACCATGCTAGGCGTTATGCTATTAACGATCCGAGGAGTATCGCGAGGACTTTTAGTTGTGATAGGGGCCCACACATATACATATAATGATAAAGCATGTCCATACGTAAATAAAATGAGTTGTTGTTCAAAAAACAGTTGTAATGCAATGTTTTCTCCCCCAAAGGTAGAAAAGATAAAAAGGGGCCGTGAACTCACCTGATGAAGTAGTTCCGGTAAATGTGTGTTCGCGACTGCGAAAGCTAGCTGTCCTGCTAGTAAGCACCTATAACCATATAGGTGTGAGTATGTGTTCTGTGATGCGTTGTGTTCCATACAACTCCAAGTGTCGGTGTGCTCAACCGAGTGTGTTTGTGTTGTCTCGACGAATCGTTGGTGACACGATTGTTGTGCTCATGTGCCTTGATGCACATAGGACACCAAAATGCATCCTATGACTCTAAACACATAAGTTGCTATTTTTAGAAAGCTTCCAATTTAGGAAAGCGTGGTTACGAAATCCCATTTCATAAAACTAATGACTTCCAATATGTTTATAAAACACGTTTAAACTCTTAAAACACGTCGTTTGTGCATAAATCACTATTTATGCCGTTTTGCCCAAATAAAGTTTCCTTATTTGGAAAGTATCCGTTTAAAACTCGTTTTCGCAAATCAAGGTTTCCAATACGCTTAGAAATCATTTCTAAACATATTTCAATATCCCAAGTTTATCAAAACACTTTAAAACATCAAAAGCCCTCTTTTGATTTCTAAAAGTTTCCATTTTTAGTAAGTTTCTATGAAACCAAGTTTTTGACAAAATCCAATATCCCAATGTGTTTCTAAACACTTCAATACACTTTTAACAATATATAGACATGTCTAACATGTCTAGATCATCACAAATCGAAGACTTGCAACATAAAAGTTTCCTTTTATGGCAAGTGTACCAAAACATCATCAAACCTACCAATAACTCAATCAAACTCAAATCTAACATTCTAATATTATCAAATCAGTAAATCTATAACATCTATTCAACAAATCACCAACAAAATCGTGCACAATGTCCGCAAGGAGTTGCATGTGTTCAAAGACACTTGCATGTGGGTTTTTAGCCCTTTCATGTATGATCTAACACTATGTAAACGTTTAAAACTACCTTAGATGCGTAGATTTGTGCTAGAACAGGTTCTGGAGATTCTTCAAGTGGCTAAGATTGAGTCTTTTGTTGTTTGATGGCTTCCAAAGCTCCTTTGATGTTCCTATAGCTCTCAAATGCCAAGAACTAGCTTCAATGGTGATTCCAGGAGGTTGGAGGACTGATTTCAGAGTGGTTTGGTCGAGATTGAACAAAGAAAGTCGGGTGAATTGCAAAGGAACCGAGTAGAAGTGAAATGGGGTTGATTATAAAGAAAATTTGGTCTGCATGGCCTTCGCGTACCGCGGAGGCCGATCAAAAATGTTTGCCACGTACCGCGATGGAATTCGGGAGTTCGACTCCCGGTTTGCTTCGCGTACCGCAAAGAACTTCGCCGAGGGACTTGTCGCGTACCGAGACGGGTCCATATTCTTGTTTTTCGATTTCGTTGAAACGATTTCGCTCATACATGATTCCTAACGTTTATCTAAAGCATCTAATGCTCATTTAAGCACGTAAATACAAATAGCACATAAGTTTGATTGATCACCAACGTTCGTGAGACTCGCGTGTGTGTTTCGATAATTCCTCGAATTATCTTTGATAGTTTGTGTTCGTGTCTAACGAAGTGTTTGCACGCTTGATTAATCCAATCAACGTGTGATGCACAATTCAATAATAATCCGAATTATTGTTTTGTGTTTGTGTTGTGTTTGCCACACTTGGTTTCCAAAACCAATGTGCAATGTATGATTCGATAGTTCCACGAACTATCGTTTCATAGTTGTTTGTGTTCAACATAATTAAATGAAATGCAACAAGTATGAATGTGAAATGTAAAGAACATAAGTGTTACAATTTACCTGAAATTGCTGGGTGTCACATCATCCCCTTGTTGAAAGAAATTTCGTCCCGAAATTTGGTTGTTGTTGGTAGTGTTTGAGAAGTAATAGTGTTTGAGAACAAAAATTTTCCGGTTGTCACATCATCCCCTTGTTGAAAGGAATTTCGTCCCGAAATTTATTCGTTGTTGTCGACATTCGACGTTGTCTGCTTGAAGAGGTGGGGATATTTGCGCATCATCTGATCTTCACGTTCCCATGTGAATTCAGGTCCGCGTTTCGAGTTCCATCGAACTTTGACAATGGGTATCTTGCTCTGTTTAAGTTGTTTGACCTCACGGTCCATGATCTCTACCGGTTCTTCCACGAACCGTAGTTGTTCATCCACCTGGATCTCATCCAGTGGAACAATAAGTGTTTCGTCAGATAGACACTTTTTCAAGTTTGAGACGTGAAACACGTTGTGAACTCCGTCGAGTTCGGCTGGTAAATTGAGTTGGTATGCCACTGGACCAATCCTCTTCAGGATCTCGAAGGGTCCTATATACCGTGGGTTCAGTTTGCCTCGTTTACCGAAACGAATGACGCCTCTCCATGGTGAGACTTTTAAAAGGACTTTATCTCCTACCTGAAATTCCAAAAGCTTTCGGCGTTTGTCGGCATAGCTCTTTTGACGATCTCGAGCTGCTGCCATGCGGTTTCTTATTTGCACGATTTTCTCGGTTGTTTCATGTACAAGTTCCGGGCCAGTAAGTTGGCTGTCGCCCACTTCCGCCCAACAAATCGGTGATCGGCATTTCCTGCCATAGAGGGCCTCAAAAGGCGCTGCTTTGATGCTCGTGTGGTAGCTGTTGTTGTAGGAAAACTCCACCAACGGTAGGTGAGTCTCCCAGCTGTTGCCGAAGTCTACTACGCATGCTCGTAGCATATCTTCCAAGGTTTGTATCGTGCGTTCACTCTGGCCATCAGTTTGTGGGTGGTATGCGGTACTCATATCCAACCGTGTGCCAAGTGACTTTTGCAATGATTTCCAGAAATTAGAAGTGAATCTGGCGTCTCTATCTGAAATGATGGAGATTGGCACTCCATGTCGCGAGACTACTTCCTTGACATAAATTCTGGCTAGCTTTTCCATTTTGTCATTTTCCTTTATCGCAAGGAAATGTGCTGACTTAGTCAGTCGGTCCACAATTACCTAGATAGTGTCACTTCCACTAGGAGTACGGGGTAATTTGGTGATGAAGTCCATGGATATTTGTTCCCATTTCCACATGGGGATTTCAGGCTGTGTGAGTAATCCAGAGGGTTTCTGGTACTCGATCTTGACTTTGGCACAAGTCAAACATTTGCCTACGTAAGTAGCGATGTCGGCTTTCATGTGTGGCCACCAGTAAAGTATCTTCAGATCGTGATACATCTTATCAGATCCAAGGTGAATGGAATATCGGGATTTGTGAGCCTCGTCCACCACAAGGTCTCTTAAGTTCCCACGACGCGGAATCCAGATGCGTTCCATGAAATAGTGTAAGCCATCGGCTTTTACTTTAAGGTGTTGCTCCATTCCCCTCAGCGATTCTGTCGCTAGATTTTCAGGTTTAAGTGCCTCCACCTGGGCAATACGTATCTGCTCAGGGAGGTTAGTATGGATGGTGAGCTGTAAAGCTCGTACCCTCTTGGGTTTCGATGTGTTTTTCCGGCTTAGGGCATCGGCCACTACATTGGCCTTCCCTGGGTGATACTTGATAGCACACTCATAGTCATTTAGGAGTTCGAGCCAGCGACGTTGTCGCATGTTCAGTTCCTTCTGCTCGAATATATGTTGGAGACTCTTGTGATCAGTGTATATCGTACACTTGGTACCATACAGGTAGTGTCTCCAGATCTTGAGTGCAAATACCACGGCTCCAAGTTCCAAGTCGTGGGTGGTGTAGTTTTTCTCGTGAACTTTCAGTTGTCGAGAAGCATATGCGATCACCTTTTCTCGCTGCATCAGCACACAGCCGAGTCCTTGTATCGAGGCATCGCAGTATACTACAAAGTCGTCTGTTCCATCAGGAAGTGATAAGATAGGTGCACTACAGAGCTTCTGCTTGAGGAGTTGGAATGCAGCTTCTTGTTTGTCAGTCCAGAGATACTTATTGTCCTTATGGGTTAAGGCTGTGAGGGGTTGAGCTATCTTTGAAAATCCTTCGATAAATCTCCGATAATAGCCTGCCAAGCCTAGGAATTGTCGCACCTCCGTTGGGGTCTTTGGTGCTTCCCAGTTCTTGATTGCCTCTATCTTAGACTTATCCACATGAATCCCTTGTTCATTAACAACATGTCCCAAGAATTGGACTTCTCGAATCCAGAAGTCGCATTTTGAGAGTTTAGCGTACAGCTTCTCTTTCCGTAGCAGTTCAAGAGCCAATTGAAGATGCTCTTTGTGTTCCTCTTGGGTTTTGGAGTAGATGAGAATATCATCTATAAAGACAATGATAAATTTGTCGAGGTAGGGTTTGCATACTCTATTCATGAGATCCATGAATACTGCGGGTGCGTTTGTCAGCCCAAACGGCATAACCAAAAACTCATAATGGCCATACCGAGTGCGAAAAGCAGTCTTGGGTATATCTTCCTCCTGAATCCTCAACTGATGGTACCCAGATCACAGATCGATCTTAGAGTAGTAACTTGACCCTTGTAATTGATCGAACAGATCATCGATCCGAGGTAAGGGGTAACGATTCTTGATTGTTACTTTGTTTAGTTCACGGTAGTCAATGCACATACGAAATGTGCCATCCTTCTTCTTTACGAATAAGACCGGAGCTCCCCAGGGTGAGAAGCTTGGTCTGATGAAACCCTTGTCCAACAGCTCTTGCAGTTGATTGGACAGTTCCTGCATCTCCGAAGGCGCAAGTCGATATGGTGCTCGTGCAATAGGTGCTGCTCCCGGCACAAGGTCTATGCGGAACTCCACTTGTCGAGGTGGTGGTAGTCCTGGTAGATCCTTAGGGAATACGTCGGGATAGTCGCATACGACTGGGATGTCTTCTATTTTCTTCTCCTCTTCAGTCTTGTCGGTGATAAGCGCCAGAATGGCTGTGTATCCCTTTCGTAAGCATTTGTGAGCTTTCATGCACGAGATGATGTTCAGAGGAGTGTCACTCCTTTCGCCTTTGATGTCTAGAGTTTCTCCGCCAGGGAGGGGTATGCGCACAACCTTGTCGTGGCAAATGATTTCAGCCTGGTTTTCAGACAACCAATCCATGCCCACTACGACATCAAAACTGCCTAGTGTAACCGGCATGAGGTCAATCTTAAACTTATGGCCTGCTAGCTCTAAAGTGCATTCTTTAAGAATGTGCCTGGTCACAATTAATTTACCATCAGCTAGCTCTACTGTGTATTCAATATCTAAGGGTGTTGGGGTAATGGCAAGTATCTCGCTAAATTCCTTAGATATAAAGCTTTTCTCAGCTCCAGTATCAAACAACACAGATGCATAATTATCGTTTAAGAGATACGTACCAGTTGCAAGGTTGGGATCTTTTCTGGCCTCCTTAGCCCCGATCACGAAGGCTCGTCCCTTCGGGCCGTTGTTGTTCCCGTTATTGTCATTGTTCTTCAGATGCGGGCAGTCCCTCTTGAAGTGCCCTGGCTTTCCACATTCGAAGCAGCCCTTCGGTGCCTCGAGCTGTTGTTGTGTGCTGTGGGGTCTTTGTACGCAGTTCACCCCTGCAGTCTTTGGCGAGGTGTCCTCCTTTGCCACAGCGTTGGCATCGGATAGAGTCGCATTGTCCCAAGGCATGATGTAAGTTGCATTTACTGCACTTGGGGTGTTTGCCTGCATAGGCTCCTCGGGTTTGGTTGGATGGAACAGGTGGTGTGTAAGCTTGAGATGACCCAAACTTACGTTGTTGTGGAGGGGGTTGGAGATTGGAAGTCTTGTTCTGGGTGTCATCCCATTTGCGTTTTCCCTTGTCGGTGGTTGTGGTTACAGCACCACGAGGTGGTAAGAGTCCTTGAGCAACAGTTGAATCAGTGAGCTTATGGGTTAATCGGACGGCTTGTTACATGGTGATGGGGTCTGCAGAAAGTACCATTCCTTGGATCTGAGGTGGCAATCCATCAATATACTTCTCTATGTGTTTGAATGGAGGGGTTGCCATTTCCGGGCACAGGTGTGCCAGCTCATAAGACCGGGCAGTGTATGCCTCAACCTCGGAACCAATCATCTTATGGTTCCAGAACTCAGTCTCGAGTTTCTGCACCTCACCACGAGGGCAATATTCGCGGTTCAACATTTGTTTAAAATTATCCCAAGGTAGTGCATTGGCTGCATCAAGCCCTAGGTTCTGAACATTGGCGTTCCACCAAGTGAGGGCAGCTCCCTCGAATGTCCATGCAGCGAACTTGACTCGGTCCTCGTTCCTGCAGTTACTCATAGCAAAGGCCAATTCTGCCTTTTCGATCCAGCGCAATAGCCCAACGGCACCCTCTGTACCGCTGAAGGAGTGGGGTTTGCAGTCCAGAAACATCTTGAACGTGCAGAGAGGCGGGTTAGGATTTGCTCCTGAGATATACAAGGAGTAGAGTTGGGTTAAGTATCAGGAAGTTGTGTTGAATTAGAAACAAGTGTCGATAGTGCAAGGTGGATATAGGCAGATTCATCACCTTGGTTCGGGGGGTTCTGATTTCGGGCAGCTTCCCGTGCAGCAAGTACCTCCTCAACTCGCTCGTTGATGAGTGCGTTCAGTTCGGCCGCAGTAAGGTTGATATTTCCACGTCCACCAGCGTTCCTGCGTCCTCCACGTCTTCCAGTCATGATCTTCATAGCGAGAATGTGTTAGTGTTTGACTAATGACTTATGTAGTGTATGTGACAGGCATTGTAAGGAAATACGTAGAGTTATCGGCTCTTGCCCGTCATGTGCAGTCACATACGGTGTTGATGGTGATATCATACAGTAGGTGTATACTAAGTGTGAGTATAGTCATGTATGCAAGTATCACAAAGCTAAGCACTAGGTGTTGTGTGGAGACTAGTGGTTATAGACTAAGTTCACTAAATGCAAACCTAATTCACAATAACCGGAGGCTCTGATACCAATCTGTCGCACCCCGAGAAACCCCGTCCCTTCCTGGGGCGCGACGCGACTGATCTTGCAGGATCGCAGTCTCCGGTCACACAACATGCGAGACCTACATGTCTGGTTATATACGTACATCCAATTACATGGATAAATCAATTTGCAAAATCAGAGTTGCGGAAGTTATACAATCTCAAAAAAAATACGGTTCGTAAGTTGCGGAAGCGTTATTTTAAAACAGTTTTCAGAACATCATAAATTTAAAGTTTGCGGACGCGATTGAAAGTTGTTTATCAATACAAGACATAACCAAGTAAAAACGTTAAATGTTATCGATGATCTAAGACACTAAAGCTGATGCATGGGACTCCATCCTAGCATCCTATCCTTGTGCGCGTGCCTTAGCTACCTGAGAAAACATGCGAGTAAAAGGTCAACACAAAGGTTGGTGAGAGCACAGGTTTTTTTCATAAGCAGTAAACATCATATGTTTAAAGTAAGAGTTCCGTAGATTTACATATCATTACGATGCTGTATCGATTGATAGCTAGTCAATACATGTTATCACAGGACAATGGCAAAGTATTGGTCAATATTGCACCCATTCCGACCTCCAGTCGGGTGGCCTCCAAGACACGATGGGTGGGGCTTGTCGGGCCCAAATAGTACTATTCAAGATTACCATGCTAGGCGTTATGCTATTAACGGTCCGAGGAGTATCGCGAGGACTTTTAGTTGTGATAGGGGCCCACACATATACATATAATGATAAAGCATGTCCATACGTAAATAAAATGAGTTGTTGTTCAAAAACAGTTGTAATGCAATGTTTTCTCCCCCAAAGGAAGAAAAGATAAAAAGGGGCCGTGAACTCACCTGATGAAGTAGTTCCGGTAAATGTGTGTTCGCGACTGCGAAAGCTAGCTGTCCTGCTAGTAAGCACCTATAACCATATAGGTGTGAGTATGTGTTCTGTGATGCGTTGTATTCCATACAACTCCAAGTGTCGGTGTGCTCAACCGAGTGTGTTTGTGTTGTCTCGACGAATCGTTGGTGACACGATTGTTGTGCTCATGTGCCTTGATGCACATAGGACACCAAAATGCATCCTATGACTCTAAACACATAAGTTGCTATTTTTAGAAAGCTTCCAATTTAGGAAAGCGTGGTTACGAAATCCCATTTCATAAAACTAATGACTTCCAATATGTTTATAAAACACGTTTAAACTCTTAAAACACGTCGTTTGTGCATAAATCACTATTTATGCCGTTTTGCCCAAATAAAGTTTCCTTATTTGGAAAGTATCCGTTTAAACTCGTTTTCGCAAATCAAGGTTTCCAATATGCTTAGAAATCATTTCTAAACATATTTCAATATCCCAAGTTTATCAAAACACTTTAAAACATCAAAAGCCCTCTTTTGATTTCTAAAAGTTTCCATTTTTAGTAAGTTTCTATGAAACCAAGTTTTTGACAAAATCCAATATCCCAATGTGTTTCTAAACACTTCAATACACTTTTAACAATATCTAGACATGTCTAACATGTCTAGATCATCACAAATCGAAGACTTGCAACATAAAAGTTTCCTTTTATGGCAAGTGTACCAAAACATCATCAAACCTACCAATAACTCAATCAAACTCAAATCTAACATTCTAATATTATCAAATCAGTAAATCTATAACATCTATTCAACAAATCACCAACAAAATCGTGCACAATGTCCGCAAGGAGTTGCATGTGTTCAAAGACACTTGCATGTGGGTTTTTAGCCCTTTCATGTATGATCTAACACTATGTAAACGTTTAAAACTACCTTAGATGCGTAGATTTGTGCTAGAACAGGTTCTGGAGATTCTTCAAGTGGCTAAGATTGAGTCTTTTGTTGTTTGATGGCTTCCAAAGCTCCTTTGATGTTCATATAGCTCTCAAATGCCAAGAGCTAGCTTCAATGGTGATTCCAGGAGGTTGGAGGACTGATTTCAGAGTGGTTTGTTCGAGATTGAACAAAGAAAGTCGGGTGAATTGCAAAGGAACCGAGTAGAAGTGAAATGGGGTTGATTATAAAGAAAATTTGGTCTGCATGGCCTTCGCGTACCGCGGAGGCCGATCAAAAATGTTTGCCGCGTACCGCGATGGAATTCGGGAGTTCGACTCCCGGTTTGCTTCGCGTACCGCGAAGAACTTCGCCGAGGGACTTGTCGCGTACCGCGACGGGTCCATATTCTTGTTTTTCGATTTCGTTGAAACGATTTCGCTCATACATGATTCCTAACGTTTATCTAAAGCATCTAATGCTCATTTAAGCACGTAAATACAAATAGCACATAAGTTTGATTGATCACCAACGTTCGTGAGACTCGCGTGTGTGTTTCGATAATTCCTCGAATTATCTTTGATAGTTTGTGTTCGTGTCTAACGAAGTGTTTGCACGCTTGATTAATCCAATCAACGTGTGATGCACAATTCAATAATAATCCGAATTATTGTTTTGTGTTTGTGTTGTGTTTGCCACACTTGGTTTCCAAAACCAATGTGCAATGTATGATTCGATAGTTCCACGAACTATCGTTTCATAGTTTTTTGTGTTCAACATAATTAAATGAAATGCAACAAGTATGAATGTGAAATGTAAAGAACATAAGTGTTACAATTTACCTGAAATTGCTGGGTGTCACAGGGTTCGCCAGAGAAAAGGGTTCACCAGGGTTTGTGGTTCAAGTATGGTTCGCCTAGGCCTAAAGGTTTGGCCACCCTTGGAAGGGTTCGGCCATGATGCAGCCTACGAACCTGTATGGTTCATCTTCCTCAGCTCCGTCCCACTTCACCTGTTCTAAAGTCAGTTACGAGAGAGGGTTAAGTTACCCAAAGATGTTCGAAGGTGCCGATTTCTTGCATCGTACCTCAGATTTGAATGGTAAAACGCTCAGATCCGTTGTACTTCCTTGTAGAGCTCGTTGCTAGGTCCGCATAGACACCAAAAAATCACGATTTTGTTGAGAGTTTAGCTCGATCTTGAAGCTTGAAGGTGAGAAATTATAGTGAGAGAGAGGTGAGAGCAGTGAGAGCTAGAGAGAGAGAGATGTGTAAAAATGAAAGAAATGTGTTCTTTCAAAGTTCATATACCCCGAGGTTGAAATTCCTAATAAATACTAAGTATTAAATTTTCTTGAATTATTTGTCGTAATTTTATAATTATATGCTTTTCGTAATTCTTTCGAGTGTTATATGTTTTACACATTTCACATTTTAATTAAAAAGAGTTTCGTTTTAATTTATTTATGATGAGTTTCAAAATTATAAAACAGGAAATGTTATATTTCCTTATATTTATTATCGTTCGAATCGTCTTCGTTTCATTGCCTCAGAAAACGTCACTCACGCGCGTTTTCGTACAGAGTGCTAACTGTACGAACACGATCGCACGTTTCACTTTCTGATTTTGTTTTCTACTTTTCATTCATCATTTCTGATCGTTAAACCCTCAAATTTATTCGTACAGATCGTCACGTATACGAATAACTCGTCGGTTTAACATTCCGTGACAACAACTGTTGAAGTTTTGTTTTGTTTATCCCCACATACGTTTAAACCTAATAGTTTCAAATCAAGCATGTCTGTATCTGTTCATTGTTTTCTGATGTGTTTCTGACTGTTCAAACCATAAGGTTTAAATCAAGATTTCAAAAACACTGTGTAATAGTTTATGTTTAGCATCGAATGTTAATAGCTTCTAAGTATTCCTCCTGCTTTGCACTCGAGTTACTGTACAAGTTACTGTACAGTTTACTGTTCCGGTAACGATTCCGGCACAGATGTTACATCATCCATGAGTTTATTGGTTACAGTTGTTATGTGAGGACTTTTACGATAGCATGGCACAATTTTCATGTAATCATCAATAAGATTTGAAATGCACAAGCAACATATAATCATGTCATTGTAATTGAATCATGTAACCATAATGTAATTGTAAGCAAACCACGAGTTTTAGAAATCCAAAGATTTGAAAAGGGGTAATGAAATCATATAAGTACACCACTGTAATTGAAATATGTAATCATATTGTTATTGTAGTTAAATCCCCGAGTTTTGGAAAACAAAACATTTAAAAGGGGGTCTATGAAACTCAATTGTGTTGTTGCAATATTACACGCAGCTTCAATTGAATTCTGCATATGATTAAGGTTTTATAAGT
Organism: Mikania micrantha; assembly: GCA_009363875.1. Lineage (NCBI taxonomy): Eukaryota > Viridiplantae > Streptophyta > Magnoliopsida > Asterales > Asteraceae > Mikania > Mikania micrantha. Next base: position 49,250,415 of record CM018680.1, on the reverse strand, counting down.
TCTTTGTATCCAATTTGGATTACCAGAACATTCCTTGATATTAAATATCAAGGATAACGTAATTCGATTCATCAAACTTATTCGGAATCACTTATTTATTCAGAATCAATGTAATAAGGTTATCAGTTAACTTGTAATGTTAAAATCATTGATTCTGTTTAGTAATTGAGTTCTTATACTCATTTGTTTGTAAATTAATGATAATTGCATCCCGTCGTTAAAACCAGAATCTTAATCGACATTTAGATCGAAAATCGGGTTTCTGGATTATGAAATGGATTGCAAAAATCAAGTTCGGAATGCGAAATCGATTGAGAATATGTTTTCGTATTGAATTTCAAAGATTGAATTAAGTCCTGTATTGAAACCGGAGAGTTAATCAGAAATCAGATAAAAATCCGGTTACCGGATTGCAAAGAGGTTCACGAAATCGAGTCCGGAACGTGAAATCGATTCAAAATATGTCCTTTTTATCGAAAACGGATCATCGGATTGCGAACCGGAGCGCGAAACGCAGTTCAGAACGCAAAACGGATAAAATCAGGGTTTCTGCCGGAATATTCCTTTTTGCAGGAATATTCCGCCGGCGGCAACCCTTGCCGGAATTCTTGGTCGGAATTTGGCCGGAATCCGGCGGTAGCCTGCGGCAGGCGGCGGCGATGCAGCGGCGGCTCGGCGGCGACCGGTGGTTGGTGGCGGTGGCTCGATGGTCTGAGGTGGTGGCTCGGTGGCCTTGGCCTTGGCCGGCACCTTGTTGGTCGCGACCTGGATTTCCTCGACAATGGCCGGGAATAGGGCCGCGTCCCGTGCCTCGTTAGGGTCGCGCAGGGCTGCGTCCGGCCAATAGTGAGCCATTCATAGTTTTTGCGAGCCAAATCAAATTTTGTTGCACTTTTTCCGGGCCAAATTCTCCAGATCTTAGTTTTTAACATATATCTAATGTTTTGTGAAGAAAAATCTCAATTTGGACAACTTTGAAAAATCCACTTTTTGGACCAAAATGCCCTTTACATGGGTTTTCAAGATCTGATGATTTTCAAACTTCACCAATCATTAAAACATGTTGATTTAAGTCACATGAAGATATTAGAATCAAGTATTGAGTTAGAGACTTACTTGGTGAGAGATTTGCTTGAAAAACCACCAAATCCTACTTTGGAAGCTTGATTCTTGGTTTTCCTTATTCTTGAGCTTAGATATAACTTGGAACTGATGTTAGAGATGGGTTTTGAGTTCCAGAAGTTGTGAGAAGACTCTTGGTCGAATTTGTGAAGTGGGGAAGAAAGAAAAGTGTAGAAATCTTGACCAAAGTCAAAATTTTTGGATTTTTATGGCCATGACCCTTGTTCTCCAAGTTTAGATAGTTTATTTACCTCATATTTATCTGATTTTAATCATATGAGATATTATAGACATAAATATAGGATAAATATGAAAGAAATCAAGGGTTTTTGTTTGATTTAGCCGTTTTCGCAATTGTTCGTTCGACTTTTCGCGTATAATTTTAGGAATTGCTAATAAAGATCAATTATCATCGTCATGCTTCCAATTACATCCCATTATGATTATAATGTTATTAGGAAGTTCAAGTTGTCATGAATTTGCCAATTACGCATGCCGAATTGCCTTTTCGCAGATTTTCGCAATTTGACTTATCGAACTTAGATATTCTTTGATTTCGTTATGTTATCACTTATTTCACTTCAATTCATCATGTAATTGATATTAATTTAGTTTTAGACCCTTAAATATGGTTTTTGGTCATTATTATAGAAATTTCGCGTAATTCAGCAATTGTACGCAACGTCATTTGTGATTTGTTTCATCTTGTAATTTCCTTACATATATACACAGATTCACATGTATATACATATTCAATCATGATGTAATTAATTAAAATGTTAATGCATGAATATAGGAAATTACCTTGTAGTAAAGAACGAAATGTCACATTCTCCCCCGTTAGAGAAATTTCGTCCCGAAATTCTTGCGAAACTCATTTGGAATCAGCTTTTGCGTGAAAATAGATGGGGATATTTTTCCATCATGCGATCCTCACGCTCCCAAGTAAACTCAGGTCCGCGCTTAGAGTTCCACCTGACTTTCACAATCGGTATTCGACTTCGTTTGAGTTTCTTAACAGTAAGATCCATAACTTCCACTGGTTCCTCTGTAAACTGTAGCTTTTCATCAATTTGTATTTCCTCAAGAGGTACAGCTAGTGATTCCTCGAGTAAGAATTTCTTAAGACTCGAGACATGAAATACATCATGAATATTGTTAAGCTCGGGAGGTAGCTCAAGTCGATATGCTACCGATCCTATCCTTTCAAGGATTTTAAAAGGTCCCACATATCGTGGTGCAAGCTTTCCTAGTTTGCCAAATCTGACAATACCAAACTTTTAACATAACTCTGTCACCCACTTGGAATTCCATAGGTTTTCTCGTATTGTCGGCAAAATTCTTTTGCCGATCTTGAGCAGTCTTCATTCGCTTACGAAACTTTCCCCGATCTCAGACCAACAGACAGGAGATGTGCATTTTCATACGTATAATGCTTCAAAAGGGGCACACTTGATACTCGTATGATAGCTATTGTTGTATGAGAATTCAATCAGTTGAAGATGAATATCCCAGCTACCACCAAATTCAATGACACAACTTCTAAGCATATCTTCTAAGGTTTGGTTAGTAAGCTCCGTTTGCCCATCTATTTGAGGATGGTAAGCCGTGCTCATGTAAATTTTTGTACCCAAAGCATTCTGGAGTGTCTGCCAAAACCTAGACGTGAAACGACTATCCCTATCAGAGATGATTAAGATAGGTACTCCATGCCTCATTACTACTTCATCTATGTATAGTTTAGCAAGTCTATCCATAGTATAATCTTCACGAATAGGTAAGAAATGAGCAGACTTTGTTAACCTGTCTACAATAACCCATATGGAATCATGATTTCGTGAAGTTCTTGGTAACTTCGTAATGAAATCCATAGAAATTTGTTCCCATTTCCACATGGGAATTTCGGGTTGTTATAGTAAGCCAGAAGGTTTTCGATGCTCTGCCTTTACCTTCAGACATGTAAGGCATTTGTTCACATATAATGCAATGTCTTTCTTCATACCAGGCCACCAATAATAATCACAAAGATCATAATACATTTTATCAGCTCCTGAATGAATAGAGTATTTGGACTTATGTGCTTCATTCAAAATTGTTTGTCGCAAATTGCCAAAATAAGGAACCCACACTCGATTCATGAAATACAATACATTATCAGATTGTCTCTTTAATCGTTTGACCAAAACCTGTAATCCTTCCTCTTCTGGATTTGATTCTTGCAAGGCATGTTGTTGAGCTTCATGTATCTGGGGAATCAAACTGGTTTGAATGGTTATACTAAAACTTTGAGCGCGATTCGGTTTTACCTACTCTTTGCGACTTAAGGCATCAGCAACTACATTTGCTTTGCCTGGGTGATATCGAATTTCACAATCATAATCGTTAAGGAGTTCCAACCATCGCCTTTGTCGCATGTTAAGCATTTTCTGATCTAGAATATGCTGAAGACTCTTATGGTTTGTGTATATCGTGCACTTTGTACCATAAAGATAATGTCTCCAGATTTTTAGTGCGAACACTACCGCTCCTAATTCTAGATCATGAGTTGTATAATTCTTTTCATGTATCTTTAATTGTCGGGAAGCATATGCGATTACCTTATCCCTTTGCATAAGTACAGCTCCCAATCCTTGTCTAGAAGCATCACAATAGACCACAAAATCTTCTGTGCCTTCAGGTAGACTAAGAATGGGTGCCTTGCAAAGTCTTTGTTTTAATAATTGAAATGCTTCCTCCTGTGGTGCATCCTAGTCGAACTTTCTATCCTTCTGGGTTAACATTGTTAAAGGTAAAGCTATTTTTGAAAAATTTCTTATGAACCGACGGTAATATCCTGCCAATCCCAGGAATTGTCTGATTTCCGTTGTCATGGTAGGTGTTTCCCATCGCTTGATAGCCTCTATCTTGCTTGGATCAACTTGTATGCCTTTCTCACTGATTATATGTCCTAAGAATTGGACTTCCCGTAGCCAAAATTCACATTTAGAGAATTTGGCATAGAGTTTTTCATGTTTCAGTAAAGCGATAATTTGAGTTATATGCCGTTCATGATCCTTTGGACTTTTGGAATAGATAAGGATATCATCAATGAACACAATTAAGAATTTATCCAGGTAGGGTCTGCATACCCGGTTCATTAAGTTCATGCATTTGTTACCCCGAACGGCATTACTAAGAATTCATAATGTCCATATCGGGTTCGAAAAGCAGTTTTAGAAATATCTTCTTCACGGACTCGTACTTAGTGGTATCCCGATCTAAGATCGAATTTTGAAAAATAAGTGGTTCCTTGAAGTTGGTCAAAAAGGTCATCAATACGTGGCAATGGATAACGATTCTTAATCGTAAGTTTATTGAGTTCTCGATAATCGATGCACATCCTGAAGGACCCATCCTTCTTTTTGACAAACAGGATTGGTGCTCCCGATGGCGACGAGCTGGGTCTAATGAATCCTCTATCGAGTAGTTCTTGAAGTTGACTCGATAATTCCTGCATTTCTGAAGGTGCAAGACGGTATGGAGCCTTAGCCAGAGGGGCGGCTCCCATAACCAAGTCAATACAAAATTCTACCTGTTGCACGGGAGGCAATCCAGTCAGTTCTTTAGGAAAGACTTCAGGAAAATCTCTAACTACTAGAATATCTTCAACGCGTTTTTCCTCATGATCTCCATTGATAAGATAGGCTAGAAATGTTTCATAGCCTTTCCTGAGACACTTCTAAGCTTTCATACAAGAAATAAGCCCTAGTACTGTATTTGCTCGTTCACCTTGGACTACTAATATTTCAGCTGTGTTTAGATGTATACGGATAATTTTGTGATGGCACACTACTTCCGCTTTTTGTTTCGAAAGCCAATCCATGCCATGACAACATCAAAACTACCCAATTCTATTGGAAGGAGATCTATTTTAAATATATGATCATTAAGGTTTAAGGCACAGCCTTGAATGATATGTGTGGCTTGAATAGATTTTCCATTTGCAAGTTCAACATTATATACTAATCTTAGGTAGAGAAAGTAACAATACGAACTTATGCGAAATAAAACTTCTATCAGCCCCAGTATCAAGTAGAATAGACGCATAATGATCATTGAGGAAAAACGTACTCGTAACAACATCCGGATTGTTCTTAGCTTCACCTGCCTCAATCTGAAAATAGCTCGTCCTCTAGCCTGTTCAAGTGGTACTTTATTATCTGTGGGTCTAGCATTGGTAGGACAATTCTTCATGAAATGATCCATACTCCCACATTTGTAACAGGCCCGAGTGTTTGGTTGATGTTGTTGTAATGAAGCTTGATAAGGCACCTGATGGAGTGGTCTTGCTTGTGCTTTACAATAACTCATAAAGTTTCCAGTTTGCTTACAATTTCCACACACAGGGCATGGGCCTAAGTGATGGAATGGACATTTAGTGCTTTTAGGTGCTGGTCCTTGGTACGCTTTCTTCTCTTGCACAATTGCTCCATAGCTTTTCACTGTTGGAGCCTTACTACCTTCCTCCTGCATCTTCTTCTTCCCTTTGTCCTGCCACTTACGTTTCCTGACAGTAGCATTTCCAGTGTTACCAGAACTGAATTTGCTAGTACTTGTGGATTTATTGAGATTAGTGTCACTTGCCTTTCCTTTCTTAACCAAAGTTCCACTCCTTACCGCCTCATCGGTAAGCTTAGCTGCTAAAATAATAGTTTTCTTCAGATTAGTATGCTCTGCAGCCATTATTGTGTTTTGAATTTGTGGAACTAGGACTTTAATATACTTTTCCACAAGCTTAATCTCAGTTGGAAACATGTGGGGTAACAAACATGTGAGTTCATGAAACCGGTTAGTGTACTTCTGATGTTCTGCTCCCACCATGTAGTGATTCCGAAACTCTTCTTCCAGTTTTTGTATTTCATTCATGGGACAATATTCAGCTGTAATCAATATTTTGAACTCATTCCAGGTCATCTGATCAACAACTGATGTTCCCAATGTTCTCACTTGTGTGTTCCACCAAGTGAGAGCTTGGCTTTTTAATGAACATGTTGCATAGAGAACTTGATGTTTCTTTAAGCATTGACTAATTTTTATTGTCGTTTCCATTTCTTCCACCCATTTTAGGAGTCCAGACGCTCCTTCTTTCCCAAAGAAAGTGGGTGGATTGCAGGATGCAAAGTACTTATACGTGCATCCTTGTTGAGGTGGTTCAGGATTAGTACGATCGAATCCAGAAGCACGTACTTCGGTGCTACCTCCAATATTGTTATTAACATTATTATTTCTACCCGAAGTTGAAGACATGCGTTGTTGAAACTGAGTTATAAAATTAGGAATTGCAGCAGTCACTTCCTCCCGAAAAATCCTAATCATTTCAGCGTCTGTAAAATTTTGACCCCAGCATTTATGTTGGCATTTGCTATCTCTGGTGGAAGATTGTCATTGTTTCCAGTTCCACCAATAGCTGTATTTGCATTTATTGTTTATGGTGGGGGATTGTTATTGTTTTCTGTTTCAGTGTTATACCGACGTGGCCGTTCTAGGAGGCATAGTCTACATGAATAACATGAATATAGTTAAGATCAACTGTTACATATCAAGATATGGAATTATTACTTTCTATCTTGTTTTCATATAAGCATTTTTCAGCATAGTAATATCAAGAAATTGATTTGATATTCTGTTCATGGCGTCATTAAATTCATGAAATTGATACATAACACATGTATTCACAATCCTTCACACACTGACACTTTCCCGATATATCGAAAGTAGTTTATGTATAGGGTATATGTAGAGCATAATGCCCAGCCACCAACCCACCACCCCTTCGATATACCACGATCGTGTCCTTGCGCTATTACATTACATCCGTTGTATTAAGTAATTGAAACAACTGTACATGTAGTCATATATAACATGCGTTGTTTTTGTTATTTGAAATTGATATACCCATAGTCTGTTATCAATATGTATTGTAATCTCACGTGCTTGTCTTGTATTTCGTCATCTGAAATTGTTATTATTTTATTTTATATATATAAATATTTATTTTTGCTCAACTCGTTTTAGTTTTATTGATTTTCTACCCTAATTTTTAAGATTTATTAGAATGCCCATGGTCATAATTTCCAATTATGCTGGCCAGTCATATTTGCAAATTATTTTCCTTGATCATTCTAATTCATCTCATTTTAATTATTGTTTTGTATACATGTGATTAAATAAATTGAAATAGCAAGAAAGAAATGCATAATTTTTATCCATCATTTATATCCGCAAGGTTACATCGAGTATTTGTAATTACAAGGGAAAATCACTCGATTGGTCTTATTGGTAATAGACCCGACATTTACACCACCCACACACTTACTCCCCACTCATACCTACACACACCGCACCCCTTACAACCTATTCGATTTTACTACTTAGTTAACAAAATTTCGGGAAAACCATCTTCCCTACATCCCATGTCCCTTACCCATGAATGGTAGGAATGAAATGAAATACACAAAAGCTACCACCAACGTTATACCCACTAACAACTGGTTCAATCCTGTCAACTGAGTTAAGGACTCTTCATGATACCTTTCGATTGTATTCGCTGATCCATGAATACGATCCTCAAAGACATATCACCAAGCTGCAGCACTTGCTTCCATGGCATCCAAATGCTCTGACGACCCCCGTATCTGGTTTGCTAACGTCCTGGTCCATGCCACAGAATCGGATTCCAAACCACAGAACTGCTCCATTAAGTTCTGTTGGGCTGCATTTGCTTATTCCCAAGAATATTGGTTTTGTCGGATAGTGTCATATGCCCCATCTTGTCGCCTGCGTCTTCCCATCAGCTGCTCACAAGTATCTTGCAGTTCTGCAGTGACTTTCTGAAGTTGTGCTCGCATCTCTGCTTGGGAAGAGGATTCTCCCTCTTCGTAGTTAGGAAGGGGTAGGTCTCGAGATGCAAGTTGTCCAGTAGGAAGCCATCCTGTTCTAATACGGGCTTGCCTCCTCCTATTACTAGGTTCAGGAGTAAGGGGAGTTACAGAAACGAAAAATTCCTCAGGAGGAATTGATATTGGTGGGGTCCTCACAGGAGAATGCGAAGGGGCATACGATGAAACCCTTGATGCTGCCCCTTGGGATGCTACTAGTATTTGGTTATCAGGGTTAGGTTCATCATCCGAAGAGCTTGATCCTGAGGGGGTATCATCCAGTATAACCCTCGGTATCACTTCCACAATATAGTCTTTTAACGGCTTCGGCATTGCTGTAACAAGTTTTTGAACATCATTCACATTCTGCAAATGTTAAGTAATAATAGTAATAGTAGTAGTAAATGTGACATCATACATTATGCATACAACTAAAATGCATGTCTCCTGACACTCTGTGTGTGTTCACATGAGCCTAAGGTTATAGACTAGGTTCCAATTAATCTAATTCCCTATAACCATGGCTTTGATACCAACTTGTCACAAGCCCATCTCTCACTTTACCTGATATAGTCACTGAATGACGTATTGTATCGTATCGCGGAAGCTTGATGGTGAGGTCGCATAGATGGGTACGACTGATTGTTACTTTGGTATCATACATCCGTGGCAAACTATACTCACTATATATTACATCATAACTATAATATTATACTTTAAGTTTCAACATTCTTAAACAACATTAACCAGTTATAAGTTACTAAACGTGTCTTGTAATCACGCATCCTCACTTTTGCACTTGTTACCTTCTCCCTGAACAATGTTTTGTAATATAAAAGATCAGCAAGGATGCTGGGGAGTTCATAGATATGATAACGGAATATGATATGCAATGACATGTTGAAAATGTAGGCACACACAACTTTATGAATATGATTCACCATGAAAACCCATAACCAAAGCCTATGTGACTGTAATGTAATTCGCGGTAATACCCGAAGGTAAAACCTTAGTCACTCTTAATGCCTATCGTTGCATTAAGCTGTTATCTTGTAGTGTAATAAATGGTAACATGCATTCACACATGGGTAGACGCTATCTACCCGTGAATGGGGTTGTTAGCCCGATAGTACTATCATTATTATCATCCGGCTCATCCATGAGTTTATTGGTTACAGTTGTTATGTGAGGACTTTTACGATAGCATGGCACAATTTTCATGTAATCATCAGCAAGAGTTGAAATGCACAAGCAACATATAATTATGTCATTGTAATTGAATCATGTAACCATAATGTAATTGTAATGCAAACCCCGAGTTTTAGAAATCCAAATATTTGAAAAGGGGTAATGTGTCACACCCCCAATTTAAATTATGGGGTGTCACATAATGAAATCATATAAGTATACCACTATAATTAAAATATGTAATCATATTGTTATTGTAGTTAAATCCCTGAGTTTTGGAAAACAAAACATTAAAAGGTCATGAAACTCATGTGTTGTCGCAATATTACACGCAGCTTCAATTGAATTCTGCATATCATTAAGGTTTTATAAATTCTTTGTATCCAATTTGAATTACCAGAACATTCATTGATATTAAATATCAAGGATAATGTAATTCGATTCATCAAACTGATTCAGAATCACTTATTTATTCTGAGTTTATATAAATAAGTGATCAAAATAAATTATGGGGTGTCACATAATGAAATCATATAAGTATACCACTATAATTAAAATATGTAATCATATTGTTATTGTAGTTAAATCCCTGAGTTTTGGAAAACAAAACATTTAAAAGGGGGTCTATGAAACTCACATGTGTTGTCGCAATATTACACGCAGCTTCAATTGAATTCTGCATATCATTAAGGTTTTATAAATTCTTTGTATCCAATTTGAATTACCAGAACATTCCTTGATATTAAATATCAAGGATAATGTAATTCGATTCATCAAACTGATTCAGAATCACTTATTTATTCAGAATCAATGTAATAAGGTTATCAGTTAACTTGTAATGTTAAAATCACTAATTCTGTTTAGTAATTGAGTTCTTATACTCATTTATTTGTAAATTAATGATAATTGCATCCCATCGTTAAAACCAGATTCTTAATCGACATTTAGATCGAAAATCGGGTTTCCGGATTATGAAATGGATTGCAAAAATCAAGTTCGGAATGCGAAATCAATTGAGAATATGTTTTCTTATTGAATTTCAACGATTGAATTAAGTCCTGTATTGAAACCGGAGTGTTAATCAGAAATTAGATAAAAATCAGGATACCGGATTGCAAAACGGTTCGCGTAATCGAGTCCGGAACGCGAAATCGATTCAAAATATGTCTTTTTTATCGAAAACGAATCAGCGGATTGCGAACCGGAGAGCGAAACGCAGTTCAGAACGGAAAAAGGATAAAATCAGGGTTTCTGCCGGAATATTCCTTTTGGCTGGAATATTCGTCAGAATATTCCGCCGGCGGCAACCCTTGCCGGAATTTTTGGCCGGAATCCTGCAGTAGCCGGTTGCTCGGTGGTCTGAGGTGGTGGCTCAGTGGCCTTGGCCTTGGCCGGCACCTTGTTGTTCGCAACTTGGATTTCATCGGCAATGGCCGAGATTGGCCGGGAATAGGGGCCGCGTCCTGTGCCTCGTTGGGGCCGCGCATGGGCCGCGTCCACGCCAAGTCCGACCAACAGTGAGCCATTCAAAGTTTTTGTGAGCCAAATCAAATTTCGTTGCACTAATTATGGGCCAAAATCTCCAGATCTTAGTTTTTAGCATATATCTAATGTTTTGTGAAGAAAAATCTCAATTTGGACAACTTTGAAAAATCCACTTTTTGGACCAAAATGCCCTTTTCATGGGTTTTCAAGATCCGATGATTATCAAACTTCACCAATCATTCAAACATGTTTATTTAAGTCATATGAAGATATTAGAATCAAGTATTGAGTTAGAGACTTACTTGGTGAGAGATTTGCTTGAAAAACCACCAAAAATCCTACTTTTGAAGCTTGATTCTTGGTTGTCCTTATTCTTGGGATTAGATACCACTTGGAACTGATGTTAGAGATGGGTTTTGAGTTCTAGAATCTGTGAGAAGACTCTTGGTCGAATTTGTGAAGTGGGGAAGAAAGAAAAGTGTAGAAATCTTGACCAAAGTCAAGATTTTTGGATTTTTATGGCCAAGACCCTTGTTCTCCATGTTTAGATAGTTTATTTATTTCATATTTATCTGATTTTAATCAGATGAGGTATGATAGACATAAATATGAAAGAAATCAAGGGTTTTTGTTTGATTTTGCCGTTTTCACAATTGTTCGTTCGGCTTTTCGCGTATAATTTTAGGAATTGCTAATAATGATCAATTATCATCTTCATGCTTCCAATTACATCCCATTATGATTATAATGTGATTAGGATGTTCAAGTTGTCATGAATTTGCCAATTACACATGCCGAATTGTCTTTTCGTAGATTTTCGCAATTTGAGTTATCGAACTTAGAGATTCTTTGATTTCGTTATGTTATCACTTATTTCACTTCAATTCATCATTTAATTGATATTAATTTAGTTTTAGACCCTTAAATATGGTTTTTGGTCATTATTATAGAAATTTCGCGTAATTCGGCGATTCTACGCAACGTCATTTGTGATTTGTTTCATCTTGTAATTTCCTTACATATATACACAGATTCACATGTATATACATATTCAATCATGATGTAATTAATGAAAATGTTAATTCATGAATATAGGAAATTACCTTGTAGTAAAGAACGAAATGTCACAAAGTAAATCATTGACACCATCATTTGATTTATTTTCAATTTCTTCACTCTCGCTGCTTGTTCCGTCTGTTTCATAGCCTGGCAGATGTTCACCATGATATATCCAGACATTGTATGATGGTTCAAAACCATTATGTATGATATGAGATGAAACAAGTGTGGGAACATGTTTTCTTGCATTAACACAATTTATACATGGACAATGCATCTGACCATCACTATCAACATATTTCTTATCCATCTATGCAAAAGCCATTGCACCTTTAATAAACAATGGGTCTACCTTATTGGTGATTTTACTCCAGCTCTTATCCAAATTCATTGCAAAAACCTAGCTAACAACAAACATACACAAACTAATTATCAAATTATTGATGTTGTCATGCGTGGGTTTTTCATTGCATTGGTTCAAGGTGGAATCTTCAAGGTGACAAAAGAGTGATAAAGCAACAATAAATTACAAGATGATATACAATATATCAAGGTCTAAAAGGTTGGTTTATAATATTTTTTCTATACCGGTAATATTTAAAGCCAATTCATATTTGTTTGCAGGTTAATACAGCAACAAGCTGAAAACTTCATGCTAATTTAAATGGTACCAGATGTATGCGTGGATTAAATTCTATTTTAGCCATTGTCATAAACTGTTAAGGCCTAATGTTAAAAATGTAAAAGTTATACAAATATCATGGTGTAAACATATCTTTATAGTTCTCGTTTTTAACATGGTTTATTTTGTATTTTTTATTTTTTTGGAAAGACAAAGCACTGTAAGTCTCATTTCTTCTCCCTAAGCATTTAGACATTATGGGTCGGACTAGATGGACTGACATTGATTGTTTTGCAAGTGACCTTGCCCTTGAATTTGTGTGCATATAGGCATACTATTTTAGGGAAAATGGTGATTTGTTTATTGATAAAATTTGTTAAGTGTTCTGTTGTTTTTCTTTATATATGTGTGTGATCCTTTGCTGGCTATGTGATTAGTTTATAGCAACCTTGATTAATTCTTGATCTGCCTATATAACTGGTGTGAAAAATTGGCTCTGATCTTGGTTGCTTTATGTGCTCTTGCTTGTGTGAAAATTATTTGATTCATTGTATCTGATAAGAAAATAAAATATCTGAGTCAGAAGCTAATATAGTTGCTGAAACACTTGTTATGATCCAAATGGAATTTGTCTTTCACAAACTAAGTAATCTTTGAAATTGTTAACATAATAGGGTGTCGTGAAAGTAAGCCAGTTAATACTCCTATAGAACAAAATTTTTATAGTGTTTTCAGAATATAAATATCAGGAAATTAAAGAAGGGCTAACATAATCACCAGAGAATCATACCTGTTGTGGAAGTCGACTGCCAAGAATAGAAGCTGGGGTACTGTCTCTGCCAAAGGGAAGTCCTAAGGCAATTGGTACATTTGTTAACACATAAGGTAGAGTAATTAAAAAAGGCCCTTCATAACCACCCGATAATCATACCCGTGTTAACCCGGCATTTTTTGACCGAATCTTTGTTTTTTTCATGTTTTTTTTATACATAAACAGGGGGGTTTCTTTTTTGTGTTTTTGCTAATTCATCACCTAATTCATCACCGTTTAAAAAATATTTACAAGTGTAAGTATGTGTAAGTTACTTACATTAAGTGTAGTGTAAGTAATTTGCACTTACTTACACTTGTAAATGATTTCTAAATGGTTATGAATTAGCAAAAACACAAAAAAGAAACCCCCCCTAATTATGTATAACAAAAACCATGAAAAAAACCCCAAAGATTCTGGCAAAAAATGACGTGTTAACACGGGTTAACGATATAAGGGAGAGTTAGCAATGTAACCATTCCCTATATATATATATATATATATATATATATATATATATATAGAGAGAGAGAGAGAGAGAATTAATAAAATAAAAACCCCTTTGTTGTGAAAACCATGAAAACAATGTTTAAAACCATGTAAAAAAGTTTCGTTATTTTCTGAAATTCTATTTAATGGTTAGTAACATTATTTGACATATTTCTATAATAGCAAAAAAAAATATATATATATATATATGTGTGTGTGTGTGTGTGTGTGTGATTGGGAAAATATAACCCAAATAATTATGCCAAGATAAAGCCAAATCTTTGATTTTTTTAATATGATTGTAAAACATTTAGAACAATTTTTTTTTGTGAGTTTGTGTAAATCTATCAACATTTAACAGTTAATTTCATTGCAAGTTCTTGACTTACAACACTGTAACTGTTTTACACCCAAAACTTAAAACGATGCCACGTGGCACCCAAACTTCTCTCACGTTTACACGTGTCAAATTTTTGGTCCCGGTTTAAAATTTAACATAAAATCATCTTCGGAAGCGTGAAATCACCATTTTATAAGTTAAGCACACCACTTACATCTATGATTAATAAAAACTAGTGTGTTTAATTATAATATCACCAAAAATTTACATAACGGTTGATTCTGCTTCAAAACGTGCCCGATTTGATCGCCCGATGCATATATGAAACTGACCTATAACATTACATATAAGGTCACAATTAGTTTATATGAACTAAGTAAGTAACCCCTCCCCCAAAGTTCCCAAAACTCATTCTAAGACATCCACATACATATCATATGGATGTTTATCATGTTTAGATCATAATTGTAACATCAGTGCCTGAAACGTAACCGGAACGGTGATCTCAACAGTAATATGAACAATGAATCAGGTACACACTTCAGTTGTTAATCATATATCATTATCGTTTCATGTTATCATAGAACTGTTTCAAAATCATCTCAGAAACGTAACTCGAAATCATGATTCATCAGTCAGATAACTGCCTAGCGATACAAAACCATCATGTGATTGTTAGTTAGAATTCTATTATGTATAAACGTATGTGAGGATTTTCAGAACAAAACAACGAATGTCGTTACGTGAATGATAAATCGAACGATTATTCTTATAGGTGATGATATGCACGAATATATCTTAAAGTTTAATGTTCTGAATGATGTCCAATAATTAGAAAACCATATTTAAAAGTGTAGTCATCGTAATATTCGTTCGGGTGACGATTCGCACGAATACGCGCGATGACTGTACGATTCGATTTAAACTGTAATTTAAATATATTCTGAAAATTTAAAATAAACAGAAGATATTTTGTAATTTACTAGGAATTACCACCTAAAATAAATTTACAAACTTTAGTTTTAAAACCGAGACGTTTCGTTTCGGAAACGAAATGAAAGCAACACTTTTACGTGAAACCGAGAGAAACTCAACGGACCCGAACATAACCTGATATTTTAAGACCATTTATGATGGTATTTAATGCCATTATCTTCTCCCACCAACCAGCTCCACCCACCCATTCCTGTCACCCTCTCTCTCTACCTTCTCTCTCTATAAGACACCACCATATCTATTCCATTTCTTCAAGAAAACAAGCCATTTTGGTGTCAAAACGACCCTTAAAACTCGTAGATCACAGAAGTACAAGTGATCTAGGCTTGGAGCCAACTGATTTGAGGTATATTCAATGTTCCTTTTCGGTTTTTAGGGTTTTCAAAATCCTTAGGTTCAAACCCCCTTGAAGCTGGTTTTAACCCATTTCAACACATAGGAATCACACCCCTAACATCCTAGAATGAGTTAGGAACAAGTGAGATACCATGAGATGGTCCTAGGCTTTGATTTGAGTTGGCTGCACACCCAGGCCGTGATCAGCCAAATGGTTTTAGCCACAGATAGGCTGAAAGGCCCCAGGGCCGCATGGGTTGTCCTTCGGCCGAATGGCCTCACCCATTCATTCGTTCAGCTCATCCTCATTCGGGTCAGGTCCCTTCAGTTTAGGTTCAGTCGCCCACGTGGTTTGGATCAGCCATCATTCGGCCGCCCAGCTCCATTCTGTCGGCCCACCTCCATTCGGTCGGCCCAGCTACTCATTCAATGGGGCTGGTTCGGTCCAAGCCCACACAGCCAATCCTACTTCGGCCCATGTCACTTCGGTCGTGCCATTCGGTTGAACACATTGGTTGGAGTTGGTAGATATATGCATGGGGAATCCTTATGTATGTGCATGCATGGTGTGTGTGTGTGTGTGTGTGTGCGCTTTGGAAGAAGCATATTAGGGTTTCATTACATGTCATCAACTTTGGGTGATCTATGAATCAAGTATAGAGTTTAACAAGGTAGAGGTTAATATGGTTTCATTATGAGGCAATAAACTAAGGTTTCTTTAAAAGACAATGGGGATTAATCTTTGTTATGGTTTTGTCTAAGATGCATTAAAGGAAACCATGAACTAGGGTTTTCGAGAACAATATTTTCTTAAATAATGTTTTCATCTAAACATAAATTGAGAAATTGTTGAGAATCAAACCTATAGTCTAAGTAAATGGATGTTGACTTGTAATTAACATCTAATACTTAAAAATTTCATGCGAACATATCACTACAATAGGTGATTCATTCGAATTATCTAGGTTGGGTCATACAAAGAATCGATCAAAGAATCATGGGAAAATCAATAACTAGTAATGGGCCCAAGGTTAATCAAAGGACATTAACCCAAGCCCATCATGTTTAATTATAATTATCTTAAATTAATTAATGTTTAATAAAAGGAATTGATTTATAAATATTCTTTAAATTAAATTAGATGATTTCTAACTAAATTTTAACTTAAAAGGAACAATATTAAAAATGTTTTAATTAAAGACTTGTGATGAAATTAACATAAACCTTATCTAATTAAGGTTTAGATGTGCTTAATTACGAGATAAAGAGGTTAATTATGGGTAATACGTTTAGACTAGTTAAATGGAATCCTAGATACACATTAGTAACATAGGACACTTAGTTGCACACCGAGACCAAAACCTAGTTGCGTCTATTATAAATGCTTATAGTATTCGAATCTTCTTATAACAACTAAGGATCCAATTCAGGAATCTATAACCATTGTGGTAGTCATGGAATTATAAGAATCAGAATCAAGGGAATCAAAGGAATCATATCCGTGTGTGAATCAAAGAACTAATGCAATCATTATGATATAATGAAATCATTAATGATCAAGTTAAGGTGGATGTCAGTTGTATGTAAATCGAGACCACGTGTAACACACAGAAAGTCCCGTCATAAATAGTAGACACTGGTAGTCAAGCTATATGGGCATAAATCAAATGATCAAACGAAATCAAGAGAATCAATAAGATCAAAATCAAAGGATATCCTAAAGTCCTGACATGTACAGTAGGCCTGATGGTCAAGCTGATATGGGCACATCATGAAAGTCTCGATGCATACAGGTAGACTCATTTGGGTCATGCCTGATATGGGCCACGTGTGAGACGGTACAACTTGGACACCACCAACAACTAAGTATAATTGATTGAGTCAAATAAGGCCCAATCATAATGTCTTAGTTGTATTTAAATGATTAATTATTCATTTAATTAAGCATTTAATATTATGTTTCCACAAGAGCTATGGGTAATCATGAAAACATGGTGAACTCAAGAAATTTGTAGCATTTCAATTTGTGGAAATCACAATCTAATATGAAGATGGATGGAATGAAATGCTTAATTATCATTAACAACAATGTGTTATGCAGTCCGGTACGTGGTGGGATGGTGGCTGGGGCTTGTCCCCTACATATGCCCTATATATAAGCATACTTGATTGGATAGCATAGGTGGTCATTGATGAGGTTAAGGTTGTCATTTCGAGGGATCAAGGTAAACAATATTCAGGGGAATCAAACATTGTGGATTAATAGTGTGGGATTAAACGCATAATTATCACCAGCAACAATATATCATGTGGATTGGTATGTGGTGGGACGGTGGCTGGGGCTTGTCCCCTACATATGCCCTATATATAAGCATATTGAACTGGATGGTATAGGTGGTTAATGGTGAGGTAAAGGTTGTCATCCAAGTGGTTATTCAAATTCATTTTTAAATTAAACTATTTGAACTCACCAACCATGTGTTGACTTGATCTTTTTGCATGACTTCTCAGGTGACGAACATGTCTGAGTTAGAAGTTATGCTTTTGGACTAGGATACCAGTTAGAGGACCTAGCATTTTGGACCTGCATAATTTTGGAACATCATTTGCAGATTATTTTGTATATCTTGTGCAGATACAAGATAGAAAATTTATGATGTTGATAGTAGATTAACATTGTTAAATTATGAACAAAACTGATGTAATTTAACTTTGTAATTCTATTTTCATTTAGTAGTTTCTCATTATATATCATGTGCATTGAAAAAAATCTGATCATCACGATTATCATTCCCGATATCGCGCCTCAGGACCATTACGCCCGACGGGACACACGATCCGACCCGACTGCTCGAGGTGTGACAATAATACATCATATTCAAATATCTAAGCACACATAGCACACTAATGTGCATTGATTTCCCTTAATGGGTCATCTTCATAAATATGATTATATGATCTAATCCAACTCTATTACCAAGACCTCTGGCTAATTTAAAACACCATAATTATCATATATACTCCATTGGCTCCCCCAATTATCCACACACCTGTGATTCAATTTATTAACAATCGTCTCATTCGATTTATCCACACACATGTGGTTTAATTTACAATGTAATAATATCATATTATTATTGTTTGCAATAGTTTAATCATAATAACACTATGGTGTTCATCCTCTTGTTCTTCCAGCATAGTTACTTGTCAGCATCTCTGACTATTCACACACATGTGGTTTCACATATAAACATAAGTCTTAAGATGTTCACCCACGGGTTCTTCCATCTAAGACATTTGCAAGAACCTATAGCTATCCACACACATGTGGTTTCATACATAAACTTAAGTCTTAAGATGTTCACCCACCTGTTCTTCCATCTAAGACACTTGCTAGCACCTCTAGCTATCCGCACATCTGTGATTTCATACATAAACTTAAGTCTTAACATGTTCACCCACCGGTTCTTCCATCTAAGACACTTGCTAGCACTTCTAGCTATCCACACACCTGTGGTTTCATACATAAATTTAAGTCTCAAAATGTTCACTCACCGGTTCTTCCATCTAAGACACTTGCTATCACCTCTAGCTATTCACACACCTGTGGTTTCATACATAAATTTAAGTCTTAAGATGTTCACCCATCGTTCCTTCCATCTAATACACTTGCTAACACCTCTAGTTATCCACACACCTGTGGTTTCATACATAAACTTAAGTCTTAAGATGTTCACCCACCTGTTCTTTCATCTAAGACACTTGCTAGCACCTCTAGCTATCCACACACCTGTGGTTTCAACAATTTAGTCCCCGGGTTAACCAGTTATCCATACTCTAGTGGTTCAATTGATCAATTTCACCGGCTCATTTGGCTAATTTTATGCCATTTATATTACACATACAACTCAAGCATAACATTCATTTTGAAACTAAAATGCCTTCTCATAGGTCTTTTAACTCCACTTGTTTCATTAGTCAAGTTATGCACAATCATCATATAAAAAACAAAATCATGTAGACTTTTTTTTACTACTTATATGCAATGTTACAGTAAGTTGGGTAACTTACCTTGTTCAAATAGTTGATCACTTCCTACAACCTCTTTTCCACTTCATGGCTTGTCACTTGACTTCCACCACCAACACCTAGTTGCAATTCACATATATACAACTAGTTTCAATACACACAAGATTAAAATCATTTGAATCTCATTCATCACTATCTGGCATTTAGGAGTCCAGTTACCATTTTACCCATTATATTTATGTCAAAATAATTGACTTTCAAATCTCAAGTATTTAATCAAATACTTGATGTGCACCCACTAATTTAACTAATCTTGGCGCTGTTTAAACACTAATCATCCTCCTTTTGAACTCCAAACTCACCCATTCATTAATTTATACAAGATTAGTCAAAATTTGATGCATATCTCATTCAAAACCATGATTTAATCTTCCTACTAGCTATCAAACACAATGATATGGATTTCATGATAACTAAACATCATAACGGCTCAAAACTGAGATTTCACCGTTAAAATATCGAGTTCTTCGTTTCTAATTATTCATACCCATCGTCAAGGCAATAATCAACAATAATAATCATTGTATTATGTTCACAACTATATTTAATCCATATACTATCAAACCAGTAGGATAAATCGAATCGTTACCCTTTTGAACGAAGTTCTCAGATGAAAACGGTGATTAGGAGTTGTAGAATCGAACCCTAGCTCGATCCGAACGTTCTGGTAGCTTTAATACTGAGATTTGGTGATAAAAAGCGGATCTAATCGTTTATGGAGGCGTTGGTGTTCAAAATATAAGAAAAATCAGATCTGTAGGAAAAAAACCCATTTTTCAAACCGCCATACCCCTCGTGTACCGCCTAGCGGGGCGGTTTGGGGCTAGGCGTACTGCGAGGGACCACGGAGTCTCAGATATTTTTACATCTGCGCGCATCTCCTATAGTGGCCAAATGGGGCAGGCATACCGCGTGGGTTCCTGGAATCTCAGACTTTTACATCCTTCACATATCGCCTAGCGGGGCAAAGTGGCTCTAGGCGTACCACGAGGCTCCCCAAACTTTGATATTTTTGTACTTTTCTCCGTTTTACGATTCCGAAGAATCCGGAACTCCATTTCACACACGGTTTTCACCCGTAGTTACAATTTTTCCCTCTTTTGAGTAATACGTATACACACATACACATGACCAATTAAAATCGGTCATTACATGCTACATCTTAAACGATGATTAATTTACACTCACTCATAGAAGAAGAAAGTCTTATAAATGTGTTGCAATGATTTTCAAAAAAGATCCATGATTTTACTTAATCTTGGAGGAGCTATTTGACTAGTTTAAAAAATAGGGTTATATATATATATATATATATATATAAGGTTGGGATTATATAATACCCACCTAAATTGCAGTAACCCATTAACACTGACAAAATTAACCCAAAACTTTTAAATATTTTTGGCCTTTATTACACATAAATAGAGGTGTTTCCTTTTATTTTGTTTTTGCTAATTCATCACCGTTTACGATCTTATATCGGTGTAAGTGACGTATAAATAAATATAACTTGCAATATAACGCAAACTTACAGTTGTTTTAATTTCTAAACGTTTGTGAATTAGCAAAAACACTAAAAAGGAACCCTCTATTTATATATAATAAAGGACATGAAAAAAATTCCAAAGATTTAGGTTGATTTTGCTAGGGTGAATGAGTTACCACAATTAATGAGGTTTAAATACACATACATACTTACATACATACGTACGTACGTACGTACGTACTACATACATACATACATACATGGCATGAAATGGTTTCCAGCTCGTTGAAAATTAACTAACTCATTGACTATCGTCCAACATTTAGTATAGAAGTAGATGAATCAGATTGTATGCCGTGTCATTATTTTTTTTTAATATGAGAGGACGTTTAAGATATTTGGTAACTATCAAAAAAACTAGAGTTAACATGGTGATTACAAGTGTCATCTTGTAATATATTTTAATCAATTTAATTTTATATTATACAATTTACCCCTTTTTTTAAACATTCATAATTTTTTTTGTGCTATATTATTTTTTATAAAAATTGCATAATTATATTCGTCACATTTTTTATTTAATTCTGCTATAATCTTGAATAGTTTTTTATTTTTTTCCCGATGTCGTGTATTTACATCAATGTTACGAACATAAACATAAAACATTATTTTGATTTTTTCTAACAATGGTAAATTATAGTGATATAACTTATTATTTATGTACAGTGATGTAATTTTTCTCATTAATTATTATAATTTCAACTAGTTTTTCAATTCTTTTTCGAGATGCCCCGTATTTACATCGATGCAATGAGAATAAACATTACACATTATATATCACAGTATTTTGAATTTTTTAACAACGATAAATTTGTGTTATGTTTATTCTTGTTACATCGATGTAAATACGGATATGTAAAAAAACTTTAAAAACTAGACGAGAATACAACATAATTAAATAGAAAAAATGAAACGAGTGCCACGATTCATTATTATAAAAAAATAATAAAATATAAAAAGTTATAAATGTTTAATAAAAGAGCGTGGTAAACTTTATTTAAAAAATTAGATTGATTGAAATATGTTACATGGTGACAATTGTCATCATCATCATATTACATCTAACTTTATGAATGGCACAAAATGACTTAATGATCTTACATATTGAAAAAACAAAAAAAATTAATGAAATGTGACATGATGTTATTCACTTGACTTTATAAATTAATTATTGAATCATAGCAGAAAGCTTGTTGCAAATACCTTGTGTTATATTTAATTATCACTCCTATATATATATAAATATATATAAAAGAAGAAAAACAAATTATAATTAATGCAAAGAAAACTATAATAAAAGTAGAAAACAATACACAAATCCCAACTCAAGAAACATGTATAATAAACACTCTTATTTTTGCTATTATAAAAAATTTTAAATGAAATCCTTCAGCTTATCAAGAAAGAAATTCATTAATATTATTAAATCTAACATGTAGAAAATTACGGGATTTTAGATGGTATAAAGACGTATTTATATCAAAAGTAATGACAAGAATTGATTGTAGAGAAGCTTATTGGAAAAAAGATTTATTGTAGGATTACCAAAATTATTTGCAGAAAAAATAAGAGAAAATATTAAAAAAGATAATAATAATAATAATATACCATAAAAAGATTTAACATATGGGCAAATTATAAATTATATAAACCAAGAAGGATTAAAAATATGTAATGATTTAAAATTAAAACAAAAAATGAAAAAGGATGGAATAAATGGAAGAAATGAATTAGGAAACTTTTGTCAACAATATGGTATTGAAAATATAAAATTACCAAAAAATTCTAAGAGAAAAAAAAATTTATAAAAAGAAAAAATTTTAGAAGAAATTATAATAAACATAAGAAAGAAAAAGACAAAAAGATAAACAAAAGTTTTATAAGGATAAAAAACAAAATTTTTATAAAATACAATATATAGTTATTTGTTATACTTGTGGAAAAAAGGGTTATACATCAAAAAATTGTTCTACAAAAAGATAAATCAATGAATTAAATATTTCTGAAGAAATAAAAGAACAAATTAATAAAATATTAGAAACTTCTACTAGTGAAGAAGATATATATGATGATAGTAACAATGATTTGAATTATATTGATAGCAGTGATAATAATTCTCAAGAAGAAGAATGTGAATGTATTGGTCGTTGTATATGTAATATAATAACTATTGATACTATAAACATGATAAATGATGAAACTAGAATATTATTAAAATTGGTAGAAGAAACTCATGATATAATAGTAAAACAATTATATTTAGATAAATTAAAAGAAAATTATAAGGATACTTAATAAAAGGTAAAGAAACTAATATATATAATTTAGAAGATATTTTTTAAGAAATTTAATACGAAAGAAAAACCAACTATACAAAAATTACAAGAATAATTAAAAATTATAAAACAAGATATTAATATAATTAAGATACAAATCAAAAGTATTGAAAAGGGAAAAGAAATAATGGTAAGTAAGGAATTAACTGATGGTAAAAACAACGGTGAAGAAAAAACTAGTAACATTAATATTCTAAAGGAATTAATTTATCAAAAATGGTATACTAAATTAAATATAATAATTAATAATGAATTTCGAATTACATTAACAACCTTAATAGATAGTGGGGCTGATATGCATTGTATTCAAGAAGGAATAATTCCTACAAAGTATTATGAAAAAACTTCTTATATATTATCTACTGCTAGTAGATCAAGACTTATAATAAATTATAAGTTATCTAATGTACATATATGTACAGAAAACTATTGCTATAAAACTCAATTAATATTAGTAAAAAATTTAACATCTCAAATAATTTTAGTGTAACATCACTGTACTTTCGGTTGTCCGTACATCCGTACGACCTGAGATTTATTATTGTTAATGATAATGAATTATTTATTTATATTATTGATGATTATCACTGTTACTGGTATACATGCTTAGAACATATTATACGCGTAAACCATGCGAAGTTTAGTTGTAATTCAACTAACAGAACCAGAGAGTTTATCGCAGTCATATTGTTGATGATTATGAGTTTGGGTTGGAATGGAAAGAAACTGGGAGTTTGTTAGAGTCTGGTTGCTAAACGTAGTCAAGGACACATGGTCATGGTTTATCGAAATAGCGATGGGACGATGTAGGGGAGGTTGCGATCTACCTCCGCATATGCCCTATACATATGCATATTTCGGTCTATCATGGATGTGTCAGTGACTAGGATTTAGTGGGTTTTGGTTTGGGAAGAAAATATTAAAGTTAATAAAATAATGAAAATATAATTGGAAACATTTACACGATGGTGAGGTTATGAATATAAATTAAGAAATATTAACTTAATAAATGTATTCGCGTGGGTGACGATTCACACGAATATAATTATTAAGAAATGATATTCTGAAACGATATTCCATAAATAGTAAATCGAATCGAAATACGGTACAAGCGTTGGATTCGCAAAGGTGACGATCTTTACGAATACGTACGCGAGTAACGCGTTTCGACGAGATAATTAAATAATATCTAACGATATTAATTTAATAAATGAAAACATAAAACGTGTATTAGGAATCACAACTTAAATTAATTTCGAAATAATCGGATAATTTAAATAATTAAATTAACGAAAACGAAACGGAATTATTTACGAGATAGTTAATTAAAACCATTTTCTTTAAAACTATTTTTGTAAAAATGAAATATTATTTAAACAAGTTATAGTGTAAATGTGATTACGTTGGAAACCAAACATTTTATTACGACTATCGCGATAAAGACGAGACAGGGAACGCGATGTTAATACGCTATATAAGGAAGAAGAAGCCTTCTTCTTCCTCATATTACCCAATTACTCTTTCTCTCTAAAAACACACACACCATAATCCTCCACCTTCTCTCTAGCCTTTTTCACTCGTTTCTTGACGGAGTCACGAGATTCCGGCGCCTACGTGTTCGTGAGATCGAGGAGAACAAGGAAGTACAAGAACATCTCACGTTTCATCAACGAATCGAGGTAAATCTGAGACCCTATTTACGGTTTGGGATAAATCATGAATATATGTAATCTATGGTTGTTGTAGGTGATCTAGAACACTATAAAACCCTTAAACGAGTTGATAAGGAATGAATAAGTCGAATATGGCTTGGAGTTGTAGGGAATGAAGATCGAGCTAGGAGTATACAGGTTCGTGGCGTGGGACTGGAATGGCAGAACCCTTAAAGGTGTTGGTCGAACCTTGTTGGGCAGGAAAACTCTTTGGCCGAACCCTTGTACACCAAGGAACCCACGAACCATAGCAGCTCCTGAGCGAACCCTTAGTCACCCTCGGCGAACCATGCTCACTAGCCGAACCATTTGGCCAGAGAACCCTCGGCGAACCATGCATGGTCACCGAACCCTATTGTTGGGGCCACGAACTTGTTATCAACTTGCAGCCCCATTGCCGAACCTAATCAGGATAAAGCAAGCGAACCTTCATGCAGCCATTGAGCCGAACCATTACTTTCTACTTAGCTGAACCATGCACAACCTATGAACCATAAACCTACGAAACCTAGCCCCACGAACCTTCAAGGACTGAGCCTTATTGTTTGTTAGCCAAACCATAGAATGGGGGCGAACCTTAGTGTGGGCCGAACCTAATGGTTCTTAGGGCATAGGTTCGCTGCTTTCATTAAGGACAAGACCTAAATTCGTTTAATGAGCGGATTAAGGGTCAACGGGGGAATATAATTAAGTAGGTATATATCTACATACATTTGTGTATAACCATGCATGCATGAGCTAACCTAATTGTCACCTCTTCTAAATAAAAGGAAGCCTAATTTATGAGAAATGATATATGAATACTTATAATACTAATCTAAGTGTGATTTCTCAAGTCTAAATTGAAGCTCTATTAATTAGAATATATGAATACTTCTAATCAAACATGCATGCAACCGGGAATATGTATGTGTAAAGTTATACCACACTCACAACATGTCTGATGATTATGGTTTCATCAAAACCCTAATATAATAGCTTACTAAAACTAACTAGTTCTAAACCTATTCTGTTGGGATGAACTGAGAAATAAATAAGAATAAATTAATGAAATATAAACGGATTAAAGTTATCTAATATAGACATTAATTGGATATGAAACCCCTATGCTTATAAAAGTGAAAATTACACTAATTACAGATCGTTGAGTTGCTTTGAGTTGAGTACATACGCGAGTGCACATAACCCGAGAACACTGAATTCAAAGACTCAGGTGAGTTCTTATAACCTCCTTTTCTTTAAACTGTTTTTGTTTTAAAACTCGGAGGTGAAACATGTATACCGGTTTAAATATTATTTTGATAACACAAGGATAATACCTGTTTATCATTATGATACTCATATTATGGATTATCATTATTATGGATTATCACTGATTATTATACATCCGTGTAAACATTGTCATTGACTTCGGTCGATAACAAAGATTACATGTATTGTCACATACTCTGTGAATCATTGCTTTTAACTTTGGTTATTTGCTTTGACTTCATGTATTGTCACGTGGATGGTTTCCACTCCGTGAATCATTGCCTTTGACTTCGGTTAATTGTTTTAACTTCATGTATTGTCACGTGGTTAGCGACCACTCCATGGATAATGTCTTTAACTTATGTTAATTACATAATGTCCATGTATAGTCACAAATATTATTTGAGCTTATTGATGATTGAGATTTGTTGAATGGTTATGTGATTGGTTATTCATTATTGACTATGATTATCTATGATTGATTATGACTTAATTGTTATGTGGTTATGTGTTGATTGAATGTTTGATTGTTGAATTGGTGGATGTGTGTTAGATTATCTCATACAGGTATTCATATGGATTTTCTCAGGAAGATCATAAGTTTATACTTGTTTTAAACAAAGTATTTTTATAAAACCATTTTAAACACAAACTTTTAAAATCATTTTACTAAAACACTTTTTAAGTATAAAAACTTAAGATTACTCACCAACTACGTCTGTAGTTGACACTTGATTTTCTTACATGTTTCAGGTGATGGGGACAAGTAGGATGAAGAGGATGATCTCTTCTATTTTGGACATCATCACATAGGATTCTTGTACTTAGCTAATTAACTAAATTTCTGGCGATTAGAGTTTAGTTAGTTTAGCTAAATCTCTTTTGTATTTGATGTAACTGATTCATGATAGACATGATTTTTGTGTAATTAATTTGGTTGATTTAAATGATATGTGATGATTTAAATTAGATGCCCACGAGCTTTTGAACAATCTACACATCCCTCGTGGCATCCCGACGATTCCGCCGCCGGTCGGGGTGTTACAGATTGGTATCAGAGCCTGTGTTATAGGGAATTAGGTTACTAGAAATGGTTGACCTAGTTTATAACCGTAGGATACCCTAGTATGAAGTAATTTCATACACTAGTTAGTATATTCAGGATTTCATGCTTATGTGTTTATTACATGTTAACTGAGCTCCTGTTATACATCTAAATTATATATGTTGCTACTGATTATTTGCTTACTTGTGCCCTAATGATTCGATAAGGACATGCACGTGGTGTATTGTAAAGGTGGTGGGACGTTGGCTAGGGCAGTTGCGACTGACCCTTACATATGCCCTATATATATACCATTTACGGTACATTAGGTGGATGTCAGTATTGAAGAATAAGGGAACTAACCGTTTGGGAAATTAACTGTTTAAGAAATTAACTGCTTAGGAATTTATTTGCTTTAGGAATTATCTGTTAGATCTATTGATCACCAGACAAGGACACACTCGTGGTATACTACAAAGGTGGTGGGACGGCGTAAGGGAGGTTGCGATCTACCCTTGCATATGCCCTATACATATACCATTTGTAGTATATCGGGGGTCAGTCAGTGTCAGGAACTTAGGATATTATTAAGATGTTAGTAAGAATTGTTGTAAGGTTATGATTGATGGATTGTTGACGGTATGTTTGGTTGGATTGGTTTAGATTGACTCATGGATGATCATATTTGATGAACACTTATAAATTCACTTATGAGACACACTGATTGGACACGTGGGGTGCATAGGATTAACGAACGATATGAGAGAGTAGTGATGAAATATGGACTTGGGTGATGATATAAACACTTGATAATAATATAAATGCATAGTGATGATACTAACACTTAGTAATAGTATGAACACTTTATGAGCATAAATGATAAGGAAGATATGAACACTTAGTGACAATAAGAGCACTTAGTGATGATATGAACCCTCATTGATAACTATGGACATTGGGATAAGCATGGATTTTTAGTGAACTTAGACAATTAGGGGAACTTTAATGTCAGGTGAACTTAGACATTAGGTGAACTTAGAAATAGGTAAACTTACATGTCATGTGAACTTAGACATTAGACGAACCTAATTGCCCAAGGGAACTAGAGATTACTTCACTCAAAATTATCCTACCTAGGATAAGATTTGTGAAGTAAGATTATGGTAAGATACATGATACACCCTAAATGCTAACAAGGGCATAATCGTGGTGCAATGGAATGGTGGTGGGACGGCGTAGGGGAGATTGCGATCTACCTCTGCATATGCCCTATATATAAGCTTGTTGCATCACATTGGGAGGTTGTCAGTGTTGGTATAGGGTTTGGAATGTATGGAACTTAGGAATAGTTAGCTAACACTAGTTATGACCAACTAGGACACTTAGAATAATGCTAGGAAATTTATAAATGTGATGAGTTTAATGACAGATAGGAGAAGAATATAGTTCCTATATGTGATCCTAACTGTTTAAAATGAACTCATTTAACCATTGTTTGTATGACATACATTGTAAACGGTAGTAACATGTTTCTAATTCCTCATAAACATGCCGCCGCGCCATCACAACGAAGATGACTCGAACAATGGGGATGCTAACAACAGTAATGCCAACTCCGGCATACAAGAGTTAGCCACACTTATCTCTGGATTGGTGAGCCAATTGACTCAGGCTGACCAGAACATCAATCAAAACAGAGGAGGTGCAAACCCGCCAACTTGCACATTCAAGCATTTCAATTCCTGTAACCCCCTGAAGTTCACGGGTTCTGAATCAACCACTGGTCTGCTGCAGTGGTTCGAGAGTATGGACAATACCTTCATTAACAGTGACTGCCTCGAGAACCTGAAAGTTCGCTATGCCACTAGTGTTTTCCAAAAGAGAGCACTAACTTGGTGGAATGGGGAAAACGAACTAGGGGAGTGGATGCCGCACTTGCACTGACGTGGACTGAGGTCAAGAACTTGATGACCACTGAATTCTGTCCTCGTAGTGAGATGAGGAAGCCTGAGACCGAGTTCTGGGAGCTCAAGCAGGATAGCGGGGAGAATGTCCTCTACAATACTCAGTTCCATGAGTATAGCTTACTGGTGCCTCATATGGTGACACCCTTGGAGAGGGCGATTGAGAAGTATATCGGTGGACTGCCGGTACAGATTCAGGACACAGTCTACGGGAGCAATCCCAAAACACTGGAGGCTGTGATCCGCTTATCTGCAACTCTTACTGACAATCATGTGAGGAATGGAACGCTTACAAGTAAGGGAACCAAGAAGACAGAGGTGAAGTCTGCTGTGAAAGAAACAAAAACTGATGTAAAGTCTGAAGCTGCTAGCTCTTCTTAGAGAAATAACAGAAATTTTATGGTCACTGCTCCTGCTGCTAAGTCTGCGCAGCAATCATCTAACAACTCAACTGCCAGGAATTTCACTGGGAACACCCCCCAATGTAATACCTGCCGATATCATCACGCACCGAACTTTTCATGTCGCGTCTGCAACAATTGAGGCAAGTTTGGTCATTTTGCTAATGTCTGTCGGAGTGCACCGCAAGCACAAAGGATGCAACAAGCACCGCTTGCACTGCCAGCTCCGCATGCACAACCTATTCCAGCTGTACCCGTTCGCCAGGTACCTCAAGTACAGGCAAGAGCCTGTTATGAGTGTGGGGAAGTGGGTCACTTCAGAAATCAATGCCCAAAGTTGACTAGAAACAATCAAAGGGTGGCAAGAGGCCGGGCATTTTAACTAAATGCTCCAGCTGCTCAAGCCAACCAAGACGTCGTCAACGGTACATTTCTGATCAACAACTCTTATGCATCTGTCTTATTTGATTCTGGTACCAATAGGAGTTTCGTTTCATATGATTTTGAATGCATGCTTGGTAGAACACGTACATATTTAGATAAACCGTTTAACGTGGAAGTGGCTGACGGAAACACTATTGATATTGACATTATTATTGTTGGATGTACGGTGAACTTAAATGATCACGTTTTCCCAATTGATCTTATACCTATGCATCTTGGTAGCTTCGATGTTATCATAGGCATGGACTAGTTAGCCACCCACAAAGCGGAGATTGTATGCCATGAAAAATATATTCGTATCCCGTTACCTTCGGGTGAAATGTTACGAGTCTTTGGAGAAACTTCTAGCAAAGGTCTTAAGCTGATGTCTTGCACTAAAGCACACAAGTACCTTAGGAAGAAATGTATAGCATTTTTAGCTCACATTGTGGAGAAGAAAGAGAAAGGAAAGAAAATTGAAGATGTTCCAGTGATACGAGATTTTCCAGAAGTGTTTCCAGACGATTTGCCGGGGCTTCCACCAGAACGTCAAGTAGAGTTTCGAATTGACTTAATACCTGGTGTGAACCCAGTCGCCAAAGCTCCCTATAGACTTGCGCCTTCGGAGTTGCAAGAATTGGCGAGCCAGCTGCAGGAACTTACTAATAAAGGATTTATTCGCCCGAGCCATTCGCCATGGGGTGCACCGGTCTTGTTTGTCAAGCAGAAGGACGGGTCATTCCGAATGTGTATCGACTACCGCGAATTAAACAAACTCACAATTAAAAATCGATATCCACTGCCGCATATCGATGATCTCTTCGATCAGCTTCAAGGCTCGGCATGGTTTTCAAAGATCGATCTTAGGTCTGGGAATCATCAGCTTCATGTACATGATGATGATATTCCCAAGACAGCTTTCAGAACAAGATATGGCCATTATGAATTTCTGGTAATGCCTTTCGGCCTTACCAATGCACCAGCGGTTTTCATGGACCTCATGAACCGTGTGTGCAGGCCATACTTAGATAAATTCGTGATTGTATTCATTGATGATATTCTGATCTACTCAAAGACCAAGGAAGAACACGAGAAACACCTTCAGTTGGTTTTGGAGATCCTGAGAGAAGAGCGACTGTATGCCAAATTCTCTAAATGTGAATTTTGGCTTAAGGAAGTTCAATTCTTGGGGCACATAGTCAACGAATATGGTGTTCATGTGGATCCTGCAAAGATTGATGCAGTGAAGAATCGGAGTACACCGAAAACACCGACGGAGATTCGATCGTTTCTTGGACTTGCTGGTTACTATCGGCGGTTTATATCGAATTTCTACAGGATTGTTGTCCCTCTCACTTCTTTGACTCAAAAGAATAAACCTTATGAGTGGGGACCGAAGCAAGAAGAGGCATTTCAGACGTTGAAGCAGAAACTTTGTGATGCCCCTGTCTTGACATTGCCTGACGAAAATGATGATTTTGTGGTTTATTGTGATGCATCCAACCTAGGTCTCGGTTGTGTTCTCATGCAACGGGGAAAGGTTATGGCCTATGCATCAAGACAACTGAAGATTCACGAGAAGAACTACACTACACACGACTTGGAACTTGGTGCAGTCGTGTTTGCTTTGAAGATATGGAGACATTATCTTTACGGCACAAAGTGTGTAGTCTTTACTGATCATAAAAGCTTACAACATATTCTCAATCAAAAAGAGCTCAATATGAGACAACGGAGATGGGTGGGTTGAACTGTGAAACGATTATGACTGCGAAATTCGCTACCATCCCGGTAAAGCGAATGTAGTAGCACATGCGCTTAGTCGCAAAAGTCTGGTTCAAATTCATAGTGCCCGAGTGCACACTAGTCTCCGTAATGATGTTCTCACAGCCCAACAACTCTCATTAATTCAGGATAACTTGAAAAATGAGATGTCTTGCAGGGCTGAGATCTTATTGGAAACTAAGGATGACGGCTTGATGTATTATTTGAATCGGTTGTGGATACCGAACCGGGGTGATCTTAGAATGGTGATTATGGATGAAGCTCATAAGTCTCGTTAGTCAATCCATCCGGGTTCTGACAAGATGTACCAAGACCTTAGGGGCTTGTACTGGTGGCCTGGAATGAAGAAGGATATTGCTGAATATGTGTCCAAATGCCTTAACTGTGCTAAAGTCAAGGCAGAACACCAGCGACCTTCAGGATTGTTATTACAACCAGAGATACCAATGTGGAAGTGGGAGAATATCTCCATGTATTTCATTACCAAAATCCCATGAACCGCAAACGGTAAGGATAGTATCTGGGTGATATTTGATAGATTAACAAAGTCGGTTCACTTTTTACCGATACGCGAAACGTACCCTGTGCGGAAGTTAGCGCGTATCTACCCTGATGAGATCATTAGCCGGCATGGAATTCCCTTAAGCATAATATCGGATCGTGATGCCCGCTTCACGACACGATTTTGGGAATCACTTCACGAAGCTTTTGGAACAAGACTGGATCTTAGCACAGCTTATCATCCTCAAACGGATGGTCAAACGGAGCGAACGATTCAGACACTAGAAGATATGTTGAGAGCTTGCATCATCGATTTCGGTGGCAATTGGGATAGCCATTTACCATTGGTTGAGTTCTCGTATAACAATAGTTATCAAGCGAGCATTGGTATGGCGCCATTTGAAGCTCTTTATGGCAGGAAATGTCGGTCACCTATTTGTTGGACCGAGGTCGGCGATTCGCAGATCACTGGTCCCGAGATTATTCAGGAAACGACTGACAGGATCCGCCAGATCAGCGACAATCTGTTAGCTGCTCGTAGTCAACAGAAGAGCTACGCGGATAAATGAAGAAAACCTTTAGAGTTTGAAGTGGGAGATATGGTATTGCTAAAAGTGTCGCCTTGGAAGGGCGTTGTTCGATTCGGAAAGAAGGGGAAGCTTTCTCCACGTTATGTTGGCCCTTTTAAGATTCTTGAACGGATCGGGAAGGTTGCCTACAAATTGTAACTTCCTCTTGAACTTAGTAACATGCACCCGACAGTTCACGTGTCCAACCTAAGAAAGTGCTTAGCTGATCAGGATCTTCAGGTACCACTCGATGACATTCGCATCGATGATACCATGCACTTTGTTGAAAGACCAGTGGAGATAATAGATCGTGAGGTTAAAAAGCTCAAACGCAGTAGAATTCCAATTGTCAAAGTACCTTGGGAATCGAAGTGGGGTCCAGAGTTTACCTGGGAGCGAGAAGATCAGATGAAGCTTAAGTACCCACACTTATTTACTACGGTCACTACAAGTTGAATTTCGGGACGAAATTCCTTTAACTAGGGGAGACTGTAACATCACTGTACCTTGGTTGTCCGTACATCCGTACGATTGTACTGTTACGACCTGAGATTTATTATTGTTAATGATAATGAATTATTTATTTATATTATTGATGATTATCACTGTTACTGGTATACATGCTTAGAACATATTATACGCGTAAACCATGTGAAGTTTAATTGTAATTCAACTAAACAGAACCAGAGAGTTTATCGCAGTCATATTGTTGATGATTATGAGTTTGGGTTGGAATGGAAAGAAACTGGGAGTTTGTTAGAGTCTGGTTGCTAAACGTAGTCAAGGACACATGGTCATGATTTATCGAAATAGCGATGGGACGGTGTAGGGGAGGTTGCGATCTACCTCTGCATATGCCCTATACATATGCATATTTCGGTCTATCATGGATGTGTCAGTGCCTAGGATTTAGTCGGTTTTGGTTCGGGAAGAAAATATTAAAGTTAATAAAATAATGAAAATATAATTGGAAACATTTACGTGATGGTGGGGTTACAAATATAATTTAACGCGAATATAAATTAAGAAATATTAACTTAATAAATGTATTCGCGTGGGTGACGATTCACACGAATATGATTATTAAGAAATGATATTCTGAAACGATATTCCATAAATATTAAATCGAATCAAAGTATGGTACAAGCGTTGGATTCGCAAAGGTGAGGATCTTTACGAATACGTACGCGAGTAACACGTTTCGACGAGATAATTAAATAATATCTAACGATATTAATTTAATAAATGAAAACTTAAAACGTGTATTAGGAATCACAACTTAAATTAATTTCGAATAATCGGATAATTGAAATAATTAAATTAACGAAAACGAAACGGAATTATTTACGAGATAGTTAATTAAAACCATTTTCTTTAAAACTATTTTTATAAAAATGAAATATTATTTAAACAAGTTATAGTGTAAATGTGATTACGTTGGAAACCAAACATTTTATTACGATTATCGCGATAAAGACGAGACAGGGAACGCGGTGTTAATACGCGATATAAGGAAGAAGAAGCCTTCTTCTTCCTCATATCACCCAATTACTCTTTCTCTCTAAAAACACACACACCATAATCCTCCACCTTCTCTCTAGCCTTTTTCACTCGTTTCTTGACGGAGTCACGAGATTCCGGCGCCTACGCGTTCGTGAGATCGAGGAGAACAAGGAAGTACAAGAACATCTTACGTTTCATCAACGAATCGTGGTAAATCTGAGACCCTATTTACGGTTTGGGATAAATCATGAATATATGTTATCTATGGTTGTTGTAGGCGATCTAGAACACTATAAAACCCTTAAACGAGTTGATAAGGACGTGAATAAGTCGAATATGGAATGGAGTTGTAGGGAATGAAGATCGAGCTAGGAGTATACAGGTTCGTGGCGTGGGACTGCAATGGCAGAACCCTTAAAGGGGTTGGTCGAACCTTGTTGGGAGGGAAAACTCTTGGGTCGAACCCTTGTACACCAAGGAACACACAAACCATAGCAGCTCCTGAGCGAACCCTGAGTCAGCCTCGGCGAACCATGCTCACTAGTCGAACCATTTGGCCAGCGAACCCTCGGCGAACCATGCATGGTTACCGAACCCTATTGTTGGGGCCACGAACCTGTTATCAACTTGCAGCCCCATTGCCGAACCTAATCAGGATAAAGCAAGCGAACCTTCATGCAGCCATTGAGTCGAACCATTACTTTCTACTTAGCCGAACCATGCACAACCTATGAACCCTAAACCTACGAAACCTAGCCCCACAAACCTTCAAGGACTGAGCCTTATTGTTTGTTAGGCGAACCATAGAATGGGGGCGAACCTTAGTGTGGGCCGAACCTAATGGTTCTTAGGGCATAGGTTCGCTGCTTTCATTAAGGACAAGACCTAAATTCGTTTAATGAGCGGATTAAGGGTCAACGGGGGAATATAATTAAGTAGGTATATATCTACATACATATGTGTATAACCATGCGTGCATGAGCTAACCTAATTGTCACCTCTTCTAAATAAAAGGAAGCCTAATTTATGAGAAATGATATATGAATACTTATAATACTAATCTAAGTATGATTTCTCAAGTCTAAATTGAAACTCTATTAATTAGAATATATGAAGACTTCTAATCAAACATGCATGCAACCGGGAATATGTATGTGTAAAGTTATACCACACTCACAACATGTCTGATGATTATGGTTTCATCAAAACCCTAATATAATAGGTTACTAAAACTAACTAGTTCTAAAACTATTTTGTTGGGATGAACTGAGAAATAAATAAGACTAAATTAATGAAATACAAACATATTAAAGTAAACTAATATAGACATTAAATGGATATGAAACCCCTATGCTTATAAAAGTGGAAATTACACTAATTACAAATCGTTGAGTTGCTTTGAGTTGAGTACATACGCGAGCGCGCATAACCCGAGAACACTGAATTCAAAGACTCAAGTGAGTTCTCATAACCTCCTTTTCTTTAAACTGTTTTTGTTTTAAACATTGAGATTTGTTGAATGGTTATGTGATTGGTTATTCATTATTGACTATGATTATCTATGATTGATTATGACTTAATTGTTATGTGGTTATGTGTTGATTGAATGTTTGATTGTTGAATTGGTGGATGTGTGTTGGATTATCTCATACAGGTATTCATATGGATTTTCTCAGGAAGATCATAAGTTTTATACTTGTTTTAAACAAAGTATTTTTATAAAACCATTTTAAACACAAACTTTTAAACTCATTTTACAAAAACACTTTTTAAGTATAAAAACTTAACATTACTCACCAACTACTTCTGTAGTTGACACTTGATTTTCTTACATGTTTCAGGTGATGGGGACAAGTAGGATGAAGAGGATGATCTCTTCTATTTTGGACATCATCACATAGGATTCTTGGACTTAGCTAATTAGCTAAATTTCTGGCGATTAGAGTTTAGTTAGTTTAGCTAAATCTCTTTTGTATTTGATGTAACCGATTCATGATAGACATGATTTTTGTGTAATTAATTTGGTTGATTTAAATGATATGTGATGATTTAAATTAGATGCCCACGAGCTTTTGAACAATCTACACATCCCTCGTGGCATCCCGACGATTCCGCCGCCGGTCGGGGTGTAACATTTAGGAACACTTTTTATCACACAATTATATACATTTACTATTAATAGTAAAGGAATTAGTATAAAAATTTTAAATAAAGAAATTATTTTTGACTTTATTGAACCAGTATTAACTAAGCAAATAAATATGATAAGTTTAAAAGACAAACAAAAGGATTTTTTAATTAATGAAATAAAAAATGAAAGAATAAAAAATCAGTTAAATAATAACATTATTATAACCAAAATAAAAAAAATTGAGAATAAATTTGTAAAAAATGTATGTTCACATATACCTAATTCTTTTTGGCAAAGCAAACAACCTATAGTAATTTTGCCATATATAAAAATTTTAATGAAAAAGAAATACCTACAAAATCTAAATCAATTCATATGAATCAAGAATTAGAAGAAAATTGTAAAAAATAAATAACATAATTATTAAATAAAAAATTAATTAGACCTTCAAAATCTCCATGGTCATGTTCTGCATTTTATGTCAATAATAGTGATGAGATAGAAAGAGGGTCTCCCATATTAGTAATAAATTATAAACCATTAAACAAAGTTTTAGAATGTATAAGATATTCTATACCAAATAAAAGGGATTTATTAAAAAAGATATATGATGCAAATATATTTTCAAAAATTTGGTATGAAATAAGGATTTTGGCAATTACAAATTGCTGAAAAGGACAAATATAAAAGTAATTTTAATGTTCCATTTGGACATTTTGAATGGAACTTATTGCCTTTTGGTTTAAAAAATGCTCAATCTGAATTCCATAATATTATGAATGATATTATTATTCATATAGAAAATTTTGCAATGTATCTATAGATGATGTTTTAATATTTTCCAATTCTTTAGAACAACATTTTAAACATTTAAATATATTTTGTGATATAATTCATAAAAATGGATTAGTTGAATCTTCTAATAAAATGAATTTATTTAAAACAGAAATAAGATTTTTAGGACATAATATTAATCAAGGAACTATTATACCAATTAACAGGAGTTTAGAATTCTCTAATAAATTTCCTGACGAAATAAAATATAAAAAACAATTACAAAGATTCTTAGGATGTCTTAACTATATACATGATTTTTTTCAGACTTAGGAATAATATGTAAACCTTTATATGATTGATTAAAGAAAAATCCTCAACCACGGTCAACAGAGAATACTAAAATACTAAAACATATTAAAAGTAAAATAAAACAACTACCATGTTTAAATATTCCACATCCTAATGCTAAATTAATAGTAGAAACGGATGCTAATGATTTAGGATTAGGTGGAATTTTAAAACAATCATTAAAAAATAATAAAGAGCAATTAGTTAGATATTACTATGGATCATGGGACGACACCAAAAAGAATTACTATACTATAAAAAAGGAAATACTAAGTATTGTTTTATGTATTAAAAAATTTGAAGATGATTTATATATGAAACATTTTTTTATTAAGAATTGATTGTTTATCTACAAAGCATATTTTAGAAAAGGATATAAGAAATTTAATTTCTAAATATATTTTTGCAAGATGGCAAGCATTATTAAGCAATTTTGATTTTCAAATTGAATTTATAAAAGGAGAAAATAATTATTTACCTGACTTTTTATCAAGAGAATTTTTACAGGAAACAAGAGATCAGATTCTAAGAAGATTATTTTGACAAATCAACGATTATGAAAGTCTTCTCAATTCTCAAGTCCATCCCAAACCTCACCATCAACATCACCATCACCATCACCATTACCAATTATAAATAGATTTGCTCCTTTATCTCCAACACCAAAACCTAGACCACCCTATGCTTCTGTTATTCAAAACAAGGATTTTACCAAAGTCAATTATCCATCCAAATTCTTCAAAATCATCCATAATCAATTCCTCGCCAAACAAATCTGAATCTATTCCATATTCTATAAACCCTCATTACAAAATTAAAAAAAATATTAGAACCTTTAGAAGAAGAAAATGTTTTTTCAAAGGTTTTCAAACCTTATAGATTACTTATATCCAAGGAATTGTCATTTTTATGATTCTGATAAAAAAAACTAGAGAATATTATCAAGCTATACTTATTGATACAGGATCTATTGATATTCAACATATTTTAAATTCTCAAGAACCATCAATAATTGATTATTCTAAGATAAAAATTAGAAGAGTATTGGCTTTTGAAAAATGGAAATCTAAACCATTTGTTCAGAAAACTTTTTCCACTTTTGATTCTTATCCTCATTACAATTATTACGATTATCAAGAGGCATGGGATAAAGTATTTTCAATAAGAAATTTCAATCATTCTTGGTTTAATTTATCCATTTTGATGATCAATTCTCAAACAATTACTCGAGATGGTTTATAAAATGGTTCAAATATATGAGAATCATACCGGTTGTTTTTTCCAAGGAAATTTCTATAGCATTTGATAAGTTTATAGATTATTTTAAGCAAGAAGGAACTCCAGATTTTGAGTATACTCTATAGTTTATGACTATATTTAGAATACCTTTGATTTCCTTCTTGGACATATCATTATCAACCACACCAAGAATTATCTCCCCCTCTTTTAATAAGAAATTATGGAAGTAAATGGTGGAATAAATTTTCAATAGATAAAGAAAATATTACAGTAGTTCAGGATTATTATAGATCTATTACAAATCATCATGAAAGATATCTAAAGTCTCCAGTTAATCAATCTCTCAATTTATATGAAGATCAAGATTATATTATTAGACGACAATCATGTTCAACCCCAGAAGAAATGCAGCGTATTATAAATGAAATCTGCCATTCTCCTTTTCCCTCAAAGAAATCAATAAACGAAGACAATATTCTTCAAAATTCTCAAGATCCATATCGTTATATAGAAAAAAAAGATATTTTTTTACAATTTTGATTTTAAAATATACTGTCAAGAACTGTTTTTAGATGATCAATTAGTCAGCAAGATTACAAGCAACTTTTCGGCAAAAGATATCAATTCTTTAACATGAAAACAACTAATTTTTCTATAAAGGATAACAATTATTCAACATGAAGACAAGCAACTTTTCTGCCAAGGATAACAATTATTCAACATGAATACAAGAACTTTTTTACAAAGGATAACAGTTATTCAAACATGAACACAACCAACTTTTCTCAAATGGCAGACAACTCTTAATTATTAAGCCCATTATGTAAATTTCTACTATAAATAGAAGACTAGATTGTTTTAGGAGGCATTCAAACATTTTAGAAAAAACCTCATATTTATGAAAAAACCCTCTCAGCCAAAAATTATATTATCTACTACTCAATGCTCAAAACTTCTAGATTATCAAATTATTATAGCTCCATCCGATTGTAAGGAAATCATTTGTACTTCCAATATTTAAGAAATAAAAGAAGGTACTTTTTAAAATATTATTGTTGTTTAATTAATGCTTATGCCATGATGCTATCTTATTTTTGGACATTACTTTATATATATGTTCCTATTATATACTTTAAATCTTCATTCTCTCGATCCTTATATTTTGGTATGAGAGCCATGATGAAAGTAATGTTATTATGTCTAGTTTATTTGATAAATTGTAAGTGTTATAATGTAAATTTTTTTATTGAATCTATAAGATCATATTTTATAATGTTAAAAGATTACAGTGTTGGTAAACCTTGGTGACCAATCGGTTGGATTAGCGTAAGACTCTCAAAGATGAGTTGACAGACCACGAAGGTATGGGATGTTCTCTCAGTATATTTGAAACATTTTAAAATAAGATTAAGTTGATTCAATATTAATCTAATATTAAACCGTTATAATGAATCAGTTATCTAGACTTTTAACACGAAAAGATCATAGCTCAAATACTTTTAATGATCAAGATGAAGATTTAAACATGAATTCTTTAGAAATTAGTATTTCTCAAATTGAAAACAATTTATTAAATTGGAATATACCAAAACAAGATGCTAAAACTGTATATAAAAAAGGAACTTTTGATTTTTTACAAGATTATTCTATTAAAACAACTGAACAAACTATATCTATAAATAAAGAACATCGGAATTTAGAATTATTTACTGGAGAATCTATAAAAAGACATAGAAAAAAGTACAAGTTTTTACATATAGGATTAGTACAAGTAGCTATAAAACCCATGTTTATATTACGTATAGATGCTCCTGTATTACTAATTTTAAGAGATGCTAGGCATACCAATTTTAATAATTCGCTTCTAGTTATGGCTTAATCAAATATAGCAAATGGGCCAATCTATTTTAATTGTTATCCTAATTTTTCTATAGAATTATTTGATCCAAATATTTTAGATACTTTAACTTTAACTATTAAAACAAGAAACTTATAATTTAAAGAAAAAACAAGTTAGTATCTCCTAAAGATGAAACTATATTATTTGAAGCAAACACTATGCATGCAAAAATAAGAACACCAAAAATATTAAAATGGAATAAAATTACCCAATCATTATCATGGAATTTACAAGAAATGAATCCTCCAAAACCTATAGAAACTATAAATCAAACGTCAAATATAATTGAAAATTCTGATGGATCTGTAGAGACAACCTTTAATAATAATTTTCCTAGACATTCTATATCCAGTAATACCACAAATTTTTTAAAAGAAAATACTGTTAGAAGATCACAATCTATGAAAATATCAGGAATAGAGTTTTTTAACTCTATACCCAAACCTTTATACGAAGAAAGTTTAAATGATACTTATGTACCAACTAGATCAGACATGGGAAGTTATGAAGGATTACAATCAATGATACAAAAGTTCAAATAAGAAATAATTGGATAAGATTTAATACATCAATATTAAAAGATTGTTTTAATAAAATAAAAAATTTACAAAAAGAATTAATAGAAATAAAAAATTATTTTGAAAAGAAGAAATTGATAAAAATATAGAAGAAGAAGTAAATAGGTTATATTATCTTCAACTAAAATTACTAAAAATTACATAGGTAAACCATTAGCAAAAATTAAAGAAGATATAGTTAAATCACTAAGTAGAGTTATTTTTCAAAACAATTATACAAGTGAAAATTTAAATACAATAGGAGAACAATTAGAAAGAATAGAAATTAATTCTAAGAATAATGATAAAGCAAGTACATCAAAATTAGAAATAGAAAATCCTATATTGAAACCTTATAATATAAATACCCCTATAAATCTTAATAATAAAGAGAAAACATTATAACTATTACAAGTACAAATAAAAAATTAAAAATAAATACAATAAATGAAAAATTAGATGAAACAGAATTCGCTGATGATGATTTAGAAGCTCAATTTAATAATATTAATTTAGGAGTAATAAATAAATTAAGTAGAAATAGTTTAACACATATACTCTAAGACCGACTCCTCCTGATTTGCAATATGAAGAAAATAATAATAGAACTTGAAGGTCCTAAATCTGATCAAGATCCAAACTTTATCTTCATAATCATCATCAGTGATGTCTAACGAGTGCGGAATCCAGGTTAGAATCAAGAAAGCAATAAGAAAAATGCAAACTTTTATAAATATAGAAAACTTCGAGTACAAGTGCCTCAATACGTCTAGAGAACAGTTGCCTCGGGATTCCAACCTAAACCTATACAAAATACGTCTATTTATACTAGGCTTAGGAGTACACGAAGTTTAATATACAATTTCGAGTACACGAACAACTTCGTGTACTTGAAATATCTGTACACGAAAATAAACAAAAATCTGAGCTTTGACTCTTCAGGGTTGACTTGGTCAGTCTTCATCGTTTAGTGGGCTCTACAAACTCCCCTAGACTGGCGAAGTCATTCCGATTGGAAGAGTGACGTTATATGGCCCAGCTCCAGCGTAAAGCTTCAGTTCTATGGCATAAGCAACAGTGCGCATAAATGGCTTAGCCTCCTCATCATTTCCTGAATACACACGTATAGGAGACTCGTGCAACTTCATCATATCTTCTTTTCTGAACTTCAGGAGATCCATAGGGTCAAGAATGATGTCGATGTCATCAACATCATCCTTATTCTTGAGAATAACCGCTGCAAGGTTTAGATCATCAAAGTACCATGATAAGAAGTTGGCCAAAGAGTTGTCTGGAACTCTGGCAGACACTGGAACTGCGATCTCAACGTGAGGAGGAGGATACTTGTAGTATATCCAAGGCTTTTGTGTCTTCGGATCAATGATGCAGGTAGAAACAAAACGTCTTCCTTTTGCAGTACGCATCACTGGAAAATCCTTTTCACACTGATCTTTTATAAATTTGGCGAACAAGTCAGCCTGTGAATCCTTCGAAGGGTTGACAAACATTGCCTTGTCAATGCTTCGTATGTCGACTTTTGGCAGGGTGCAAAACTCTCTTGGCTTCTTGTAATATTCAACCTTTCCATTCATTCTCTTCACCAGATAAATATCCCTCTCTTTGTTGTACAACCAGCAGCACACGTTAGACCTGTCATTACGAACAGCGAACAGGTTTCGGTCATCAGAAATAAAGGTGTGCTCTGGATGTATATCGCTCATCTCTTTGAACCAATCAGCTTTAACCACGGGAGGAGATGGCGTCCAATCTTTCTTCTTATCGAACTATCACATCATTAAGAGACGTGATCTCCTGTCCCAGAGCATCAATGTATTTGTGGGCATACAAATAATCGATATAAGGATCAGTTGAGACGTTTCCGAGCTCAATATTTTCTGGTTCGTCTTCTACAGATGCCCCTGCAGAAGATTCGACTCGTTTCTCTGCTTCTTTACCAGGCTCCTCAAAGTCAAAATTTTATGGCAAGTCATCAAACCAGCTATCAAGACTAGCTCCTAATGTTTCATCAGGCTGAACACAATCACCAAATAAGATGTCATCAGGAATATCTCCAAAAAGAACATCGTAGAGGCCTGGAGGTTTTCCTGATGAAGATTGATTTCCAGAGGCTCCTCCTTGATCCTTGTCATCTGGGGGTCCTTGATCCTTTTTGTCTGATTTGTCATCATCCTTTTTGTTTTCCCCATCATCCTCCTTGTCATCCTTTCTCTCTTTTCCATCATCACCGTCATCATCATCACTATCATCACTGTCATCATTGTCATCTCCATCATCTTGAACATCTTCATCTGAATCGGGGACTTCTTCTCCTTTGAGCCTTTTGATCTCTTTTCTCATCTTGTGGTTCTCCATCAAAAGAAATCTAATAAACCTTTCATGAGCTTTTATC
Organism: Mikania micrantha; assembly: GCA_009363875.1. Classification (NCBI taxonomy): domain Eukaryota; kingdom Viridiplantae; phylum Streptophyta; class Magnoliopsida; order Asterales; family Asteraceae; genus Mikania; species Mikania micrantha. The sequence continues at coordinate 49,206,563 of CM018680.1, read as the reverse complement.
TTCCCACGACATTTGTTCAGTCGGCCACATATCCTTATCTTTCCCTCCTGCAAATTTAGAATAAGATCCTCTTTATGCTTGGAATCATTCTCAAGCTGAAATACTCATTCCCGCAAGCCTATGAGATCAACAGGCACATGTCTCGGCTCACATGGTGACTCAGAGTGCAAAGGAGATTTTCCTTTGTCACTGCTGGAATGGGGTGGAGGTGATTGAGTTTTGGTGTGTGGCGGGATAGTGGCAGATGGACGAGTGGTGGGAATTCAGATGACTAGTTTGGGTTTTGATGGTTTGGCTATAGGTTTAGGTTGCTTCGGTTTTATGGGTTGAGAAGGCGGAGGTGGTGGAGGTGGTTGTGTGACAGGTGGAGGTGAAAGTGGTTTTGTAACGGGAGGTGGTGAAGGTGGTTGTGTAAGTGTAGAAGGTTGGATAACAGGAGGTGGTAAGGATGGCTTGGTTTTTGTAGGTGGCTTGGGTTGTGTAGATGGAGGTGGTTGAGCAGGTGCCTATGATATGATAGATGCAACTGATGAGAAGGATAAGCCTGAGAACATCTGCTGCAGTCGAGGATCTCTGGTTCTCTTGGCCATTGTCTTTAGTATTTTCCTCTTAGGCGACGACTCAGGAGTAGGATTATAGTCTACATCCTTTGCCTCCTCTCTTTCTTTCCTGGTGGGAGGTGGCCTTTCAGGAACAAAGTCTTCACTTGATGAGGAGGAAGGTTCATGAGTAGTATCCTTTGCAGGTTTATCAACTCTTGAACCTGTAGCTTGGAAATCATGCTCTTCGGCCACGAAGGCAACAGGAGTGCCTTGATCCTCGACAACATTGTCGTCTCCTACAAATCGTCCAAACTTTATCAGGGGCCTCTGACCGATATTCCCACGCTTATTCATCTTCATGTATCCGAAAATGTCGTTGCGCATTCTCTTGATCTCCAAAGTGCCAAGAGTGGGAGTCAGAGAAGGATACTTTTTGTTGATGATGATCTGCACAAATCGAGGAAATGCCAAGAATCGTTCCTTTCTTCGTCCTTTGATATTTGCGTGCATGTCAAGGAAAATCATCCTTGAAAAGTTGAAATCCATTCCAAGTGCTAAAGCCACCAGACAGGAGCTAAGAGTCTGGTTTAGCACATCGTATCCACCCTTTCGTCCAGAGAGACACTGTGTCACTACATGAGCCATATATCTCCAATACCGATGCAGTAACTTCTTCTCAGTTTACCAACGCTTGATCAAGATCAACTGGGTCAGAATCTTTATCTCTGAACTGCAGACATTCTCTGATAATCTGATCAAATAACTGGGTGAATCTGGATCTCTCTGCAGACATACTGATGTTCTCCTCCGAAATAATTCTACGGTGCTCCAGAAGCTCCTAACAAAATCGGTCATAATAGGCGGATACTCCATGATGGCATAGTTGATGGGCGACAAGATCAGTCCATCCACCATACTCTTGAACTCTAATTGTTTAGCTGGAGGTTCCCCAAGGAATGCTGTCATCTTGTGATCATGCACGAACCGTAAGTCTGCCATCTTAAAAAATACGAACAGATCAAGTTAGTTTAGATTCAATAAGATTGGACTTGTTGAAAATTTTCTAAGTCTTATGTACACGAAGACCAGTCTGTTCACGAAAATCAGATTTGTTGAAAAATTTCTAAGTCTTGTGTACACGAAGACCAAGAGGTACACGAAATACTTTCTGTACACGAAATGTGGTGTTTACACAAAGTATTTATTACGAAGTATAACCAGTACACGAAATATGGTGCGTACAGTACACGAAATACTTTAAGTACACGAAGTATAACCTGTACACGAAATTCAGGCTGTACACGAAGTGTGAGTGTACTCGAAAGTTTTTATTTCATGTACTCAAATTTCTTGAAAAATCCATCAGTTTTGGCTCCTTAGATTTGATAATCATGTTCAAGATACTCGGAATTGAGAGGCGACCAACATATTTACAAATTGCCTTTCAATTTTAAGTATTTCTTGGTCAATTTGACCAAAAACCTCCTGTACACGAAATTCGCGTATTCGAAAATCATTTTGACCATAACTTTCGAACCCAAGGTCAAAATTTTGATAAAACTCTATACGTAAGGTCGCCTAATGATGATCTATAGGATAGCCGGAGTAGAATTTTGAAATCGGGTCTAGAAGTTGAGATCGCCTAAGAAAGAGAGAATCTGTACTCGAAGTGAAAAGTTGCGTACACGAAATTTTGGTACTAGAAATTTAATATGGTCGGGCTTTTTATAGGATAATTTCGAGTACACTATTTCGTGTACAAAATTTCGAGTACGCAACCTTGACTTATTTTCGAATTAAAAATCTAACTTTTCAATTTAATAAAATAAAATAAGATAAAATAAAATAAAATAAAATAAAATAAAATAAAATAAAATAAAATAAAATGAAACCGTTCTTAGTTAACTTTTGACAAGTTTAAGTTTAGTAGGGTCAAATTTGTGGGATCAAATCTGTTATCAAAATTTAACCATCTTAGTTAATTTCTTAACGAAGTACAACCTTTAAATAGCTATTTCCACCAATAATTTCCACTCGTTATTTCATTTCTTAAAAATCAGTCATATGATCAAGTTTTTCTTAAAATATATTATGGAAAATTTGTAAACAATTAGATTGTAAGACTAGATTAATATGCAACCTATCAGTCTTGTTAAATTCTTTGTTTCAAACTTTGATTGTGTTTCAATGAACTTAAAATATTTTGACAGAGTTTTAAGATGAGAAAAGAACAGATCTATTAGGTTTAGAATCAAGAACAAGAAGGGGTTCTATCATCTTGTGCCCATTGGCATCTTTTATTTTCTGATCTGCAGACACATTGGCCTTAACGTCACACATCCAGGTCTTTGCTTACGCAAAACATAGGATGCTTCAGTAGGTATTTCCCGCTCTTTGCTTGCACAAAACATAGGAAATACCCGAGTTTTTCAAACACAATTTCAAGTTTATAGAAACACAATCTCGTTTATATTCAAGGATTTAATCAAGAGGTCAAATAGTTGTCACACATTTCTAGTTATCTAATGATCACAATTTCACACTTATTTATCTATTTATATGTATTTTAATTTTGATCAAGTCTGATTATTTAAGTTTTGAAAAACTTATTTCAACTTCTTAGTATAGAATAGATATTCAAAGTTGTTATTCTTTTAGAAATCTTATTAAGATAGTGAAATTTTGATCCTTAGAAATTATTTCACTTCCCAATTTGATCGATTCACTTTGCTTGTACAGATAAACTCTTTTTGTATTTTCTTAAGTCTTGAAAAAGTTAAAAAATATTTTTGTAGTTTTCCTTGAATAACAAGCAAAATTTCCTTTCTTAGGGTTTCAAAACTTAATTCCCCTTAAACTTATAGATCATCTTAGACTGACTCAAAGACCAAAAATCTTTTTTTTTGTTTTGTAAATTTTGACTCAAAGAACAAAAAATCTTTTTGTTGTTTTGTAAATTTTCTCCTCCTAAATTTGTGAATAGAGTAGGACACAAATTTTAATGTATTTACAAAAATGCTTTTAATTGAAGCTTATTAGTTTGAGAGAGGCAAGCAAGTGATGAAAACGTGCTGTGTCGAACGGTTTGGTGAAAAGGTCCGCTAGATTGTCATCTATGTGAACCTTTTCAAGATGAATCAGTTTCCGTTCAAAACAGTCACGGATGAAGTGAATCCGGATGTCAATATGTTTAGTTTTGGAGTGTTGTACCGGATTTTTGACGATCTGTAAGGCGGCTTCATTTCTCCCATCGCGCTCATCTTAAACTTCTTCTTCATTACCCCCTCAAATTCTTTGCACAACGTTGAGCTTGTAGAGCCGAATATAATGTCATCCACATAGATTTGGACGAGAATTAAATCATCCTTATCCTTGCGAACGAACAAAGTCTGATCAATGGCTCCACGGGTATATCCATTTGCAAGCAGGTGATCAGTAAGTGTAGCATACCACGCTCGCGGGGCTTGATGAAGACCATAGAGAGCTTTGTCTAACTTGTATACATGATCAGGAAACTGGGAATCTTCAAAGCCTAGAGGTTGGCAAACATAGATTTCTTCTTTAACCTTTCCATACAAAAAGGCAGTTTTCACATCCATCTGGTATACTGTGAAGTTCATGTATAAAGCATAGGCCAAGAAAATCCGGATGGCCTCGAGTCTTGCAACAGGTGCAAAGACTTCCTCATAATCGATTCCTTCCTGTTGATAGAAGCCTTGAACAACCAGTCGGGCCTTGTTTCTGATAATGACACCTGAGTCATCTCTTTTGTTTCTGAAAACCCATCTAGTTCCGATAGGCAGTTTCCCTTTTGGCAGAGGAACCAGATTCCATACTTTAAGTTTCTGAAACTTCATCAGCTCTTCCTGCATTGCTTCAACCCAGCTGGACTCTTTGAGAGCCATTTTGACATTTTTGGGCTCAACCTGCGAAATAAAACAAGAGTATAAACAGGAATTAATTGGACCTGATTGAGCTCGTGAAGTTGTCTCTTCAAGCAAAATGTTCTAAGCTTCAATGGATCTGCTTCGGGTGAGAACGCCCTCGGAGAGAGGTCCAATAATATATTCAACTGGATGATTCTTGTTTACACCAAGTGTTGGCACTTCTTCCACTGCTAGATTGTCTAACAAGTTGCTGATGTTGTTTACTTGATCTTCATTTGAAGGAGAGATATTGTCAATAGGAGTAGTTTCACTTGCCTCTGATTCGTGATCCACGCAATGTTCTTCAGGAATGCTATCTGAGAACAAGGGATTATCAAAAGGCTGATGGGATGATGATAAGGTTTGATCAGTTTCAGGAAGAGGCTGAACCGACTGAGAAGTGTCTGGTTCTGATGGAAGAACTTCATGAATTGGGGTTGGCTGAGCTGGAGGGGCACGATTGTACATACCTGGAGGGTCAACTTTCAAAAGACTAGGATCACAAGGAACATAGTCAACCCTATAGTCTACGTCATCACCCTTGAAAAAATCATCAGCTTGCTCAGATGCTCCTGCGTTCTCGGATGTAGTGCTGAAGGTCCTAAAAATGGAGTCATACTCAAACAGCTAGTTTGGACCAGAACCGGCATCAGTAGAGTTCATTTCTTGCCAATCAATGTAGTATGATTCCACGATCATCCGAGTCTTCTTGTTATAAACTCTGTATGCTGCCTTTTCAGACGAATAGCCCATGAAGTAACACTCATCCGCCTTATCATCAAACTTATGACTAGGCTCTATATGAAGGAGAGTGCAGGGACTTCCAAATGACTTGAAGTGACCAACTTTGGGTTTTTGATTGAAGAGAATCTCATAGGGAGTCTTCTGGTGTCGCTTGTTCAAAAGTGCTCGATTCTGAACATAACAAGCGGTGTTAACAGCATCAGCCCAGAAGAAAATTGGTAGTTTCGATTATGACAACATTGTTCGCGAAGCTTCGATAAGTGTTCGGTTTCTTCTTTCAGCCACTCCATTCTGCTGTGGTGTTCTGGCCACACTATACTGCCTAGCAATCCCCTTTTCATCGCAGAAATCTATAAGAGTCTGATTTCTAAATTCAGTGCCATTATCAGTTCTAATCACCTTGACCTTTTGATTCTTCTGATTTTCAATCAAGGTAATGAACTTCTTCAGAATCTCTGGTGTTTCGTCCTTCTTGGCCAGAAAGAACACCCAAGTGAATCTGGAATAATCATTTGTCACAACAAGACAATATGACTTCTTCCCAATACTCATTACGTTGACTGGTCCGAAGAGATCCATATGAAGAATTTGAAGAACTGAAGAGATAGAATTGAAAAGTTTAGGCTTGTGTGGTCTCTTGTGTTGCTTCCCTTTGGCACATGCGATGCACTTCTCAATGGTGGAGAAGTCCTTAGAGGGTAAGCCAATAACATGATCTCCCTTGGCTAATCGGTTTAGATTCTTCAAATTTACGTGACTCAGTCTCCGATGCCATAACAGGCAGTCATGCTCAGATGCCTTTGAGGACAAGCAAGTGTTCTCTGTGAACGAATCTGAGTTCATATTGATGATATAGGCATTTTTTATATTTGGAGTTCTCATCAGAATCCACTTTTCAGGCACTACAAATCCAAGTTTCAGAATAAGACACTCCTTGTTTGTGAAGTGTGTTGAAAAACTCTTGTCATATATTTGAGAAACACTCAGAAGACTGTGATTGAGCTCTTCAACATAGTACACATCTTCAAAACTGAGAGTTCCATTTGTGACCATTCCCTTCATGCTTATCATTCCTCCCTTGTCTCCAGCAAATGACACATAGCCTCCATTGAATGGTGTAACTTCATGCAACTGAGAGACATCCCCAGTCATATGCCGGGAACAGCCACTGTCTACATACCAAACATGTTTAAGCTTACTTGGCCGTCCCTGCATTTTATACACAATCAATGAGAAACAGGTACCCAAACCATAACAGGTTTAGGCACAATTGAGATGCCAGATTCTTTCCTTTTAACTGTTTTAACCTTATCAGTCTTTGATTTAGTACCACTGCCATGTTTAACTGGTGTTAATGGGATGCTAAAAGTTAGATTACTTCTCCAATGTGTCTTGTTTTTAATTTTTGAAAAGTTTGATTTTTGCTTAAGAAAACCATACTGATATTGTTTTGGTAATCTTTTTCTTTTGGAAGTGGATTGTTTTTGCAGATCTTTCTAATGAGTCACCCTAGAAATTGAGGATTGGTCAGTCATCTTTGGTTTGAAAGAATGTTTTGCCTTAGGGGTGACCTTCTGATTCTTTCCATAAAAGAATTCAGTAGGTCGGTGCAGACAATTTCTGGCAATATGACCAGCTTTACCACAAACAAAGCAACATAATTTCTCATGAAATTCTTTAGGATCAAAAGGTTTTACATCACAGTCACAAGAATTAGATGAAATGCTTGCAGAAGCTTGTTCCAAAGACCTTGTTGGAACAAAAGGTTCACAGTTAGGATTCAACTTTGAACCTGCCTCAATTGTGACTGTGGAATGATCCTTAAACTCATGATGTAAATGCGAAGATGTTGTTTCCAAAATAACATTACTCTTAACAAAAGTTGATTTAAAACTTTTTGACATCTCGTTCTGTTTCATTTTAAACTTATCAACTTTTCCACAAAAATAGAGTTTGAAATAAAAGATGATGTTCCAAAAGATGTTGAACACTCTGTGCTCTTCTCAGCACTTCTTTCTTCAGTCTTCCCTTTCATACCTGCTTTGCTTAAACTATCTGCACACATCTTAGAATTATTAGAAATATTCGGATTGGTCTCAATGAGATCTGCTATCAGATGAAAATTTTATCAGAACCAGTACTGAACTCAAACCTTCGATCAGATTGGGTCAAAAGATCATCAACATATGTGTTGATTTTGGGCATAACTGAGTAATTGTGATAAAAAGGTGGTGCACATTCATTATACCCAATACCCTTGCCCTTCTTTTCCCGAAATTGCATGGATGTCATATTTTCCAAAACCTTGCTTGAATAATCAAATCTTTCACATTTTACTGATGTTTTAGAAAGTTGAGATTTGACTTGGTCCAACTCTAGAGTGAGTTCATCGATTTTTCGTCGAGCATCTCGATAGTTGGACTCTTTGTCACTTAGAAGTTCTTTTAACCTTGCTACATCCCGATCCTCTGCTTCAAGTTTTCTTTTGAAAATTCCCTCATTTTTAAAAATTTTGAGTTAAAGTATTTCAGTTTAGTTACTTCTTTGATTAATGATTCATTATGTGATCTGTACTTAAATACTTTATCTATGCATGAGGTAGAGCAAAGATTTTTAGTTACCACTTTCTGCTTGGCGTCCACCTCAGCCATGAAGGCGTGACTCAGAGTTAGTTCCAGTTCCTGCACCTGATCACTCCAATCATAGGAGTCAGTCGCACCTCCTCCTGCAGCAGCAGTCACTGTTTTCTCTTCAGACTTCTTTTCTCCTTCTTTGACCACTTTTGGCTGCTTACATTCCCTAGCAAAATGACCAGGCTGGTCATAGTTGTAACACCGAAGTTTTGACTTATCAAACCCAAGCTTCTTTCCCGGATTGTTTCCAAAGCTGTTTCTTCCATATCTTTTGATGAACTTCTTAGCTCTAAACACTGCCATAGCCATCTGCCAAGAGATATCCATTTCCTCAACATCAGCTGGATTTATCTGCTCCAGATTGTCTTGAGTAAGATTGGCAGGTGCCAATTCTCCTGCTATGAATGCATTGTAGCTGTTCATGAATCCCTTAAACAATAGCAGATTTTCTTCACTTTCTGGATTGATTTTGGGAACTGATCCGGTTTGTCCAGATGATAGAAAAGCAGTCTCAAAGGGAATTGATTGAGATTGAGAGTTTTGATGTTGATGCATTCCTGAAGCTTGAAGACTGATAGCAGACAGCAGTGCAAAGTTCTCTGATACGGGTGCGATTCCCATGGAGCTGGCATGATTCAGTGCTCTCTGCTTATCATCCATATCATATGAGTTGATAATTGAAATCAGCTCACTCAGAGAGGTCTTGTACATATCCTTGGTCCTTTTGATTGTTGTGCAATTTGAATTCCAAGTGTAAGGCAATGAGTTTAGCAGCTTCTTGTTTACTTCTCCCTTGGTCATCTCAATTCCAGAACTAGTCATCTCAGTCATCAGATGTGTGAATCTGTTAAGTTGTGCTTCAAAGGACTCTCCCTTGATATGATTGAACATGTTGAACCTCTGTCTCAACATATCCTTGTGACTCTCTCGCATGTCCTCATTTCCTTCAAATCGTTCAACCAAGGCATTCCAAAGTTTCTTTGCAGTCTTGTGCTCCTTAAATCCGTGAGCAACATCGGTCGACAGTGCCATTGTGATTGAAGCATAGGCCTTTTCATCCTTTCCATCATAAGGATGTCACTGTCAGTATACAGTTCAGGATCCTTTGGAAGAAGAGGACCATTTATCTCACTCTGGTATGAGGGCACATAGGGACCCTCTTCAATTGATCTCCAAAGCTTTGGATCAGTATACTTGATAAATGACTGAAATCTAAATTTCCAGTCTTGAAAGTTATCTCCTGACACAAGCCTTGGCGGCTTTGTTCCGGTTCCAATCTCATTGTCCAAATTGAGCAAGTTGGACAAATTTGTCAGATTCTTTGAAGCCATGATGAATCAGAAAATTTTCTAAGTGTAGTACACAAAATTTCCTGTAGCTCTCTGTAGAAGTAAAGAAATAAACTGCTCAAAGTGAATAAATCAGCCTATACTCGAAGTGACTGGATGTAATCGAAATCACCAAGTACACGAAAATCAAACTGTATTCGAAAATGATGCTGTATTCGAAACCTCTGTGTACTCGAAAATCCACCTATATTCGAACTTCTCTTGTATTCGAAATTCTGACTGTACTCGAAAACACCCTGTATTCGAACTCTAGCTGTTCTTCGAACACTCTGCCTATACTCGAAATAGCTGAACTCGAAAAATTTTGAACTCGAAAATACTTAAGAAAACTTTTATAAAATTATTTCTTAAGATTTAGAGTCCCAAATTTATACAGCAGCTAGTAGGAGTAAAGAAGAATGATGAAGTAGCAAACTTGCTTAGAAAATTTGTCACCTTGATGATGAAAAGAGCACTCTAGCTCTGATACCACTTGAAGGTCCTAAATCTGATCAAGATCCAAACTTTATCTTCATAATCATCATCAGTGATGTCTAACGAGTGCGGAATCCAGGTTAGAATCAAGAAAGCAATAAGAAAAATGCAAACTTTTATAAATATAGAAAACTTCGAGTACAAGTGCCTCAATACGTCTAGAGAACAGTTGCCTCGGGATTCCAACCTAAACCTGTACAAAATACGTCCATTTATACTAGGCCTAGGAGTACACGAAGTTTAATATACAAGTTCAAGTACACGAACAACTTCGTGTACTCGAAATATCTGTATACGAAAATAAACAAAAATCTGAGCTTTGACTCTTCAGGGTTGACTTTGTCAGTCTTCATCATTTAGTGGGCTCTACAGAACTTATAATCAATATGATGGAAAATATTTATATGAATGTAATACAGATGGACAATCTGAATATCAGATTTTAAATATATTACAAGAAATGATTATGACAGCTAATACTTATAAATGAATAGGAAATGATGAAATTCAAATTCTTACTATGATTATTTCTGGTTTTTCTCGAACCCTGAAAGGATGGCGGGATCATTATATTATAGAACAAGAAAAACAAATTATAATTAATGCAAAGAAAAGTATAATAAAAGTAGAAAGCAATACACAAATCCCAACTCAAGAATCAGGTATAATAAACAGTCTTATTTTTGCTATTATATAAAAATGTATAAGAAATCCTTCATATTATCAAGAAAGAAATTCATTAATATTATTAGATCTAACATGTAGAAAATTACAGGATTTAGATGGTATAAAGACGTATTTATATCAAAAGTAATGACAAGAATTGATTGAAGAGAAGCTTATTGGAAAGAAAAAATTTATTGCAGGATTACCACAGAAAAAATAAGAGAAAATATTAAAATAGATCATAATAATAATATATCATATAAAGATTTAACATATGGGGAAAGTATAAATTATATAAACCAAGAAGGATTAAAAATATGTAATGATTTAAAATTAAAACAAAAAATGAAAAAGGATGGAATAAATGGAAGAAATGAATTAGGATACTTTTGTCAACAATATGGTTTTGAAAATATAAAATTACCAGAAAATTCTAAGAGATAAAATAATTGTATAAAAGGAAAAAATTTAGAAGAAATTATAATAAACATAAGAAAGAAAAAGAAGATAAACAAAAGTTTGATAAGAAAGATAAAAAACAAAATTTTTATAAAAAAAAAAATATAATTATTTGTTATACTTGTGGAAAAAAGGGTCATACATCAAAAAAATTGTTATACAAAAAGAAAAGTCAATGAATTAAATATTTCTGAAGAATTAAAAGAACAAATTAATAAAATATTAGAAACTTCTACTAGTGAAGAATATATATCTTATTATAGTAACAATGATCTCAATTATATTGATAGCAGTGATAATAATTCTCAAGAAGAAGTATGTGAATGTATTGGTCCTTGTATATGTAATATAATTACTACTGATACTATAAACATGATAAAAGATGAAACTTGAGTATTATTAAAATTGGTAGAGGAAACTGATGATATAATACTAAAACAATTATATTTAGATAAATTAAAAGAAATTATAAGGATACATTAATAAAAGGCAAAGAAACTATTATATATAATTTAGAAGATATTTTTAAGAAATTTAATACGAAAGAAATACCAACAACCGAAGACAATATTCTTCAAGATTCTCATGATCCATACAATGATATAGAAATATAGAAATATAAAAAAAAAGTATTTTTTACAATTTTGATATTAAAATTTTCTGTCAAGAATTTTTTTAGATGATCAATTATTCAGCAAGATTACAACCAACTTTTCTGTAAAAGATAACAATTATTCAAACATGAAGACAACCAACTTTTCTCAAATGGCAGACAACTCTTAATTATCAACCCCATTCTATAAATTTTTCCAATGATGTTTCTACTATAAATAGAAGGCTAGAATGTTTTAGGAGGCATTCAAAAAATTTTAGAAAAAACCTCATATGTATGAAAAGACCCTCTCAACCAAAAATTGTCTTATCTACTACTCAATGCTTAAAAACTCTAGATTATCAAATTACTATAGCTCAATCCGATTGTAAGGATATCATTTGTACTTCCAATATTCAAGAAATAAAAGTTAGTATTTTTTTTAAAATATTATTGTTGTTTAATTAATGCTTATGCCATAATGCTATCTTATATTTGGACATTACTTTATATATCTGTTCCTATTATATACTTTAAATCTTCATGCTCTCGATCCTTACATTATGGTCTCAGAGCCATGATGATACGAATTCGTATAGAGTGGAACAAACACTCTTCGAAAAATATTCAAAAGAAATTTTTATTCATATCCTGACCATCCAATGTAACTTACAATTGCTTAAATATAAAATACCTAGAGATAATAATGAAAAAAAATAACAACAATTAAGGAAAAGATCAACATTAAAGTAAAAGAGATAAACATAAATAAATTAAAAGATTTGGATGGTCGGAAACAATCTTGGCATCCTTCCTAGCCACGAATAGGATTGGGTCCTCGACTTGGACTTGAGCCTGGCGGTTCCTCCATGTGGTCTAATCCGTATCATCCTCCCCTCTAAAAAAGGACTCAACCCCGAGTCACCATCATTGTCGGGAATATACGGTGTTAAATCAGAAACGTTGAAGGTGGCGGAAACTTTATAATGACCTGAGAGATCGATTTTGTAAGCATTGTCCCCTATGCAGCGAAGCACACAAAAAGGGCCATCAGCCCGTGGCTTGTGTTTTCCAAAACGGCTCAGTGGAAAGCGTTCGCGACTCAAACGAACCCAAACTAACTCAGCCGCGTTAAAAACCACTCTCTTTCGATGTGTATTAGCCCGCGTCTGGTATTGTAGGTTATGCTTGATAATTTGGTCCCGAACCTATTCATGCAAGAGCTTAATCTGAGTGGCTTGCTCATCCCCATCGACATTGAAATGCTCTAGCTCAGGAAATGGGGAAAGGTCCAGAAAGTGAAGGGATTGCGACCATACACACAAAAAAAGGACTACGGCCCGTGGAGCTATGGTTGGATCGATTATACGCGAACTCGGCTTGAGGCAAAATAAGATCCCACTTCTTGGGATTGTCTCCGACTAGGCTTCGTAGTAAATTGCCCAAAATGCGATTGGTCACCTCTGTTTGGCCGTCGGTTTGTAGATGGCATGACCTAGTAAACTGTAACTTTGCCCCGAGCCGTTTCCACAACGTACGCCAAAAATGGCTAATAAACATAGCATCGCGGTCGAAGGTAATAGTCTTGGGAACGCCATGCAAACGAACAATCTCAGCAAAATAAAGACGTGCTACTTGCGAAGCATCAAATATTTTAACACACGGAATAAAATGAGCCATCTTCGAGAATCGATCAACGACCACGATAATGGTATCCTTCTTCCGTTGTGTCAACGGTAAACCCACCACAAAATCGAGACTTATATCTTCCCAAGGTCATGGTTGGGTAGGTAATCGTGTATATAAGCCCTTGTTGGTGTTATGAGTTTTGGCAACATGACAAATGCGGCATCGCTTCAAAACTTTAGACACGTCCCGTATTGAGTTTTGGCCAAGAAATCGGTCTTGGACCACAGAAACTGTTTTAGCTGGCCCAAAGTGGCCGGCCAAAGCCCCTTGATGGCACACAAGGACAATAGCCTTGTGAAATGAAGACTGAGGAACACAAAAACGATGCCCTTTATACAATAAACCGCCTTTTAACAAAACCATTAAAAGGAACGTCTTTGCTTTGTTGCCAAGTATCATGAAAGTCCGGGTCGTCTGGATACAAATGAGAAAATGACTCGAACCCGGTGACCCTAAAAGTGACGGTAGTAAGATCAGTTGGACGACGGCTTAATTCGTCAGCGACCGAGTTTGCCGACCCGACTTTATGTCGGATAACGAACCTGAAATCTTGAAGTGTTTCGACCCAATTTGCGTGCTGAGGGTTTAGTTTAGCTTGGCCTTGGATAAACTTGAGAGCTTGATTATCCGAATAGAGAATAAATTCACCCGGCAGGAGGTAATGACGCCAATACTCGAGGCTGCGAACAATTGCATAAAATTCTTAATCGTAGGTACTATATCGGCGCCGGGTGTCGCTCAACTTCTTGCTAAAAAATGCGATAAGTCTGTTTTGTTGACTCAAAACACCACCAATGCCCACACCCGAAGCATCGCACTGAACTTGGAAGACATGCTCGAAGCTTGGTAAGGCAAGGATGGGCTGCGGGAGACCATGTAAACTTGTTACCTTTCAAACATTCTGTTAAAGGGGCGACCATGGTGGTAAAATTCCTAATAAAACGTTGGTAAAAAGAAGCGAGACCATGAAAACTCCGGAACTCATGAAGCGAAGTCAGTGAGGGCCATGTGGTAATTGCCAAGACCTTGGACTCATCCATACGTATACCCGTGGTGGATACCATATATCCCAAAAAGGCAACGACCTGTGTTAAAAATTTGCATTTCTTTACGTTGGCATATAATTTTTGTTCGCGCAGAATTGTGAAAACATCTCGTAGGTGGGCCAAATGAATCTGAGGTTAATGAGGTCAAATTTGTTCATCATTTACCTAAAATCAAACACAAAAGCTTACCTCCCATCAAGTCTCAGGACAAGGGTAAAAGGGTAACAGTTGAACAAGATATACCCAAGACTGTTCCTATCAAACAATCCAAGCCATCCTCTGTATATTTGAGAAAACTCTTTTAGTAAAAACACCATCTGGAAGGTTAAGTCTTCTGAGACTTCAGTTTCAAGCATTGAAAATTTTTTAAATCTTCCACATTAAGTGACTTCAGATGGTCAATGGATTGAAATGAAAATCCCAGACTCATTGCGTAAACCCAATATTGTAAAGGCTTGGGTTCCGAATTTCAACCTATGATTTGTGAATGTGTAGGTTGCCCCAAATGCTGCTCTTAACAACACTTGGATTATTGATAGTGGGGCATCAAGGCACATGATGGGAGACATATCTATTCTAACATATGTTAATTCAATAAGAGGATGATATGTAGCTTTTGCTAGTGAAAAAGGCGGTTTTGTTACTGGAGAAGGAACTCTTTCAAATGGTCAAGTTTCATAAGACAAAGTGAGGTATGTGAAGCAACTCGAAAACAATTTTCTCTCCATGTCACAGATATGTGACAAGAAGTACAAAGTTCTCTTTGATAATTTTCGCTTCTACATTCTCAAGCAAGGTAGCACCATTCCTAAAGACTAGACTCTGATGTCAGCTCCTAGAAAGCAGGATTTGTGTGTTCTCAACATGGCCACAGCTTCAACTACATCTTCTACAGCTTAATCTTTTATGTCTAAAGTAACAGAAAAAGATTCAAACATTTGGCATAAGAAGATGATTCATTTGAGTTTGCGCAAGATGAATCATTTGGTTCACAAAAATCTGGTTGAAGGAGTGAGTTTAAAGAATTTCAAACTGTCTGATGTATGTGTCTCATGCAAGAAGGGAAAAAAATGAAGCAGTCTCATAAGCTCAAAAGGTATCACTCAATTATTGTTCCACTTGAGCTTCTTCATACGAATCTATTCGGTTCGGTCAACCGCAAGAGAATCACTGGATATCATATTGTTTAGTTATTACAGATGAATACTCCAGATACTCTTGGGTGTTTTTATGAAGGAGAAACCAGAAACCTTCGAGTGCATTCAGATTCTTGTTACCCAACTAGGATCACTTTACAAGCTCAAGATCCCTATGCTTAGAACAAACAATGGGACGGAATTCAAGAATCATAATATGGAAGCTTTCTTTAATAAACATGGAATTGTCCAACAATTTAGTGCTTCATATGTCCCTCAAATGAATGGTGTTGCTGAGCGCAAGAACAGAACATTAATTGAGGCTGCTCAGACAATGCTAGCTGATTCATTCCTCCAGGTTTAGTTATGGAACGAAGCAGTAGCAAAAGCTTGTTACACTTTGAATCGTGTGTTAATTGTGAAGAGACATGGAAAGACTTGTTTTGAATTTGTCCATAACAGAAAGCCAAATCTTAAGTATCTTGATCCTTTTGGTGCTCCATGCATAATGCTTAAAAAACATGAGCAAGGCAAGTTTAATTAGAAGGTGGAAAAGGCTACTTTCTTGGGTATAAAACTCCAAATAAAAGAGTATACAACAGATCAACTTGAAATGTGGAGGAGTGGTACCATGTAGATGTTTAGAGATACACTATGCCGCAACCTGGAAAAGGTCCAAGCTGAATGTTCAATTGTTCTGGCCTGTTTGACTCATTCAATATGCCTCCCATGTATTCTGATGAAGATGTTGCTCTTCAAATGATGTATGATGCACAAAATGCACCTGATGAACCTGTGCAACCTTCACCAGCTCCAGTTCCAATGCAGACTCATGATGACAGTTCAGACTCAGATGATCATCACTCTTATCCAGATGTTCTAGAACCAAATGTTGAAAATTTTGTACCGGCTCTTGAGGATCTTAATCTTAATAATCTTGACCCAGAAGTTATTATTCCTACTCATCCAGTGGGTAGAATTAACAACATACATCCTCAAATAAATATCATTGGAAATCTGCATGATAGGGCAAAGATCAGAAACCAGTTATCTTCAGGTGGTATTGCTAACATACTTTACTTTGCAGAAGTAAAATTCTATGCCCATTCTTGTTTTATCTCCCAAGTGGAACGATGAACAATCACTTAAGCATTGAAAGAAGAATCATGGGCAGATGCTATGCAGTAAGAACTGCAGTAGTTTAAGAAATTTGGAGTTTGGCAAATTGTTAATAAACCTAAGGATGCTAAAGTGATTGGCACTAGATGGGTTCTTCGCTACAAGCGCGATGATCATGGAATCGTGGTTAGATACAAAGCATGTTAGGTGGTGCAAGGAATCAAGCAGATTGAGGGACTTGACTACAATGAAGTGTTTGCACCAGTTGCTTATCTTGAAGTAATCAGAATTTTCTTGGCTTATGCATCCTTCAAGAAATTTAAAGTTTATCAGATGGATTTCAAGAGAGCATTCCTTCATGGTGTGATTCAAGAAACTATGTATGTCAACCAACCTCCTGGGTTTGAAGATCCATTACATCGTGACCAAGTCTACAAGTTGGACAAGGCCTTGTATGGATTGCACCAAGCTCCGTCAGCATGGTATGAGACACTATCTACTCTCCTTTTGAACAATACATTCAGAAGAGCTGTCATTGACTGCACATTATTCATTCAAGAAAAGGATGGATAATTACTCTTGGTGCAAGTATATGTGGATGACATTATCTTCATACCCACAAATGATGTTTTTTGCAAAGCTTTTGAAAAGGTCTTGAAAGAAAAGTTTGAGATGAGCTCCATAAGAGAGATGAAGTTATTTCTTGGATTGCAGGTGGATCAGTTTGAGGCAGGGATTTTTATTCATCAGACCAAGTATTTTGATAACATTCTGAACCGGTTCAGTATGTTGGATGCAAAACCCGCTCAGTATGTTGGATGCAAAACCCGTTGGTACCCCACTGGCTTTTAATCACGGGATTACTCTAGATGAAAAGGGGGAGTTAATCGATGCTACACTGTATCGTGGAATGATCAGATCTCTCATATACCTTAAAACATCTATGCCAGATATCATGTTTGCTACTTGCCTGTGTGCACGCTACCAATCAAAACCAAGAGTGTCTTATCTCATTGCTGTAAAAAGGATTTTTTGCACTCCAGATCTGAGATTGTGGTACCCTAAGGATGATAATTTTGAGCTTACTGCCTACAGTGATTCGGGCTATGGGGATTGCAACCGAGATTTGAAGTCAACATCTGCGGGCAGTCAATTTCTTTGGAAAAAGCCTAGTTACCTAGCAGTGCAAGAAGCATACGGATGTGTCCACTTCCACATGTAAAGCTGAATACGTTGCCGTTGCAAGTTGTTGCTCTCAAATCATCTGGATTCAGCAACAGCTCAAGGACTATGTGTTGAATTTTTCTAACACTCTTATCTTTGTTGATAGTACAGCCGCCATAGCCTTCACTAAGAATCCAATCCAACACTCCAAAACAAAACACATCGACATTTTATATCACTTCATTCATGATTGTTTTGAAAAGAAATTAATCGATGTTAAAATTCACACTGACCACCAGAGAGCCGATCTTTACACTAAGGCTTATGATAAACCCAGATTTTTATATCTACTCTTGGCTAATGTGGTCAGAAAGATGGATGAAGTCATTTATCAAATTGATTCTAACAAATGATCATTTATCTTAATTTTGTATATATATATTTTTAAAAAAATCCAAAAACACAAAGATTTTATGTTTTAGCATTTTAGGGGAGAAAAATCAAAAACAAACAAAATTTAGAAAATGAATATCCTTGATCCAACCAGTAGGGAAGTGATAGCACGCTAGTCATATACTTGAACGCAAAGTTTGCTTATATCACTTGAAATCACAATAATGTTATAGTGAGTTGTATTGATATGCCAGACTTACTGATTCTTAAAACTTGGGTGATTACTCAATATGTTTGACTTGTTGGAATTCACCTAGAAAACTAGTTAAATGACAAACATTTAATGGTATCGTGCATACACCTACTATACCCCACTTTAAGTGGGATTTTACTAGGTACACTTGTTGTTGTTGCGCATACACCTACTATCATAGAATTTATGTGGTTTCCAATTATATCCAAGTTCAATTCTGTACACGTGCAATATTGCAGAATTTCAGCCTAGCTGAAGCCATCCATTCAGATGAGAATGAGGATATTGATCACAAAAGAAAATATAATATGATTCTGTACACGTACCACACGTTGGGTCTCAGCCTAGTTGAAGCCGTCCATTCAGAGAGGATAAGTGAGAAAAGACAAAAAAATAAAATAAGCTTGATTCCATATATGTGCCAAATACTGGGTTGCAGCGTAGTTGAAGCCATCCATTTGGATGAGAGCAAAGCTTAGTCAATATACATCTCACATGTGCATATGAATATGTTTCTCTTAAGCAGTTATTAAAACTAAAATACAAAAAGAGAATAAATTGGAACTTTATAGGCTATATGATCGCTGGTCCTAAGTTATGATGAGATGAACTGGTAGCTAGTTTCAAGTTTAACAAGTTGACTGGAGTAAGTCAAATAGTTAGAAGCTATGATTGATTACCTATGGTGATAGATGATGTTTGTTCAGGCTTAAAGTGGACAAATATATCAATAATCACATCATGACTCTATATGTTTAAAAGTTAATTCTCAAACTTGGTGGATTGATGTGGACTTATCTTGAATCAGTTGTCAAATCTTATCTTGAATCCTCACCAAACCAAACAAAACTTCATACTTGTTTTCATTAAATGTTCAAAATGTCAAATCTAAAAGTGTATTGTGTCATTTGTGTTCCATTCGCCTGAATGAGTCTTTTGTGAGACTCAGCTATGGCGAATGGAGCACAAGTGCAAATAGGTACTTCGGATGAACACACATTCTGCCTGCAGACTCATTACCCTCATTTCTCCTTCACCTCAACTCTGTAAAACCTCTTTCGCCCGAAACACCTTCTCAATAATCTTCTTCATTTTTCTTTGTTTATTTGATCCATTCTGATCATATAACATCGTTTGATTGTTTCAGGTACTTTTGGATCAACCTTCTTCGGTTTTGATTTGATTTTAGTCCAAAACAAATCAAAACTTTAGGGTTTTATGATTCACGCCTGGTTCGAAAGAATAAGATGCTAAAATGGACCTCAATCGAATTAAAACGTGTTCTAAAACATCAATTGGTCCTTTCTTAGCATAATGTTACCATTTTTATCTTCTGATATTTGATTTTGGAAGAAAAGGGTTTAAGGACCGTTCGTACGATAGAATGAATGTCATTAGCTCGATATGTCGACCGACTGAGGGTCTTTCGGACAAAGCGTCCACCGAATGAGTCATTCGGGCCTTCTTACTTCCGAATGGATTTAATCAACCGAATGATTTCATTCATGAGTCATTCGGATGATATAATCATTCAACCCTCATTCTCATTTGACTGAGTACCCCATCGTATGTAATGAGTCATTCACACAAGTATAACACTTCTGTTTAATTTTTTAATTTTTCTCATTTCACACGGATTTACTCTAACATGCTTATTTTTCTTTTGATTTCATAATGGCACATCTGAACACATTTCCGAAGAACAACATATGTGCTCACCTGGATGTCACTACAAGGAATGCTGCACGATTTGCAGAGATTATAGCATTTAATAGATGCTCCAGGATCTTCACATCCATATCTACAGTTCATGTTCCTTATTTATCACACCAGAGAGACTTTTGGGATTCTCTTGACATTGACTATGAGGTCAAACCTTCAGTAATTTGTAGAAAGATCAGAGGGCAAGATGTCGTTGTGTCTGCTGAACACATCAGGAAGGTGTGCCGATTCCAAGACTTAACAGATCACATAGTCACATTGAAAAAGTACCATGTTCGTGGATGCTTTATGAGGCACAAGTATAATAGAAATTTGGAAGTCGGAGTGCTTAACAAAGCTCATTTAAGCCCGCCATTCAAGTATCTTTGTCATGTCCTTGTTCACTGCTTAGGATCAAGACGTGGCGGATATGATGATTTACAAGAAACACTTTAGTGTGCTTTCGTTGCTGTTGTGCTAAACATTCCTTTTAACTTCTGTGAGATGGTGTTTTTTCATATGAAGCAGAATGTTTACCCGAAGGGCGACAAGATGTTTATGATGTATCCTAGGTTTCTACAGATGATATTTGATGAAATGCACATGGAGTACATATCGGACGTCACGCTCAACCGAGCTCTTTCAGACCAGGGAAAGGATGAAATGCGTCAAAATCGTCGTCTCTTTAGACACCTTCTAAATCGTGACTATGTTAGGGAAGAGGTGGAGGCACGAAGACTTGAATTTAGAAATGGAGGAAATGATTGTCCCCGAAGGTCATGATAATGATGATGATGATGATGATGATAATTTCAATAGTGGAGATCATGATGTGGATGCTCCTTCTACCACTAAGATCAGTGTGCATGCGTCTACTACTGCTACTGATGAGGCCCCGCTAGTCAATCCAGAGGATGTTAATCAAGATGGTATTGTTTTTACAGATGACATAGACTCTGAAAAGACTGAAGATGAGTTTGTCTCTACTTTTTTCAGATCCCAGCTTGTGAAGACCAGGAAGAGGCCGAGGGAACAAGTCTCAAGTGCTGAGGAGAGAGAGAATCCTTCATTTGTTCCAGAGTTTGATATTCCTCCACATCCTCGCACCTCCTCTGATAGTGCTGTAACTACTGCACAAACATCTTCCTCATCAATCATCAAAAAGAAGAGGGTTCATTTTCTATTTCAAAGAAAGATAGAATATGTAGCTCTTGCAGCCTCCACTGCTATATCTGCTGCAACAGTGCGGATTTTTTCACTGCCCAGGTCTGGAACGATTCGTCAACGTTTAACTACTACTTTTGCCCAGACATCCTCTGCTGCTCCTACTGCCATATTCACAGTTTCTTCCTCACTACACAGACAGATTCTTATATACCAACTGTTTTAGGTGCCGAACAGCTTAATACACTGAACATTTTGGTACTTTGATTGATGGATAGGAATCATGAGCAGGATCAAGCCTTATCCCAGCTGAAACAAAGAGTTAATGAGCAAAATGCTCTCCTTCTACAAGCTGCTGATCAGAGGGTGGATTTGAGAGCCCGAAATGCTGAACTTGAAGATCGTCTGCTTAAGTCCAAGGATGAGCACAATCAGCTTGCTCTGACATCTTATGGGTATAATGAGAGGATTCTCGCTCTATAGACTAACAATGAGCGTTTATCCAAGGCAGTTGAGAGTCTCAGAGAATCTACACCAAGGATTGAGGCCTCCAATCCTATTTTCGATGATTCAGATAAAGAGAACAAAAAAGAGGAAGAAGATGAATCTGATGAGGAAAAAGTGGATTATGATAGCACAGATGATGACGACCAGGATGACAATGATGGAGCTGGGGACGCATCTGCATGTTCATCTAGTTCTTCAAGGTAGCCCTCTACCAGGAAAATTCGAACAAAGAAAAGACATGACAAAGCTCCTGAGGTATCCTCCAAACCAGCAGAATAAGGAAAAGTTACCAAGGAAATAGAGTTTGTGCCCTTGAGAAATCTGTTGGACGAAAAGTTGACCATGATTCTATACTCTTAGTGCATTATACAACACTCGGTGAGCTATGACAAGGAAGAGGGAGAGATCATTCATTGCCTCACCAAGGTACTGATCGCTAAACTATTCTGGTTAAATTCTGATGAAGTTGTCTTGGATGACCCTATTGTTGCTGCTTCCGATCTTCCCACCTCAAAATCCTTTGATGACATAGATGAAGTTATTTTGGAGGATCTTGATGAAGAAGAGAATTTCAAGTATACTTCTGCTGAAGAGGAACGGCCAACGATTGCTGATATGTTTGGTTTACATTCTTAGGAGGAACTTAACAAGAAGATAAACGAGAAGGTAAGCGACATTGAATCTTCTGCAGAAGACATTCAGAAAAGAAAAGAAGAATGGGCTGCTTGTTGGGAAGTGTTGAAGAAAAGCAGTATTCCCCTACACCAACTCCTCATACCTGTAGATGCATTATATGTCCCTAGTTCCATTTTGTATTAATCATCATGTAAAGTTCAAGTTATTAATGGAAGTTGTCTTTATTTATTGATTCCCAATGTTTAATATTGATTATATGATTGTTTGATTTGGTTTATTAATGTTTGAGTATGAATCCTTCCCATTCGGGCGAATGACTCTACGAATGAAGTCATTCGCCGAATGAGCGACCTAGCGAATGACAGGTGATCCAATGAGTCATTCGCCGAATGACTCATTCGAATGACATGTACATTCGACACAGTCATTTGCCGAATGAGCTGCTTCGACCACTCATTCGGCCAAATGACTACAGCCTATATATACAAGTTCAAATCATTTTAACTTCTTAGAGCCCTCCTTCTTCCCAGAGTACCTAGTGTCAAAACCCTAGAAGATTTGAGAGGCATATGATCATCCTAGTTCGATTCTCAACCCGTGGTGTTCGATTCTCATTCACACGTCATTCCTACGCACTCGGATCACCACGGTTGCTATTGGTTTCGTTTGGAAAACCCTGGAATAGGATTCTGCACTATTCCAGAGGCTGTCGAGTAGATATTCGTGGGAATTGGATTGTTTCCGAGCTTCTTATTGGTCCTACAAAGTGGTATCAGAGCTTTGGCTCTAGATTCTGCTCGATTTCCATTCAAAATCATTAGATCTCAGATTGTTTGTTCGAAACCTACAAAACCCTGATTTCCTTAGCCCCAAAGTTACTTTTTCATTAAAAATCCGTGGATTTTTGAGGTGTTTTTATCAAAACTTTTATCCCAATTGGTTCATAATCATATCATGGAGTTCTGTACCAAATTTGGTACTTAGATCTGTTCAAAATCTAATGTTATCGCAATTTTAGTTACTAAAACCCTCAGATTGACCAAATAAGCATGGCGGCCGAATAGGTTTGGCCGAATCAGTCTCATTCGCCGAATAGCACCATTCGCCATCTTCATTCGCCAAATAACTCCATTCGATTTACTCATTCTGCGAATAGCTTCATTCTCAACTCACATTCGGCGAATAGCTTCATTCGATCCTTCATTCGCCGAATAGGTTCTTTCGTTCTAATAGTCATACTCAGTTTCACATTCGCCAGAATCGGTTCATTCGGGTCACGAAATTCTCCCCAAGCTTCTTCATTCGGCATTTGGTTTGAAAATTTTTCTAAGTGTTGAATCTTGTTGTTCTTGATTAAATGGAGAATTTAGCATTAATGGCTAATCAGAGTCATCGCATTCAGACTTTACTGTTGACTGAGCCGAAGACAGGAAACTCCAACAAAGCTCCCAAGTTATTGTCCTTAGATGATTATCCACACAAGAAGTACAGATTTGAGATTCACATTAATGGAGTGGATACCAACTTATGGATGATGATTGAAGGAGGTTATCTGAGGCCTCTAAATGAAGATGGAACTCCTATGCTAGTTACACGAATGAGTGAGCCTCAAAGGAAGCTTTATGATTATGAGAAGAAACCTTATGCTATTTTATCTTAGTCCATTGCTACTGATATCTTTCATCAATTCAGACAGTTTACATTGTCTAAATATTTGTGGGATGCTCTGCAACAGCGATATGAGGGAAATGATGCTTTGAAGAATATCAAGTCAAAGGCTTTAAGGAAAGAGTTCAACAGTTTCATGTATGTTGGAAATGAATCTTTAGATGAGTTCATTGCCAAATTCTATCATCTTTTAAGTGATCTGTTCAATCATGAAGTCAAAACCACTACTCAGGAGAAGATCCAGTGTTTGGCAAATGCTCTACCTCCAAAATGGGAATCATTTTTGATGGTGATTAAGCAGAATGAGATGATGTCACATATGGACATTAATGATTTTATCGAGAAGCTGAAAGAGCAGGAAATAGAGAACAAGTGGAAAGCTAAAAGGGTTGCTCAAGTCCAAGATCCATCACTGTATTATTCTACTCCTACAGTTGAGAAATCATCCTCTCATGCTCCATTGATGACAACTTTTGTTTCCCAGACATCTGAAGCTCCATCTTCTACTCAGATTCATTTTAGTCAGTCATCTTCTTCAAAAATCTCACAAAAGGAACATCATCAGCCTGTCACAAGTTTGAAGACAGAGAACTTTGATAAAGTCACTGTTGAGATTGCTAAGGAGCATATGGGACTGTTGTCCTCTTTGGTTAGTTCTTATGATGGATTGTGTCACACCCCCAATTTTCAACTAACGGAATCATACCGTTTGGGAACGTGACAAACCAGGATCTCAGATCATTAGACATAGAGAAGACCTCTATATGAATTTCAAAACATACTTTGGTCTTTAAAACATAACATCAAAGTTTACAAAAGTTGCGGAAGCGTTTAAAAACCATAAACAGTTGTAAAGTAAACATTACAAAACAAAATACTCAAATGTTCAAATTCAAATATTCAAAATGTTTATAATGCATGAGACTCTATCTCCTAGTCCATGCCAGCTTTAACGCGCGCCTTAGCGTCCTGAGAAAACATGCAAATCAAGTCAACACAAAGGTTGGTGCATAACACAGGTTTTAAATAATCACAATGTTCAAACACAGCAGTTTAAATAACAAGTTGTAGATAACATAATCACACATGCACAGTCATGATAGCTAGTCATATAAACTATTTACATAAGTGGTCGACACCGAAGCTGACTGATTGCCATGCTATAGCATGTTTTCGCCTTGCCACTATTGTCTATCACAACAATAGTAAAATTGTGTTTGGTCAGTCAAACACCTGCGTAGATCCCATCTACCAGGTGAGGTTTGTCAAACCTAATAGATCTATTTCCAACTACCACGCTTTGCATTACAGCAAACTAAACGGTTCGAGGTGTGTAAGGACTTTCAAGTTGATATGTTTTCACATAATGTAAAAAGCTAACTCATGCAAGTGATATGTATCTAAAAACAGTTTGTTGCACATGTTTTCTCCCCCAAAACAGTTTAAAATAACAAAGGGTCGTGTACGCACCTTTGATAATAGCAAAATGATCACACACTAAAAGCTCGTGTAAGAAATTCTCCTATGAAGAATCTGTGTTTAAACAATAACCTAGTGTTATTCAGAATGTCGTTTTGTGCTTGAAATCACATACGTGTCAACACACGTATTTTAAAGTGTGAGAATTATGCATACGGAAGTACGCGTGACTTTGAAATCATTTAAATAAAATCACATATGATTTTATTTAAATAAACGTAATTATACGCGATTTCGTTTTCGTATTAAAATATAAATTTTACTGTTCTAATACGTTCGTATTCCCGTTACGGTTCCAACGCAACTCGAACGGATTAAAACGGAGTTCATATGTGGAAGATATTTCAAAAATACCAAAAATGTCATTTTCATCAAAAACCGGCCACCCCATGGCTCGAACCCGCGACCCTTCACACGCAACACACACAATCTACCATCTCGCCCGCTAGGGTATCGCATCATGTTTCCAGAATTAAATTGTTTTAAGCCTAACCCAGCCGGTCCCCTTGGGTGCACTTTAACCGAACCAAATGTAAGCCCGATTAATCCACGATTCGAATCTGATTGCTCCTAAAACCATAGAGTTTTCATTTGATATGATATTTCAAACATATCAGTAATAAATAAATTTTGTTTTCATGATTGATTGTCCCAAAAATCCCAATTCCGACTGTTTGTCAAGAACACTAACTTAAAATCATTGAATTCTCAATTCTATGATGAAATTGTCATAGCATTCACCTTAATCGGACTCCTCTGAATCTACCCATGCTATTTAATTTTACAAACAACTTCATTTTAATTAAAATCCCCAAATCGTCTTCCCATTATGAACCCTAGAATCGAAAACCACCAATTCGAACTGTTTTGATGAAATTAACCTATCATTAACCTTAATCGATCACTTATGAAGCTTTCTATATCATTTAATTTGATTATCAATCTTTTTAAGATCAAGACCCCCAAAACCGTTTTGATATGAACCCTAATTACTAGAACTTCATCAAAACGATGTTAACAGTTGCAATTGATTTAGTAGAACTCTTAGTCGGCCATATTAGAAGATGTAAGATCGATTACTTACTTGATTTGATGGTTAATCGATGGAGATCGACTTTGAGTCTTAAGTTCGGCCCCCTCACGATCAAATTCCTTAGTCCGAAGCTTCTGAAATCGATTCACTGCTTGTATCACTCTCTGATGATGCCGAATAGTGTTTAGGAATTCTCAATTGTGAGAATTGAATCCGAATTGTGAGGTTTTGATGTTACAACGCACGGTTACAACTTTTGGGTGACAAATTTGATTAATTCGACCATTAATCCCTCTAATAACGTATGATTGCTGTTACATCACACTAATATGAGTTGATTGAAGAGTTAATCCCATTAATTTCAGTGTATTAACTCTAATTTCGAATTCCCCATTTGTGTATAAACGAATTTTGACTTTTTAGGAGTCAAACTCAATTATTATCACAACTTATAGACTAATCCTTGCAATTAAACACTTAGAACCTGATTTTTGATACTTCTTAATCCACATATATTATTCTGGATCAATAACTTATCGTTTCGATTTACAAAATTAAATCTAAAATCCCTTAGAATATTGTTGGGCTAATTTACCCAATTTGGGCTTATCAACTACAATTGGGCCTCATTTGAACTCATTGGGCTAATCTTACCTTACTGGGCTTTCCTAAACCTCATTGGGCCTCCCTGGGCCTTATTGGGCCTTACTGAGCCTACTTTGTTTACATTGGGCCTCATTTGACCCTATTGGGCCTTACTGAACTTTGTTGGGCCTTCATAGACTTCAGTGGACCTGATTTATCTTGTTGGGTCTTCCTTGACTTTACTGGGCCTTCATTAGCCTTGTTGGGCTTGTTGGGCCTTCATTGGTCTTATTGGACCTACACTGGCCTTATAGGGCCTACATTTGTCCTGTTGGGCCCACATTATCTCTGTTGGACCTATGATATCACCATCTCCCGTTAACAAGGTTAGTGTAAAAAGTCGGATTGTCACATCATCCCCTTGTTGAAGGAATTTTCGTCCCGAAAATTAGTAAGTGTTAGGAGTAGTTAGGAAACTACTTACGAGTTTATATCATACGTGTTAGTGTGATTTGATCATTCTGTGTGCTTGTGTGTACTCACACACAGAGTCTAATGCTTGCAACATCACAATTCAAATGTGATCGTTCAATGTGACTGTTTGCGTGTACACTAGTTAGTTCACCTAACTGTAACTGTTTGTGTTTGATCATACTGTGTTGTGTAACCTCACACATAGTGAGTGTCCATAACTGTTTGTACTATGCAACCCCGCACATAGCAAAGTGTATGCAACTAATAGTGTATGTACTACCATAACATGTAACATATGAAATGTAGTACATAAAATATATAGAATGTAATGTAGCACAAATGTTTGTAACAAAATCAATTGAATAAATAAATTGTTTGTGCTTACCGTTTGAAATTTGCAGTGTTGATGTGTGAAAGCATCACGTCATCCCCTTGTTGAAGGAAATTTCGTCCCGAAATTTAACGTGCGCTCTCAGTGTTAGCAGTAGCTGTTTTGAATAGATGAGGATATTTCTTCATCATTTGGTCTTCCCGTTCCCATGTGAATTCAGGACCACGTCTTGAATTCCATCGGACTTTGACTATCGGAATCTTGCTTTGCTTCAGTTGTTTGACCTCTCGGTCCATGATTTCTGCCGGTTCTTCAATGAATCGTAATTGTTCATCTACTTGTATTTCTTCCAACGGTACAATCAATGTCTCATCAGAAAGACATTTCTTTAAGTTTGACACATGAAAAACATCATGAACTCCACTGAGTTCATCCGGTAATTTAAGTTGATACGCAACCGGACCAATCCTTTTCAGAATCTCAAAAGGTCCTACGTAACGTGGACTAAGCTTCCCGCGCTTGCCGAATCGTATCACACCTTTCCAAGGTGATACCTTTAGAAGAACTCGGTCTCCCACTTGAAATTCCAACGGCTTGCGACGTTTGTCAGCATAGCTCTTCTGTCGATCCCGAGCCGCTGCCATACGGTTCCGGATTTGAACTATTTTCTCTGTCGTCTCATGCACCAGTTCAGGACCTGTTATCTGACTGTCACCAATTTCAGCCCAGCAAACTGGTGAACGACATTTGCGACCATACAAAGCTTCAAACGGTGCTGCTTGAATACATGTGTGATAACTATTATTGTAAGAGAATTCCACCAACGGTAAATGATTCTCCCAGCTATCACCAAAGTCAATTACACAAGCTCGTAACATATCTTCGAGCGTTTGAATCGTTCGTTCACTCTGACCGTCGGTCTGTGGATGATAAGCGGTACTCATATCCAAGCGAGTCCCCAATGACTTATGAAGAGATTTCCAAAAATTGGAAGTAAACCGGGCATCCCGATCTGATATGATAGAGATTGGCACGCCATGTCGTGCTACCACTTCCTTGATTTAATACGAGTCAGTTTCTCCATCTTATCAGTTTCCTTGATTGCTAAGAAATGTGTAGATTTCGTTAATCGATCGACAATTACCCATATCGTATCACAACCACTCGGTGTACGGGGTAACTTAGTAATGAAATCCATCGAAATCTGTTCCCATTTCCACATTGGTATCTCTGGTTGTTGCAGTAAACCAGATGGCTTCTGATATTCAACTTTGACTTTCGAACAAGTCAAACATTTGCTAACGTACTTAGCAATATCCGCTTTCATGTGAGGCCACAAATACAGTGCCTTCAAGTCATGATACATCTTGTCTGATCCCGGATGGACTGAATATCTAGACTTGTGTGCTTCGTCCATCACGAGTTCCCTTAAACCTCCATACAAAGGTATCCACATTCGATTTATGAAATAACGAATTCCATCAGCATTCGTATCCAACTGTTCTTCCATTCCCCGTAAAGATTCCTGTACCAAGTTTTCCTTTTTCAAAGCCTCGATCTGAGCACTGCGTACCTTGTCAGGTAAGTCAGTATGTATTGTCATCATAAGTGCACGAACCCGTCTTGTTGAAGTATCCTTTCTGCTTAAAGCATCAGCTACTACATTAGCCTTTCCCGGGTGATACTTAATCGCACACTCATAATCGTTCAACAACTCAACCCATCGTCGTTGCCTCATATTAAGCTCCTTCTGATCAAAGATATGTTGCAAACTCTTATGATCAGTATAAATAGTACACTTAGTTCCATACAAGTAATGCCTCCAAATCTTCAAAGCAAAAACCACTGCTCCTAACTCCAAGTCATGAGTAGTGTAATTCTTTTCGTGTGTTCGTAGTTGTCTGGAAGCATAAGCAATCACCTTATCACGTTGCATCAACACACATCCCAAACCCTGTCCAGATGCGTCACAATACACCGCAAAGTCTTCCGTTCCTTCCGGTAAGGACAGAATCGGTGCACTGCAGAGTTTCTGTTTCAATAACTGGAACGCAGTTTCCTGTTTATCCGTCCAGTTATACTTCGTTCCCTTGTGCGTAAGAGCTGTAAGTGGTTGAGCGATCTTTGAGAAACCCTCAATGAATCGTCGATAATAACCCGCCAAACCAAGGAATTGTCGTACCTCGGTAGGGGTCTTTGGCGCTTCCCAATTCTTAATTGCTTCAATCTTCGCTGGATCAACATGTATGCCCTTTTCATTAACTATATGACCCAAGAACTGTACTTCTCGCATCCAGAAATCACATTTCGAGAACTTAGCGTACAGTTGTTCTTGTTTCAATAATTCCAATAATAGTCGAAGATGTTCAGCGTGTTCCTCCTCAGATTTTGAATAGATGAGAATGTCATCGATGAAAACTATGACAAACTTATCAAGATAAGGTTTACAAACACGATTCATGAGATCCATGAATACAGCTGGAGCGTTTGTCAACCCAAATGGCATGACCAAGAACTCATAATGGCCATAGCGTGTCCTGAATGTTGTCTTCGGAATATCCTCCTCCTGAACTCTTAGTTGATGATAACCCGACCTGAGATCAATCTTCGAGTAGTAACTCGAACCTTGCAACTGATCGAACAGATCGTCAATCCTGGGTAACGGATACCGGTTCTTGATAGTAACCTTATTCAATTCCCGATAATCGATACACATACGAAAAGTCCCGTCCTTCTTCTTTACAAACAATACTGGAGCTCCCCATGGTGAAAAACTAGGTCGTATGAAACCCTTATCCAACAACTCTTGCAATTGTGTAGATAATTCTTGCATTTCTGACGGTGCAAGTCGATAAGGCGCCCTAGCTATCGGTGCTGCATCTGGTGTAAGGTCGATTCGGAATTCCACCTGTCTGATAGGCGGTAATCCCGGCAAGTCTTCTGGAAACACCTCCGGAAATTCACAGACTACTGGTATTTCTTCAAGCTTCTTCTCAGCTACCGGCTTTTCAGTTATAAGTGCTATAACTGCCGTATGACCTTTCCGCAGACATTTGTGTGCTTTCATACAAGATATGAGACGCAGTGGCGTACTGCTCTTCTCACCTTGTACATATAATGTCTCTCCCTGCGGAAGAGGTATGCGAACAATCTTTTCATGGCATACAATTTCAGCCTGGTTTTTGGACAACCAGTCCATGCCAATGACTACATCAAAACTGCCTAAGACAATAGGCATCAGATCAATCTCTAATGTCTGACCCATCAAATCAAGGATACATCCCTTATAAATGTTTTCTACTACAATTAACTTACCATCAGCTAATTCCACAGTGTATGGACTATCTAAGGCAGTGGGACTAACATTTAGTAACTTAGCAAGTGAACTAGATACAAAACTCCGGTCGGCACCAGTGTCAAATAACATAGAGGCATAGTGATTATTTAAGAGGAACGTACCCGTGACAATATTGGGATCCTCCCGCGCTTGACGTCCTCCAATCACAAACGCCCTGCCTCTAGCACCGTTGTTGTTGTTGTTATTGTTGTTGTTGTTGTTGGTGCCATTGCCATTACCGTTGCCATTTCCATTACCATTGCCATTATTGTCCCCGCCTTTCTTGAGTTGTGGGCAATCTTTCTTAAAATGCCCCATCTTGCCGCACTCAAAACAACCCTTCTGCGCGTTGTTCTGACTGTTATTCTGGTTGTTATGGTTGTTCTGCAGCTCTCCGCGACAATCTTTAGCCGCATGCCCAATCTTGCCACACCTCTGGCACTTAGCTCTGTCACACTGGTTACCCGCATGATGATAACCACACCTGTTGCACTTGGGGTGCTTACCAATATAGCCCCCCGATGATGATGATTGCTGACCACTGCTGGAATTATGATAGGACTTGTTTGAGTCCTGCTTCCTGTTCTGCTGATATGATTGTTGGCTGTTACCCTTGTAGTTGTTACCTTCCCACTTTCTCTTATGATCTCCTACCTTAGTAGCAGATGTTCGTTTAGGCAGGGTTCCCTGTAACACTGCCTGATCAGTAAGCTGATGTGCTAGACGAACAGCTTGTTGGATGGTGGTGGGATTTGCTGAAGTCACCAACCCCTGAATCTGAGGCACTAGTCCTCCAATGTACCTTTCAATCCACTTGCTGGCTGGAGTAGCCATGTGTGGTAGCAGTCTGGCCAACTCGTGTGACCTGGTTGTGTACTCTTCAATGTTTGACCCCTCCATCTTGAGGTGCCAATATTCCTCTTCCAACTTCTGCATTTCACTGCGAGGACAGTACTCCTCTCGCAGTAAAGTTTTGAAGTTGTTCCATGTCAACGCATTAGCTTCTCCCAACCCCAGAGTCTGAACATTGGAGTTCCACCAAGTCAGTGCTGGACCCTCTAATGTTCCAGTAGTAAATTTCACCTTGCTTTCATCAGGGTAGTTGCACATTTCGAACACAGACTCTGCCTTTTCAATCCATCAGAGAAATCCTATGGCCCCCTCCGACCCTTTGAAGTTGTGTGGCTTACAGTCCAAGAACATCTTGAACGTGCATGCCTGCGGGTTAAGCAATCCCCCAGCTGGACCATGTGGCCCCGTGTTGTGTGTCTGTGCGTACTGTGCTATTGCCTCTGCAACTCTGCTGTTGATTAGCTCGTTGAGCTCAGCAACTGTCATCTGAACATTTCCCTCAGCCATTTCCTTCCTATTTACAAGAAATGTTAGCGCGTAATCAAAATCAAATTTGACATGTATAATTAAAACAACAAACACAGCAGGTAATATAAATCAACACAATTGTTGGAAATAAATGATAACTCTTTAATAGATAGAAACTTTCTTTGAGTACAATACTTTTGAAATGAAATACAAGTTTTCAAACTACTAATGTAGGAACACAACCCGTTCCTAATAAGTTTAAACAAAACAGAAATAAAAGAAAGAAAATCAATCGTCCTCAACAGTGGATTCAGGATCGGACTCAACAACTGGTGCTGGTTCCTCCTCCTCATCCTCATCCTGTTCCTCATTCTCAGAGGCCACTAAATCCTCCAAAGCTTCAACCCTGCCTGCCAAAATCTCCTCTCGGTTCTCTGACTCCTCTAGACGACCAATCAAATTGATCATCTCATCCCGCATATCATGAACTAGATGGGTAAGATCATCCTGCCTCTCAATAGCATCCCATAGTTCCTGAGATCTCTGTGCTATCCTATCTTCTGCTACATCCAAATCCTCGCGCAATTTGGCGATCTCCTCGGCGTCCGTCCTTTGCCTCTTAGGCTCAGGAGCATCTAGTACTGGTGGTGAATGTGTAGAAGGTCCCTCAGCAGGGATCTGCTGAGTGCCCTCCTCTGGCTCCTCTTCCGGATCCTCATCCGGGTCCTCGTCTGGATCCTCCTCGGGATCCTCGTCTGGGTCCTCCTCCGGATCCTCCTCCGGATCTGAGTCATCAACTCATATGGTGGAGGTGATGGAATAGGTGGTGGTGGTGATGACGGTGGTGCCGGAACTATCGGTTCCTCGTCCTCAGAATCATCAATATAAATGTAAGGGACTATGTTAGGGAAGAGGTGGAGGCACGAAGACTTGAATTTAGAAATGGAGGAAATGATTGTCCCCGAAGGTCATGATAATGATGATGATGATGATGATGATAATTTCAATAGTGGAGATCATGATGTGGATGCTCCTTCTACCACTAAGATCAGTGTGCATGCGTCTACTACTGCTACTGATGAGGCCCCGCTAGTCAATCCAGAGGATGTTAATCAAGATGGTATTGTTTTTACAGATGACATAGACTCTGAAAAGACTGAAGATGAGTTTGTCTCTACTTTTTTCAGATCCCAGCTTGTGAAGACCAGGAAGAGGCCGAGGGAACAAGTCTCAAGTGCTGAGGAGAGAGAGAATCCTTCATTTGTTCCAGAGTTTGATATTCCTCCACATCCTCGCACCTCCTCTGATAGTGCTGTCACTACTGCACAAACATCTTCCCCATCAATCATCAAAAAGAAGAGGGTTCATTTTCTATTTCAAAGAAAGATAGAATATGTAGCTCTTGCAGCCTCCACTGCTATATCTGCTGCAACAGTGCGGATTTTTCACTGCCCAGGTCTGGAACGATTCGTCAACGTTTAACTACTACTTTTGCCCAGACATCCTCTGCTGCTCCTACTGCCATATTCACAGTTTCTTCCTCACTACACAGACAGATTCTTATATACCAACTGTTTTAGGTGCCGAACAGCTTAATACACTGAACATTTTGGTACTTTGATTGATGGATAGGAATCATGAGCAGGATCAAGCCTTATCCCAGCTGAAACAAAGAGTTAATGAGCAAAATGCTCTCCTTCTACAAGCTGCTGATCAGAGGGTGGATTTGAGAGCCCGAAATGCTGAACTTGAAGATCGTCTGCTTAAGTCCAAGGATGAGCACAATCAGCTTGCTCTGACATCTTATGGGTATAATGAGAGGATTCTCGCTCTATAGACTAACAATGAGCGTTTATCCAAGGCAGTTGAGAGTCTCAGAGAATCTACACCAAGGATTGAGGCCTCCAATCCTATTTTCGATGATTCAGATAAAGAGAACAAAAAAGAGGAAGAAGATGAATCTGATGAGGAAAAAGTGGATTATGATAGCACAGATGATGACGACCAGGATGACAATGATGGAGCTGGGGACGCATCTGCATGTTCATCTAGTTCTTCAAGGTAGCCCTCTACCAGGAAAATTCGAACAAAGAAAAGACATGACAAAGCTCCTGAGGTATCCTCCAAACCAGCAGAATAAGGAAAAGTTACCAAGGAAATAGAGTTTGTGCCCTTGAGAAATCTGTTGGACGAAAAGTTGACCATGATTCTATACTCTTAGTGCATTATACAACACTCGGTGAGCTATGACAAGGAAGAGGGAGAGATCATTCATTGCCTCACCAAGGTACTGATCGCTAAACTATTCTGGTTAAATTCTGATGAAGTTGTCTTGGATGACCCTATTGTTGCTGCTTCCGATCTTCCCACCTCAAAATCCTTTGATGACATAGATGAAGTTATTTTGGAGGATCTTGATGAAGAAGAGAATTTCAAGTATACTTCTGCTGAAGAGGAACGGCCAACGATTGCTGATATGTTTGGTTTACATTCTTAGGAGGAACTTAACAAGAAGATAAACGAGAAGGTAAGCGACATTGAATCTTCTGCAGAAGACATTCAGAAAAGAAAAGAAGAATGGGCTGCTTGTTGGGAAGTGTTGAAGAAAAGCAGTATTCCCCTACACCAACTCCTCATACCTGTAGATGCATTATATGTCCCTAGTTCCATTTTGTATTAATCATCATGTAAAGTTCAAGTTATTAATGGAAGTTGTCTTTATTTATTGATTCCCAATGTTTAATATTGATTATATGATTGTTTGATTTGGTTTATTAATGTTTGAGTATGAATCCTTCCCATTCGGGCGAATGACTCTACGAATGAAGTCATTCGCCGAATGAGCGACCTAGCGAATGACAGGTGATCCAATGAGTCATTCGCCGAATGACTCATTCGAATGACATGTACATTCGACACAGTCATTTGCCGAATGAGCTGCTTCGACCACTCATTCGGCCAAATGACTACAGCCTATATATACAAGTTCAAATCATTTTAACTTCTTAGAGCCCTCCTTCTTCCCAGAGTACCTAGTGTCAAAACCCTAGAAGATTTGAGAGGCATATGATCATCCTAGTTCGATTCTCAACCCGTGGTGTTCGATTCTCATTCACACGTCATTCCTACGCACTCGGATCACCACGGTTGCTATTGGTTTCGTTTGGAAAACCCTGGAATAGGATTCTGCACTATTCCAGAGGCTGTCGAGTAGATATTCGTGGGAATTGGATTGTTTCCGAGCTTCTTATTGGTCCTACAAAGTGGTATCAGAGCTTTGGCTCTAGATTCTGCTCGATTTCCATTCAAAATAATTAGATCTCAGATTGTTTGTTCGAAACCTACAAAACCCTGATTTCCTTAGCCCCAAAGTTACTTTTTCATTAAAAATCCGTGGATTTTTGAGGTGTTTTTATCAAAACTTTTATCCCAATTGGTTCATAATCATATCATGGAGTTCTGTACCAAATTTGGTACTTAGATCTGTTCAAAATCTAATGTTATCGCAATTTTAGTTACTAAAACCCTCAGATTGACCGAATAAGCATGGCGGCCGAATAGGTTTGGCCGAATCAGTCTCTTTCGCCGAATAGCACCATTCGCCATCTTCATTCGCCAAATAACTCCATTCGATTTACTCATTCTGCGAATAGCTTCATTCTCAACTCACATTCGGCGAATAGCTTCATTCGATCCTTCATTCGCCGAATAGGTTCTTTCGTTCTAATAGTCATACTCAGTTTCACATTCGCCAGAATCGGTTCATTGGGGTCACGACATTCTCCCCAAGCTTCTTCATTCGGCATTTGGTTTGAAAATTTTTCTAAGTGTTGAATCTTGTTGTTCTTGATTAAATGGAGAATTTAGCATTAATGGCTAATCAGAGTCATCGCATTCAGACTTTACTGTTGACTGAGCCGAAGACAGGAAACTCCAACAAAGCTCCCAAGTTATTGTCCTTAGATGATTATCCACACAAGAAGTACAGATTTGAGATTCACATTAATGGAGTGGATACCAACTTATGGATGATGATTGAAGGAGGTTATCTGAGGCCTCTAAATGAAGATGGAACTCCTATGCTAGTTACACGAATGAGTGAGCCTCAAAGGAAGCTTTATGATTATGAGAAGAAACCTTATGCTATTTTATCTTAGTCCATTGCTACTGATATCTTTCATCAATTCAGACAGTTTACATTGTCTAAATATTTGTGGGATGCTCTGCAACAGCGATATGAGGGAAATGATGCTTTGAAGAATATCAAGTCAAAGGCTTTAAGGAAAGAGTTCAACAATTTCATGTATGTTGGAAATGAATCTTTAGATTAGTTCATAGCCAAATTCTATCATCTTTTAAGTGATCTGTTCAATCATGAAGTCAAAACCACTACTCAGGAGAAGATCCAGTGTTTGGCAAATGCTCTACCTCCAAAATGGGAATCATTTTTGATGGTGATTAAGCAGAATGAGATGATGTCACATATGGACATTAATGATTTTATCGAGAAGCTGAAAGAGCAGGAAATAGAGAACAAGTGGAAAGCTAAAAGGGTTGCTCAAGTCCAAGATCCATCACTGTATTATTCTACTCCTACAGTTGAGAAATCATCCTCTCATGCTCCATTGATGACAACTTTTGTTTCCCAGACATCTGAAGCTCCATCTTCTACTCAGATTCATTTTAGTCAGTCATCTTCTTCAAAAAGCTCACAAAAGGAACATCATCAGCCTGTCACAAGTTTGAAGACAGAGAACTTTGATAAAGTCACTGTTGAGATTGCTAAGGAGCATATGGGACTGTTGTCCTCTTTGGTTAGTTCTTATGATGGATTGTGTCACACCCCCAATTTTCAACTAACGGAATCATACCGTTTGGGAACGTGACAAACCAGGATCTCAGATCATTAGACATAGAGAAGACCTCTATATGAATTTCAAAACATACTTTGGTCTTTAAAACATAACATCAAAGTTTACAAAAGTTGCGGAAGCGTTTAAAAACCATAAACAGTTGTAAAGTAAACATTACAAAACAAAATACTCAAATGTTCAAATTCAAATATTCAAAATGTTTATAATGCATGAGACTCTATCTCCTAGTCCATGCCAGCTTTAACGCGCGCCTTAGCGTCCTGAGAAAACATGCAAATCAAGTCAACACAAAGGTTGGTGCATAACACAGGTTTTAAATAATCACAATGTTCAAACACAGCAGTTTAAATAACAAGTTGTAGATAACATAATCACACATGCACAGTCATGATAGCTAGTCATATAAACTATTTACATAAGTGGTCGACACCGAAGCTGACTGATTGCCATGCTATAGCATGTTTTCGCCTTGCCACTATTGTCTATCACAACAATAGTAAAATTGTGTTTGGTCAGTCAAACACCTGCGTAGATCCCATCTACCAGGTGAGGTTTGTCAAACCTAATAGATCTATTTCCAACTACCACGCTTTGCATTACAGCAAACTAAACGGTTCGAGGTGTGTAAGGACTTTCAAGTTGATATGTTTTCACATAATGTAAACAGCTAACTCATGCAAGTGATATGTATCTAAAAACAGTTTGTTGCACATGTTTTCTCCCCCAAAACAGTTTAAAATAACAAAGGGCCGTGTACGCACCTTTGATAATAGCAGAATGATCACACACTAAAAGCTCGTGTAAGAAATTCTCCTATGAAGAATCTGTGTTTAAACAATAACCTAGTGTTATTCAGAATGTCGTTTTGTGCTTGAAATCACATACGTGTCAACACACGTATTTTAAAGTGTGAGAATTATGCATACGGAAGTACGCGTGACTTTGAAATCATTTAAATAAAATCACATATGATTTTATTTAAATAAACGTAATTATACGCGATTTCGTTTTCGTATTAAAATATAAATTTTACTGTTCTAATACGTTCGTATTCCCGTTACGGTTCCAACGCAACTCGAACGGATTAAAACGGAGTTCATATGTGGAAGATATTTCAAAAATACCAAAAATGTCATTTTCATCAAAAACCGGCCACCCCATGGCTCGAACCCGCGACCCTTCACACGCAACACACACAATCTACCATCTCGCCCGCTAGGGTATCGCATCATGTTTCCAGAATTAAATTGTTTTAAGCCTAACCCAGCCGGTCCCCTTGGGTGCACTTTAACCGAACCAAATGTAAGCCCGATTAATCCACGATTCGAATCTGATTGCTCCTAAAACCATAGAGTTTTCATTTGATATGATATTTCAAACATATCAGTAATAAATAAATTTTGTTTTCATGATTGATTGTCCCAAAAATCCCAATTCCGACTGTTTGTCAAGAACACTAACTTAAAATCATTGAATTCTCAATTCTATGATGAAATTGTCATAGCATTCACCTTAATCGGACTCCTCTGAATCTACCCATGCTATTTAATTTTACAAACAACTTCATTTTAATTAAAATCCCCAAATCGTCTTCCCATTATGAACCCTAGAATCGAAAACCACCAATTCGAACTGTTTTGATGAAATTAACCTATCATTAACCTTAATCGATCACTTATGAAGCTTTCTATATCATTTAATTTGATTATCAATCTTTTTAAGATCAAGACCCCCAAAACCGTTTTGATATGAACCCTAATTACTAGAACTTCATCAAAACGATGTTAACAGTTGCAATTGATTTAGTAGAACTCTTAGTCGGCCATATTAGAAGATGTAAGATCGATTACTTACTTGATTTGATGGTTAATCGATGGAGATCGACTTTGAGTCTTAAGTTCGGCCCCCTCACGATCAAATTCCTTAGTCCGAAGCTTCTGAAATCGATTCACTGCTTGTATCACTCTCTGATGATGCCGAATAGTGTTTAGGAATTCTCAATTGTGAGAATTGAATCCGAATTGTGAGGTTTTGATGTTACAACGCACGGTTACAACTTTTGGGTGACAAATTTGATTAATTCGACCATTAATCCCTCTAATAACGTATGATTGCTGTTACATCACACTAATATGAGTTGATTGAAGAGTTAATCCCATTAATTTCAGTGTATTAACTCTAATTTCGAATTCCCCATTTGTGTATAAACGAATTTTGACTTTTTAGGAGTCAAACTCAATTATTATCACAACTTATAGACTAATCCTTGCAATTAAACACTTAGAACCTGATTTTTGATACTTCTTAATCCACATATATTATTCTGGATCAATAACTTATCGTTTCGATTTACAAAATTAAATCTAAAATCCCTTAGAATATTGTTGGGCTAATTTACCCAATTTGGGCTTATCAACTACAATTGGGCCTCATTTGAACTCATTGGGCTAATCTTACCTTACTGGGCCTTCCTAAACCTCATTGGGCCTCCCTGGGCCTTATTGGGCCTTACTGAGCCTACTTTGTTTACATTGGGCCTCATTTGACCCTATTGGGCCTTACTGAACTTTGTTGGGCCTTCATAGACTTCAGTGGACCTGATTTATCTTGTTGGGTCTTCCTTGACTTTACTGGGCCTTCATTAGCCTTGTTGGGCTTGTTGGGCCTTCATTGGTCTTATTGGACCTACACTGGCCTTATAGGGCCTACATTTGTCCTGTTGGGCCCACATTATCTCTGTTGGACCTATGATATCACCATCTCCTGTTAACAAGGTTAGTGTAAAAAGTCGGATTGTCACAGATTGGTAGCAGGACAGATTGGCAATCCTTATTTGACAAATGATGACTACTCTCAGATAGATCCTGATGACATGGAAAGGATTGACACCATGTGGGCTTTGGCAAGTGCTGTGAGGAGAGCTAAGGAGTTTGTGAAAAGAATTGGTAAAGACATCAACTTGAACAAGGAGTCTAAGTTTGGATTTGATATGGCATCAGTGACATGCTACAACTGTGGAGAGAAAGGTCATTTTGCTAGACAATGCAAGCAGCCAAAGAAAGCAGG
The DNA here is from genome assembly GCA_009363875.1 of Mikania micrantha. NCBI lineage: Eukaryota > Viridiplantae > Streptophyta > Magnoliopsida > Asterales > Asteraceae > Mikania > Mikania micrantha. Next base: position 49,166,203 of record CM018680.1, on the reverse strand, counting down.
AAACAAAAATCCTTTTCAGCATCAGAAATCCTCTACAGCAAATCCAGAAAGAAGATTAGTTCCTATTGATTCCCCTACTCAGGCTGGTTTTTCATCGAGAAGCAAAGCATTGATAATACAACAAGATGAAGGTGTAAATTGGGATTTCAGATTCAATTCTGATCAAGGGGAGCAGGATAAAGCTTGTGTTGCTGAGATTCAGAGGATGGATGGTTGAAGTGAAGATATTATTTCTGGAGAAGCACAATTAAATGGAGAAGAAACATCAGGTTCAGAGTCAGAAAGCGTGTTAGACTCAGACACGCAAGTGGATTCTGATGCTGATTCTGAGGAACCAGTTATAAAATTTGCTTTAATGGTGAACTCATCCGCTAATCCAGATGCATCTTCACAGTCATATTAGGTATCTGATGACTGTTCTTCTTCTCATTCTACTTGTTTTAAGTGTGTTGACCTTGATAGCAAGGTTTTTACTTATCAGACTCACAATGCTGATTTGATCAGCGATCTCAACCAGTGTATTGAGGCTAACAATGTTTTAAAATCTAACGAAAAATATTTTCAAGCTAAAATTGAACTTTTAAATAGACAACTTCATGAGGCTGAGATTGCTGTTCTGAATAATCAAGATGCTATCACTTCTTATCTCAATACCATAAATGAGATAAAGAAGAAGTTAGCAATAGTCGAGTGTGACTATGAGACCTTAAGTCAAAAGCTCAAGAGCTATGAAAGCTCTTCATATATCATTGAGCATATGATCAGTAAAGGTACTGATCAGAAGGGTAAAGGAGAGATAAACTATAAGCAATGTCCTCCACCAATCTTAAACACATTTGTCAACTCACCAAGAGACAAAGATGTCAAAGATTTTCAGGTCAAAACTCCATTAGTAATAGATCCAATTTGGATAATTACCGATGAGGGTTCCTCCTTGTCAGAGGAATCTTTTGTGGAAGGAATTGTTGAAGATTGGGTCTCAGATTCTGAGGTTGAGTCTAGACATTCAACTGACTGTGTTGTTCATGATTATACACCTACAGTCATGAAAGGAGACCCAATCTCTTCTTCTAAGATATATCAAGACTTAAACTTTGTGAAAGCTTCAAAAGCAAATGAAACTTGTGTGTCTAACAAGATTAATAATCTTGTTACCAATGGGAAAAAGGGCTTGGGTTTTAATCAGAACAAGCCTAAAACAAGTGTTTTTAAATCACAAAGGCAGTCATTTTTTTAGTTAAGCCATTTTCATAAAAAGGGTGACAAATTTTGTTTTGAGTGTGGTGCATCTAGACACATAGTCAGATTTTGTTCACAATTGATAAGGCCAAAGGTTACCCCATTCAGAAAACTAAATCAAGTTTTTACTAAACCTGTAAAATCTGTAACTAGGACTGTTCAAACAAAACCCAAACAGCCTAATCAGGTGAAATCAGTAAACAAGGGTAATGTGAAACTGGTAACCTTGGATGTTCCAAAAGTGATTAATTCTAATCAAACAAAATCATCATCCATTTATCTAAAAAATTCTTTGAGTAAAAATGCAGTCTGGAAAGTCAAGTCTGAAACTTCAGTTTCACCCATTTCAGACAAATCTATTCCAGATAGTAAATGGATCGATGTTTGGATCTGAGACTCTTTGGGTCAACCCAAGACTGTCAAGGCTTGGGTTCCCAAGTTGAACTAATTGTCTCATTTATATGCAGGTTGCCCCAGAAGCTGTTTTTAACAGCATTTGGATTGTTGATAGTGGGGCTTCCAGGCATATGACTGGTGACATCTCTTTACTCACCAATGTGAATGCAGTTCGCGGTGGATATGTAGCTTTTGCCGGTGACAAAGGTGGTTTTATCATGGGAGAGGAAATTTTATCAAATGGGCAAGTTTCATTTGAGAAAGTCAGATATGTCAAGCAGTTGGAAAACAATCTTCTGTTAGTGTCACAGATTTGTGACAAAGAGTATAAAGTCCTATTTGATGATTCCAACTGTTACATTCTCAAGCAAGGTGTGAAAATTAATGAAGACTGGATTTTGATGTCAGCCCCCAGAAAGAAAGACTTGTATGTTCTCAATATGGCCACAGCTTCAACAACATCCTCCACAACTTCATGTTTTTTATGACAAAGGAAACTGAGAAAGATTCAATCCTTTGGCATAAGAGGATGGGTCATTTGAGTCTACGCAAGATGAATCACTTGGTACACAACAATTTGGTTGAGGGGGTTAGTCTGAAGAATTTCAAGCTATCTGATATCTGTGTTTCATGCAAGAAAGGAAAGCAAACCAAGCAGTCTCACAAGCTGAAAAAGTTTCATTCAATCAATGTTCCTCTTGAGCTTCTCCATATGGATCTGTTCGGTCCTGTAAATCGCAAGAGTATCGTTGGAGATCAATATTGTCTGGTTATTAATGATGAATACTCCAACTAATCTTGGGTTTTCTTTTTGAAGGAGAAATCTGAAACGTTTGATTGTATTCAAGTGTTGGTTACCAAACTTGAATCACTTTATAAGCTCAAGATTTGACAACTTCGTACAAACAATTGGACGGAGTTTAAAAATCACACCATGGAGAATTTTTGCAATGCACGGGGTATTGTGCAACAATTTAGTGCTCCTTATGCCCCTCAGATAAAATGGTGTTGCTGAACGAAAGAGTAGAACACTGATTGAAGCTGCTAGGACGATTCTTGCTGATTCGTCTCTTCCGGTTCAGTTCTGGAATGAAGCTGTAGCTAATGCTTGTTACACAATGAACAGAGTTTTAATTGTGAAAAGACATGGGAAGACTTGTTTTGAACTGCTCCATACAGAAAGCCAAATCTTAAGTATCTTGAACCTTTTGGTGCACCATGCACGATGCTTAAGAAACACGAGGAGGGCAAGTTCAATGAAAAGGTAGAAGAAGGGTACTTTCTAGGGTACAACACTCCAAATAAAAGGGTCTACAACAAATCAACTCAGAATGTGGAGGAGTGGTACCATGTTGATGTTCAGAAATATTCCATGCCCCTACCTGGAAAAGGCCCAGACTGGATATTTGATTATTCTGGCCTCTTTGATTCTTTCAATATGTCTCCTATGTACTCAGATGAAGATGTTGCGGTTCAAATGTTATATGATGCACATAATGCACTTGATGAACCTATGCAACCTTCTTCTGCTTCTGTTCCAACAACACAAATAAATGATGACAGCTCAGACACATATGCAGAACATGTTCCTCCAGTTGCACCCGAACCAGGACCTTCTACCTGATCTTGAAGATTTGTATTTAAACAACCTAGATCCACATGTTGAGGTTCCTCCTCATCCAGTTGGAAGAATAAATCCTATTCATCCTCAAGAGAACATCATTGGGAGTCCAATAGATGGGGTTAAGACCAGAAACCAGCTTTCTTCAGGGGGACTTGTAGACATTCTTGATTTTGCAGATGTAAGATTTTGTGCACGTTCCTGCTTTATCTCCCAGGTTGAACCACGTACTGTCACTGAAGCCTTAAAGGAAGAATCTTGGGTCAACGCCACGCAAGAAGAACTCCTGCAATTCAAAAAGTTAGGTAAATGGCAACTTGTTGACAGACCAAAAGGTGCAAAAGTTATCGGCACTAGATGGGTTCTTCGTTGCAAGAAAGATGATCAGGGGATCATTGTGCAAAATAAGGCACGTCTGGTTGTTCAGGGATTCAGACAGATTGAAGTTGGATTACAATAAAGTGTTTGCACCAGTTGCTCGACTTGAAGCAATTCGTATTTTCTTGGCTTATGCATCCTTCAAGAAGTTTAAAGTTTATCAAATGGATGTCAAGAGTGCATTCCTTCATGGTGTGATTAGTGAAATAGTGTATGTCAGTCAACCTCCCGAGTTTGAGGATCCATTGCATCGAGACCAAGTCTACAAGCTAGACAAGGCTTTATATGGATTGCATCAAGCTCCGCGAGCATGGTATGAGACACTATCTACTCACCTTCTGAACAACGAGTTCAGAAGAGGTGTCATTGACTACACATTGTTCATTCAAGAAAAGGATTGTGACTTACTCTTGGTGCAAGTCTATGTGGACGACATCATTTTTGGTTCCACAAATGATAGTCTGTGCAAGGATTTCGAGAAAGTTATGAAAGAAAAATTTGAGATGAGCTCCATGGGAGAGATGAAATTCTTTCTCGGATTACAGGTGGATCAGTCTGAGGCAGGGATCTTCATTTATCAACACAAATACGTTGGTGACCTACTCAGCCGGTTCAGTATGTCAGACGCAAAACCTACTAGTATCTCGCTGGCTGTTAATCACGGGATTACGCCAGATGAAAAGGGGGAGTTAATTGATGCTACTCTGACAAGGGGAATGATTGGCTCTCTGATGTATCTTACTGCTTCTCGGCCAGACATCATGTTTGCCACATGCTTGTGTGCACATATCAATCAAAACCAAGAGGGTCTCATCTGATTGCTGTGAAAAGAATTATGCATTATCTGAAGGGTACTCTTGATCTTGGTTTATGGTACCCTAATGATGATAAACTTGAGCTTACTGCATACAGTGACTCAGATTATGGTGGCTGCAAAAGAGACTTCAAGTCAACATCTGCTGGATGTCAGTTCTTTGGAACCCGTATAGTTACCTGGCAGTGCAAGAAGGAGACATCGGTGTCTGCTTCAACCTGTGAAGCTGAATATATTGCGGCTGCTAGTTGATGTTCTCAAATCATCTGGATACAACAGCAACTCAGGGACTATGGGTTACATTTTTCTAACACTCCTATATTTGTTGATAATACTGCTGCCATAGGTGTCACTAAGAATCCGGTCCAGCACTCAAAAACAAAACACATCGACATTAAATATCACTTCATACGTGATTGCTTTGAAAAGAAATTAATCGATGTTGTAAAATTCACACCGATCTCCAAAAAGCCGATCTTTTTATAAAAGCTTTTGATAAACCCAAATTTTTATATCTGTTATTGGCTAATGGTGTTTTACAAAATGATGAAGTTATACCTTCATCTGAATCTAAAAATGATCATCGACTTTCTTAGGTAGTTCTTGTTTTGTCTATTTGTTTCATTCAAGTTCTCTTGTCTAGTTTCTTTTCTTCATCAAAAAAAAACTCAAAAAGATATTCTGTTTTAGGTTTTTAGGGGGAGATAGTGCTAATTGAAAAACCAAAAACATCTGAAAAATTAAAAAAAATACAAAAATAGTTGAAAAAGTAAAAATGAGAAGGACTTCTTTGAGAAAATAATGCATTAATCTATCATGTCCTAAAAGTGTTAATGAATGCATAAATGGAAGACATATGAGAAGTGTGAGTTGATGTACTGATAGGCTGACTTTACAAAATGAATAGACAAATTTGTGAATACTTACAAAATTTGGCTTGTGAAGTCTGTTTTTGAAAGACAATTTAGTGAGAAATAGTTTATGACTCAAATCAGGCATACACCCATTATCATGAGATCCAATAAGGTTTCCAATGATTCATGAATTCAAAGTCTACACACGTGCCATATTGCTGGGACGAACATAGCTGAAGCCGTGCATTCAGATGAGAATGATTGGATCAAAACAAAAGAAAAAGAAAATCAAGTTGGTATTAAGCTTGTAAAAAATAAAATAAGTTCTATTCCATACACATGCCATATTACTGGGATGAACCTAGTTAAAGCCGTCCATTTGGATAGAACAAGTCAAGCGTGTCAACACAGGTCTGTTTACGTGCCATATTACTGGGACGAACCTAGTTGATGCCGTCCATGAGAATGTGTTGGTCATGTGAGACAAATCAAAAAGAAAAATACAAAAAGAAAATAAATTGGAGCCTTATGAAGTTTATGATGTTGGGTATTAAAATGTGCGGAGATGAGTCACAAGCTAAGTTCATACTTTTACTAAATAGATAAAACGGGTAACTGAGTCAGAAAACATAAGTAATCACCAAACGAGTTTGTTGATTTTGTATTGAAAAGCTTAAAGTGGACAGACATATCAGTAATCATATCACAAGTCAAAAGTGTCTGAAACAAAACATTTAGCAATGCTGATTTGATTTGATAAGATGTATGTGCTATTTTCTCAATAGATCTCTCACAAAAATATGTGTTTCTTTGTCTCTAATTGTTAGATGTACAGTTGTATTTTATTTCAGAAAATTACAAAAAGATTTTATACTTTCTAAATTCAGTTCAGATGATCATTTGTAGGTTCAGATGTCTGTCTCATCTGAATCCTGAACCAACCAGACTCATATTCTTAAATGGCATTTGCTTTTCCAATCATAATGTAAAAGTATCAAAATTGTCTTGTGTTTTGTGGGTGAAAATCTTCATTCGTCCGAATGAGGGGTAATAATCACTTATTCGACCGAATGACTTCATTCGGTGAATGAGTCATTCGATCGAATCACTCATGACAGAATCACTTCATTCGGCGAATGACTTGTGCTGAATAACTCCATTCGCTTGTTTCATTCGGAGAATGACTAAATGTCGAATGACTCATTCGTTGGTGTCATTCGGCGAATGACTTATAGTCGAATGATCCATTCGTCATTCTCATTCGATGAATGGCTCACCCTATATAAATAGTTAATCAGGTGAACGACCTCATTCGCCAAAATTTCATTCGCCCGAAACTGTGTGAAGACATTCGTCCGAATATCTTCTCTCCTCATTTTTTTCATTTTCACTTGATTGTTATTGACTCAACTTCTGATAATCTCGTTTCTTATCATGTCAGGTACATTGGGATCAAATACCATTAAATTATGTCCGTTAAATCATCAAAAACAGAATGGATTTTAGGATTTTAGGGTTTTTGATTTTGCCCTTGAAATAAATTATCAAAATGGACATGAACCTCTTTAATACCTGTTTTAAAACTCTTAGTCGGCCATGTCTGAGTGTGAATGTATAATTTTTTGAGCTATTTGTGCATTTTGTCAAAAGGAGTTTTGAACATGAACAGACTGCCGAATGACGTCATTCGGCGAATGGCTCATTCGGCAAATGAAGGTCATTCGGCGAATGAACGTCATTCGGCGAATGAGAATCATTCAGCGAATGAAGTCATTCGTCCAAATCAATTTCATTCGGTCAAACAGTTTCAAATGATTCTTTGTTCTGATTTTTGTATTTTATGAAACTGACCAAGTCTAGCAAGTTTTTATCTAATTTTTAGAATGACTCGATACAAGTCAATGACGAAGAACAACATCTATGCACATTTGGATCTCACTACACCGAACGCCAAACATTACACCGAGATTATCACTTTCCTTAGGTGCTCGAGGATCTTTACTCCCATATCCACTCTGCATGTGCCATATCATTCGCATCAACAAGATTTCTGGGCTTCTGCAGATATAGATCGAGAGGCTGAATCTCCTGTTATCAGAGGAAAGGTGCTTGGCAATGATGTGGTTATTTCTGCTGAACACATCAGGAGAGTATGTGGATTCCAGGATTCACCTGATCAGCTGTATCTGCTGGATCAATTCTTAGTTCATGGATGTTTCATGATATTAAAGTGTCACACCCCCAATTTCAACTAACGGAATCATACCGTTTGGGAACGTGACAAACTAGGATCTCAGATCATTAGACATAGCGAAGACCTCTATATGAATTTCAAAACATACGTTGGTCTTTAAAACATAATATTCAGAGTTTACAAAAAGTTGCGGAAGCGTTTCAAATCAAACCAATAAACTGTTGATAAGTAAAACATTACAAATCAAAATACTGAAATAATCAAATTCAAATGTTCAAAGTGTTTATAATGCATGAGACTCTATCTTCCTAGTCCATGCCAGCTGTTACGCGCGCCTTAGCGTCCTGAGAAAACATGCAAATCAAGTCAACACAAAGGTTGGTGCATAACACAGGTTTTAAGTAATCATAGTGTTCAAAACATCAGTTTGAATAACAAGTTTGTAGATAACATAATCACAATTGCACAGTCATGATAGCTAGTCATATAAACTATTTACATACGTGTTCGACACCGAAGCTGACTAGTTGCCATGCTATAGCATGTTTTCGCCTTGCCACTATTGTCTATCACAACAATAGTAAAAATTGTGTTTGGTCAGTCAAACACCTGCGTAGATCCCATCTACCAGGTGAGGTTTGTCAAACCTAATAGATCTATTTCCAACTACCACGCTTTGCACTACGGCAAACTAAACGGTTCGAGGTGTGTAAGGACTTTCAAGTTGATATGTTGGCACATAATGTAAACAGATAACTCATGCAAGTGATATGTATCTAAAATAGTTTGTTGCACATGTTTTCTCCCCCAAAACAGTTTAAAATAAGAAAGGGGCCGTGTACGCACCTTTGATAATAGTAGAATGATCAAATACGTGTGAACTTGCGTAGAAATCCTCTACGAATAATCTGTGATTTAAACAATAACCTAAAGTTATTCGGATTGTCGTTTTGTGCTTGAAATCACATACGTATCAACATACGTATGTTAAAGTGTGAGAATTAGGCATACGGAAATACGCGTGCTTTTGAAATCGTTTAAATAAAATCACATTTGATTTTATTTAATTAAACGTAATTATACGCGATTTCGTTTTCGGATTAAAATATGGATTTTATCATTTCAACACGTTCGTATTCTCTTTACGGTTCCAACGCAATTTGAACGGATCGAATCGGAGTTAGAACGAATAAGTTATGATAAAAATACTAAATTATCATTAAAATCCAAAAATTGGTTTGGGCCGGGACTCGAACCCGCGACCCTCTATTCAACCCACACGCACCTAACCAGTTCAGCCCGCTAGGGTATCGCGAAATCATTCCGGAATTAATTGTTTTAAACCTTGTCTGATCGGTTTCCCCTTTTCCATTATAGCCGAAGCTTGAACCCTTCAATTGATCGTGAATTCGAACCCGATAGTCCTCAAAACCATAGGGCTTTTCATCCCTAACCATAAACGAACTCATCTGAATGTTTTAATTAAACTATAATTATCGATTTCTCAAAAACCCCAATTCATTTTTCACTAATAAACCCTAGAACTTAAAATCTTCCAATTCGATAATATATTACGAAATTGATATGGGTATCATCTCAAACGCACCCTTCTGAATCTATATGTATGACTTAATTTCATTTCTAACCCATTTAAGTAAGAAACCCCCAAATCCATTTAGACTTAGAACCCTAAAACTGGAAATCAATATTTTCGTGTATGTTTCATGAAATTGAAATGTGTTGTAGCTTGATCGGAGTTCTCTGAAACTTCCTATACACTTCAATTTTATTTTTAAGTTCACTTGTATGAAAACCCCTAAAACCGTTTATGCTATGAACCCTAATTATGGTATTCATACAATTCGATGTTTTGAGCCGAAATTGACTTAGAATTATTCTAAGTCGGCATGTTTAGAAGATGTACAACTAAAAACTTACTTGATTTGTCCTCGGATTGATATGAATCGACTTTATCCTTGAGATTCGGCCTACTCCCGATCAAAATATCCTTCCCGTTGCTTTTTGATTCAAATTGATGTATGAGATATGTTCTGAGTGTGCCGAATAAAGGTTCTGAGATTTCAATTTCACGAATTATGATTGAGATATACACTTTTGATAATGAGGAACTACGGTTACACCCTTTGAGTTCGTTTTTGGTTTAATTCACTAATTAATGGATTCATAACGTATGTGGGCTGTTACTAATCATCAATGTGATGATTTAGGGCAGTTTAATTTGAGTTTAACCGATTGATAAAGTGAAATTCGACTTCCAATTAAGCTCTAGGCCGAATTTTGACTTATAAAGTCAACATTTTGTATTTTAACCAAATTACAACCTACATCCTTGAAATTGTGATAATTATAGGTTGTTTTGTTCAATTCCAACCCTCGTAGTTGTTTTTTTTTGTTCGAATTCACAACATTTCGATTAATAAAGTTGAACCTAAAATCGCAAATTATCACAAATTAGGCTTCTTAGAATATTGTTGGGCTTAATTAACCTAATTGGGCCTATCTTAACCACACTGGGCCTTTCTAGATTTCATTAGACCTCCCTGAACCTTATTGGGCCTTACTGGGCCTCATTTGCCCCTATTGGGCCTAACTTAGTTCTGTTGGGCCTTCATAGACTTTATTGGAACTGATTTGTCTTGTTGGGTCTTCCTTGACTTCACTGGATCTTCTTTGGCTTTACTGGGCCTTCATGGACCTTATTGGGCCTTCATTGGCCTTGTTGGGCCTTCATTGGCCTTGTTGGGCCTACGGAGGTTAACAAGGTTAACTTGAAAAGTCGGATTGTCACATCATCCCCTTGTTGAAGGAATTTTCGTCCCGAAAATTAGCAAGTGTTAAGAGTAGTTAGGAAACTACTTACGAGTTTAAATCGTACGTGTTAGTGTGATTTGATCATTCTGTGTGCTTGTGTGTACTCACACACAAAGTCTAATGCTTGCAACATCACAACTCAATTGTGATCGTTCAATGTGACTGTTTGCGTGTACACTAGTTAGTTCACCTAACTGTGACTGTTTGTGTTTGATCATACTGTGTTGTGTAACCTCACACATAGTGAGTGTCTGAAACTGTGTGTTGTGTAACCTCACACATAGTGAGTGTCTGAAACTGTTTGTACTATGTAACCCTGCCCATAGCAAAATGTATGTAACCAATGTACTATGCAATCCTGCACATAGCAAAATGTATGTAACCAATGTACTATGCAACCCCGCACATAGCAAAATGTATGTAACCAATCGTGTATGTACTACCATAACATGTAACATATGAAATGTAGCACATAAAACATATAAAATGTAATGTAGCACAAATATCTGTAACAAAATCAATTGAATAAATAAAACGTTTGTGCTTACAGTTTGAAATTTGCAGTGTTGATGTGTGAAAGCATCACGTCATCCCCTTGTTGAAGGAAATTTCGTCCCGAAATTTAACGTGCGCTCTCAGTGTTAGCAGTAGCTGTCTTGAATAGATGAGGATATTTCTTCATCATTTGATCTTCCCGTTCCCATGTGAATTCAGGACCCCGTCTTGAATTCCATCGGACTTTGACTATCGGAATCTTGCTTTGCTTCAGTTGTTTGACCTCTCGATCCATGATTTCCGCCGGTTCTTCAATGAAGCGTAACTGTTCATCTACTTGTATTTCTTCCAATGGTACAATCAATGTCTCATCAGAAAGACATTTCTTTAAGTTCGATACATGAAAAACATCATGAACTCCACTGAGTTCATCCGGTAGTTTGAGTTGGTACGCAACCGGACCAATCCTTTTCAGAATCTCAAAAGGTCCTACGTAGCGTGGACTAAGCTTGCCGCGCTTGCCGAACCGTATCACACCTTTCCAAGGTGATACCTTTAGAAGAACTCGGTCTCCTACTTGAAATTCCAACGGCTTGCGACGTTTGTCTGCATAACTCTTCTGTCGATCCCGAGCCGCTGCCATACGATTCCGGATTTGGACTATCTTCTCTGTCGTCTCGTGCACCAGTTCAGGACCTGTTATCTGACTGTCACCAATTTCAGCCCAGCAAACTGGTGAACGACATTTGCGACCATACAAAGCTTCAAACGGTGCTGCTTGAATACATTGTGATAACTATTATTGTAAGAGAATTCCACCAACGGTAAATGATTCTCCCAGCTATCACCAAAGTCAATTACACAAGCTCGTAACATATCCTCGAGCGTTTGAATCGTTCGTTCACTCTGACCGTCGGTCTGTGGATGATAGGCGGTACTCATATCCAAACGAGTCCCCAATGACTTATGAAGAGATTTCCAGAAATTGGAAGTAAATCGGGCATCCCGATCTGATATAATAGAGATTGGCACGCCATGCCGTGCTACTACTTCCTTAATGTAAATGCGAGTCAGTTTCTCCATCTTATCAGTTTCCTTTATTGCTAAGAAGTGTGCAGATTTCGTTAATCGATCGACAATTACCCATATCGTATCGCAACCACTTGGTGTACGGGGTAACTTAGTAATAAAATCCATCGAAATCTGTTCCCATTTCCACATCGGTATCTCTGGTTGTTGCAATAAACCAGATGGCTTCTGATATTCAACTTTGACTTTCGAACAAGTCAAACATTTGCTAACGTACTTAGCAATATCAGCTTTCATGTGAGGCCACCAATACAGTGCCTTCAAATCATGGTACATCTTGTCTGATCCCGGATGGACTGAATATCTGGACTTGTGTGCTTCGTCCATCACGAGTTCCCTTAAACCTCCATACAAAGGTATCCACATTCGATCAATGAAATAACGAATTCCATCAGGTTTAACATTCAATTGTTCTTCCATTCCTCGTAAAGATTCCGGTACTAAATTTTCCGTTTTCAAAGCCTCAATCTGAGCACTATGTACCTTGTCAGGTAAATCAGTATGTATTGTCATCATAAGTGCGCGAACCCGTCTTGTTGAAGTATCATTTCTGCTTAAAGCATCGGCTACCACATTAGCCTTTCCCGGGTGATACTTAATCGCACACTCATAATCGTTCAACAACTCAACCCATCGTCGTTGCCTCATATTAAGCTCCTTCTGATCAAAGATATGTTGCAAACTCTTATGATCAGTATAAATAGTATACTTAGTTCCATACAAGTAATGCCTCCAAATCTTCAAAGCAAAAACCACTGCTCCTAACTCCAAGTCATGAGTGGTGTAATTCTTTTCGTGTGTTCTTAGTTGTCTGGAAGCATAAGCAATCACTTTATCCCGTTGCATCAACACACATCCCAAACCCTGTCCAGATGCGTCACAATACACCGCAAAGTCTTCCGTTCCTTCCGGTAAGGACAGAATCGGTGCACTGCAGAGCTTCTGTTTCAATAACTGGAATGCAGCTTCTTGTTTATCCGTCCAGTTATACTTTGTTCCTTTGTGCGTCAGAGCTGTAAGTGGTTGAGCGATCTTTGAGAAACCCTCAATGAATCGTCGATAATAACCCGCCAAACCAAGGAATTGTCGTACCTCGGTAGGGGTCTTTGGTGCTTCCCAATTCTTAATCGCTTCAATCTTCGCTGGATCAACATGTATACCCTTTTCATTAACTATATGACCCAGAAATTGTACTTCTCGCATCCAGAAATCACATTTCGAGAACTTAGCGTACAATTGTTCTTGTTTCAACAGTTCTAGCAGTAATCGAAGATGTTCAGCGTGTTCCTCCTCAGACTTTGAATAGATGAGAATGTCATCAATGAAAACAATGACAAACTTATCAAGATAAGGTTTACAAACACGATTCATGAGATCCATGAATACAGCTGGAGCGTTTGTCAACCCAAATGGCATGACCAAGAACTCATAATGGCCATATCTTGTCCTGAATGCTGTCTTCGGAATATCCTCCTCCTGAACTCTTAGTTGATGATAACCCGACCTGAGATCAATCTTCGAGTAGTAACTCGAACCTTGCAACTGATCGAACAGATCGTCAATCCTGGGTAACGGATACCGGTTCTTGATAGTAACCTTATTCAACTCCCGGTAATCAATACACATACGGAAAGTCCCGTCCTTCTTCTTTACAAACAATACTGGAGCTCCCCATGGTGAAAAACTAGGTCGTATGAAACCCTTATCCAACAATTCTTGCAATTGTGTGGATAATCTTGCATCTCTGACGGTGCAAGTCGATAAGGCGCCCTAGCTATCGGTGCTGCGTCTGGTGTAAGATCGATTCGAAATTCCACCTGTCTGATAGGCGGTAATCCTGGCAAGTCTTCTGGAAATACCTCCGGATATTCACAAACTATTGGTATATCTTCAAGCTTCTTCTCAGCTACTGGCTTTTCAGTTATAAGTGCTATAACTGCCGTATGACCCTTACGTAGACATTTGTGTGCTTTCATACAAGATATGAGACGCAGTGGCGTACTGATCTTTTCACCTTGTACATACAGTGTCTCTCCGTTTGTAAGAGGTATACGAACAATCTTTTCATGGCATATAATTTCAGCCTGGTTTTTGGACAACCAGTCCATGCCAATGACTACATCAAAACTGCCTAAGGCAATAGGCATCAAATCAATCTCTAATGTCTGACCCATCAAATCAAGGATACATCCCTTATAAATGTTTTCTACTACAATCAACTTACCATCAGCTAACTCCACAGTGTAAGGACTATCTAAGGCAGTGGGACTAACATCTAGTGACTTAGCAAGTGAACTAGATACAAAACTCCGGTCGGCACCAGTGTCAAATAACATAGAGGCATAGTGATTATTTAAGAGGAACGTACCCGTAACAATGTTGGGATCCTCCCGCGCTTGACGTCCTCCAATCACAAACGCCCTGCCTCTAGCACCATTGTTGTTGTTGTTATTGGTATTGTTGTTGTTGTTGGTGCCATTTCCATTACCGTTGCCATTTCCATTACCATTGGCATTATTGTCCCCGCCTTTCTTAAGCTGTGGGCAATCCTTCTTAAAATGCCCCATTTTGCCACACTCAAAACAACCTTTCTGAGCGTTGTTCTGGTTATTGTTCTGGTTGTTATGGTTGTTCTGCAGCTCTCCGCGACAATCTTTAGCCGCATGCCCAATCTTGCCACACCTCTGGCACTTAGCTCTGTCACATTGGTTACCCGCATGATGGTAACCACACCTGTTGCACTTGGGGTGCTTACCAATATAGCCCCCCGATGATGATGATTGCTGGCCACTGTTGGAATTATGATAGGACTTGTTTGAGTCCTGCTTCCTGTTCTGCTGTTGGTTGTTACCTTTGAAGTTGTTACTTTCCCACTTCCTCTTGTGATCTCCTACCTTAGTAGCAGATGTTCGCTTAGGCAGGGTTCCCTGTAACACTGCCTGATCAGTAAGCTGATGTGCTAGACGAACAGCTTGTTGGATGGTGGTGGGATTTGCTGAGGTAACCATCCCCTGAATCTGAGGCACTAGTCCTCCAATATACCTTTCGATCCACTTACTGACTGGAGTAGCCATGTGTGGTAGCAGTCTGGCCAGTTCATGCGATCTGGTCGTGTACTCCTCAATATTTGACCCCTCCATCTTGAGGTGCCAATACTCTTCTTCCAACTTCTGCATTTCACTACGAGGACAATACTCCTCTTGTAGTAAAGTTTTGAAGTTGTTCCAAGTCAATGCATTTGCTTCTCCCAACCCCAGGGTCTGAACATTGGAGTTCCACCAAGTCAGGGCTGGACCCTCCAACGTTCCAGTAGCAAATTTCACTTTGCTGTCATCCGGGCAGTTGCACATTTCGAACACAGACTCGGCCTTTTCAATCCATCGGAGAAGTCCTATAGCCCCCTCCGATCCCTTGAAATTGTGTGGCTTGCAGTCCAAAAACATTTTAAACGTGCACGCCTGTGGATTAAGCAATCCCCCAGCTGGACCATGTGGCCCCGTGTTGTGTGCCTGTGCGTACTGTGCTATTGCCTCTGCAACCCTGTTGTTGATTAGCTCGTTGAGCTCAGCAACTGTCATTTGTACGTTTCCCTCAGCCATTAGTTTCCTATTTACAAGAAGTGTTAGCGCATAATCAAAATCCAATTTTGACATGTGTAAGTAAAACAACAAACACAACATGTAATATAAGCCAACACAGCTGTTGAAAAAAAATAATTCTTCCATAAATAGAAACTTTCTTTGAGTACAATACTTTTGAAATGAAATACAAAATTTCAAACTACTAATGTAGGAACACAACCCGTTCCTAATAAGTTTAAATAAAACAAGAAGTAAAAGAAAAATAATCAGTCGTCCTCAACAGTGGATTCAGGATCGGACTCAGCAACTGGTGCTGGTTCCTCCTCCTCATCCTCATCATGTTCCTCATTCTCAAAGGCCACCAAATCCTCCAAAGCTTCTACTCTACCCTCCAAGAACAAAGCTCGGTTCTCTGCAGCGTCGAGACGACCAATCATGTTCACCATCTCATCCCGCATGTCATGAACTAGATGGGCAAGCTCATCTTGCCTCTCAATGGCATCCCATAACTCATGAGATCTCTGTATAAGCTTGTCTTCTGTCTCATCCAAGTCCTCGCGCAACTTGGCGATCTCCTCCTCGTCCGTCCTTCGCCTCTTAGGCTCAGGAGCATCTAGTGCGGGTGGTGGATGCGTAGATGGTCCTGCAGCATAGAGTCCCTGAGTATTCACCCATGGTGCCTCCTCCGGATCCTCATCCGGGTCCTCAACTGGATCCTCATATGGATCCTCCTCTGGATCCTCGTCTGGATCCTCCTCTGGATCCTCGTCTGGATCCTCCTCTGGATCCTCGTCTGGATCCTCCTCTGGATCCTCGTCTGGATCCTTCTCTGGATCCTCCTCTGGGTCTGAGTCATCCTGCTCATACGGTGGAGGTGATGGAATAGGTGGTGGTGGTGATGATGGTGGTGCCGGAACTATCGGCTCCTCGTCCTCGGAATCATCAATGATAACATAAGGAACTGATGATGAAGCCATGCCTGTTACATAATATCATATGTAAGTGCAGTGCCATGGAATACGTAAGCAAGTCAATTACATAATGTCATATGTAATTTCTAAGCAGTATGTGTAAACATGTGCGTCTAATGTCTAACAGTCATAGTCTAGGCCTATAAATGCAAACCTAGTTCGCTATAACCAAATTCTCTGATACCAATCTGTCACACCCCCAATTTCAACTAACGGAATCATACCGTTTGGGAACGTGACAAACCAGGATCTCAGATCATTAGACATAGCGAAGACCTCTATATGAATTTCAAAACATACGTTGGTCTTTAAAACATAATATTCAGAGTTTACAAAAAGTTGCGGAAGCGTTTCAAATCAAACCAATAAATTGTTGATAAGTAAAACATTACAAATCAAAATACTGAAATAATCAAATTCAAATGTTCAAAGTGTTTATAATGCATGAGACTCTATCTTCCTAGTCCATGCCAGCTGTTACGCGCGCCTTAGCGTCCTGAGAAAACATGCAAATCAAGTCAACACAAAGGTTGGTGCATAACACAGGTTTTAAGTAATCATAGTGTTCGGCAAACTAAACGGTTCGAGGTGTGTAAGGACTTTCAAGTTGATATGTTGGCACATAATGTAAACAGATAACTCATGCAAGTGATATGTATCTAAAATAGTTTGTTGCACATGTTTTCTCCCCCAAAACAGTTTAAAATAAGAAAGGGGCCGTGTACGCACCTTTGATAATAGTAGAATGATCAAATACGTGTGAACTTGCGTAGAAATCCTCTACGAATAATCTGTGATTTAAACAATAACCTAAAGTTATTCGGATTGTCGTTTTGTGCTTGAAATCACATACGTATCAACATACGTATGTTAAAGTGTGAGAATTAGGCATACGGAAATACGCGTGCTTTTGAAATCGTTTAAATAAAATCACATTTGATTTTATTTAATTAAACGTAATTATACGCGATTTCGTTTTCGGATTAAAATATGGATTTTATCATTTCAACACGTTCGTATTCTCGTTACGGTTCCAACGCAATTTGAACGGATCGAATCGGAGTTAGAACGAATAAGTTATGATAAAAATACTAAATTATCATTAAAATCCAAAAATTGGTTTGGTCCGGGACTCGAACCCGCGACCCTCTATTCAACCCACACGCACCTAACCAGTTCAGCCCGCTAGGGTATCGCGAAATCATTCCGGAATTAATTGTTTTAAACCTTGTCTGATCGGTTTCCCCTTTTCCATTATAGCCGAAGCTTGAACCCTTCAATTGATCGTGAATTCGAACCCGATAGTCCTCAAAACCATAGGGCTTTTCATCCCTAACCATAAACGAACTCATCTGAATGTTTTAATTAAACTATAATTATCGATTTCTCAAAAACCTCAATTCATTTTTCACTAATAAACCCTAGAACTTAAAATCTTCCAATTCGATAATATATTACGAAATTGATATGGGTATCATCTCAAACGCACCCTTCTGAATCTATATGTATGACTTAATTTCATTTCTAACCCATTTAAGTAAGAAACCCCCAAATCCATTTAGACTTAGAACCCTAAAACTGGAAATCAATATTTTCGTGTATGTTTCATGAAATTGAAATGTGTTGTAGCTTGATCGGAGTTCTCTGAAACTTCCTATACACTTCAATTTTATTTTTAAGTTCACTTGTATGAAAACCCCTAAAACCGTTTATGCTATGAACCCTAATTATGGTATTCATACAATTCGATGTTTTGAGCCGAAATTGACTTAGAATTATTCTAAGTCGGCATGTTTAGAAGATGTACAACTAAAAACTTACTTGATTTGTCCTCGGATTGATATGAATCGACTTTATCCTTGAGATTCGGCCTACTCCCGATCAAAATATCCTTCCCATTGCTTTTTGATTCAAATTGATGTATGAGATATGTTCTGAGTGTGCCAAATAAAGGTTCTGAGATTTCAATTTCACGAATTATGATTGAGATATACACTTTTGATAATGAGGAACTACGGTTACACCCTTTGAGTTCGTTTTTGGTTTAATTCACTAATTAATGGATTCATAACGTATGTGGGCTGTTACTAATCATCAATGTGATGATTTAGGGCAGTTTAATTTGAGTTTAACCGATTGATAAAGTGAAATTCGACTTCCAATTAAGCTCTAGGCCGAATTTTGACTTATAAAGTCAACATTTTGTATTTTAACCAAATTACAACCTACATCCTTGAAATTGTGATAATTATAGGTTGTTTTGTTCAATTCCAACCCTCGTAGTTGTTTTTTTTGTTCGAATTCACAACATTTCGATTAATAAAGTTGAACCTAAAATCGCAAATTATCACAAATTAGGCTTCTTAGAATATTGTTGGGCTTAATTAACCTAATTGGGCCTATCTTAACCACACTGGGCCTTTCTAGATTTCATTAGACCTCCCTGAACCTTATTGGGCCTTACTGGGCCTCATTTGCCCCTATTGGGCCTAACTTAGTTCTGTTGGGCCTTCATAGACTTTATTGGAACTGATTTGTCTTGTTGGGTCTTCCTTGACTTCACTGGATCTTCTTTGGCTTTACTGGGCCTTCATGGACCTTATTGGGCCTTCATTGGCCTTGTTGGGCCTTCATTGGCCTTGTTGGGCCTACGGAGGTTAACAAGGTTAACTTGAAAAGTCGGATTGTCACATAAAGTATGAGGGAGATCTTGGAGCAGGGATCCTCAACAAAGCTTATATATCTCCACAGTTCAAGTATGTTGCTCACGTACTGATTCACTGTTTCGGATCCAGGAGAGGAGGATTTAATGACATGCGAGAGACCATACAGTGTGCCTTTGTTGCACTTGTGCTGAATCTGCCATTCAACTTCTCTGACATGATCTTCACTCATATGAAGGAGAATGTGGCTCTTAAAGGAGACAAAAAGTTCTTGATGTATCCGAGGTTCTTGCAGCAGTTGATAGATGCACAGTTGCCTGATTTGCCAAATATTAACGCGGACATCATTAAGCAAGAGCACATGAATGATCTCACTCTCAACAGGGTGATGTCATACAGAGGCAAGGAGAGGAAGCCTGCTGTTTGATCCTTGTTTGGTCATCTTTCTAGGCTTGATTACATAGCTCCTGGTGGTCGGAAATGGAGGCACGATGATTCTGATTCAGATATGGAGGATATAGTTGTGCCTGATGATGGTGGTGATGATGATACTGGTGAAGGTGGTAGTGGTGCAGGTGAGAGTTTAGTGGTTGCGAGCATTGTCGCTGTTAATTCTGTTATGGTGAGTGCTGGTATTGGTGACCTAACAACTATTGCTGATGTTAGCCTAGTTGAGGCTACTATTGTGACTGCTGGTGCTGGTGTGAGTACTTCTGTGGCAGATGATGAGCATGTTGATATTGGCTCACTATTGGAGCTGGATTTCATGACCACTACTACCTCCATAGTGACTAGTCCTCTCGATACGACAAGCACCACATCTGCAGCTGATGGGGATGAGTCAGATGACTCAACTGATGATGATGGTGAAGCTGGTGCTAATGAACCTGATAATTCTGATTCAGAAGATACACTAGATGATGAGTTTGAGAGTGTATGGGTTAGTGGCAGATTTGGTGAAGAGGAAGAGGAAGCGGAGTGAAGCAGAGATGGAAGAAATCACTAATCCTACCTTTATTCCTGAATTTGACATCTCTTCTCCACGTCATTCTGTGCCAGCTACTACTGCAGCTACTGCTATTACCGTTTAGTCTTCTTCATCCCCTGCTGGCAGGAGGAAGAGATCAAGGTTTCACTTTCAGAGGAGGTCAGAACTGGCGACAGCTGCTACAACTACTGTCACATCTGTAGCAAATGTCTCAGTTTCTTCACTGACCAGGTCAAGGGCTATTCCAATTCATGCTACTACAGCTCCTCTGACCACCTCTATTGCTCATGCTCCCATATTCACTGCTGCCTCTGCTGGTCCTTCCATTTCACGAGCTGACACAATCATACCTACTATTTCAGTTATGGATCAGTTGAGCACTTTGAACAGTATGGTACTGAGACTGATGGAGAGGAACATGGAGCAGGAAAGGAAGAGCAGGGAATAGGATCTAGTTATCACTCAACTTACTCAGAGGATAACAAATCAGGATGCATCGTTGCTTCAAGCTGTAGATCAACAAGCAGATCTCAGAGCAAGATCTGCCTAGCAAGAAGAGCAGCTGCTGAAGTACATTGATGAGCATCATCAGTTGGCATTGACTGTCACTGATTTTAGTGACCGGATCCAGTCTCTAGAAACAAAGAATGCTAGGCTAGCTGATCAGCTTGATAGCCTTATGGATAGCACTCCTAGGATCGAAGGCACTACTGCTCACTCCAATGATTCAAATTCTGATAAAGAAAAGGAAGATAAAAAGGAAGAAGAGGAAGAAGAATCTGATGAGGAGAAAGTTGATTATAAAGATACTGACAAAGATGATGATTCAGACGGAGATGATCAGGATGGATCAGGGAGCGGAACTTCTGGTACGTCAAGTTCAGATGATGATGAGGATGATGATCAAGATCCTCCCCCTCCTGAGATCCCGTCTAAGTCAATAAATGATAAGAAGAAAGCTCCTCCTCCGTCTCCTCCCAAACAGACAGAAGAACCAGCTGCTACTGAGGAAGTCAAAGTTGTGCCTTGAGACGTTAACTGGATGAGACTCTTACTATGATTCTTGACGATCAAGGCATCATACAGCAGTCAGTTAGCTATGACAAAGAGGAGGGAGAGATCATACATTGCTTATTAAAGGAGTAGATTGCTGAATTGTTCAGGCTAAATCTAGATGAAGTTATCACTAATGATACCTCTGTTCTAGCGGTTGATGAGCCTACTCTAGAGGCTTTTGATGATATAGATGAAGTTATTCTTGAAGACATCACTGATGAAGAATACCCTAAGTATACACAAACTGAGGACGAGCTGCCAATTTTAACTGATCAGTTTGATCAAGCCACTGAAGATCTACTGATCCGATACTTAGAAGAACAAGTTGAGGTTAGCAAAGCCGAAGCTGATGATCATAAGAGAAGAAAAGACGAATGGAAGGCCTACTGGGAGCTCTTGAAGAAAGAAAGCACCATAAAGATTCCAGTTACACATAAGAAGGTCTACATAACCTAAGGCTACAAGGCTGGAGGTCAAATCTTGAGCTGGGCATACTTTCATGATCTTGTGTGTTATGGTATGAAGAGAGAAAGAGGCATTGACTACTTCAAGCATCCTCACGATTTTAAGACGTTGCCCGGGTTCGAAGTCAATCAATTAGCACGTATGAGGATGCTTTATAGTGAAGATTCTGGAATGTTAGCCTGGTTTTGTCGACAAATTCAGTATGAGTACAGAAAGAGATGGGTGAACTACCAGCCCCAACAGCCTGAACGTTATTATTTGCCAGAGAATGATGGAGACACTAGAAAGCACAAAGTTATCTTGAAGTGGCTACCTCCTAGAGTTATGAAGAAGATTCCTTTACGGATGATGCGTCAAAACTTTATGGAGGGCTTCCGATGGTGGTATTATGATGGACGGACTGGAGAGGCAGTGATTGTTTTGTGACAGGAGAAGAAATGGGAGACAGTACGGATTTTTGAGCCAATGTGGTTGACTAACTTGTCCCACAAAGATGTCCTAGCACTTTATCGTCATCAGATTTTCTTTGATGTACAGGACATGGTACAGACACTGCAGTTCATAAGGGTGATCAGTCTCTGCAGTATATTTAAGATTCATGCTGGAGTAGACTGGAAAGCCATTTCAGAAAAGTATTTCAAGAAAGACACTTCCAATGAGTGAACTAGGTCCAAGGGGGAGTTTGTAGATGCATTATATGTCCTTAGTTACATTTTGTATTAATCATCATGTAAAGTTCAAGTTATTAATGGAAGTGGTCTTTATTTATTGATTCTTAATGTTTAATATTGATTATATGATTGTTTGATTTGGTTTATTAATGTTTGAGTATGAATCCTTACCATTCGGGCGAATGACTCTACGAATGAAGTCATTCGCCGAATGATCTACCTAGCGAATGACAGGTTATCGAATGAGTCATTCGCCGAATGACTCATTCGAATGACATGTCCATTCGACATAGTCATTCGCTGAATGAGCTGCTTCGGCCACTCATTCGGCCGAATGACTACAGTCTATATATACAGTTCAAATCATTTCAAACCTAACTTCTTAGAGCCCTCCTTCTTCCCAGAGTACCTAATGTCAAAACCCTAGAAGATTTGAGAGGCATTTGATCATCCTAGTTCGATTCTCAACCCGTGGTGTTCGATTCTCATTCACATGTCATTCCTACGGACTCGGATCACCTCGGTTGATGTTGGTTTCGTTTGGAAAACCCTGGAATAGGATTCCGCACTATTCCAGAGGCTTTCGAGTAGATATTTGTGGGAATCGGATTGTTTCCGAGCTCCTTATTGGTCCTACAATACCAAAATTTACAGGACCAAATGATGCAAGTCTGGAGGTCAAATTTTGAGTTGGGCTTACTTTGTCGACTTGCAATGTTATGCTCTCAAGAGAGAAAGAGAAATCCACTACTTCAGGTTTCCACACGACTTCAAGACGTTACCCGGGTTTGAGGTAAATCAGTTGGCTCGTTTGAAGATGTTATATAGTGAAGATTCGGGGTTCTCGTCCTGGTTTGCCAGGCAAATCCTATTCGAGTATAGAAAGAAGTGGGTGAACTTCCAGCCACAGCAACAGAACGTTACTATCTACTAGAAATTGAGGATCAATCCAGAAAACATAAGGTTATCCTGAAGTGGCTACCTCTTAAAGTCATGAAGAAGATTCCATGACAGAAGATGCCTCAAAACTTTTTAGATGGCTTTAGATGGTGGTATTATGATGATAGAACCACTGAGGATGTGTTATTTCTTTGCAAAGAAGACAAATGGGATATTGTTCGTGTTTTTGATCCCATGTGGTTGACCGACATGCCAATCAAAGATGTGAAGATCTTGTACAAATGTCAGATCTTCTTCGATATCGAAGATATGGAGCAGGCCCTGTAATTTATTAGAGTCATCTGGTTGTGCTTCGCGTTTGATAGTAATGTGGCTCTATCTGGAAAGCTCTTTCTGAGAAGTTTTTAAACACCAATGATGATAAAGTAAAGAACTAAGTCCAAGGGAGAGTTTGTTGATGCATGTAATGTCCCTAGTTCTATGTAATGATCGATTGTGATTGCACAAAGTCTATATTATAAATGAAGACAAGTATTATATATTGTTTGTTGGTGTTTAAATTGAGTATAACTTGTTAGAGTATAACTTGTTAGACATTGACTTGATATAAAAAGACTCACTCGTCCGAATGGGACCTACGAATGAATCCATTCGTTCGTAATGAACGCTAGCGATTGACTGGGTCGCACAAATGACTCACTCGCATGACTCATTCGTGTATCTAGCTCATTTGCCTGACTCATTCGCAAGTATGAGTATTTCTCACAACTCATTCGGGCGAATGATAACAGGCTATATATACCCTGCTATCATAACGTTCAATTTAACTTTTCTGAACTCAGCTCATTCCCTGTCACATCTCCTAGGTTTCAGTGTGCCTCCCTGCGTCCAACTTCGATTCTTGACCCGTGGTGATTGATTTCAAGCAAAACATTGATTCCTTATCATCAGTTAACCACACGATTCTTGTTTTTTCAATTGGAAAATCTCCAAATAAGATTCCGCACTATTTGAGGGGCTGTCGAGCAGAATCCAAACTGAACAGTTGAGTTTATGGGGACATACAGATTGTAAGATATCCTCTCCATGATATCCATAAGGGTTAGACTTAATTGTCTCTATGATTGTCAGTGTTGACTAGTCCGGAGTGTAAGATATTATCTCCATAATAGCTCAGAGATATGCATATATTCCTAAATCATTTTTTCTTTGTCATTAATTTGAATGATAGCACATTTAGTGCCCGGTGTGATCACGTTAGATTAACTAACCCCATAGCAATATATTGAAATCTACCCATACTACGATAATGAGTTTTATAATTATCATACATATGAAAACTTTACAAATAACTCAGGTAATGATTTACACCCTTAGTTAATGAATCATTGTCATCTTGACCAAATGATGTGACTTCAATAAAATGAACACAAATTTTATCATTCAATTTATTTGATGATATTATGAAATTATGTTATCATTATATCATGCCTATTATATCATACGTCATTTCACACACTAACACACATAATGATAATGATGTGATAATAAAGATTAAACCCTTATTATCTAGAAAGCATGAGAATTGAAATAACGTACTAAAGCTTTTAAATGAATAAAAGTTCTTAGCATGTTTCTCAGCCCCACATTTTAAATCAAAAGATTAGAAAAATGGGCATATAAACTCACCTGGTATTGAAGTGGTTGAGTATGACTCAAGAAATGCACGCGCTTACTGTTGTTGCAATGACGTTGTTTTCAAGATCATGTGTTTGATTTGTTTGTGCTCAACATCGTTAACATCAGTATATGTTTGAGTTGTGATGAAAATTGTGAAATTCGACTAAGTGTCCTAAAAACCTTACTAATGAGTTACTAGGTTTGTAACTATCTAGTTTTATGATGTTATCTCTAATAACCTTTAACCCTTAACTTACTCGTGTAAATAGACCTTGTATTAAATAATACTTGTTTTTTTAAGTTACCAGGAAACATAAGATTTTTCAAGCTTTCACGTTTAACATAAAAGTGTTTCACTCATATGAGATAAAAATGTTGCATTAATAAACGTATGTTTAGCTTGTAAAAGAACTTTATTTATATAGTGTTGGTTAAAATTTTTTAATAAAGGGTTATGTTTAATTAATAAACTAAGTTTAATTTATAATATTTCTTTTTAACACTTAACAAATCTTAACATTTTTAACTTGTTTAAATTCCCTTGATCACCTTATTGTTTTCTATAGATTATTGTTTTAAATCATGTTTAGTTGGGATAATTATATAAGTTAGTAGTTATATATATATTAAAATGCTCGAGGGTAGCATTTATGGGTCAAGAAAAATATTTTTGACTCTTAGAAATTTTATCAAGATCCCATGCATGTGTGGTGTGTATTCCTATTAATATCAGAAGAGTTAATATCAAAAGTTTATCCCAAACCAAT
Source organism: Mikania micrantha (assembly GCA_009363875.1). Lineage (NCBI taxonomy): Eukaryota > Viridiplantae > Streptophyta > Magnoliopsida > Asterales > Asteraceae > Mikania > Mikania micrantha. The sequence goes on along the minus strand of CM018680.1, from coordinate 49,140,549 downwards.
AACCCCATATATGACCCACTCAATGGCTTTCCTTCAATTATATGCATTCACTTGGTCGGTATCAATAATATCCTTTGACCACCAGTTTTAAACTACGTAATATAGCTAATATCGATCATAATATATATGCAGCCACCACAGTCGATATTATCAATATCGGGCTGCTTAATGTCGATGCTTTCTTACCTTCCTAGCTGTAAGTATCGATGATTGCCGACCTAACTCCTTTGGAACTCAGCAACATTGTGAATCTTTGTGAGAGTAAGCTCGTAAGATCATTTAACCTTACAAGTTCGAAGGAACTACGCTGCCTTTTTCAGATCCCATCGATACTAACTATTTTTGGTGTTCTTCCACCGAGACTAACATTTTCAGTAGATCCAACCATCTTCCATCCTTCCAAACATTAATCTAACATATTTCTGATGTTTTTAATCCATTTTAGTGCAGAACCTAAACCTTTTGAAAGCATAAAACTCGTTATCAAGTTCACAGCCAGAAGTAGTGAAAACCCCACATTTTTCCGAAATTCTCTCTAGAACTGCAACCAAATCAGCTTATTTCAGCTCCGATCGGTTGTACTACTGTGTTCCTCTCATTCCCACAATAGTTTTGACTACTATAACGTCGAATTTGGTGGAGGAATGAAGAAGATATAGAGGCTTAAAGGTAGTGAGAGAGTAGAGAGAGACAAATTTCATGTGATGAGAGAGAGAAAGTGATCAGCTAAATGAAGAAGATGGAGGAGAAAATGGGTTTTTATAACCCGGTCGTTTTCCCGCATGTTCGGTCTTGATCATTCGCGTTAAATTACGATTTCTCGTATCGTAACGTTAAAAACGCGTAATTTTATAAAATGGTTTAATTTAAATACGCATCGTTGAACTGCTTAAAGGTGAAGTGTGCAGTTCCGGTGTTGGTAGTGTTTGAATTGTTCGTTGCTGAATCACCACCACTCCCCCGAAGGTTGTTGGTGATATCTGTGACCATGCCAGGAATAACCTCCTTCATGTGTAACGTGATTACTTGGGTAATCTTTTTAATCTCATCATCATTGCCTCTTGTCGAACCCTCGCCGTTGGTGTTTCGTCGTGGAGGCATTCTACGAAGAGGAAGCCACAAGCGAGTCCGTAACGAGAAATTATGCAATTGAATTACAAGATAATTTAATAATATTCTCATAGAACTATTATTATCATTCAATTGTAAATATGAGCAAGCACACACATAAATAACTAACTTATTAGTATACTTCTCATATGTTGCATGTCATGAGCTTGTGTAGGAATCCACGCTGTGGGTATGACTGATCGATTGAATAATGACCAAGATTAAAAAAGAACAACGACAATGCATTTCTAGATTTTATATTATTAAAAGTAAATTGTTTACAGATCATTTTAAACTACCAAATAAATAACAACTAATCTACGTCAAAAATATTGTTTATAAATTAAGATTGACAAGATAATTAAACAACAAGGATTAAGTGAGTTTCTAATCCATCCTAGCTTGTTTCTTGATCTTGTTCAATCTTAACTAGGTCGCCTTAGTTGTCCCTATTCTGTACCTACCTATGATCACTTGAAACATGTGAAAAAGTAATCTGTCAACTACAAGTAGTTGGTGAGATACACAGGTTTAAAGATCTAAAACATTATAAGTTTACAGATTTAGAAGCATATAAGTTTAAAGATTTAACATAATGGAATTTAATTAGTAATAACTTGAATTATACTTGATTGAAACCATTGAACCATGTACCATATAAAATGTATATAGAATATAAATGTACATAATGTAAAAGTAGTAACATGTTGTTGTAACACAAACTACCATCAAGTATATCCAAGCTTCATTACGTTTGGAGTTAGGCTAAGACTGACCAGTGAACCAATACGACCCATGGTAATTAAATTAATTAATACCAACTCTATGTTACTAAGCAAGTGTCCAATATCACCTAATCTGTTAAAGTTAATTAACAGCTAATCCATGTTGTTAAAAGTAAACAAATCCATCATTAGCTATAAAACAAATTGAAAGCTAACCCTGACCTTGGTGTAGAACCCTGCTTTCCCTTGTTGGGATCACCCAGTACTAATGATAAATGATTGTGTGAACTCAAGTTCAAAATACTAAGAAAATATCTCCCAACCCTTGAGTCTTAAGATTAACGATTACGTGAACTTCAATTTGAAATCTAAGAACAGTGATTTCAACCCTTGAAATCCTGAATAAAGACATACTATATGTGAATAAGTTTATTTACAAGAATGCGTCCACGTTACACAGTTTATTATGATTCTGAAAACCAACATGTACAAAAGCATGCATTGAATAATGGTCGTGTGCCATGACCAGTCCTGACTAAGTTTCTTAGGTCCAAAGTTTGCATTAAAAGAATTTAAGTATACCAACATAAGCCAAACATAAGTTCATGATATGAAAACCATTTAAGAGTTTAAGTTCCAAAATACTTATTCACATCTTCCACACCAAAATATTTCAAAGTATAAAATAGGAGCTATTTACTCACATTGATTGATTATGTAGTGAACTGGTGTTTGACTATCGATACTCTCACTTGTTGTTGGGTAATTTTGATTGTATTCAAATCTCTGATTGAGTTTATATGGTTCATGCTTTTATAAGTATAAATCTCTCTTGCTTAAGCTTTCTATGGTTTTCCAACTAAATATTTATGTATATTAAGTTACTTGTCTTCCCTAAACCTACCTAATCTTAGTAAATAAATTTTTTGTATTAAAGCTAATATCATTCATTAACTTAACTTGTTTACATGTTTAAAACTTTAGTTTAATATGAACTTGGGAAAACATAAAACATATTACACTATGCATGAAATCACCATGCATAATGTAAATCTAAGTTTTAGATACATTATCGAAACCTTAAGCTCATGGTATTTTTTTTGATTAATTTCATGTGTTAGTTCTTAATTTGTATCAACATGTGTCGGTATTAATTTGGACTAAGCGTAGATGGCAAAAGGACAAAACTTAATCACCTAGGATTGGTCAAGGATAGAACCCGGCCTCCTTTCCGACACCTTGTGCTTCCATGATTGATTATCAACTCGTTTATGGTTGGTTTTGATTCATTTTAGTTTAGCACACTTGGATTTGACTTAGAGACTAGTATCGATAGTTGGTGGAACAAGGATGTGTCGAGTTTGTTAATGTCGATGGTCCTGGCTCAAGTGTAACCCATCGATACTAGCAACATCAAGGGGACTTAAACCGAACCTCCGACCCTAGTATTTGTTCATCCTTAGGGCACTATAGTTTATTCTCCTTGGAGTTCATAATTCTAATTATGTTGATGATTTAGAATGATATAGAAGTTATCGGAGTTCATAGGATCGATTAAAGTTCAAATTGGCTAAAAATTACGCCCATCAATACTATTAGTAACGATCGAACTCGTCTCTCGCTCCTCTTCCCTTTGAACTTATCAATATCAATGGAGAATGGTTCCTAGTTCTCTGGATTCGTTGATACTAAAATTTTCGAAGAGGACTTAACCATTTTTGAAGCTGTAAAACTTGGTAAGTTCGATGCATGAGCAACTGTAACATCAGTGCCGGACGCGTGCCGGAACAGTGATCGCAACAGTAAACCGTACAGTAAAACAAGTACACATTACGTGAAACTATGTTTAGACTATTGATGCATTTGATTCACATGAAACTATTATATGATTGTCTGAGTCTGACTAAAACCTTAGGGCTTAACATGTCAGAAACATGTTAGACAACACAGTGTTGAAACACAAATACTTGATGTGATACTACTTTGTATAAACGTATGTGAAGTTAAACAAAACGAAACTATAACGGTTATTGTTACGAAATGCTAAACCGACGAGTTATTCGTATAGGTGACGATCTGTACGAATAATTTTGATAGTTTAATGTTCTGAAATAATGACTTAACAGTAGAAAACAAGAATCAGAAAGCCAAACCATCGTCGTGTTCGTTCGAATGAAGATTCGAACGAATACGCGCGATGATGACGCGATCTGACAAAACGAAAACGAAAACGAATAACGATACGAACGATAATAATTTTAAGGAAATATAATATTTCTTATTTTACAATTTTGAAACTCATCATAAATAAATTTAAACTAAACTACTTTACAAATTCACGAACAAATTAAACGAAACGCGTAAAATACCAAATTTCGATAAATAAATTAACTAAACGATATTTAAAATAATTTCTGGAAATAAATAACATACAAAACGTTGAAATAAACTCTTTTATTTTATTTATGAAAAATACGCGCGTAACGGCCCGGATACGCGACGAAATCGCGAACCGAGCAACTGAAACGGACCCGAATACCCACGGGGTATTTAAACCCTAAATGAAGCATTAAATTCATTTTCATCATCTCTCTTTCTCTAAAATTCTCTCAAACCCGTCACCACCATTTTCACTCAAGTTCCAACCTTTGAAATCCAATATCTCATTCGTTTCTTAACGAAATCGGGTGATTCTTGCGTCCACGCCAAGCTCTTGAAGCTCTCTACAAGGAAGTACAACCGATCTGGGCTTTTATCCAGCCGTTTCTCAAGTATGAAGCCACAATGTTCGCGAAAAATAGGGTTTTTCATGCTTGATTGTTCGAACCACCCATGTAACCGGTTTAGGACTTTCATACACGCACCCTTCTTGTCTGAAAGCCCATCTTCGCATCACAATACCACGGGGACGGCCAGGATGTAGATCAGAGAAACTATGAAATCGTGGGTTACAGGGTTCGTGTGAGTTCAGCCAATGGCCGAACCTTCCTGTCATGGCCGAACCAAATTCATCAGGCTAGCCGAACCCTCGATGATCAGACGAACCCTTATATGGCCGCGAACCTTGCTTGTGCTTTGGCCGAACCTTGTTCTCAACAGCCTCCACCGAACCATCACAGTGTTAGCCGAACCCATGTCCAGACCATGAACCTCATGATTCTAACCGAACCTTGTAGAGACGAGCCTAGCCGAACTATTTGAGAATCTGTCAGAACCAAGGTGTTAGACACGAACCATTTTCCTTAACGAACCCATATGCTGGTACCGAACCTTATCAGGTTGACGAGCGTTGGGGAGTGGCGAACCCTAGGCCGACGAAGCTTGCATGGGAGCCGAACCCTATGTACACAATAGAGACCACCGAACCTTATGTTAATCATCACTTATCCGAATCTATTATGGTCCGAACCCTTGACTATGGCGAACCCTTCCTAGCCTTAGGCGAACCCATGGACTTGTGCGAACCTTAGGACAACCTCGACATGGCTGAACCTTCGGTAGACGATCATCATGGTTCGCTGCCTTGCAGTATAATATTTCTGATGGTTTGATTAAGGCAAGCATGCCGGCCCAATATTGTGGTATTCGGCCCACCAGGGCTGCCTAGTTCAATGTCTTGATCGGCCCTAAGCCTAAAGCCACTCATGAATGCCCAGTCCAATTCGGCCCAACTTTCGTTTCCGGCCCAAGCATGATAACCGGCCCGATCATGTGGCCCAATAACCTATTCGGCCCAATAGGAGGTCATATCAAAGTGGGTTAGCAATACTTTGGCCATGTTGGCCAAATTGGCCCATGGTTACCACTTCGGCCCACATCAACCATAGATGGCCCAACCTAACCAATTCGGTCCAAACCCCTTTGATAGATCGATAAATACCTATGAGGCCCAATAGTGGCCCACGTGACTCAAGAGGCCCAATAATATCCGGTCCTATGGAGTTCAAAACAACTATGAAAACATGTATGAGCTTTGGAATTTATAATAAACATAGACAGGAGATGTCATGATAAACAAAGCGATGTTAAAAAGGGATAATACAAGGATGCAAAGTCTTGAGACATGCTATTTATAAAGCTTTAATTTATAGGTTAAACATTAATCCAAAGGATTACAACAATTAACAAGATTTAATACAATATTATTTAACATATGGAATCCCAGGCCGGATAATAATTGGGGCTCATGAGTGTTAGTAAACTTTAGGACTAATACTTACATGAACACAAATCAATACAACACATGCTTATAAGCTACAAATACTATGAACTCAATACACGATCTTGAACATCATAACGAGAGCAAACAAAGAGCGTGTGTATTCTTATTCTACATAGTCAATCACTACGGACACAATGTGAGTTCATTTGTCCCTTTTCAGACTTATTTGTTTTACTTCGGGACTGAGAAGCATGTTAAACATTTACATAAACATATTGAAATGTTAATTAATGCTTTAAACATAAACTTGAGACTTATACTTGTGAAATCTTTGTGCATAACTTGAGACTCGATGCTTATATTTGTGAGACCATTATGCTTAAACATGAGACTTGATGCTTATACTTGCGAGAACGTTATGTTTAAACTTGAGACTTGATGCTTATACTTGTGTAAACTATATGCTTAAATATGAGACTTTATGCAAACATATGGGATTCATGATGAAACAATGTGTGGACACTTGAAACTTTATGCTTGGAAACTATTACTTGCGCATGAAACATTGTACATGTATCTAATCATATGCTATGTATTTGCTAAACGACTGGTAGTCCAGAGCTTTTACCTATGGATAGAGATACATGTAAAACATAAACGTAACGAGGCTAAGCTATTACCTATATAAGAGACATGTAATTGCAAAACTTCTGGTAGTCCAGAGCTTTTGTCTGCTTATATGAGGTATGTAATTGCTAAACATAAACATAACGATCCTAAGCTATTATCTATATAAGAGACATGTAATTGCTAAACTTCTGGTAGCCTAGAGCTTTTTTCTGCTTATATGAGCTATGTAATTGCTGGATTACTTGTGTATGCATGGCTTGTGTCTATGTATGAGATATGTAATTGCTAAACGACTGCTAGTGCAGAGCTTGTATCTTGTATAGCAGACACGTAATTGCTAGACTAAGCTTAACTAATCCTTGAGCTACGTAATTGCTAAACGACTGCTAGTGTAGAGCTTGTACTCACGCTTGGGATTAGGGACAGCTAAACTATGTGCGTGTGAAACTTGATGCTTGATAAACATACTTTGAAACTAACACTTGGGAACACTATAGACTTGGAAACTTTGAAACAGAAAACAAAAGCTTTGATGAGGAATGGGTTGATTGGTAGGTAAAATGCTTAATTATTATTAACAACAGTGTCATATCCGGATTAGTATGTGGAAAGATGGCGTCTGGGCGGGTTGTAGGCTCGACCCAGGGGTATGCCCCATATATAAGCATACCGATTTGGATATTACATGTGGAGTTAATGAGGTTACGGTTTTACCGAAAGAGGTTTGTTGAAAACTATTTTAAACTTATAAACTTTATGAACTCACCAACCATTGTGTTGACTTTGTTTTCTTACATGCATTCTCAGGTGAAGAACAGGTTTAAGCTAAGGCTTTTGGACTTGCATGCTAGGCAGCCTAGATAGCGGACCTAGTAGACTTTTGAGAAGCACATCTTTTGCTGATGATACACATTACTTTTGATATCTTGTACAGTTACAAGATTAAACATTTATTCTTTTGTTAGGTTTACTTAGTTAAATTGCTGAACGTTGATGTTGTAATTTAACTTTGTAATCCTAGTTATCATTTGATTGTGCTTTAGTTATTCTTAAACATTGATGCTATGTAAACAATCTGATCATCATGATTATCACCCACGATATCACACCCCGGGAACCTTCCGCCCGACGGGGACCCCGATCCAACCTCGCCGGCTCGGGGTGTGACAGCAACATCTTGTTCTTCCATCAAGACTAAGAACCTTCATCAGTTCTTTGATCAATACAAATTTTGGGCACCACCATCAACCTTTAAAGCCTTTGTAAAGTCAATCCAAGGTTATCCAAGCATTCCTAAGTTAATTCGGGGCTAGTTCCTAAGTTTAGAAGGTTAAAACACTGGTCATATGTTCAATGATTTATGGGTTATGAGAAAACCTTGAAACCGAAGGTTAAAGCTCAAACTTGCTACAATCTGGAAACGTAGAGCTTGGATCCTTTGTACTTACTCATTGTATGCACCAAGAGCTTTCCGTAGACTCCAAGAACTCGAAATTCCATTGAGAAACAAGGGAGATCATTGGAGGGTTTTCTTGAGGGAGAGTAAAGAGAGAAAGTGACAAAAATTCCAGAGAGAGAGAGAGAGGTGAGGCTGCTGGTTGGGGTCATAAATGATGGTATTTATGCAATTTATACCCCGAGTGGTTTCTCGCGTGTTCGGGTTTGACGGTTTCGTGTTTTCACATTATTTTACGACTAATATGTATATATTATGTTTTCATTAAAAATGGTTTTATTTTACTTTTTAAGGTGGTGATTCATAATAAATATTTTACGTGAAATATTAATATTAATTTACTTTTGAAATCGTTTAATTAAACTTTTTCGTTAGAACATATAACTTTCGCGCATAGTCGTACGAATCGTCACTTGTACGAACACAATGTTAATTTATTATTTCATAATGTTATCCCTTATTATTTTGAACTTGTTTCCTCACAACGTTTATGTTTCATAATTGGGTTGTTATGGATTATGTTACTTACGAGTTATGTTGTCAGACATGGGATTTCCTGTTAAATGAGAGAATTCCATGTCTTAACTGTTGTGTGTGAAAATTATGTTTACATGTTCACGGTGAATATTCACAATGATGTTTCTAATGAACTCATAATTACAAAACAGTATTACAAATATCGTCCGTACCTGTGATTTCTGTAGAGATGTAACACATAATAATTTGTTTTTGATCTAGTTTTATTTTTTCCTTATATATATATACTTATGTTATACTCGTTAATACGATACAAAAATATTTGACTTTAGAGTATAATTTTTTAATAAAAATTGGCGCATAAAAAGTTTGAATGTTTAAACAAGATGGAGCAATATGCATGTGAATGGGGCATACGCGGATGGGATACGCATACATACACAAACTCATACTTACACAAACTGATACATACACATACAATCTCATACAAACTCAAACACATTCGAGTGGTTGGTGTGCCCAGGATGGGGCATACGTGGATGGGATCTGGTTTAGTAAGCGAGTACATCTGCACATGGTACGGGAAGTCTCAATACTCAATACTGACAAGGACTTCGTAAGGTAGACTGATTGGCCATCGAGCGTTGACAAGGTGTCTACCCCAACTAGTCATTTAGTGACATACGTTGTCAACTCTCAATGTTTTGTAATGAGTGGCCTCGGATTATTTTGATTCCATACAAATATGACCATGTGTCCTCAGATGGGTATCCACTAACTACGCACCGATGCTGAAACTTACACCCAAGTTATTTATGTAGGTTGTACTGTTAATCAATGCATGTTACTCTATGAGCCACCACTTCAGATTTCAGTCGCCTACATTTGTGAATTCAAACATGGTTTTCGAACTATAAGGAATTTGGATTGTATAACTAGAATACTTTTCTAAACAAACAAAATGCCTAATTTGGAGATACTACACAAAAGAATACTTTTCCAATAACGGCAAAGTTGTGTCATGTCAAGCGTGTGGTGGGATGGCGGATGGGCTTGACCTTACGTATGCCTTATATATAAGCAGACTTGGCATAATGGGATGATTTCGGTAGTGACGTTTAAGGTGGAGACTCTGAGGGATATTGGAGAAGGCTAAACTTATAAAACTTATACAATGCTTTCAACACCAAACTTTTTGAACTCACCAACCATGTGTTGACTTTGTTTTTACATATTTTTCTCTAGTGATGAACATGTTTAAGACTAGGAGCTCAGGATACATACTAGGGTACCTATTTAGAGGAGATAGTAGCTTTTGTATGTGCACATATTTTGATTATTACATGTGAATCATTTTGATATATTTTACAGTTACAAGATAGTAAACTCATGACGCTTTTAGATAGGTTTACATTGGTAAATTATTGGACATGAAAAATTGTATTTTAACTGTGTAATCCTAGTTTAATGTTATTATGATTTAGTTTTTCTCAAATGTTGTGCTATGTATACAATCTAATCATTTCGATTATCACATGATATTGTGCCCCAAAAGTATTTTGTCCGACAGGAAAGTCGATTCAGCCCGCTGGCTCAGGTTGTGACACCACACCACCACCTCACCTCGCTTACCTTTGCTCTCTAATGTTTTCCTTCTCATCTCATCGAAACAACAGCGCTCGCCCAAGACCACCTCCTGGTGGAACCGGAAGTGCAGTCAATAGCCGCAAGGTGGTACTCGACCAGCTTCTACCAGCCTCCTCCTTGATGTGTGCATCCAAGGCACTCGGGATAATTCTTCGAACCTTGCTTGCTAAAGGTGAGATATTATCCTCTAAAAATATAAGCTCTCATCTCCTAAACACACCCTTAAAATTTATAACCAGAAAATACTGAACCTAAAATCTAATTACAAGCTCACTGGTTTACTGTGACATCCCCCACAAATTTTAGGTTTGACTTTGACTTTATATATTGATTATGAACATTATTTTGACTTTTAATTTGACTATGACCAAGTTGTGACAAACTGACACAGTTTATGTAGAAACACTTTAGACACATATCGTAGTGTTTTTACATTTGGACGAAAAATCGTCAATAAACAAATAATTTACAATGGTAGTTGTAAAATTTGTTCGGCACACATTGATGGTACACAATTATACTAACATACCTTTACGTTAGTAATGATAGTAAAATAAGACAAATACTATTATAAAATTTTATTACATAAAGAATAAATGTCAAAGCACTAGAATACCAAAATGAGACAATGTAACACGTGAGGAAGTCATGTGATATATGATAGGTTTATTTCCATTTTAATGTGTTGAAAGAAAATTAATAAATAAATAAAAACTTTATTACCCCAAGGGGGTTATGGCACATTAAAAGAGGAGTTATCAACTCACCATTTAGGTACATTTAATTAACAGTCTTTAAATTTAGTTCATTCCTTCCTTTATCTTTCAACTTTATAAAAGAAACAAAACAAAACAAAACAAAAATCTCTTTCTAATCTTTGTCTTGGCCGTAAATCTCATCTCAACAAACTTTAAAGGTTTTGCAAACTACAACAATAATCCTTGAATCCTAGAAGATTAAACATCAAGCTTTGGTGGGTTGGTAAGTTTTGTAATAGTTTTTGTTTATTTTCTTTTATTTTGATGCATTGTTGGCGTCTATATTCAAAGCCTTATGAATATGTATGATGGTTGTTATAACTATTTTTGTGTGTTCATAATCATCAAACATGATTGCATGTGGAATCACCCATATTTCATGTGCAAATTATGTATAATGATGTATATGTTGCTCATCGATTTTCAAAACTATTGATTTTATGTTTGTTTCATCAAGATGTAATGACGGTCATTCACAAAATGTCGATTAGAAAAACATAATAATACAACAAACAATTTCTTTTTATTCTTTTAATTTTACTTTTTGGGTGTAAAACCCCATGATTCTATGCATACATTTTCAATCAGATTGCTGACTAAAATTTTGGACCTATTTGGATAAGCCATAACTCAGTCAAAACTAAACAAATTTGAAAGTTTCTTTAGTCTAAAAATAATTTCAAAGAGTTATATTTCCAACCCATATTTTTTTGTATTTCTTTGACAAGTTTTGATCACTTAAACAGTTGACACAAAATTACTACTCCAGTTCGAGCTAAAAGTGGCAGATTCATGTGTCGACTTAGAAAATTCATAACTAATTTATTTCTTACCCAAATTACCTGTATTTTATATTAAAATCTATCTTATTGAGACTACTTTCAATCCCTTCAGTCATATTTTTATTTTATTTCAGTTTGTATTTCGAAACAGTAGTCACAAGATTAGTGCTCAGGAGGATTTCATTTCTGTGAGACCTGAACTTGTGTTCTTTATTCGAGGGTCTTGCAAAACCCAATAACTTATAAGAAAATAATTTATAACATAATAAGACATGTGTGTAACACATTTAAAATTCTAATAATTTAATAATAACATGTAGTATCGCATGGTTGGCACAGGTAACATAGAATTCAACACGACTTCAAGATATAATTTTGGGATTCAATTTACGTGACATATTTATACATAACAAATAAATATGTTACATTTTATAACAAAATATATATACTGGGTTGATGTAATTGCTAATCTAATATTTATATCATCAATAAACGATATTTGTCATGATATAAAATTAAAAGTAATTACACGATCATTAGACAACGTTAATGACACATGTGTATCGTACTTGTAGATATTCTCATGTGAGGAAGAAATTGCTATTACAACAAATTTCAAGTGTGTTCATACTATTATCATGGTGAGTTTCATAGCCCCTATTACTTTTTTTGTTTTCATCATCGAGGTGAAAAACACACTACGACTACATTAAATTTTATTCAAAATATATGCCTATGTATGTATACTTGTTACTTTGTGTTTAATATGTTATGTGCTTGGGTGTTCCTTATTGTACATTTACGAACAACAAAATAACGTAAGTCCCATTTCAATTCACAATCATTTAACTCGAGATGAGCTGGTGGACAGGTATTGGATAGATTTATTCGGGGTTGACAACCCTCATCCATGGTTTGGTCGCACCAACCATCGCCTCCGTTGTGGGCAATTAGATGAATATACTCCAACATTTGCTACATTTGGATACATTTGATTACATTTGACAATAGATTTATACTTTTTTTGGGCAGTAGTCATAGGTTTGATTGTGAGCCCATGTTACATTTCTATCTTACATTTTGTACTTGTATTACTTGGAATACGATATGCGCATACATCTATACATTTTATTGAGTTAAAACCTATTTTATTGAGTTAAAACCTATTTTATTGAGTTAAAACCTATGGAGTCACCAATCTAGCTGATATTTGAAGTGTGTTTTTCAGGTAATAACTCTTGAGGAGACAAGATACTAAAGTTTCAAGTTATAACCATTTTCTTTTAATTAATTTCCCATTTTGAAACTATTGTTAGGTTGTATTTCCGCCCGCGTATGTTGTTTGGTTGAGTATTCAGTTTTTGATTGGCTATGGATTGGTTAACACTAGAACCTTACAATGTAACATGCATACTTAGTCGTTTTGACGAAGGTATGCCGTGGTACATTTAATTGAATTATAATTAATATTCTCTTATATTAATGTGCTACGATATATGATCAGTCGTATTCTCATGTTTCTGCCAACGGTGGGGTGTGACATATAGGTTTCAGAGCCATTGGTTATAAAGAATTAGATTGACCTAGATACCTAGACTACTATCGCTCATCTTGGAATTATTTTGGCCATACTCGTATTTATAATTAAACTTTTGCAGCTACGTCGTGAAGTTCTAAGAACTTTCTCATTAAGAAGATTCTCATCATCGACCTTGTTTCTGATAGCGAATCTGATCCATTTGACCATACAGCCCCACCAAGTGACGAGGAAGAAGTTAGAAGTAGGGCTCCCGCTTGCCCTGTTCCAACACCGATCGCACCGGTGAATCCACATGTAGCACCACCAGCACCACATGTTACTCGCTTTTAAGGTAACTATCGGGTAACTGCCTGAAAGACTACTGGATTACCTCACAGGAGAACACTCGCCACACGAGACCCACCAAAACCAGACACGGAGTCTAAGACACCTACCCGTGAAATCGGGGAATGTTCGCACCAAGGTGTGATTCATAGTTATCTACAACGCTCTGAGTTCACTCTGTGGGAGCAGGAGATGAGTCAAAGGCAACATTTGTAGAACACGCGTCTAAACAATATTTCTTGAGTGTTGGACGAAAAGAAGGAGAATACTGAATATCTTGTGGGAGCCATGGATAACATGGTAGAGGCATTTGTATTGGTTCAGAAGCAGGCAAAGATGGCTATGATCCTTGGTATTACTGCGATTGTTGCAGCTTTTGTTGTGATAATCGTGTATGTTATTTTCCACTTATTTTAAGTGGAACGTACAATAGCTAACGTATTTTGTGATTGGACGACAAGTGAATACACTACATCTAATGGTTATGCTATGAAGATATTATCGCATTTACTTTTATTTTATTATGAACTATGTTATGTTTTAAAAGTTTTGTTATGTGTTATCTATATGAAATTTTTTCTATGAGTTGATAAATTTAAGGCCTAAATATTAGTTAATGTTTTGTGTTAGACAATGGCTGAATCCGTGAGCACACCAGATTTTATAGCAATAATAGAACAACAAATTGCAGTTGCTATTCGAACGATAGTAGCTCAAGTTAGTGCTAGGCTCAGAAACAATGGAGGCTCAGGATGAGGATCAGAGAATGAAAATTCGGTGGTAACGACAATGGATTGGGAGGAAACAACAATGAAGATAATGGTGGTAATAACAATAACTCAATTGGCAATGGTCACACTGGTGGAGGTAGTACTGGAGGAGCAAAGAACACAAAAAGGGGATGCACATACAAGGAGTTCATGGTTGCAAACCTAAAGATTTCAACGACAAGGATGGAAAAATAGGCGTGTTGCGTTGGATAGAGAAAATGGAAATAGTCATCAACATCAGTGATTGTCAAGAAAATCAAAAAGTGAAGTATGCTACTTGCTCGTTCCAAGGGAAAGCACTGACATGGTGGAATACGTAGGTTCAGGCAAGAGGTAGAGAAGCGATAGCACAAATGACATGGGAGGAGTTAACAACGCTGAAGATGATGAATATTGCCCCAAATATGAAATACAGAAGTTGGAGCATGAGTATTGGAACTTAACGATGGTTGGAACTAATCATGTTGGATATACTGATCGATTCTATGAACTGGCAAAATTGTTCCCACACCAAGTTACACCAGAAACCAAGAGAATCAATCGTTATATCTGGGGACTTGCACCCGAGATTCGAGGTATGGCATAAGCAGCTGAACCTATAACACTTCAAAGTTCAATTTTAAAACCTGCTGCTCTAACTGATGTGATGGTGAGAATTGGGAAGCTAAGTAAAAGCAATGACAAAAGGAAGTAGTCTGGCAATTCTTTCCATAAACCTGAGAAGAAAGCTAAAGTGATACGAAATTTTGCACCTACTGCTCAAGAACCCAAGAAGCAATATGGGGAAAATTTGCGAAAATGTGACAAATGCAATTTTCATCATCAAGGTCAATGTTTTACTTGTACCATTTGTCATAAACCAAGGCACACAGCTAAATTTTGTTGAAGCAACAATCAAGGACAGGCCTAGCAGAGGGCATGTTTTGAATGTGGTAACCCAAACCATTTTCAAGACACGTTCCCACAATTAAATTGGACTGCAACAAAAAATAATGGAAATCAAGCTCCAGTCAATAACGGGAACCAAGCTCGAGGACGAGCATTTGTTATTGGTGCAAATGATGCCCGCCAAGACCCTCACGTTGTTACGGGTACGTACATTCTTAATAATCATTACGCTCTAGTATTATTCGACACTGGAGCAGATACATGTTTTGTATCCACTGAATTTTCCCCTTACTTGATATTGCTCCTAGTTGGTTAAACAATTACTTTATTGTTGAACTAGCAAACGACAAATTGGTTAAGGCTAGAAATGTTATTAAGGATTGTATCTTGCAATTAAAAGAACATACATTTAGAATAGATCTTATACCGTTTGTACTAAGTAGTTTTGATTTAGTTATTGGAATGGATTGGTTGTCCAAACATCATGCAGAAATAGTATGTCATGATAATTGTTTGAATTCCGCTAACAAACGGAGATGTTCTTAACATTCAAGGATAGAAACCGGATAGGGAATTGAAGCTTATCTCATGCATGAAAGCCCAAAAATATTTTCAAAAACAATATTATGCATTGTTGGGTCATGTAATTGAAAAGAAAAAGGAGGAGCAACAAATACAACTTATTCCAATTGTAAGAATACCCCAAAGTCTTTCCAAAAGACTTAACTGGATTGCCTCCTCAACATCAAGTGGAATTTCGTACAGATCTCGTTCCACGAGCAGCACCTGTTGCCAAGGTTACATATAGACAAGCACCTTTGGAGTTACAGGAGTTGTCAAGTCAATTACAAGAACTTCTAGATAAAGGTTTCATTAGATCAAGTTCCTTACCTTGGGGAGCACCGATCTTATTCATGAAGAAAAAGGACGGATCTTTTCATATGTGCATTGACTATTAAGAGCTAAACAAATTGACTGTTAAGAACAAATATCCACTTCTAAGGATTGACGATCTTTTCGATCAATTTCAAGGCGCTATGCGTTTCTCCAAGATAGATCTTCGATCTGGATAACATCAACTGAGGGTTCATGAGGATGACATTCCTAAAACTGCTTTCAAGACTCGGTACGGTCACTGTGAATTCTTAGTAATGTCGTTTGGGGTAACTAATGCACCTGCGGTATTCATGGATTTGATGAACCGAGTTTGCAAACTGTATTTGGATAAATTCGTGATTGTTTTCACCGATGATTTCCTGATACTCAAAAACAAAAGAGTAACACGAGCAATCTTTGAGATTAACCTTGGAATTACTCAAAAAGGAAAAACTTTATGCCAAATTCTTTAAATGTAAATTTTGGCTAAATGAAGTACAATTCCTTGGACATGTAACTAACGACAAAGGGATTCATGTGGATCCTAGTAAAATTGAAGTTGTCAAGAAATTAGAAGCATTAAAGATACCATCTGAAATTCGTCAGTTTTTGGGACTAGCAGGGTACTATCATCGATTTATAGAGAATTTCTCTAGAATTGCCCAACCCTTAACTCAGTTGACCCAAAAGGATAGAAAATTTGACTGGGGAGAAAAAGAACAAGAATCATTTAAAATGCTAAAGCATAAGTTATGTAATGCACCAATTTCAGCATTACCAGAAGGAACTAAAAATCTTGTGGTACTCTGTGATGCATCTCATCAAGGACTGGGGTGTTTTTTGATGCAAAATGATAAGGTCATTACATATGCATCCCGACAACTCAAAACCCATGAGAAAAATTACATAGCTCATGACTTAGAATTTGGAGTTGTAGTATTTGCATTAAAAATTTGGAGACATTATTTTTATGGTACTAAATGTATTGTATACACTAATCACAAAAAGTCTTCAACATATTGTTGATCAGAAATAATTAAATATGCATCAAAGACGCTAGATTGAATTACTCAGTGATTATGATTGTGATATCCGGTATCACCCGGGAAAAACTAATATGGTAGCGAATGCACTGAGTAGAAAAGAAAGAAATAAACCATTGAGAGCACGAGATTTGGGAATGTCAATACAGACGGACCTTAAAACTCAAATTCTTGAAGCTCAAGAACAAGCAATGCAAGAAGAGAATCTGTGAAATGAAGCGTTACATGGATTAGACAAACAATTTGAAGTTAAACCCGACAGAGTCCGTTACTTCGTCAACGGAATTTGGGTACCTTTCTTCAACAACGTAAGAGAATTAGTTATGTATGAAGCCCACAAGACGAAATATTCCATTCATCCAGGAGCTGACAAACTATATCATGATCTCAAGGACAATTATTGGTGGCCTGGAATGAAAAAGGGCGTAGCCACATACGTTGGGAAATGCTTGACTTGCTCCAAAGTCAAGGAAGAACATCAAAAACCATCTGGATTACTACAACAACATGAAATACCAGAATGGAAGTGGGAAAAAATTATAATGGATTTCATAACAAAGTTGTTGAAGACATCTAGTGGTTATGACACTGTTTGGGTTATAGTTGATCGAATGACGAAATCAACACATTTCTTGCCAATTCATGAAATTACAAAACAGATAAACTAACAAGAATTTACCTAAATGAAATCATTATAAGACACGGGGTTCCTGCGTCCATTATTTCTAACAGAGACAGTCGGTTCACTTCTAGATTCTGGCAGACACTACAAGAAGCTCTTGGAACGAGATTAAATCTCAGTACAGCCTATCACCCACAAACTGACGGGAAAAGTGAACGAACAATTCAAACACTCGAGGACGTGCTTAAATTATTTGTGATCAACTTTGGTGGTAATTGGGATACCCATTTACCCTTAATCGAATTTTCTTACAACAATAGTTATCATATAAGTATTCAATGTTCACCATTTGAGGTGTTGTATGGACGTAAGTGTCGATCGCCTCTATGTTGGGAAAAGATTGGAGACAGTCAACTAACAGGTCCGGAGATTGTCCATGAAACTACTAATAAAATATTTAAAATCGAAGGAAGCCATTAGAATTTCTTTTAAAAGTTCACCTTGGAAAGGAGTAGTACGCTTTGGAAAAAAGGGCAACCTAGCTCCAAGATATGTTGGACCTTTCAAGAATATTGAAAGAGTTGGACAAGTGGCCTGCAAATTAGAACATCCACAAGAACTCAACAGTGTGCATAATGTTTTTCATGTTTCAAGTTTGAAAAAGTGCTTAGCAGATGATACTTTACATGTGCCTCTTGAAGAACTTCAGCTTGACAATAAACTACATTTCGTAGAGGAACTGGTTGAAATTATGGATCGAGAAATCAGGAAACTGAAACGAAGTCGAATACCAATTGTTAGAGTCAGGTGGAACTCCAAGCAAGGGCCAGAATTCACTTGGGAATGAGAGGATTAAATGAAACTCAAGTACCCACAACTCTTTGAAAGCCAACCTGTTGAAATCAACACTAGTTGAATTTCTGGACGAAATTCTTTTAACGGGGGGAGTCTGTAACATCCACCGCGAATTTCAACTTTGACTTTATATTTTGACTGTATACATTATTTTGACTTTTACTTTGATTGTGACGAAGTTGTGATAAACTGACCTTGTTTATGTAGAAACACTTTAGACATGTATCGTAGCGTTTTTACATTTGGACGAAAAATCGTCAATAAACAAATAATTTACAATGGTAGTTGTAAAATTTGTTCGGCACACATCGATGGTACACACTTATAATAACATACATTTACGTTAGTAATGAAAGTAAAATAACATAGATATTATAATAAAATTTTGTTACATAAAGAATAAATATCAAAGTACTAGAATATCAAAATGAAACAATGTAACACATGAGGAAGTCATGTGGTATATGATAGCTTTATTTCCATTTTAATGTGTTGAAAGAAAATTAATAAAATAAATAAAATTAAATAATCAAATAAAAAAATAAAAACTTTATTACCCCAAGGGGTTTACGGCGCATTAAAAGGGGAGTTATCAAATCCTCATTTAGACGCATTTAATTAACAATCAATAAATTTTGTTCATTGCTTTCATTGTTTTTCAACTTTCAAAAAGAAACAAAAAAAACTCTCTTTCTAATAGTTGTCTTGGCCGTAAATCTCATCTCAACAAACTTTACATCAAAAAATGGTTTAATAATTATTATATTTTCATTATTAATTATATAATATTTAAATTGAATCCGTGTAACACACGTGTAATAATCTAGTATTTGATATACCTAATTGGATGTGATACAATTACAAAACTACCCTTCAAAATTAAATTGCATTTATGTCAATTGTCAACTAACTTATCTAACACACAGGTTTGGAGGAGGGAAGTTGAGTGTTTGGATTGTATAAAAAGGGAAAATATTGTAAACCTTTCCTTTTACATCAATTAACGCCTTTTCATCTATGCGTAGATTTAAGGCAAAGAAACTTAATGCCATCACCGGCAAGCAAGCAAATTTTACACCGTAAATGTATACGTGGCATAAAGTTGCATAGAGACTCGTTGCTTGCCCCTAAAATGCAAAATAATATTTATTAAAACCAACTTGTTCATTCTAATTGGGTTCCTTAAAAGGTACAATCTATACTATATAATAAAAGAGTAACAATCCGTCACTTGTCGTTTTTTGGTAAAACACATGCCACATGTCATTAAATAAGTAGACAAATTGTAATTGATGTCACTTGTCATTATTATATTAATTCTTAATATTTTAAAAATAAATTAAATTTAATAAATGTAATCAAGTCAAACTTCCTAATTTAAAAAAAAATGGTATTTATTTTTTTCTTTAAATACTAATTAAAATTTAATCATATCCAACTTCCCATTTTTCATCAATAATTTTGAAATTCAAAAAATTTTCAAATTAAATTATCAAGAAACTCAATACACAAATTTTAAATTCTAATTAAAAAAGAAAGAATAATGATGATAATTATATTTTATGAATGATTTCAAATTTTTATGATTCTTAAATCTATCATCATTTTGTAATTAATAATTATTTTTAATTAACTTCATTCTACAAATTAAAAAACAAAAGGTTATCACAAAAAATCATGTTGCAATTCTTATTTCTTAATTGCTAATTCGTATTGTTTAATATAATTTTATAATTCAGTCCGTGTAATACACGGGGTCAATAAGTTAGTTATATATATATGCGTTTACCAGTGTTAAATAGGACTCGATCCCTTGTGGGCTTGCAGGTCGTATAATATCATAAGGCACGTATTATTCTGTTACTTGCCATATTAGATCTGATCTTGATAAAATATCATACGGGTTCTATTGTATCATATAATTATATATTTTAGGAGATGGTATATATATATGTGGGTTTTGAAATAAGGATCGAACCAATTTATTGGATAAAAATTTTGAAGTTTAATCGAGTAATATAATAGAAAGAGTGTTGCATCATATGTAATTTTTGTTCATTTATATTTAAGAGTAAGAACACAATGTATAATGCTTAAACAAATAGTGTTATTACGAGAAAATCGACTATCATCTAACGACTATAACCTGTCGGCCGAAATAGGGACGAATATTCCAAAATAAGAAACATGCAAAAAATGTATAATTATATAGTGTAACATTCTTTTGAGAATATCTTAGCCTTTCAAAGCATGATCGGTTTAACCGTTTTAAGGGTCCTAGACGGGATTGAGGAGTGAGGAAGGATACTGAAACAATGTCTTCAAGTAGAAGACAAGAATGAAACCGACTCTGAGATGTCCCTTCGAGCATTCTGTATTTCTGTCCCTTCTTTTTAATTCCTTTCAATTATATTTTTTTATAAACTACTTCCATGATCTTTCATAATTTTAGTTATCATAATTATTTTCAAGAAATAAAAAAAATTACTTTATGAATAACCGTATTTATCAAATTACATACCAATATTATCGGCACAATAATAAACACAAATTTCATTCTCATTATTAAAAAAAAAACCCACTATTTATCTACACGAGTATTCAACCGGTTTATATAAATATAATTATAACCTAAAATAGTATTTGAACACCATCTTAGCATATAGACGTTCAAATGTTATTATATACATATTGTCATATAATATGATGTTTAATTCACTTTTCATAATAGGGTTAGACCATGATCTCATAAAGTATCCGGATTATTGTAGAACCTGAGAAGAACGATGTACTCAATCCCATCACATAAATTAAATCAAAACCTACTCAATTAATCTAAAGTGATTTTATGTGATTTTATGGCTGTTTTACTAAAATATTTTTTTTTGGGAAAAAGCGTGCTTAAATGTTTTACTATATTACTTGAATTATCTATCTATTTTTATTTGAAATGACACATTGTTTCAAATGTCGATTGCATGAGATTTTATCACACTTAAGTCTCCTTTTGATTACACAACATTTACTCGATGTTCTATGATGATGGATTTATTTTGATAGTACTATTGAGCTGACACCCTATCTACTAACGGTTCTTCACTAATGTTGCAGCATACTTAATGTGTATTTCCATGTTTATATTAATGTTTTTGCAATAGACATTAATCAGTGCACATAATTGTTATTAGGTTTGGTTAAGGACTTAAATTTCTATTTACTTCATGTTTCACTTAACTTATTATAAATTAATTTATAAACCTTATCAAGTAAGTAAAACTTATGAGCTCATCAACTACATTTTTAAGCATGTTTTCATATAATAATTAACCTCTTGAATATATTTCATATTTAGGAACTCTAAGGAAGATTAGGAAGATTCTGAATATTTTCTTTCGATTTTCAGTATATAGTTTGAGAATCCTTTGAAGATGTGTTAAAACACATTTACCATGCTTGTATTTACATTTATTTTGGGATTTAATAAATGTTTAATATATCTCATGTAAATAAGGTCTTTATGATCCGATATTGTCATATCTAACTGTTTTTATTTAACAAAGGTGTGACAACAAGGCAGATGTATACAAAGCTTTTATGCCACTAGACACTCTTAAGCATAAGGGTACAAGCTTCATCCTACTGTTGATCACATTGTATTTAATCAAAATTTTATTTATAATTCTACACATTTAGCATGTTATTATGCTAGTTAATACAACTACTGCATACATAGATTCCTTTTATGCCTCTTGTTAGGATGTCATTGAGTAATCCTCGTCTTACATTAATCGTCCAGGCTACTATACCAACCCCTTCACCCATATGCATGCACAATTTGCAAATTTATGTATGCCTATGACATAAATGCTAGTCAAATTGGGACCCATTATATTATAATGTTTCATATTTCATGTATCACTTACAAAAGTTATAGACATATATAAAATGTTTGGATATTCGAGTCGAAATTATGATATCAGGATTGTTAAAGTTGTTTCATGACTACTTGAAAGTTAATCGAGACTTTTAATCAGCGACCCAAACTTTCAAGCATATGATAAGAAGAACAAATTGGAGCATGACACATACGTATTGTCGTAACATAGATCAAGTGGATAATCATTGACCATTAATCACATATTATGTATATGTCTACTCTATTAAAAACTCAAAAATGTTTAATATCGTACTTAAAAAAATTATATATTACGCACTTAAAAGTTATTTGATTTTAAAAATTCAGACATGACTTTTTAACTTTAAAAAGATCAACAATTGTTTTTTTTTATTTTCACTCTCCAAATATATTTAGCGTAAGTTTTCACTTGCAAAGTGATGACCAATACACACATATATAGGGGAATGTTTTTAAGAAAACCCTCATTTTCAAGAAAATTAAGAAAAACTTTTTTTAATAATTGATCTAATTCATCAATGGCTATAATTAATCAACGACAATATCGTAATTAATTATGATTTTAGTTAGTTTAAATAAGTAATTAAGAGTATAATAGGATAATTACATTTTCTAATTTGAAACCACAATTAATTCATACTATTATTCTTATATTTTCTCTCTCATCTCACGTCATCTTTCTTCTTGTTTAAAAAAATCCTAACGAAAATGACTAATGAAAAGAACAAATTAATAGAAAACCAACTCATATCATCATGTTCATATATATATAATATAATTACACATATGTAATCAAATAACTAACACTGTATTACAATTATGTAATCAATCTAGTAACTGTGTTGATGACATATATGTAATCAAAAAACCATATGTAATAAACCAACCTGACATAACCATAAACTTGATTACGTATATATGTAATCATACTTGGTATATAATCTGATTAGGTAACCATGTTGATTAGATATATGCAATCAGCAAACCAAACAGAGCGCTAACTTAATCAGACAAACGAATTAGGTCGATAAAAATCAGAAAACATAACCAAAAAACATAACAAGTGATTAAATAAAAAACAACGCATGTTTATCACCGTGATGATTAAAGCAAAAAAAAATTGTGATTTTATAATTGATTACATATATAGAATTCGTCAATCTTAATCAGTGGAGATGTTGAATCATCAAGTACTTGAATAACAATACGCACAGACCTCCATGAGTAACCGCACATAGCTCTAACAAAAAATTGTTAATGTCTAAGTTGTTCAAAACCCTAGTGTCGTCGGAGATGAACCACTGCCGTCACCACGAATCCAATAGTGTCACCACCAAAATCTCAAAAACAGGAATACGCAGAGCCTCTGTTGTCGATGTTGGTTTCATCCTTGGTGTGTGAGACAACTCGTTTACTTGCTATTGCCGAAGACGATCCAGTCACCATATGAGTCTATGAAGCTCAACGGTTAGAATGCTAGCTTCCAGTCTACCGTTCTCGATCTCACTACTCTCTCATTCTTTTCTAGTTTCTTTCGGTCTCACTACTCATTTTGAAGATAATCGAGGATTTGATTGGCGAGTGGAAATTAAAGAAACAATAAATTAAGTGTTTGTGTTGCAAATTGAAATGAAGGTTACAATGTAGAAGGTATCTAGAAAATATATTTGAAGGAAGAAAGGAGTAGACTGGTCTTTCATGGCTCTTGTGGTTACATATCCTAAATGTTATTCACTACAGCAAAAGGCGCCTAAAACAACAAAAATGTGGGGACCTATAACGACGACATGTCGTCGCTATAGGTATTTTGAGGCTATAGCAACGACGCTTAGTCGCCAAAATAGTCGTTGCTGCAGTCTTGTCTTTATATATTTCTGTTGTTGTCGCTATACACATCGTCTCTATAATTAAGGTTTTTAGCGACGACAAGTCGTCTCTATTGCCCAAAAAAATCGAAAATGCTTTTCCATGTCAGCAATGAATACTATTTCTTTTTAATTATCTTTTAGCGACGACACGTCATCGCAAAAATTATTTTAGATAAAGTGTTTTTATTTTAATAAATAATATTAAATTCAAAGAAGACGATATTTAGCGACGAAATGTCGTCGCTAAATGTATTTTCAATAAATTAATTTTTTAATAAATAATATTTAATTCAAACAAGATCCGACACATAGCGACGACATGTCGTCGCTATATCTTAAGAACTGGAAAATTTGGTACGACTGGATTCATTGGCAAAATCAGGGTATCTTTTATCAA
Source organism: Mikania micrantha (assembly GCA_009363875.1). Classification (NCBI taxonomy): domain Eukaryota; kingdom Viridiplantae; phylum Streptophyta; class Magnoliopsida; order Asterales; family Asteraceae; genus Mikania; species Mikania micrantha. The sequence continues at coordinate 49,115,703 of CM018680.1, read as the reverse complement.
ATTCTTGTCATGCCTTCCCGTCAACCGGATGATGCATTATACCTTCTGTTGAGCGTCCTATATTATGCCATATCATATCTTTAGCCATGAATCTATAACTAAACCTCCGTCGAAGTCGAGAAGTTAAAGGAAAGTAACGCAACACTTTTTTTGGATATATCCTACTTAATTTTTTTCAACGACATATTTCGACACCTAAGATGTTATTTTGATCGTATCATTGTATTAAACGTTGTAGGTGCGCGTTTGAGCTCACCTCATCTGGAACCACACAACTAATATAAAACCTTCTTTTATTTTCTCGGTTTAAAAAAAATGACAAATGAAATAATAAATTTTGTTATGCATATATATATATATATATATTTATAAAGATAATTACACAAAAAAAATTAAATTAATAGATAGAATATTAGCGACGACATGTCGTCGCTATAATTGTATTTCTTTTATTATCCCTTTTTTTTTAATTTTCCTGGTTTAAAAGAAAATAAAAAATCAAATAATCATTTTTTTAATTTCAATTGTAGCGACGACATGCCGTCGTTAATAATTTCCCCCCATTTTTTTAATTTCCCGGTTTAATAGAAAATGAATAATAAAAAATGAAATATTTAGCGACTACATTTCGTTGCTATTGGTGAAGTGAAAATTTGCCCTCCCTTTTTCTATTTACCCGGTTTAAAAGAAAATAGAAAATGAATTTTAGTTGTGCCCAATGTTTTCAGAACCGGACCGGACGTTGAACCGGACGTCTTACTGGTTACTGATCAGACCGGTCGGACCGGATTCACGAACCGGGCGACATAATAAATATATAAAAAATTTTAAAAAAATTATATAATTATAATCACATTTAAACAAACATAATTACTATTCACACAAACATAATCATTTTTTAAAAAAATACAAGATTAATTGTAATGTTATATTTTTTGGATTTTGGTTAAAAAAAAAGAAAAAAAATTGTTTCTCATCCCACATAGGTTCACATCTTTCCCTTCCTAACTTTTCATCCCACATTGATGAGAGTACAAGAAAAACATTCATCTCCTCCCTATAAAAAGAAGAGAGAAGGGCACAATTTGTATGAAAAAGCTACCATTTCAACCCCTTGTTTGGTTTTAATGGTTTATTTTTTAGATTTTAGTTTTTTTTTATTAAAAAAAATACTAAAATCGGTCCGACCAGTGGTCTGGTTCCCGGTCCGACCGGTCACCCGGATGGGCCGGCCGGTTCTTTTCCGAGCGTTCGTATACTTATTTTGGGCCGGTTTAGTGGCCGGTTCCCGGTCCGACCGGCCGGTCCGGTTCTGAAAACACTGGTTGTGCCTATTGCGACGACATGTCGTCGCAAAAAGAAAAATGTTACTTTTTCAACGTTGACTAATCAACTATTGATAGACACGTGGTAACAAAACTTGAAAAAAAATTCGGATGGTTAAGTGACGACATGTCGTCGTTATTACTTAATTTTTGCCGACGACTTTTGTCGTCTCGATAGTTGTCGTCCCTATATGCCCAGATCCTATTAGTGATTGATCGAACAACAAATTTAGAGATTATATGGTGAAAAGGAGGAAAGAATTAATAAATTCTAAGAATAAAAATATGTGTTTTTACAGTAACACCCCTTTTAAATAAAAATACTAATATTTAAAAGAAATTATTTAATTAGTTGGTAGTAGTTTTCTTAGTTTCAAGTGGTTTTCTCGTGAACAAACTCTTTCTATGTGTGTGTATATATATCTTATTGTTTGATTAGTTTAATTGATAGAACTTACTCAAAATTTTCATTTAAAAGCATTCTTTCTCGTTTTAACAAGACATAAACATAGACACTAAGTTAAAAAAAATAAAAAATATTTTAATAATAATAATAATTATATATGTACATGTATTAATGGTGGGTAGGTTGAACTTTAATTATAATCAATTAATTCACTTTTATTTATTTCTTTTTTCTTTTTTTTATTTGCCTGCATGAATTAATCTTTTTTATATCGAAAAATCATTATAACTACAATACACACACATACAGGTTTTATGAATGATCATTTGCACCAAACCAACCCTTCTTCCTAAGCATTTACACACTCTTCAAATACTGTCATTTTCATACTTTCTTTCTTCTTCAATCTCAAAATTTAAAGATTCTTGGCTCTGATTTTTTATTTGTGATTCTTTAAAGCAAATGTTCCCTTGTTCTAGAAAGAGAAAGTAGGGTTAATTTTTTCTGGGCATGCATTGAGTTTATGATCAAAACATGGTTTCACTGATTCATAATCTGCTTTCAAGAGTTGTACTTTTGAATCTTTGGGTTGTACTTTTATGCAATTGTGTAACATCTGTTTGGGGTTTGAATTACACAAAATATAGACAAGTAGGAGACATGAGACTTGCAAGAATTCAGAAGCATTTGGATAGCCTCAACAAGCCTCCTGTGTTCTCCATTCAGGTACTTTATATTATTATTCCCGTGATGGTGGTCTAGTGGTATGGGGTGAGAATCTATAATGGAGGTATATGATTCAAAGCCCGGCATCACCCAAGTTTCCCTGGGTCACGCGATTTACCTCCTCATTTTGCCGTGAAACCAGTCGGTAAATGCCGCCTAATGGTGGCGTTCACCATCTTTTTTATATTGTGCATGGAAGATGTGTTCATGTTCATCAAGAATCATGCATTGATCTCTTGTACATCAAGCATTGAAGTATGTACATGCTATATATGTTTTAATTTTGGTTGTGTAACTTTCTTAGAGCCCAGATGGAGATATCATTGATTGTATTCACAAAAGAAAGCAACCAGCTTTAGACCACCCCCTTCTCAAAAATCACAGGATTCAGGTAACATCACTATACATCTTTTTAATATGTTACATAATTATTAAAAAAATATATTTATACATTTGCTGTCGTCATCTTTTATTAAAGTTCATCTTTTATAAAATATAAATTAAGGGTTTGATGATTTAATGTATAATTCAGAGAGTACGACCAGAAATGCCAAAGATGGGATCATCAATGGCGACACAAGGGGAGGGTGGCAAATCTGCAAATATTAGTAAAAATGATGGGTACATTAGAAGAGGTGCGTGGCAAATGTGGCATCAGAACGGTCAACGGTGTCCCAAAGGGACGGTGCCGGTACGGCGGAGCACGGTGCACGACGTTCTGAGAGCCAATTCTTTGTATGACTTTGGCAAGAAACGACAACGTATTGCTCCCCTTGCTCGACGGGCTGATGCACCCGATGTCGTCAGTGGCAATGGCCACGAGGTATATTGTTTTCTGCTCTCTCTAACACAATATATATCCAAAAGTCATTAAGCGTTCTCAGATCTAAAACAGCTCCATAAAGCAAGTAATCGGAGAGTATTCGGCCTATGCAGAGAGTTCTCGAGAAATACTCGAGAACTACCCTGCCTCTGAACAATTCTTTTGAGTGAGCACTCGGCATGTATTTGGCCTTAAAGACAGACTTTTGCAATCATGCATATACGTATGTATATATTTATATACATACACATACATGATACATATATACATATATACATACACATTGTGTTAAATTAAAATCATATGTTAGTTATATGTTAGAGCCACCTTGAAGACAGATTTATATAATTAAAGTTATTTAGAAAAAAACACTTAACATAATCTTATGTATTTGACGTTTTGATTTATCATTTGATAATAGTTATTATGTAATTGTTTTATATATTTGTTGTTATATGATATGAGTCCTATATATTTAATTTATAATAATGTATTATTGATATTTGAAAAACTTCTTTAATTAAATATGTAATAAATAAAATCTGTATTTAACTAGAAGTAACTAATTTCAAAAGTTGACCAAGATGTACATATTTGAAGTTTGCACGTAAGAGAGAGTGTTTATCAAATACTGTTCAACCAAAAAAATAATAATAAAATTATTGGTAATGCCTTTCTTAATATTCGAAGTAGTTGACTTTTGTAACCAGTTCACATTTTTGACACCTATGTATTACTTGTTAAACCTATTAGATATTATTAAGTATTTTTAAATGGTTTTTTAATCTTTAAATATATATATATATATATATATATATATTTTCATGTCACTATAATAAAAATGATAATTGTATATATTTTAAATTCTTTCTGATAAAAAATAAATTAAATTATACTGTATTAAATTGTGTAAGAAATTAAAATACGGACATTTCTATTTAAATGCGCATATTTTCAGGCGATGCATAAGTATTATTTAGATTCAAATTTAATGTGTTACTTTTTAACTTTACATTAATTGCTTGTCAAATAGATGTAATAAATGAAAATATTATCCTGAAAAAAATTTTGAATATTTAAAATACTTATTATGAGGAAAATGAATGAATTTTTTGAATAAAAACACTAATTATTGGGAAATGAAACAGATGGTTAATATTTTTAACGAATAGTAGTAATGTATTAAATTTAATTTGGATTAAAAATATAATAAAATTCAATTGGGTCGAATTATATATATGATGTAATTTTAAGTTTATTTTCAAATTGTAATGTTAGTATTTGCAAAACCATAAGCAACTTGTTTGCGCACTTGAAAAAGTTTTCGCCGTAAATAAAATTAGTATCTTCATACACTTAAAACAAAAGGATTCAATAAAGAGATTTAATGAATGTATTAATGTTTGGGTGTTGTTATTGTTACACTCTTTATATGACCAATATACAACTCGTCTGGCATGTCTAATATGAAGTATTCACATAGATAATGTTCATCGGGTTGAATAACGTGTTATTTGGATTTGAAATCTTAAAACCCCATCCAAACTCGAAATTTGTTAATCTGATCGGAATCTATCCGAATAACCGAAATACCATAATAAACTTATTTTTTCATACGAATAATCCGAACAACCCGAATAACCGGAATAAACAGGTTTTATTCAGGTTGAATTTGGATATCCTCGAATACACAAGATTTTGTATATCCGATATCCAATCTAATCTGAATTAGGAAAACGTGTATCTAATTCGAATCTATCCGAATCTTTAATTCATATCGGTTTTTTCGGGTTTCGGATATAGTTTGGTTTTTGGATCTTTTCGGATTTTTTGAAACATCTAATATTCACAAGGCATACAAGCCTATATGACCACCATAAATAATAGCTAAGATCAAATTAAAATAAGAAAATATCATTCATGATAATACGAGTCTTCTAACACATATTCATGTGATCGTTAGGTAGATATTCATGTGGGACTACCACATTTAGTAGAGGCTTTCCTTTTAAAATAGAACCCACACAAAATGTGTAATTATGTTGTAACTAAAGCGAAAAGAAAGCTTAGCCGTTAAAAAAATATATATTTTAAATCATAATTTGAAATGTGTGTTAACATACAAGTGCATTCAAGGTAATGCCTAATGATGTGTTATTTATAAAAAAAAATGTTGGGTTTTGATAGCATGCGATAGCGTACACGGGAGCATCGAGTGAGGTATACGGGGCAAAAGCGACAATAAACGTGTGGGACCCGAAGATAGAAGTTATAAATGAGTTCAGTCTTTCCCAGATTTGGGTTCTTTCCGGGTCCTTCGATGGCTCCGATCTCAATAGCATCGAAGCTGGCTGGCAGGTACCGTTACACTTTTCTATACTATTTTTTCTTTCTTTTTTTAATTATCATTATTATCATTATTATTATTATTAGTATTAGAGTAAACTTTTCTTTTGCTCCCTGTGGTTTGACAAAAGTAACCATTTTCATCCAAATTTTGAAATTTTGCAATTTTCCTCCATTAGTTTCAGAAAATTAACCATTTTAGTCTCTGTGGTTTGACAAAATTAACCATTTTCATCCAAAGTTTAAATGGACTTTGGATGAAGATGGTTAATTTTCTGAAACTAATGGAGGAAAATTGCAAAATTTCAAAATTTGGATGAAAATGATTACTTTTGTCAAACCACAGGGAGCAAAAGAGAAGTTTACTCTTATTATTATTATGCTTTATAGCATCTAGTTTTTCGATATTTATAAATAGCTCTTCAAAAGAATATTTCTATTTTCCATTGCGAGGATATTATTTTAATAAGGTTAATATATTTTTAATTCTTGAGGTGTAAGATTAGATTGCTTTTAATTGACGTTATAGGAAAAATTAACATTTCGAGCTAAAACAAATTGTTATTATTATTTTATCTACATATGCATAAAATATTAAACATTATCTTTCATGTTTAATTAATTATTGGTTATATCTAAGTCTTTTGGATATAAGATTGGCAAAACTATATATAGACTTGGATGTCATTTAATCATATTTCTTTAGGATGTTAATTATTTTGCTAGTTAAAATATAAGAATGTTAAAACAAAAGCAAAATTTTTATAATAATTATATTCTCTAACTTGTGATACGTAATCATATTAACCTCAATATATACAAAAATATATGTGGTTTTTATTCTTGTACTATTGATACATCATCCTATTAACCTCAACATATACACAAATATGGATTGTATTTTATAATAATTCAATCTTAAAAATTTAACCTTTAAGCCTAATTTTGGTTATCTATTTTAAATTTTAGAAAAAGAAATACATGACTCATATTCATTTTAAGTTTGATTTTTTTATTTCAAACTCATATTTTTATTTAATTTAGTATAAACCACACATTTTTTTCAAGATTTAAAAAAAGTAATCATAATTGAATTTAAAATTTAACTTATAAATAAATCAACTTTCTAATATTTGATTATCACAAAATACAAAGATAAATATACATGGTATAATAATATAATACAAAATCAATATCAAGAATTCAAGTGAAGACTTTTAGTCTCATAGAAGTTTGGGCTTACTATCACCAAGATTAAATATTTTAATATTTACAAGAATCTTGAAATTACCAAGATATTTGCACCGTAAGTCTAAAAATAATAAGCAAGCAACTATTAAAAAATCACTTAATATTCATTTAACATATGTTTCATATGTTACCAAAGACATAGGTTCATTTAAAAGTTTAGTTTGAACATTATATATATATGTATTCTATCATTAATTAAACAAAATAGCAAAAATATACATATATGAACCAATATAATCTAAAGCTTTGATTCTTCTACTAGTCAGGTCAGTCCGGAGCTTTATGGAGACAGCCGACCCCGACTATTTACTTATTGGACGGTAACATCTCTATCAATATTTAATTAGCATTGCATGTTTGAGTTGCAAATAGATATGTGTGTACATACATACATATATTTATGAACATGTTTAATTTGTTTAGATCTAGCTACTTGAATATATAATATAACAAATATATATATAATCATAGATAACATTACTTTTATAAGATTAGAATTCATTAAAGTTATTTGTTTTTATGTTTTTTGAGAGTATTTCAGTTTTCGGTTTGATGCCGATCATATTCAGATTCAAATACGTCTATTTACGAGATAGAGTATATGCGCTCACGTAAGGGCATGTTCACACATGTCCCATTAATCAAAATGCATGTGATTAAGATTTATTATGTTAACTATGTTAGAAACATGTATATTAACGTATATTAGATAACTTGAATATATAACACATAAAATGTTATATTGACAAACAATCAATATATATGATTAAATAAAAGAAAATATTAAACATTAAATGACAAAAATAAAATATGATTGGATAAAAAGAAACGGGATAAATATCTTAGGCTTACAAAGTTGAGACACGAGACAAAAGTTTTTACTTAGTTATTAGTTATAGATTATAAGCACTCGCTAATTCTAATAATTGTTTTGTTTTCTTAATAAAACAATTATATATTTATATGGCTTTATATATATTTTTATGAGTGAAAACAAGGATATAATATTTACCCATATATGACAAATTTAATGGACAAGATGATGGGCCTCACGGTTATCCATGGACTGGCAACACATTTAAGAAAAACTTTTACAATCGAGAACAATCCACGTTCTTCACATAAAAATTTTGGTGGTCCGAATATTCATTTACAACGCCTACCCCAATGATAAACCATTAATTACAATAATGACACCCACATTCAATGTAAGTTTCAATTATTGGTTTGTAATTTTTTTGGACTTTTACATTCAATGGTTACCATTGATGTAAACATTTGTTATATTTAGGTTTGGATGTTTATAATACGTACAAAAAATGATGTATGTTATAAATTGTTCTTTTTGTTAAATGTGCTACAGAGTGATGCATATCAAGCAACCGGATGTTACAATTTGTTATGCTCAGGATTTGTACAAACCAATAGCCGAATAGCTATTGGGGCCGCGATTTCCCCGTTATCAGAATTTCAAGGAAATCAGTTCGATGTTACGATAATCATTTGGAAGGTACTCCTTCGCAACTTTGATAAGACGTTTTAGAAGTTAACTGTTACTAGCAGTGTGATAAGAGAGGGCAACATCAAAATATAGTCATGTACATGTTCAAACGAAAAATTTTGAAACTTTAACAAATGAGAAATGAGATGAATGTTTTGGGTTAATAGCATAATTTCCTCTTCAAATTTGGAAAATTAAATATATTCTTGAATTATGGTAGGAAATTATTGCACATCATATATTAAAACTTGTCTTTTATGAAATTATATAAATTTATAAGTTTAGAGAGGATATATTTAAGTTACCTTATATTTATAAGTAACTCATGATGTTTTCAACTATATTTACAACACTAACAATTTTTTTTTTTCACAAGTATTAAAAATAATTTTTACTACATGAAATGTTTCCTAATATTTATATTCAGCATATATGTTTATCTAACCTTTTTTAATATCTAACATTTTACATCCATAGGATCCAAAACTTGGAAATTGGTGGATGGGTTTTGGTGACAACACTCTTGTGGGTTATTGGCCTGCCGAGTTGTTTACACACTTGGCCGACCGAGCCACAATGGTCGAATGGGGTGGTGAGATAGTCAATTCACGAGCTAACGGTGAACACACGTCGACAGAAATGGGGTCGGGCCATTTTGCTGAAGATGGGTTCGGGAAATCCAGTTATTTTCGAAACCTAGAGATTGTTGATGCAGATAACAATTTAATCACAGCCCGTGACATATCAACCTTAGCCGAGAATACAAATTGCTATAACATTAAAAGCTCCAGCAACAACCAGTGGGGCACTTACTTTTACTATGGTGGACCCGGAAGAAATCCACAATGTCAGTGATTATGACGAACATTATTTTCTCTTTTAAAACGTCCAGAAGTATTAAATTTAATTGTTTTAAGGGTAATGTTACGTATTTCTGTTGATATTTTTAAAATACATCTAACCGAAGGTTAAACATTCGTATGATTTTGTTAAATGAACATAAACAATCATATGAATGTTAGATAATTCATTAAAGGGTTTCTGAAAAAAAATAAATTGTCTATAGAAATATATAATAATAAATATCAAGCCAATTTCTTATGAACATGTAAATTTAAATATATTTTTAATTCACACATGAAGAGTATTGTACATTTTGCTGTAAAAACTTAAGTTTTGAGAAACGATGTAAATTTATAAGTTTAAACAGGCATATATACAGTTCTTTCCAAAATATTACATGAAATGTGTGTTATTTTCACTATCTTTTTATTTTACTTATTTTCGTAGTTGTTTATTAATGAAAATATGATCCAAGAGACAAAGACGTATGGAATGATTAAATTCTAACTTATGGTTGTCTTATCTGGGTCGGGTCCTTTTAAAAGTATAAAATACAAAGAAACAAAGTTATTTATTTAGACTTTATTTCATTAAATAAAATATGGGTCTAGAAAGTGGACTAGTAAACGTGAGACTAACTCTGAAACTGTTATCTCCTATAATGAAAGGTCATGAATTCATAAAATAGTGAAATTAGTTTGAAGCATTTAAAAGGAGAGTAAGCATATATGTTAAAAAAACAAAAGAAGTGGACCACAAGTTCAATACAAATTTAGATATTGTATTTTATATATATATATATATATTTAAAAGGGTTGGATCCACTAAAAAGATATTTTTGCTTAAGAAGAGTAAGAACTAATAGAAATTTGACATTTGACATGCTACAAATATAAAATACAAAAATTCAGTACAAAAAGAATCTAGTACAAAAATAAAAAAGTAGTATAAAAAACAAAAAATAATTTAAAAAAACACAAAAACCCAGTACAAGAAAAATGTAAAACAAAAAATAATCTACTACAAAAAAAATAAAAAACTAGTAAAAAAAATATAAGGTTATACCTAAATTATCATGCCACATGTCAAATTGTTATTTGTTGTTACTTTTTTTGGGCAATAAACTCTTTTTATTTGATATTTCCTCTATATTTAAGGGGTGAGCATAATATAACCTTAACCGAAAATTAACCGTTAACTGCCCCAAACCATAACTTATTTTAACTGAAATCGGCTTAAACCGACGATTTATGGTTAACCTAAGTCATTAGCCGACCCATTCGGTTATGATTATGGTTAAGCCAAGCCATTAACCGACTTTAACCGAACCGATTATTGTATACTTCTTCTTTTTGATATTTCTAGGTGTTTGTGTGTTTATTTTTTTCCTATCAAAAAGTTATTATGCAAGTCAAGTATACAAGGTGAGTTATAACTTTTTATTAGATGAATATATTATGAGTTATATTTCTTTTTGAACGGCCAACTAATCAACTGCTGGGTATGTTGAATATTGGATGTCCGTTTAACTATAAGTTCAATGTTGCTATGAAATGTATTATCCAAAGAGTTACACTTTGGAAGACAACGACTTTATATTTAATTGTTAAACATAATATACGATCACGAATTGTCGGTTTTTATCCAGTTGGCGATTATTATTTGTGAAATAATAATTTGGTGGGAATTAATTATAGAGATAATTAATTCAATAAACAAATAAACAAATAAAGTTTGGAACTTTATTAAAGGATTATTTATTAATTAATTGTTAATTAATGAAAGGAGAATTGATTAAATAAGTAATGTTTAATTAGTTAAATATCGACTATTTAACAGTATTAACTAATTAATTGTTAATTAGTTAAAAGGAGATTATATTAATTAAATATGTTAATTACTATAGGGTTTATTAAGTAAATAATAAAAAGGGTTTTAAGTGTAAATTATTATTTTATAAATAATAGTTTTAACCACCCACAATTAGCGGATCTGGAATTTGACTAAAACCCAAATCTCCCCCCTTTCTTCTCCTGGTGGCCGTCGACCCCAACCTTTGTGGGTTCTCTTTTGCTGCCGCAAACCACCAAGCCTAGCCAACCTAGGATGCTGATGTGTCACACTCGAGGCACATCAAGTCGACATCCCAAGTCGCAAGGGCTGTCAAGGCCGGGCAGTAAGCCGAGTATCCAGGTCGTGCCAAGGGATGCGCAAGGAGGCCAAGCGAGGAGCTTTGCCAAGCAAACGTGCCAGGAGGCCTGATGTAAACGATCTATACCCTAAAAAATAGAACAAATTAAATGTGTCTAACCTATGCTAAAGACACTATAACTAGTCCTAGACCTAGACTTGACCTAAACACCTAGTAATAATCGGAAATCCTAAACTAGACCGCTACGAAGGCAAGTGTACCTCTCGGTGACAGTATAGCTGGTGGAAGACCGGATATCGAACCAAAGGACAATAGTTTGACAAACTAACCTAGACTGTGAACAAAATAAAGTAAAAGAGGGGGTTTTGGTGCAACTCTGAAAACCTAATTGAGACAGTAACTACCAACTGACTAAACTAACAACTAAACTCTAAAACTGCAACTAACAACTGGACTGTAAATGAAATCTAACTGCAATAAGGAAAACTTATATACCTAGGCTGGGAATCAAAAGTGTGACAAGTGATGACTTGGACTGACTTGTGAAGGATGAAGACTAGGATATTAAGGAACATACTTAGGATAACCTAATGAGACCCAGATCAGATACTAGGCAACACCAATGGAAATCCTAAGTTTGATATGTATGCACTAGTCTACCGGGTCACCTTCCGGATTTTCTCGATATGCAATTGCACTCCAACGGATGGATCACCTCCCGGATTTCTCGACCCGCGTGTATTTTAGGACACTAGAGAGCTATAAAGGTGACTAATTTGACATGGATTGACACCAACACTAAGTAAATCTAAGACAACGCCCTCCCGGGTCGTTTAACTCAAATATCCCAAGTGAAAGAGACCAACCATCTAACCTATCACATCCCGAATTTCTAGGTTAGGTCACACATGCAAATCACAACACTTAATGATATCAAATCCTATGGAATATGATACTACTCCATAAACTAACCTAAAACACAAAGTAGTAGGCCTAACATGCATCTAATGGTGGAAAGACATTCCTAGACACACATGGATCCAACATTCATCAAGTATTATCATTCAACACATGCAAAAACCATCAAAGATCATAACTTTACAGCTGAATACAATGCATATATCATCCCATAACATAAATCAAGTCCAAAATCATCAAAGATCACAACTTTATCATCCCAAACCAAAGTATAATCCAAGATCTAGCCAAAAAACATGACAACAGTAGAAAACCAGATCTGAACAAGGTCTAAATACATTATAACTACTGATTAAACTAAGAAACAAGGAAAGATAAGAACAATACTCAAGATGATTCCTTCATCTTCACTCCAACAAGCTCTAATCAAGCCCTAACATCCATGGTTATGCTCCAGCAGCTCCAGGGCTTGATTAGGGTTCTAAAATCGCAGCAGAAGACCCTAAAAACGATCTGGAAGCGTCCCATTTATAGAAGGCATGAAACTAGGGTTTTTGCGCTGAAAATAGCCTGGGCGCATCGCCTAGCGGGGCTGCGTGGGGCTAGGCAATGCGCGCGAGACAAATTAGTCGGGCGGGTGAGGCTGGCAGGCGCATCGCCTGCGGCTGGTCGCTCTGACTAGGCTATGCGCGTGGAAGGTTTTTGGATCAGGGAATACTCCAGGCGCATCGCCTGGGATCAAGCATCCGCCCGGGGCGTACCGCCTAGGGTTAATTTCTTCGTTTTCTTCGCTTGATCAACCGCACTCGATTCCGCTGACCGTTTGCCTTCGTTTCCGCTCCTCCGGGACACAATCCTGCATAAAAACAATAAAATGTAAAAAGGAACTAAAAACGACTCGAAATATTAACAAAAATTACGAAAATGGACTTGATTATGTACAAAAACGGATGTGTTAAATTAACACATCAAGGCCAAGCCAAGGGTCGCACCAGGAGGCCATGCCGGGGGCCAAGCCAATGGCCACGCCAGGCCGTAGCAAGGTTTCCTTGCTCGAGCCAAGGCCACCGAGCTGAACCGTGTTTTGAGCTATGGGCCGAGCCGAGCCAAAATCAGTTTTGGACCATTCCGTAGAGTTGTGTGACGAGATCCGGACTCGGGTGATCGTATTCAGTCAACTAGCGAGACCGTTGCTTGATCCATCGTGTCGATTTGGAACAACTTCATAAAAGGTCAATTTCTAAAAACCTTTATGGTTATGTTGCTAGAATTTAATTGTTGTTTAAACTGTTAGTAACTGGATCCTGATTTGGGAATTGTTTCGATTACGAATCGAAAGGTTATAAAACTTAAATGCTTCCGCTGTGTTAGATCTGATCTAACTGTTTAATCTAGTTTTATAAAAACTGATTTAGTCAATTAATGTGTTTAAATGAATCTGATTAAATGAAAGGTAACCTAGAATTCCCAACAGTGGTATCAGAGCGGCTTTTACAAATGTTTAAATGCAATTAATAATCGATCTTTGTTTGTTGTTTTGTCAAAACTTTTGTTTGACAAAAAGATCGAATCTTTGAATGTGATGATTGTGATTGTGACTATGATTCGAGCCCTAGGATCCGACCCATGTGATTGTATCTTTTGTTTTGTTTGATTGGTTGTTTTTGAAATCTTGTATTTCTACGGGTATTTGGACCCCATGTAATAGATTAGGTTTCAATTTTGTATTGTAATCAAGCAATGGATACAAGACATAAGATAGAGACAATTGGGGAGCTTGAAGATGGAGATCTTGGATCAAGTGGGAGACAAGATTCAAGACGTTGAGTTGTAAACCCTAGTATTGTTCGGTTTGTGTTTGATGACTCGAACTAAACCGGACAAATGAGACTTTGGCTCGTTTCATAATTACACTTTGTTGTTTATGGTTGTTTAATATTTAGGAAATATAAAACTAGTATAAACAAATATTTTCACAGTCATTGCAAAACAGTAAGTAATACAAAAGGAGTTTTGTAGTTACTTTAAAAGGGTTTTTAAAATAAAATTATTTTATTTTAATGAAACAATTTATAAAATAAAATGTTTATTTTATAAAATTAGAACTTGTTAGTTTAAAATGATTCGCGATAATTACCGACTTAGTTTAAATAAGGTATTTTTTAACTAATCAAGTCGAGCGTTGAAAGGAGTTTCAAACTATCGTAAATCAAGAACAAAATGTGGTTTTGTTAAAATGAGATTGCACGATTTGTGTCATGCTTCAAATCGTCCAATAGTTTTAAACTAAACAATAAAATTAATATGATTGATTAGATTTACAAATTCGCGATAATGATCAGTTTAGTTTTAATAAGGTATTAAAACAAATTAGGTCAAATTGAAATAGGATTTCAATTACATAGCGAATAAATAAAATAGTTATTTTATAAAATGCACAACTATCCTCATTTAAATTAGTTGTCCATAATGTTTGTGAAACATAAAAGCGATTAATTAAAGTAACTCATTGGTCAAGATGTTTATTTTTTAAATATGTAAACCTAGAGTTAGTGCTTACCCTGCTGTAGGTTTATATATTAGAAAAGGATAATCATTTTAATTTAAATGCCACTTAGATTTGAGACACTTTATCAATTTGACCTAAAATCTAGTGGTAGTGCTTACCCTGCACTAAGTCTATGGTTTTGTTAAAAAGGAATGATCGCGATTCCCAATACACTTAGGCCTGCCAGTCAAAAATCGTAAGGCGTATACTTGAAGAGTCAAGTTGGCATAGTTGGGGTAAATGTACAAAGTTAGAAATGAGTGTTCTAACAAACCCCAAAACTTGAGGATTATGATTGTCAAAATTGGTTATCGTAACCCTCCTGTATTATTGTGAACAGTAAATAGAGAGCTTAGCCAATTCACTGTTCATTAAATAAACAGGATCTCACAATTCTAAATTAATTTTGTTAATGAGTCATAATTAATTTGGGATTATATAAAGCGTGATGTGACAATCCGGTATTTTCGAATTAACCTCGTTAACTGAAAGTAACGAAATCACTAATATGAGGCCCAAGGTAGGCCCAATTGTACTTTATGAGGCCCAAATAGATAGAAGTAGGCCCAATTATATTTATGAGGCCCAAAAGGATTAACCTAGCCCAATAGCGTTCCAATTGGCCCAATTAGTGTCAATTCCGGAAATTGGTTAAATTTTGTTAATCAAAAGCTAAGGAAAATTTTAGGAAATCAAGTCTAAGGGATTAGAATTAAGTAAAAACCCTAATTTTGACTTCCAAAGTCAAAATTCGTATGGTTTAGCACATGAATATTCGAATTTCACATTTCCTTCAAGTAAAAACCGAAATTGATTGCTATTAATCATCTTATTGATGATTTCTAATGATTATTAAACGTTATTAGTCCATTAATTCGTCGAATTAAACCCAATGGTTAATGGAAAGTCGAAACCGTTACTATGTGGTATCAAAATCGTATAATCCGATCATAATATACACGATTGCACATTCACAAACTCAAATCGGCATACTTAGGGTGTTTTACACGCAATAATTCGATCCCAAGAACTTCAGACAGAAGAATCCAATCGTGGATCGACCGAACTTGAGCTACAAGAGGAATTACAACAATTCAACATCAAAACAGGTAATAATCGATCTCTCTATGACCTAAACAGGCCGATCAAACATTACCCCTTGATGATTCATGATTGTAATATCGAATTGTACGTGTTCGAACTCTAGGGTTCCTCATTAGAAACCATTTGGGGGTTTATAATTAATCAGATTCAAAAATCAAATTAAAATCAACAGAGAGTTTCGAAACCATTGGTTTAATGAAATTCATGTGTTAATTCCGTCAAGAAAATGTAAATTCTAGCATTTCGATTTCTAGGGTTTCTCTTAGAAAACCGTTTGGGGGTTTTCATGAGAATTAGTCGTAGAACCAAATTAAATAACATAGGTAGTTTCAGAAGGTTCTGATCAAGAATAACCCTAAGTTAATTCTATCAAAGAACAACGGATTATGAGGTTTTGATTATTAGGGTTCATCACTTAATACGAATTTGGGGTTTTCTGTTTGAATGGATTCAATAAGCAAATTAACTGATGCAGATAGTTTCGAAATAGTGTTTTAAACGGAAACCATATTTCAATTTCATAAAACTATAACGAATTGGTTGAGTTCGAGTTCTAGGGTTTATAAAAGATAACGAAATTGGGTATTTCGATATGATTGGGTTGGATTTTTCGAATTAAACATTAGGGGTAGGGTCGAAATCCTCTGTGTAACAGAAACCTTATTAATTTATAAACTTTTGATCATCAATTCAATTGATTGGGATTGAGAATGAGGGGAATTGAGTTCGAACATGTTGAGACCCGATTAATTGGGTTATGATGTTTAATTTTTCGAATTAAAACCATGGATAGACTCGACTGAGTCCTGGGAACGAAAGCCCCATGGTTTCAGACTTGAGTGGGTTAAATTCGTGGGTTAATTTGATGTTATTTGGTTCGGTTAAGATTACCAGTTGGGTTATGCATAAAACAATTAAATTGGGTTTTCTGTTGCAAATGTTCGGAGGGCTGATATGGTAGAGTGTGGGTGTTAGGGGTTGGAGGTCGCGGGTTCGAACCCGGCCTCCACCTATTTTTGATTTTTGAACTATTTTAGTATTTTAATCATATCTCATTCGTTTTAACTCCGATTCGGCTCGTTTCAGTTGCGTTGAAACCAGAATTTCATTCCGAACATATTAGAATTATGAAATTTACATTTTAACCCGAAAAACGTAATCGCGTATAATTACGTTTATTTAAATAAAATCATATGTGGTTTTATTTAAACGATTTCAAAGGCACGCATACATACGTATGCATATTCCTAACACTCTAACATACGTGTGTTGACACGTATGTGATTTCAAGCATAAAACGAAATCCTGAATAACATTAAGTTATTGTTTAAACACATATTCTTTGTAGAGGATTATCTATGCGAGTTCACGAGTGTTTGATCATTCTGTTACAATCAAATGTGCGTACACGGCCCCTTTCTTATTTTAAACTGTTTTGGGAGAGAAAACATGTGCAACAAACACTTTTAGATACATATCACTTGCATGAGTTAACTGTTTACATCATGTGACAACATAGCATTTACAAGTCCTTACACTTCGAACCGTTTAGTTTGCCGTAGCGCAAAGCGTGGTAGTTGGAAATAGATCTATTAGGTTTGACAAACCTCACTTGGTAGATGGGATCTACGCAAGTGTTTGACTAACCAAACACTCATTACTATTGTTTGTGCTAGACAATAGTGGCAAGGCAAAACATGCGATAGCATGCACTAGTCAGCTTTGGTGTCGACCACTTATGTAAATAGTACAAATGACTAGCTATCATGACTATGCATGTGTGATTATGTTATCTGCAAACTTTATGTTCAAACTGTGGTTTCAACACTTGTGAATGCTTAAACCTGTGTAATGCACCAACCTTTGTGTTCACTTGATTTACATGTTTTCTCAGGACGCTAAGGTACACAAGAAGCAGGCATGGACTAGGAGATTGAGTCGCATGCATGTCTTTACATTATAGTTATTTGAATTTGAACATTTGAAAACTTTGCATTGTAATTTACATTTTACAACTGTTATTGTTTTAAAACGCTTTCGCAAACTTTGAAAATTTTGATGTTACAGTTTTAGACCAAAGTATGTTTTGAAATTCATATAGAGGTCTTCGTTATGTCTAATGATCTGAGATCCTGGTTTGTCACGTTCCCAAACGGTATGATTCCGTTAGTTGAAAATTGGGGGTGTGACACGTGAAATACTAAAACCTTTCTTTTGAATTTTATATATGTCTTTCATTGATGCTACTAAACCTCATAGGATAAGTCTTTTTCGAAATCAGTTCAATGGGAGTAATTTTTCTACTTGGATGCATCACCTTAGAGAAGTCCTAAGAATAGAAGGGAAGTTGTATGCTTTGGATAACCCCATTACTCCTGAGCCACCTATAGGCTGCACCACATATGAAAGGATGAAACACATTGGACATGAATGTGAGATAAATTATCTCATATTAACTTCGGTGTCTCCTGAATATCTGGATCAACTTATGCATCTCTTTAGTCATGAGATGATTGAGGACATCAAGAGGAGTTTCCTGCCAAACAGGTTTTGGCGATTTGAAATTCTTAAAGAGGTCCAAAAGGGTTTGAGACCGGGTGGAGACGTAGGAGCTCATGTTGATAGGTTGCAAGGCTATTTTGATAGGCTAGGAAAACTAGGCTATCCCATGAACCTTGAGATTGCTATAGATTTCATCCTTATTTCCCTATTAGAGAAATTTGAATCTTTTGTAAAGAGTTACAAAAGAAATATCTTTGGAGGGACAATTAATGAACTCAAGGGGATGCTCTTGGTTGAGGAAACCAAGATGAGAGTAGAGGTGAGCAGTGGGAGGAAGAGACCATTGACCGAGGTTAATGAGGTCCAATGCATTGTTGCTAGGCGTCTGAAGAGTTCATATTTGCCGGGATCTTCTGGTATGCCTTGTTCATTCAACATATTTCTTGCATTGGCAAATCTTTGATAATAATGTGAGTGTCACAATTATTTCAATTATTTGCAGGTATTCAAGGTGGTTGATTAGCTGGGAGCTTGAGTCTTGAATTCCATGGGATGGAAGACAAGACAAATAGAAGAAATGTTCTTTTATTCTTTCATTTTTCATTGATTGTATAAATTGTTTAAAACAATTATGAATATTTTGACATTCTTAGTTTGACTAAGAATATTGCTTCTGGTATTATTTATGCATTCCTTGATTAATTATATTTATGCTTGATAAATTGTTTTGATAGCATAATTGATAATAATTATTGATAATGCAAAGTGAATTCTATATGATAGAATTACTAAGAAAGGCAATTCATGATTCATATTAATAGAATAATTTAAAGTGTTTAAATAATTATAATTAGACAAGATTAACCTTTAAAGGAAGGTGTAATACATGAATCTCTAAACAATTGAAAATGTAATTCATTGTTACAAGAGTTTGATGATTACATGACATGCTTAAGGAAGGTTAATAAGATTATGATCTTTAATATGCAATTCTTTTGCATAAATTGTCTAAAGATTAAATATGAATATTTTATAAGGTTTTGAACCTAATGAAATATTTGAAAGAGTTCAAATAATATTTCCATAAAATGAAGATCTAAAAGCAACAATAGTTATATATGAGATATAACTAAAGGTTACCAAATTAATACATGAAATGTGAAATTGTTTCACAACCAAGTACACAATGATGTAGGTAATTTGATAAATACCAATACATAGTGTGTTCTTCTCTTGAATGTGATCCAATTAATGAATATCCCAATGAACTTATCATGTGAATTACTACACTAGCTAAATTACAGGTAAATATAAAGAGTTATAAAACAAACCTGTATAAATTCCTATTTGGGTTTGAGGATTTAACAAAGAATTGTTAACCATTTATTTAAAATTGGATCCTCATGAATGATAAAGATAGTTATCATAAATCCCCAAAATGGAATATATAGAATTTTCATCATTTGCTTTCTAATGCAGGGAACTGTATTGTTGAAAATTAGATAGTGCAGATTGAAAGAGTTCAATCTTGCAATGATATGATATATATGTTTCAATCAACACAAAGTGTTTGAATAGATCTTAAATGAGTTTAAGAACCAAATGTTACAAATGGCATCTGCAGAAGCTCACGGGATCACTGTAAACCCACAACTTGCAAAAGTGTAACTGCTGATTGATGAATCTAAAAAATGGTTGGGAACCATAAACACTAAAGATGCAATAAAACAAGTTAGAGACTTGTTTAACAACATTTAGATGCTGTGTAGTTGAAATTAGAGAATTTCAATGACAAGATTGACATGGATATATTAGGATACTACTAATTCTGTAAGCAAGAGTTGTTTGACAGGTAAGTAGTTAAACATCAAAACTGAATTACTAGAAGAACACCTTAACTAAGTATTCTTACAAGTAATTAGAAAGTTTTGAAATCCTAATATGGCAAACTTGTTGTGTTAAATTCATGGTTGATAAAAGCATCTCAAGTGGGAGATCTATGTCTTGGTATGAAACCAAAGTGTTGGTTTTACCTAAAAGACTAAGATATTCTACAGATATATATATATATATATATATGTATGTATATGTCAAGGCTAGTGGGAGCATAGTAAATTCTAATGACAACACTATGTAAGTATGTAGATGACATACTAATTATAGAAAGGAGTTTATATAATAAAGACATAAACTTTAACATATGATGTTAAACAAAATAAGCAACAATTTTATTTGATAAAATTGAATATATATTAATGGTTAATATATGAATTATCCTGTGACATTTTCAATAGAGATTGAAAATAAATCTTAGATAAATGTTGCATAAGATGAAGAGTCACATGCAAATTGTCTATGTCAAAGCATGAATTGTTCACTAAAGGTTAGAGAAAACAAATAAACGCATCAGAATGCTTAGAATGAAAGAGTTCATTACTAATCTCAATAAGATTCCTAATGACTAGGAATGCTTTGAGAAACATATGACAACAATATAGCATAGCTAAAACTATGAAATTGTAGTCATGTTATAGTAGAAGCATTATGAGAAAGAACTAAAAGAAAGACATAATAATAAATAAAATTTATAAATCAGAATCTAGCAATTCAGTTCACTAAATCTAGTATATAGCTGAATATGAGGATAAGGCTATTAATAGATATTGGATATGCTAGATAGGGAATCTGATTTAACTTTAGTATTGGGTGCTTTACAATCGAAACATGAAACATTGAATGTTCATTTTGATTTAATGGTTAAAGGCAAAATGAATAATGTTTCTAAATTCGAAATTATTTTGTACATTTTAGTATCCTTGAATATAGTATTCTAAATGTCCGTAGTTGATCAGATTCATGGGAATCAATCTGAACTAAAACAACTTGAATGCTTGGTTAGTTTATAGGGAGAAAAACTCAAGTTTGAGAACCAAGATTCATAGACATTCATTAGAGAATGATGTCGGACGTAACTCGTTTCAAAGCACTCTTCATGGATCGTTGTCATAAGATGTTTTAATAGTAAAGTATATTCGATATACACAAATATCCTTAGGCCTAAGGAGTATATTGAGCTAACATTAATCAAATGTCACTCTTTGATCTTACTTAACACTGTCTTGAAATATAGGCAATAATAAGGGTAACGATTGGGAATGGCTCTAGGATTAAGTGGGATTTATATGTTGCCAAAGGGATTCTATACTCTTATATAGATAAGAGAAGATATTCTGGCGCCCTCGTTGATTTAAAATGATGTAAACGCGTGGCCACGCTCAAACTAAGAGTAGTTTGTTAGATCATTTTAAATTGAGAATGAGAATGAGAATACTTGAACAATATATGAGATTGAAGAGAGATCCATGTCTCATGTTCAACGAATATCTAAAAAGAAAGGACATACAGATAAAGGTTATCTGAGACTATAATTGTTAGTTAAAGTAAAGAGTAAGTTAAACTAAGGAGTTTTAGTTGACTTAAGAAATCATGCCTTACTAGGGGCAACGCGATGCAGCTAGGTGTCCAACACTTTCTACGTTGAAATACTTAGTCGATAAATCATCCAAGTGGGAGTCTGTTGGATATTAGATGTCCGATTAACGATAAGTTCAACGTTGCTATGAAATGTATGATCCAAAGAGTTACACTTTGGAAGACAACGACTTTATGTTTAATTGTTAAACATGATATACAATCACGAATTGTCGGTTTTTATCGAGTTGGCTATTATTATTTGCGAAATAATAATTTGGTGGGAATTAATTATATAGATAATTAATTCAATAAACAAATAAACAAATAAAGTTTGGAACTTTATTAAAGGATTATTTATTAATTAATTGTTAATTAATAAAAGAAGAATTGATTAAATAAGTAATGTTTAATTAGTTAAACACCGACTATTTAACAGTATTAACTAATTAATTGTTAATTAGTTAAAAGAAGATTATAGTAATTAAATATGTTAATTACTATATAGTTTATTAAGTATATAATTAATAGGGTTTTCAGTTTAAATTATTATTTTATAAATAATAGTTTTAACCACCCACAATTAGTGGATCTGGAATTTGACTAAAACCCTAATCTCCCTCCTTTCTTCTCCTGGTGGCCGTCGACCCCAATTTTTGTAGGTTCTCTTTTGCCACCACAAAACACCAAGCCTAGCAAACCTAGGATGCTGCTGTGTCACACCCGGGCCACATCAAGGCCACATCCCAAGTCGCAAGGGCTGCCAAGGCCAGGCAGTAAGCCGAGTATCCAGGCCATGCCAAGGGACGCGCAAGGAGGCCAAGCCAGGAGCTTTGCCAAGCAAACGTGCCAGGAGGCCAAGCCAAGGGTCGCACCAGGAGGCCACGCCGGGGGCCAAGCCAGTGACCACGCCAGGCCGTAGCAAGGTTGTGTTGCCCGAGCCAAGGCCACTGAGCCGAACCGTGTGTTGAGCTATGGGCTGAGCTGAGCCAAAATCAGTTTTGGACCATTCCGGAGATTCGTGTGCGAGATCTGGACTCGGGTGATCGTACTCAGTCAACTAGTGAGACAGTTGCTTGATCCATCGTGTGGATTTGGAGACGCTTCATAAAAGGTCGATTTCTAAAAACCCCTATGGTTGTGTTGTTAAAATTTAATTGTTGTTTAAACTGTTTGTAACTGGATCCTGATTTGGGAATTGTTTCGATTACGAATCGAAAGGTTATAAAACTTAAATGCTTCCGATGTGTTAGATCTGATCTAACTGTTTAATCCGGTTTTATGAAAACTGACTTAGTCAATTAATGTGATTAATTGAATCTGATTAAATAAAAAGTAACATAGAATTTCCAACAGGGTACTCCGTACACGTCCTCCAATGGCTAAAAGATGCCCAAGCTGGTCACTTGTCCAGGCAGACGGAGTCTCTAGCCCACCAGCCACCAATTCCCGGGGAAGACCGGACCCAAGAACCCGCCTAAAGGCACAACGGTGAAAGGCCAGTAAAACCGGGTGGGATCAAGAATCGAACCCAAGACCTGGGTCTCCTATCACTTCCCCCATACCTACATCTTACCACTAGGACAAGACATCATAAGTAAATATATTATGAGTTATATATGATACTAAATATATTAGTTGATGAGTTAATGTTCACATGATTTCAGTCACTTCAAAGTCATAGGAGCTTCACTTAGATTTTTATCATCAATATATCTTTACTTCATAAGCTTATCTACAAGTCTTTCTTAGTTTTTCAACAATTTTATTATTAACCAAATTTAGATGATACTGATCAAGTTGCTTTAATCTCAACCCATTATATGTTATAATGTTTATCCATTTCAACTAAAAATACAATAATTTTTGCTAGATGCTCGTGTGAGTTTTCATTGGAAATGGTGTAGGAGGCCATCGACCTTATTTGAAGTTATGTTTATTTGAGAGTAATGAAGTACGATAGCAGATTAAAGTAAAGTTTTTTTTGTTCGTTTTTTTTGTTCGGTTTTTTTTTTTCGGTTTGTGTCCTCACTTATCAAAAGTATGGAACCTAAAAATTAAGAGACTTCTTGGATCGAATTACGAGTTATTTAGTTTATACAAATCAGGTTATTCGAATTTGACTTTGTTTTGCCTCTATCTAAACCCGACTATAATAAACTGAAATTTCCTCCAACCCGAATATATCCGAATAATCTAAACAACCTGAATAAAGCTAAATTAAAATTTTCTAATTTTTTTCTTGTTTTGTCTATTTATTTTTTTCCTATATTTTGATCCATAAAAGTAACATTTTAGTATTTTATTAGTTTAGATTCATAATACAATGTTTTAAAAATTAAAAAATGGTCACAAATCCATCTTACTAAAATAATTTAAGCAAATTCCCTAACTCTTAAAAAAATTTCTGAACCCATACAACTCGAATTTAACAAAGGTCCAATGTCTCGTAATCGGATTATTCAGATACCCGAATTACATAAAACCAAAAATCCAAATCCGACCCGAATATCCAAATAACATTTTCAATTTCGGATTGATCCGACCTAAACAACCCGAATCAAGATTTGAATCAAGTTTTTCGGTTTCGGATACGATTCAGGCTTCCATTTTTATTGAAATATATATATTTTTTCATAATTTGAAGATAAGTTAAATAATAAAGTAGATGTTCAATTTATTTATAAGTTATATAAGTTAAAACAAAAGTTTAAAAATGTTTTTTTTTGTTTAGACATAAAACATTTATAAAAAAAATATAAGAATTATTTGTATGTTAAGTTGTAAAAACAAAATATGGTTTTATAATGATTTCCAAATTTGAATATTATTTAATGTTATAATAAATATAAGTTATCATAAGTTGCTAATATATATATAGAGGGAAAGGAGTGAATGGTAACCCATGGTAATTGAGGTAACTTATAAACTCAATTTAATTGGTTGTCTAATTTAAAGAATTTGAAATGTGTGGTTCATATTAAATCTGGGAAAAATGAGTGATTGAGATTTCTTTAAGGGTATTTTGGATATTTGTGAGGTGTACTTGATTTGATTTTTAAGATAAAAGTTTACCCCCCAATTTTTTAAACCTTCATAACTTTTATATACATTATTATTTTTTTAAAAAAATTACACCATTAAATCTGTCATATTTTTATCTTTAATTCAAGTATAGTTTTGTCAAAAATGTTTAGAGTTTTCAAAATTACACCGATGCAACAAGCTGAATTATTTCAAAGTGTTCGTAATTACACTGATGTAATGAGCTGAATTTTTTCAAAGTGTTCCTAATTACACTGAAGTAACGAGCTGGATTTTTCAAAGTATTCATAATTACACTGATGTAACGAGCTGTAACTTATTATTTTTTTACGTTACAATTATCTAACTTTCCATCTTATTTGATATAAATTTATCTAATTAACTAAATTTTATAATAAAAAACAAGTTTGTAATATATATTTAAGATGAGAGAAAAAAATTTTGATGGAAAATTTTTGAAAAAAGAGAACAATTATTGTACTTATGTTTTTTACATTAATGAAATTACGAACGCTCGAAAAAAATTTGGCATGACTATAATGAAATTAACGAGAAAAATATGAAGAGTTTAATGGTGTAATTTTTATAAAAAAATAACATAGTATAAAAAAGTTATAAGTGTATAAAAATCAAGGGGGAAACTTTAATTTAAAAATAGGAAAATAGATAGTTTTTTAAGAGTGTGACACTTGTCACTCTTATATTAAATCTGATTTTTGTAATTAACACAAAAGACCATAATGCCATTTTGTATTGAAAGTTAATTAGTGACACATGTCACCATTAGATTAAATCTTGGAAATTTGAACCATTTGATTTGAGTTATAGAGTTTTCTCAATTAGGGTGGGTTCTTATTTGATCCCTTCCATATATATATATATATATATATAGGGAAGGGTATAAAAAATAACCCTCATCTTTTGCTACAACTACATAACCCATTTCAACCAACCATAAATTTACACATAAGCTTTTCATTAAAATATTAAAAAGGGCATCTTAGTCATTTTACCTTTATAAGTTTTTCACCCCATCTTTTTTAAACATTAATAACTTTTTTATAATATATTATTTTTTTAAAAAAATTGCACCATTGTATTCGTCTCATTTTTCTCTTTAATTTCGTTATAGTCTCGACTAATTTTTTTTACTTTTTTTAGATGCCATATACTTACATCATTGTAACGAGCTTAAATATAACAAATTTAATTGAAACTTTTTTAAAAATGATAAATTACAGTGATGTAATTTACATTGACGTAATTTATCGTGATGTAATTTACATTGACGTAAAATTTGGTTTCGGTTTTTTCGGTTAATTTGGTTCCGGTTCGGTTTTTTTGGTTAATTCAGTTTCGGTTCGGTTTTTTTTGGCTTTTTGCTCATCCCTAATTTGTAACGAGCCTAAATACAACAAATTAGTTTGAATTGTTTTCGAACAATGATAAATTACATTACTATAATTATCATTGTTAGAGAAAAAAAATCAAAATAATGTGTTATATTATATTACTGTAATTTATCATTGTAATTATCATTGTTAGAGAAAAAGTAAAATAATGTGTTATATTAATTACATCACTGTAATTTATCATTGTTAGAAAAAAATTTAAAATAATGTGTTATATTTATGCTCGTTATATCGATGTTAATAACGGGCAATGAGAAAAAAAATTAAAAAAAAACTAGTCAACATTATAACGAGAATTAAAGAGAAAATTACATCACTGTAAATAATGTGTTACGTCACCGTTAATTATGTCATTGTAACTTACTTCATTTTGTGTTACATTACTTCATTTTGTGTTACATTACTGTAATTTACCATTGTTAGTAAAAATTTCTAATTAATTTGTTATCGTTAAGCTCGTTACAATGATGTAAATACATGACATAAAAAAAAAAAAAAAAAATTAGTCGAGACTATAACGAAATTAAAGAGTAAAATGAGACGAGTATAATGGTGCAATTTTTTTTAAAAAATAATATAGTATATAAAAAAGTTATGAATGTTTAAAAAAAAGGGGGTAAACTTTATATAAATACAAATGTCCTAAATGCCCTTCATACTAAAGACAAAGGAATTGACACGTGACACGATCCTATACATTTACCTTCTTCAAGTAGCCATTGGATGATGGTTAATGGGTTGTAACAAAAGATGAGGGTTATCAAAATTACATGCCCTATATATATATATATATATATATATATATATATATATATATATATATATATATATATATATATATAGGGAAAGGTATAAAAAATAACCCTCTTTTTTTGCTACAACTACATAACACATTTCAACCAATAATAAACTTACACATAAGCTTTTCATTAAAATATTAAAAATGGCATCATAGTCATTTTACTTTTATAAGTTTCCTTCCCTCTTTTTTAAACATTAATAACTTTTTTATAATATATTATTTTTTTAAAAAATTTGCACCATTATATTCGTCTCATTTTTCTCTTTAATTCCGTTATAGTCTTGACTAATTTTTTTTACTTTTTTTAGATGCCCTATATTTACATCATTGTAACGACCTTAAATATAATAAATTTATTTGAAATTTTTCTAACAATGATAAATTACAGTGATGTAATTTACATTGACGTAATTTACCGTGATGTAATTTACATTGACGTAAAATTCGGTTTCGGTTTTTTTTTTTGTTAATTTCTTTACGGTTCGGTTTTTTCGGTTAATTTGGTTTCGGTCCGGTTTTTTCGGTTAATTCGGTTTCGGTTCGGTTTTTTTTGCTTTTTCCTCATCCTTAATTTGTAAAAAGCCTAAATACAACAAATTAGTTTGAATTTTTTTCGAACAATGATAAATTACATCATTATAATTATCATTGTTAGAGAAAAAAATCAAAAAAATGTGTTATATTACATCACTGTAATTTATCATTGTAATTATCATTGTTAGAAAAAAAAATAAAATAATGTGTTATATTACATCATTGTAATTTATCATTGTTAGAAAAAAAATTCAAAATAATGTGCTATATATATGCTCGTTACATCGATGTAAATAATGGACAATGAGAAAAAAATTAAAAAACTAGTCAACATTATAACGAGAATTAAGGAGAAAATTACATCACTGTAAATAATGTGTTACGTCACCGTTAATTATGTCATTGTAAATTACTTTATTTTGTGTTACTTTACTTCATTTTGTGTTACATTACTGTAATTTACCATTGTTAGAAAAAATTTCTAGTTAATTTGATATCTTTAAGCTCGTTACAATGATGTACATACATGACATCAAAAAAAAAAACTTGTCGAGACTATAAGGAAATTAAAGAGAAAAATGAGACGAGTATAATGGTGCAATTTTTTTTAAAAAAATAATATAGTATAAAAGAGTTATGAATGTTCAAAAAAAGGGGTAAACTTTACATAAATGACAAATGTCCTAAATGCCCTTCTTATTAAAAAAAGGAAATTGACACGTGAC
The DNA here is from genome assembly GCA_009363875.1 of Mikania micrantha. Lineage (NCBI taxonomy): Eukaryota > Viridiplantae > Streptophyta > Magnoliopsida > Asterales > Asteraceae > Mikania > Mikania micrantha. The sequence continues at coordinate 49,087,269 of CM018680.1, read as the reverse complement.
ACGATCCTATACACTTGCCTTTTTAAAGTAACCATTGGATGATAGTTAATGGGTTGTAACAAAAGATAAGGGTTATTAAAAATTCCATCCTATATATATATATATATATATATATATATATATATATAGGGGAAGGTTACGTTGTTAACCCACTGTAATTACGGTAACCCAGCGAACTTTGACAAAAAATGCTCAAATCTTTAGTTTTTTTTCATGGTCTTTATTATACATATTTAGGGGGGTTTCTTTTTTGTGTTTTGGCTAATTCACAATGCAAATCGAATTTGCATCGGTGTATATATATATATATATATATTCGAAGTTTAAAATACAAATTTTAAATGCTCTTAGTATTTATTTCTATGAGCAAACAGTACAGAATCCTGAAAGAACACAGAGACCCAAATATACACATTACGTGATATTTAGGGGTACACAGTTGGGTATATACAACAAATGGGAACCAGTTTCTAAGTATATACAGTGCCCAAACCCGATCTTTAAAGGCTTCTGTTCATTCAACGAAGATTTAAAAGTAGCAAGGGAAAATCTCAGGTTAACATTTTACATAGAACCCGAACAGGTACAGATGTTCTCGGATATGGTTAAAACCAATCCAGAACAAATTATAAAGCAACAACAGGAGGAAATTGCAAAGCTACAAGAAAAACTCAAAGAATAATAAAGATACACAGAATTTACAGTTGTCTATAGAAAATAGCCTATTAAAAAAGCATATAAAGGTATTAGAAGCAAAAAATATACAGTTATTACAAAAAGCAGAAAAGAAAATAATAGAAATACCCAGGAGTTTTGAAGCTTTCAGATACATAATGATTGACACACCATGGAAACAACATTTAAAGCCTCTTACTGAAAAGTTTCTAGAATTTGAAAACTTGATTTCTTAAAAGATTTGTACAGAATTCCCAATAATTTTGTACAAACTGCAACAAAAAATTCTGGATATAGCTTTTGCATCAGATAAAGATAATCAGGGTGTGAAAGTGATTGAAAAAATTGATGAACAAGGAGAAAAAACTAGGTTATTATTATTACAAATTTTTTACCCTACAACTCTAACAGATGACGAGATAATCCAATTTTACCATTACAGTATGATTGATTATCTAGAAATCAGATTAAACAGAAGGACAGAGGATTTATTACAGAGATTTGGAGAAAAATTCACGGTTATTATTGGAAATATTTCTACATATTCTCAAGATCCCATTGTGGGATGTAAAAATTTTTCTTCTTTTCCACATTTAAATGATAATACATACAGACCTGCTAGAAAAAGGATTTTTGTTTCTCATAGAATGTATCTACATAATTATTTAAAAAGTCTAGCAGTAAACGAAGACATTGATTGCGGGAGTCTTCCATGGATAAATGATATGTTTTTAGAAGATCCCACAAAAATGACACAATTCTCAGAATTTTATAAAAAATGTCAACAAACTCCAAAATTGTCAGAAAGTTTTAGATGGCAAAATTATATTTTACTTGGAGAAGGACATTATGTACAGATCTATGCACATCAAAACTGGAATATGCTACTACCATTTGTAGGAGAATGTGATGATCTGGAATTAGAACATATAATTAATAAAGAAGATGATAATTCACCAGGATCGCCACACTCAACAGATAGCATAACAGATACACACCGAGACTTCTAGAAGAAATCGTCATGGATGACGTTTACACAGAAAAAGCAAGGAGAAATCGTCATGGATGACATTTACACAGAAAAACAAAATAGGACAGAAGGTTGCAGAAGACGACATTGTTTACTTTTGTTTTAATATAGTAGCTTGCTTTTTCAGTTTTAATTGGAATCGTTCTTTTTGTAAATATAATCTAGGCCATTGATTGTAAATTATTAAAGAGTTTTCTTTGCCTATAAAAGGCACTTGTGTAATTCATTGTAAAATATCGAGAGCAATTAATAATATCAAAAATTGTTCAATCCTTCTCTGATGGCACACTAAACCACACACTTCCGTCTTCCAATCGATCTTCCAACACTCCCTTATTCCCATAAGCTTCACACTATATCTCAATATATATATATATAAAGAGTTTCTACTGCAAATACAGATCAAGAAATTCTTCTCTCTACTCTCTGATTTCAAGTAAGTTTTTAATATTTCAGCTAATTTCTTCGCTTTTATTTACTTTTATTTCGCTTAAATGCACCTCTAATAGAGAAATCGTCATGGATGACATTTACACAGAAAAAACAAAATAGGACAGATGGTTTATACACACACACACATATATATATATATAGGGTGGATTTATAGTAAAAAGGCTTAGATTAATGAGAAGTGTGTAAAGGATTATGAGCCATTAGATATATATTTTAATGGTTGAGATCAAAGTTGTATTAAAAAAGTTAGTGGAAGGGTATTTTAGTCATAGGCACTTTTGTCGATTTTTTATCATTTCCCCCATTTTTTTAAAAGGTCATAACTTTTACATACAATATTATTTTTTTTAAAAAAAATTACACCAAAAAAACGAGCATTTTTTTATCTTTAAAACGAGTATAGTATTGTTATATAAAAAAATTAAAAAAATGTTTTCCTCTACCTTTTATATTTGTAATGCGTCATTGTGTCTAATTGTCTATTATTGTGTCTTTTTGTTTGTGAGTGTTTTTCTTTTTGTCGTTGTAGTGTCTAACTATTTTTTTTATAAATTCATGAGCTTTAAAAATAATATTGGTGAAACAACAAAATCACGTACTTTTTATATGTAAATCATAATGATAAAACAAAACAAATTCATTTAATACAACAATGTGTATATTACACAATGACCTGAACGTAAAACACAATGACGCGTAGATTACACAATGGCCTTAACATAAAACAAAATAATGACTATTACACAATGAACTGAACGTAAGACACAATGATGATATATTACACAATTATCTGAAGATAAAAGACAATGATGAATATATCATACAATGACCTGATTACCTGAACATAACACGCAATATGTATATTACACAATGACCTGAACGTAAAACATAATGAAGCGTAGATTACACAATGACCTTAACGTAAAACAAAATAATGACTATTACACAATGACTTGAACGTAAGACACAATGATACTATATGACACAATCATCTGAAGATAAAAAACAATGATGAATATATTACACAATGACCTGAACATAACACACAATGATGATTATATTACACAATGTTCTGACGATAAAACATAATGATGAATATATTACACAATGACATAAACATATATACAACGACGAAAATGTATTTTTCAAAAAATAAAAACAATTTATGTTTTTTAAAATTATAAATTTTATAAACATAATGGTAAAATAACACAATTATGTACTTTTAATACATAAAACATAAAAAATAAACAAGAACAGTTTATTTAATGCATAAAAACAATAACAAAATAACACAATATGATATAAAAAATAAAACAAAATGATAAAAATATTAAACACAATAACATGAAGCATTAAACACAATGACCAAAATACCCTTTTTATAAAATTAGAGTAATGTTACTTGTCAAATCAACAATCCTTCTCACCCTACTCACCAATCTCACCCTTTTTACTTGAACCTAATCATATATATATATATATATATATATATATATATATATATATATATAGGGTATGGTTAAAATGAAAACCACATCTCAATGAGAAAACCGCGAAAACCATGCAAAAATCACGTAAAACGAACGTTTTTTTTGAAATTTTTTTACATGTTGTAACACTATTGGACACATTTTTATAAAAAAATATAAAAAAAGCGCCGACCAGATATTTTTAAAAAAAATATTTTATAAACCCACGTAAAACTTACGTAACAAAACTAAAAATTTTTTCAGTTTTGTTACGTAGGTTTTACGTGGGTTTATAAAATATTTTTTTTAATAATATCTTGTCGGCGCTTTTTTTATATTTTTTTATAAAAATGTGTCCAATAGTGTTACAAACTTGTAAAAAAAATTTCAAAAAAAAATACGTTCGTTTTACGTGATTTTTGAATGGTTTTCGCGGTTTTCTCATTGAGATGTGGTTTTCATTTTATCTTTTCCCTATATATATATATGTGTGTGTGTATGTGTGTGTGTGTGTGTGTGTGTGGGAAAGATAAAATGAAAACCCCTTCTTAGTGTGAAACCATGTAAAAATCATGTAAAAAAATTTTTTGGCAGGTTTTTAACATTATTTGGCACATTTTTATAAAAAAATAAAAAAAACGCTGAAAAGATATTATTTTAAAAAAATTTATAACACACGCATAAAACATACGTAACACTACACCCAAATGTTACGTATGTTTTATGTGGTTTTACAAAATATTTTAAAAAAAAACTATTCGGCGTTTTTTTTAATTTTTTTATAAAAATGTGACAAATAATATAACAAATCTGTAAAAAAATTCAGAAAATAAAAGTTTTTACATTATTTTTACATGATTTTCATAGTTTTCATAGTTTTCACACTAAGGAGGGGTTTTAAAATTATCTAAACCCTATACACACATACACACACACACATACACACACACACACACTCATAAATACATACACACACATACATACATACATACATACATACATATAGAGGAAGGCTAATGAGAAAACCAAGAAAATTTATACTAACCAATAAATTTTAAAAAAAATTATAATTTATTATTATAAGGATAGAAATGTTATAAAATAAAAAAAAATTGAAAAAAATATATAGGTCATGAAGTTACGCATATGTAATTCAAAAAGTTTCGTATGTAACTTATAAAGTTAAATGTATGTAATTAGTATGTGTAACATACAAGTTACATATATGTAATAACCTGAAACACGTATTTTTTAAATTTTTTTTTGCATTTCTTATCTTATAATAAAAGAAAATAAAAAAGAAAAAAATAAATTGTTAATGATTGTGATTAGTTTTCTTAGTTTTCTTTAAATTTATGGTTATTTTAGGAACCCTCCCCTATATATATATATATATATAGGGGAAGGTTAAAAATATAACCCACTAAATGTGTACTAACCCAAATAACTTTGGGAAGATGAACCCGAATTTTGGATTTTTTGTTTTAAACATCATTATAACACATTTTGAACACTATGTTCTTTTATGAGTTTGGGCTAAGTCATCACCGTTCAAAAACTTACAGTACTGTAAGTTTGTAAATATTTAAAACTTACAGTACTGTAGCACAAAACTTACAACGATGATATTTTTTAAACGGTGATGAATTTTCACAAACTCATAAAAGAACATGGTGTTCAAAATGTGTTACAATGATGTTCAGAAAAAAATTCAAAGATTTGGGTTCATCTTCCCAAAGTTATTTTAGTTAGCGCATATTTAGTGGGTTATTAAAAATTCCACACCCTATATATATATATATATATATATATATATATTGTGTGTGTGTGTGAGGAGCTAGATAGAAGTAGTTTAGAATGAGGAGAGGGAAATCTAGTCATTAATTGAGTCCTCCAGTGATGGGGTCTAATCCTCCACTAAAAGTAAGAAAGTCCACATATTTTGACCAAGTATTAGCAGTCCCCCTATTCTGCTAGGTAGAATACTTCAATTGGTACATGCAAGAAATATGCTAATTCAGCAGCTTTTTGTTCCATTTCTTATGAAGTAAAATTCTCATAAGTACGAGTCAATGGAATGGCTCCCTGGCCTCGTATATCCATATAAAGGACACGAGTTGATGCAGTGACCAAGATCTGTTAGCCCGGTCTTCTATGGCTCGAACCCGTGACCCCTTGATCCATCACAAGCGTCCAAACTATTTGGTCTAGCATCCTGAGAACAAGAAAATCACAGTTTAGTTTCTTATAATATGAGATCACTTAGTTTCCCTAAATTAGTTTATATAGACCTGACGAACCTTGTTATTTTTCATTCAAATTCGATTGATTGTGATCCCAATTGTAACTCGAATCATGGGGCTTTGTTAAGGGTTATATACCGAATCTAGTGGTGTAAGAAACACTATCCTTTGTATGCGATTGAATGGGTTTCGAGTAACAACTTAAGAACGAGTCGGTTGTAGCTTTTAGGTCTTGATTCATGTTTATTCTGAATTGAGAGTGTATTCTTATGTCACAGACTTGTTTGAACGAGGCAAAGAAATGTTCAGCTCGAATTGATTTGGTTTTTATACTCATTTTGATTGATTTCGAGAATCCGGTTGAATCTCATATTTCTGGAATTCGATTTCGCGTTTAATGGCTGTTGATAGCCATTATCACTGATTGAAACCGATAAGGCATTCAAATATTTGTTAAACGTGTTGTGATTGAGATGGATTACAACTGTAAACATGTGAATTTGGAACCAGGTTGCGTTCAGGTCAAAATGAGATCCATGGGTGAACCAGGGAAGGAAAAAGGGGTGAGAGGAGAGAACTTTAGGGTTTGGCAATTTTAGTCCCTTGAGTTATCGTTCCTTGGTTTTAAGATTAGTTTTTGGCAAAATGAACCCCTCAATTTTCACAATAATGTTTTTAATTCATTAATTTGTATAATTTGTTTAAGTTCTATAAAACCTAATATAAAATATTTATATTTTGATGAATGTTTTATGATAATTAATATTAAAGTATTTTAAAATTTATAAATGCTTTATTTATTTTTTTCAAAATATTTTTGTGGATTTTTATAAAATAAATCATTTGTATAACAAATCCTAAGCTTATTATATACTTATAAATAATCTTTTTAAGACTTAAAAATGTATTTTATATTTTGTTTCTTTGATTTGCAAACTTCCAAATGATTATCCATACATACATAAATACTTGCATACATAAGTATATATTAGATTATGTTTAAATTGTTTTCTCATACATATATAATTGTATAACTATGTAAACCTATAGATGCAAATTTCAAATGACGTTATCAATTTTTTATTAAATATATTTGTTTAATACAATTACAGGAATGTTACATTAATACAAAGAACAATGAATGGAAGCTTTAAATAAAACAATACTTGGGTCTTAGTTGACTTACCAAAAGATAGAAAGACTATAGGTTGTAAATGAGGGTACAAAATCAAATATAAATGCATATCAAAGATAGGTTAGATGCACAATGTTATGCTCAACAAAAGGTTACTGACTTTGATGAAATTTTCTCTAGTGTTAATATGTTCATTGTTAGGTGTGTTTTGAGTTCAACTGTTGAAAGCATATTCACAGGGACCACGGAACGCTCCGGTATGCTATACGAAAATGGGTATGTTTCGTTCATTTCTAAAAGTTTGTACGAGAGTGGGTAGGTTCATTCGAAATGCCAATTCGATATGTGGTATGAAATACCATATAGCTAGGTACACGTTATCATTTTATAAAATAAAATAATATGGTCAAATGCCAACTGTTAGGAAACTAAGACGCAATTCTAAGAATATTAATCCAACTTCCACTCGACTGAAATCATAAAGATGAGATATTATTATATATATTAATTATCAAAATTTACCCCCCTCACAATATTACTATTCACTTTGAACATAATATTATGCCTACCGTACAACCACTCACTGCGTACTTGGCTCAGTGGCCCGTTTTCCACCCGTTTGGAGCGCCACCCTCACATCCATTTGTCCCATGTTTGCCTATGGTCTTCGATGAAGACTGCAGCGGTCTCCCGCTCTCTCTTGCTCTTCTCTGTTTTTTTCAGTTCAAGCGATGACGGAGATCTAGGGTTTCGGAGAAGATGTTCTAACAGTGATTTCAGGTACAATTTTTGATTGTATGGCTTCTCAATCTCATACTTAGCCTCTTCGATGAGAAACACCCAGTACACGATTGCTCTTTCGGGTTATGCCAGCGATCTCCCTCACTCTCTTTGCGCTCATCTCTATTTGACCCATTCAAGCCATAACAGAGAACCAAGGTTCCAGCAAAGGGTTCTACGATGATTTTAGGTACGATTGGTAATTGTAGGCCATGTTTCATCATACATCTAATTAAGCTATGTGTTCATTCAATTCACTATATTCATCTCCATATTCGTATTGATATTATTTTGTTGATTATTACTTCATGAATATGAAGTCGATCACTTTGCTCCGTTTCGAATTGGATGAATCATGACCTGACCTCTCACATATTTATTAAAAGTTGTAATTAGATTATAGTTCGGTAGCGTCATGATGCAACAATCAATAATTGTTATTATTATCCGTTGATTATTAGGAAGAATAATCTGTGTTCTTACTATTTGGTTGTTTATATGGATTTTTTTTTACTATTTTGAATTTAGCATTGCTCTATTGTATTATTACTTGAACAACAATTGGCCATGGAAGGAATTTTTAGATGTATATTGGTGGGGTTTAGTTCAACAGAATTAATTACGGTTTGATGAATAATTGGTGTCGATTCTTTTGGTTCAGGATGATAATTCTTGATGTATGCATCTAAACCTGACACTGATTTGCATAAAGGAGTAAAATTCTTATTTGTTCAAAACCTAAATTGTTTTTTTTTTCTTTAGCATACTTTTGTTTCTCTTCCAAATAGCATAAATATGAGTATTGATTCGAAGTCTATCAAAAACTGTTAGTGTTCAAATATTAATGGCATTTGGCATTATACTTAAGAGTTGATGTAGGTGGTGAATGTGATGCATTTACACAAGGAGTTGGTGCTAAATATGTGGTGTAATGGTTCACTACTTCAATACCTACAACAAATTACTGTATTTTCCAAAGGATTATCTGGTTCAAGTGCCATTGTGTGTACTACCTTTAGTTGTCTTCTTGACTTTTACAAAGTCAGTGATAAAATTGCTTAGGACATAAGGCCACAACTCATCCTAAATGCAGAAAAAAAACTTGGAATTGTTGTTGGTCTGCATGATAGAGTAGCACAAGTTTATGGGGGCCTATTATACATGGTGTGTCCTATAAATGATTCATGTATAATAGTTCTATTTTATGATAACACATATAAACCATCTTTTATTAGCAGGATTTCGACAAGGAGAGCATGGATAAAAATGTTTACGGAAATTACACACTGTTGGATACAAGCCTTCTTCCACCTCTGTATATAATCTATGCTGAAAATCCAAGTTATTATGGGAAGTTACACAGTGCAGTTAGATAAAGATGGTTAGATGGAAACATGTTCATCATATCATCAATTTAGGTAGTCTTACTTTGTTATTTATGTTTAACTACCGGTGATTAAATTAGATTCATTAACTTACAGATGAAGATGACAAGTTGTTGATAAATATGATAAAAAGGTGGTAATGATGTAGTCAATTTTTGGGCATGACAATGTCTATTTGCATACATCAATTTGGAATAAGAGTAAGTCCCGCGGCAACGCGCGGGCTATTCCATCTAGTTACTATATAAAAATAAAGTTATAAAAAAATCATTACGTGAAATTGAACGCGTCAATGTGAAATCAGAATTTGGTACTTTAATTCAATGCCTAAAATCGTACCTAGGAAATCAAATGCCAATGTGAAATTAAAATCGTCTATGGAAATCGAATGTCAATGGGAAATCTGAAATCACCTCTTCGTCTTCACTGTTGAAATCTCTTGGTTCGGTTCTTCATCTTCATTGTTGAACATGATTTTGTCAATTGGGATAGCGAAATTCTTCAATCGGGTACACGATTCTTCTCAAGAATTGATGAAATTGACCTAATTCGGGAACGCCCAATATCCAAGTTTTGGATTGCGTACCACCGGAGATCGGAGCGAATTTGTACTGCGATCTTTAGATCGCGGTTTGTGGGCACTAGGGTGTATCTTGTGACTATGGTTGAAAGCAATTGACTATGGTCTGCAAATTGGTTAAATCATTGTATGTTTTAAAATAGGCTCCTGGAAAATAGAATGAGAGGTTAACCAGTGTGTTAATAGAAAATGGATTTGTTCAGTCTAAAATTGATTACTCATTGTTCAAAAAAAAAAGATATTGATTATATATTTATTGCATAGATGGTTTATTTTGATAATATTATTGTTACCGGTAGTAATAACAAGAAACTAAAAAAATTGAATAGTTTCTCGGTTCTAATTTTTTGATTCAAAATTTAGAAAAATTAAAATTTTTCTTGGGAATTTAGGTTCTTTATTCCGAGCAACTGAGCAAGGGGCTTGATTCTCTCAAAAGAGGTATTGCTGGAATTATTGTATGATTTCAGATTACTTGGTTTCAAGCCTGTAAATGTGCCTAATGAGTAGAATTATATCATCTCCGCTACTCTACCAGGCCTGGCAAAACGGTCGGGTTGGGTAACGGGTCAGAACGGGTTAGAGGCTGTACATGTTTTAAGCAAAATTAGTTCGGGTCTAAATGGATTGTTCTTAAAAAACATTAATTTAGTTTAACTTAAGATGTGTTATAAATAAACAAATAGTCAATTTTTAGTGATTTTCTCATCAAATATGTTATTAATTATTCTTAAATGTTTGAATCTATTGCATTTACATAATTTTTTGGTTACCCGTCTTGACCCATATTGTGTTTAAGTGCTACGCATCTTAACCCATTCAATATTATGATGTTACCCATTTCAACCCATTATACTACACTTGTTTATCCAAACCAACCTATTTCAACATAATCTCTGCTAAATGCAATTCTGACGACGGTTTATTAATTGACATTCATGCATATAAAAGATAAGTTGGAAAATTGATTGACATTCATGCCTATTAAAGATTAGTTGAAAAATTGATATATCTATCACATACAAGACCTGATATCATATCTAAGTCAATTCATGCATAAATCTGTAAATGCACATCTACAAATTTATACTTAAAGAAGGCTCTAGGTAATGACATTTTAATTAGCAAAAAGGTGTCTCACATGGCCTTAAAGGTTATGTTGATTGTGACTGGGGTAAGCATTCTGTTTCTAGAAAATATGTTATAAGATACTGTGTGTTTTTAGACAATAGTAATATTTCTTGGAATAGCAAGAAACAAGATGTGGTTTCTAGATCATGTGTTAGAAGTAGAGTATAAAGCTCTTTTTTTAGTAGCATGTGAAATTTTATCAAAATTAAACATTTTTAACAATTTAAACGTCAACTATTCTTTGCTTGTTAAACTGTTCTGTGATAACAATTTGGCTATCTTAACCACTGCAAACCGTGCATTTTATATTAGAACAAAACACTTTGAGATCATGGTTGGATAAATCGTTAGTCGCTAGTCGGTCGGTGAGGTAGGGACTAGGATTAATCGGATTGGAATTTTATATATAATTTTCAAAATTATATACATATATACAATTTTTTTATATATAATTTTTCAAATACCTATAAATTTTAACCAATTAATTCATGATTTATAGGGTAATAAATACCTCCTTCAATTTTCTTTCTTTTTAAAAATCATAAACAATATAAAAGCCCATAAACAATAAACCCAATATCATTCCTTTCAAAAAGTTTAAGCCCATAAATAATAAAAAACTCAATATTCTTCTTCCCACGTTCTCAGCCTTCCCGTTCTCGACAGCTAGGGCAAACACGCACACAGGTCATCACTGCTTCTTCTTCTCGCCACACTCCACAGATTCTGACATCCACCACCATCCTGTCTTGCCAGATTTTAGTCGGATTTAAGTCGGAATCCCAGGTGAGTCGTTCAATTTTCGTTCTTGTTGGTTAGATTGAAGGGTTCTTGCTGGAATCGCCGGAATTTGGCCGATTAGGACCAGCTTAGTCATCGGAATCGTCGGAATCGTTTGATTTTAACGTGCACCGATTAGTCAGATTATCCCGACTAGAGCCGACTAGCTCCGTCTTTGACCGATTTTGACCGACTACCAATTTTTGGGCCGACTAGGTAAAAATTAATCTATAGAGGGCCGACTAGCGACTAGTCCCGATTAATCCTGATTTTTACAACATTGTTTGAGATAGGCCTACACTTTATTATATAAAAAGATATGGTAGGTGTTTTTAAAATTAAAAAAGTTAGATTCTTAAAAACAATTTGCAAACATATTTATAAATGGATTGAATCCAGTTCAACATGAGTTTGTGTGTAAAAATTTAAACCTAATTGATTTATTTAGTTGTTAAAAGTTATAATTGTAAGTCAACAGTAAATATTTATTATTAACTTGATTATTTTTTTTTATAGATCTTGTGCATAGAGTACATTTGGGAAGTCTTTCTCAAGTCAAGGGTCTAATGTGTGTAAAAGGGGATGTTTCTTGCTTCTTCATCATTCTTCAATTTTATGTCTCTAGTTTTACAAATCTAGTCTTATTTCTGTTGATTCATCTATGATATTATTTTTTATATTTATTTACAAAACTTGTGGCTTATAATCTTATTGTCTGAATATATTTATACCTCAGTTTTGTGACACATACACTATGCAAATGTAATCATTATTTACTATACCTTTTGTTTTTTTACAAAATTAAATTTCATATGATCTTTACACTTGCAAGAAACATTTAACACTTTGGAATAATCACCGATAAATAGGAAACAAGAAGTAGTCTTATATTCATCCATCAATATTAAAATTCTTAAACGATATCTTATTTTTGATTTACTTTTAAGTAGAGTCTAAGGAATGTAGGATGTAGATAATCTTACCTCTAACATATAAAGAGACTGTTTTTAATAAGACTTCCGGCTTATGATGTCTGATTAACCGACCAACTCAATGCTTTTAATGTTATTTTTACAAAAATTAAGTAAAATAACGTTAAATTAAAACAATTTTACTTTTGCCGCTCGAGGGCCGACTCACATGTAAATTAAATACGCATCGCAAATGATACTTATCTACTTTAATAAATATGATAAATAAACGAAAATAGAGATAACAATAACCTAAAAAATTCAATATATCCACATATTTAGCATCAATATACACAACATATAGATGGCTTCTTGAATGACCTTTCCATCTGACTCAATAGAATCTGAAGCAACCTCTTAAGGATCTTATATGTAACTTGAAAATTAACCTAGCTTAAAACAACAAATGGCATCTTCGTGACTTAAACACCATTGTTTGTTGAGTCGTTGGCCGTTATCGGACTTGATCCTGACGGTTCAATCCTTCGCAACGTGTACCCTGCAGGTGGGTGCGAACTAGCATCATCATCATGATAAACATAAGCGAACCCACCGTGTCTGGTCATGTCCATTCCTGCCATTTCATCTTCTCTTGAAACCCTCAGCAATTTGAGTTTCATCATGATGTAGAACAAGGGACCCATGGTCGCGCTAACCCAGCCGATGATCACTAAAATTTGGATAATCTGAGCCGCGAATAGCTTTCCACCACCACCCATAAACAAACCATAAGGCCTGACACAAGACCCACCGGTATACACCTCACACACATACTGTTTCTTGGCAAACAGGCCAGTGAACAAAAGGCCCCATGCACCACACCCACCGTGTAACTGAGCAGCCTCTAACGGGTCATCATACTTCATCTTTTCTGCAAGCTTGTTGAGTCCTATTAACACCCAAGCTGCAATGAACCCGCAAACGATTGCAGCCCATGGTTCAACCACTGAACAACCGGAGGTGATGGCTGCTAAGCCACCTAGCAACCCGTTACAAACGTCAGTCACATTCCAGTGACCAACTAGTAGCCGTCTGCTGAACAATGTGGTTAGCCCGGCTGTGCATCCGGCTAATGTGGTGGTGACCGCGGTCCTTCCAACCGCGCTCCACTGACCATAATAAGCGCCTGAAGTGTCATATGGTATTAAGATTTTGAGAAATGAACCGGGATTGAAACCATACCAACCGAACCATAGGAGAAAAGTACCCAAGACAACTAGTGAACCACTGTGGCCTCTCAAGGGCACGAACTGCCCAGAGCGGTCGAACCGCTCTATTCTTGGGCCTTCAATAAGCGCGCCCCAGAAGCCTGCAATCCCACCCACCATGTGGACCACACCCGAGCCGGCAAAGTCAATGGCTCCTGATCCAAATAGGAGGCTGCCGCTTGTTCTTGCTGCACCGGCCCAACCATCTGTAGACCACACCCAATGTGACACTATAGGATATACAAACCCTGCAGTCGTTTAAATTAATATGTTAGGACCGATTTAATCATGACACACAATTTGTTATAGTTTTAATAGTTGTTGAGTATATTCAAACCTTATAATGTTAAAAAGAGTTTTGCATTATTTCACTTATTTTTTTGAAAATAATTTTATAAGCGTTAGGTTTGTCGATTAATAAGGCCTCATGCACCGGATGTCTCGTTGGAAACAACATCTCCATTCCTATGGGATACACGTAAAACTTTTTACATCTTACCATCCTTATATCTTATTTTAGCTTTGCTAATAACAAAATATTCTGAGTACGATGATGATTCAAACTTTATAATGAACCTACTAAGCCCGTCAAAAGTCTAAGAATCATATTTAGTATCGGTATATAATAAATTTGGTAAACATTGGTAGTGATAATAGTATTAGCTACATATCTGTATAATATATTAAATAAATCAAACATGATTTGTATATATACATATTTTAAAATTTATTTAATTGTCTTCTGCCCTGAGACTAAATAATCATTGAATGGTATGGTACACATCAGTTACCAAACAAATTGATACCATAACTTAAAATTAATAGAGTAACATCTTTTCCTTCAATCAAATAAAGAGTAGTACAAGTCACCGATATTTTTTTAGTTATTAGATTTTTTTAACATCTATAGAACACTTTTAAAAGTTAACATATATAATTGTAAGTTTTTGTATCTAAACAGTTAGAATGATGTAAATCAAAAACTTACAATAATATTAACTCTTAAACGGTGATTAATTTACACAAACACATAAAAGAAAAAATATTCTACATGTATTATTGTGTTACAATGATATTAAAAAATATCAAAGAATTAACTTGATGTTGACAGAGTTATTTAATTTGAGTTAGTACAATAAGAGTGTGTTATAAAAGATTCCAAGCCCTACATACAAAACACACACTTCTTTGAAAAAGTATACTTGAAAAACCTACCTAATGATATATTAATTATAACTTTTTTCCAATAAAATGAATATATTTAATGAAAATAAAAGATAATATATTAAGAAAAAATAAAGAACACCTGTCAAGAAGGAAGAGTAGATAAGATAAGCCACAAACTGAGTTCTCTCAGCAATGGAACCACTTGTAATACCAGCAGCTGCTATAGCAAAAGCCCACTGGTACAAAAAGTTACTATAATCAAAATCCTTAGACGGTAAAGATTTCAGCCCAAAATAATGCTTCCCAATGAAACCATTCGAGGGTACACCAAACGCAAAAGCAAACCCAAATATATAATAAGACAACCCCCCTGCAGCAGCATCCAAGACATTGGTTAGCATGATGTTCATCGTGTTCTTGGCTCTAACCGACCCCGCACAAAGCATGGCGAACCCGAGTTGCATTGCGAACACGAGGTAGGCTGAAAACAAGAGATAAGTGTTGTCAATTGCGTATGCGGTGTTGTTTAAGCGCGTGCATATGTAGTTGGCTGCTATGTTCGCGTTGGGGGTGGAACCGAGGAGAGAGGTTAGGTCTGCAGCGGAGCAATTTTGAAGAGATGCCATGGTTTAGGATGGTTGATGGTTAGGCTGTGGTGAATGATGTGTGGTTTTTAAAGAGATGGTAATGCTAAGACTTGGAGTCAAACCGGGGTCTAGCCATATATTGTGGAAGCAAATTGTGTCCACAATAATGTGTGCTGCTTGAAGACCACTAAAATTGAAAGTATGAAGATAAAAGGGTAGAATAGAGTAATTTTATAGAGGTGACACTTACCCAACTAAACAATTGGATGGTATATAAAGTTTTAGAACAAATAATATCAACACCTAATAATTTTATATATAGGAGATGATGGTGATAGCCAAACACTTTCAAACAAGTCCGAAACAAAGTCATGGGCCCTTCCAATCACCAAGCTAGATGTTCCTATGCTACTAGACATAAAGTCTAGACTGTGTAGTTGAAAAGTGTAAAGAAGTGACACAACATGATTCAAGTGAACGGGACTCATTACACCACATTCAAAGCAACACATCTTATAGCACAAGCAAGCCTAAAGTGGCTAAAGAATTTAAAGAAACGAGAGAGATTTGTCAACAAACATACAACAAGCTATAATTACAAAACTAACTTGTGTTTTCAGCATCGGACTATGTAGGAGCACAGTTCACAAAATAATATAAATATTTTATTTATTTAATATTTCCAAATTACTACAATTTCAAACAAAAATGAATGCTGAAGAACTTACAATGAAAATAAAATTACAATGAAAATACAATTAAAATGAAAAACATAATATTAAAACAATAGCAGAAAAAGAACAGGTGTTGGCTGAGGAAGTCTGTTCAACAGAGGTCCCTTAAAACAAATTTTGGACCACCAATGTAAATCTCGTCTGGCTCCCAGGGTACAATAGCGAAGCCGTATGTACTGTCATAATTAACCTAGCACCTGAAATTATACCTGAAATAAGAGTATGGATAACAAGGTCGATTTGCCAAAATTTAGAAAGAAAGTGTGTATTGCAATGTGTTTCAAAATTTTCTCAGAGTTTTCAGTGTGCTCAGTGTCTCTCAATCAAGGTACACAACATTGTATTTATACTGATAAATCAGTATATGAAACAAACAAGAATTAAAGTCTGCACTTGAAATAGCTAATTAATTTTGTCTAACAGGTAAAAAATTGAATTAATCAGTTGAAACTGGTTATTCAATGCAATTTCTGAAATTGATAAACAACAACCGTTGTTTCTTTAACAGTTGGCAAACAACCACTGCTAGCAACTACTGATTCCTTTCCATGGTTACAACAACTGATTCCTTTCAGTGATTAGCAACCACTAACAAAATTATGAAACGGAGCAAAAAGTGCCCACCTAGCCCAAAGCAGGTCGGTCCAGGCGAGGGAGCATGCTTGTGCACCCTTCAGGCTCAACTCTTTGCATTTGATAATGCTTATGCCAATAAACTCTCACTTGTAAACACACTTATCTTTCCATCAATATGGGACAAGCTTATTTCCCATTTTTTTAAAGTTTTCAACTACACACTTTCAAGCTTTGATATCTTATTCATCTTAGCTACTCTCTGGACCTGGCTTAGTTCGTTGTGATCCTCTCACACAATAGAACTTAAATCTCATTTATAATAATTAACTATGTAACGAATACATATAATTATTATGGTCCAAAGTTTAATAAATACTCATTTTATTGAAATTTCCAACAGACTAGACTATTCGGTTAAACCGGGAACCGTTTCGGTAAGCCTAGTTGAATCGCTATTTAAGTGAATCGATAATTCAACTGGTTGTATCGGTGAACCAGGCGGTTGGACTAATGAACTGCACTAGTTGATCATTTTTTCACTTTTTCTAATTAATTATGTACATAAATTTTATAATATTTATTAAGTCGCCCGGTTCAGTCAACGGACCAGTGAACTAGTAAATATGCCATGTATCCTCAAAAGTGGGAAGACGTTATTATAACAATTTGCGAGGATAAATGCATGATGAATGTTGCCACGAATGTTTTGATAAACTTTTATTAATGATAATATCTTTAACATATGCAATACAAGCACATAGCAAGTAATTAATTATTTATAAGTATAAATTGTCAAAGATCGCCCATTTTTTTGTTAGTATTCCACTCTTATTCCTTAAGTTTCATAAATTAATCGTATATTCTCAAAATTTAAATATTTGTAACACATATAATCCTTAGGTCATCAAATTACATTCACATGTTTAACTAAGTTACTCTCACCTAAGCACTATAAGTGTTACAAATGTTTAAAGTTTGGAAACATATGTAGACGTCATACTTAGTGTTACATATACATAGCACTATGTCGAAAAAAGAGAAGAAATTATTATTAAGTATGCATAATGTTATACGTAGAATTACTTTTTGGCAAATTGTGTAATATTACATAAATATCTTTAAAAAATAAATTAAATTAATATATAAGTTATAAATTATATGATTGGTTAATAATAGTTTTCAAAGTTCTTTTAAAAGTAAAGAGTTTTCGTATGACACGCAAATTTATATGGGTTTAAAATTTATAACAACTATAAATAAAATTGTGTGATACCGTAAATTTTGCAATCCATTGCAATATTTTTATATTTTATTGTGAACTACATTAAGTAATTTCATAACGAGAGTTAAGGTTGCAAAAGTTGCTACTCCTGAGAGCGAGTAATCATGGAGTACTCGACCTAGGCGGAGAGTTTTCGGAAAATACCAGGAGTACTCGAGAAGTACTTGGCCTTTAAACAACTCTTTGGAACGAGTACTCGACGAGTGTTCAAGACCGACTTTTGCAACCATAACGGGAGCTATGTCATTTTGGCTGATCAATTCTTCTAAGCTTTCAAAAAGTTGCATTTCTTTGATTATTGGTGTTTCAATAAATCAGAATTAGAATAATTCACAGATTCATTTTTCAAACAAGTGGCTTTGCTAATATGAGGTTGTTTTTATTACATGAGTGTTTTTTTTTTCTTTTTTATATTTAACCTGTCATCATTTGTTATGTATAATAATAATTTTCTTGTATTTTATAATATAGAACACATCGCATTGTGATGCGCACAACACGCTCTTAAAACTTTGTGAACAATCGTATCAAAGAGCATCATGGTATTTTTTTTAACGGTTACCAATAGAAAAATGGAGTATCATCGTGTCATCAGCAATACCATCCGATTATAGTCACCATCAAATCACTAGTTTTAGAGGAAACTCAATAATTTGATTGTAGGATTGATCATTTGGTTTTTGAGCATTATTATACCATCAAGATACCACTAAGCTATAACACCTACTAGGCTAAATGTGCATCATGGTATTTAAAACTAAGTTCACCAGTCATGTTGGTACTATAGTATGCCACAAATTTGATTACCCATGATCATATTTTTCATTCACCAGCATATTTAGGCATCTGCCAACGAATTTTTGCATGTTAGAGTTAATATATTAAGATATTTTTAAAGTGAGAGAGAAATAGCTGAAGAGATAGCAATTATATGATTAGCTTCTTTAAGAACAAACACAACATATAGTTTATAGCAACATATATAATTGATGATCTAAACAACATATGTTACACGTACAAATATATATTATGTGAAATATGAATATTAAACCAAAACCAAAACAAAACAACATTACAAGGAAATATTTATAATCAACACACAACAGTTGATCACAAAAAATATATAAATATAACCTATCACTTTGATTCGGCCGGGTTTATTCCGGATCCCCAAAGCACCACCTTTCTTGACCCGATATCCAACCTCACTTGACAACCCATAGTTGAAATCCCCAATTAGTTTAGTATACAAACGACTGAAATTTAAACAAGAAGTAACAAACCTACACAGCAACGCTATGTACGTGATTGTTTGGTGATGGACTTGCACTTGTTGCTTCGATCTTTCTCATGTTAAACCCGGGCGGCGGGTGCGAACTATTATCTTCATCGTGATAAACATACGCGAACCCACCGTGTCGAGTCATGTCCATTCCTTGCAATTCATCTTCTTTCGATACGCGCAACAAGTTAAGTTTTTTTAGAATGTAGAAAAGTGGTGCCATCGTCGCGCTAACCCACCCAAAGATCACAAGTATCTCGATGATCTGAGCGGCAAATAACTTGCCGCCACCGCCCATGAACAGCCCGTAAGGCCGTCCAGCCCCGTATATCTCATGGACGTACTTTTTCTTGGCAAACAGACCGGTGAACAACAGGCCCCATGAACCGCACCCTCCGTGTAACTGTGCAGCCTCTAAGGGGTCGTCGTAGTTCAACTTTTCTGCTAGCATGTTACATCCTATTAGCACCCATGATGCAACGAACCCACAAACGACTGCAGCCCATGGCTCAACCACCGCACAGCCGGAGGTAATGGCTGCAAACCCACCTAGCAAGCCGTTACAAACGTCGGTCACATTCCAATGACCGACTAGTAACCGTTTGCTGAACAAAGTGGTTAGGGCTGCAGTGCATCCGGCTAATGTGGTGGTGACAGCGGTTCTTCCAACCGCGCTCCATTGACCGTAGTAAGTGCTCGAAGTGTTGTAGGATTTTGAGATTGTTAGGAATGAACCCGGGTTGAAACCGTACCACCCGAACCATAGAAGAAATGTGCCCAGAACTACAAGTGACGCGCTATGGCCTCGTAAGGCCACAGACCGCCCAGTGCGGTCGAACCGCCCTATTCTTGGACCTTCGATTAACGCGCCCCAAAGACCAGCAACCCCACCCACCATGTGGACCACACCTGAGCCGGCGAAATCGATGGCTCCGGATCCGAACAGGAGGCTGCCGCTTGTTCTTGAGGCACCTGCCCAACCATCAGCAGACCAGACCCAGTGTGACACTATTGGATACACAAAACCTGGAATAATGTAAAATTATGAGATAAAAAAGGGTATCAGTTTGAGTGTTTGACATAATTATCTTGATTAAAACACACAGAATAAAAGTCAACATTGCTGACTTTTTGTATAGGCTTGCTGAATAAATTAATTAATATTTAAAAAAAATACCATATAAACGTATATTTTTCCAGTTTAAATTAAATTATATACAGAAATTCTATATATTTTTCTTGTCGTGCTGACTTTGATACATGAAATCAATTATTGAATGGGTCACCCATACCATGTATTTATTTCAATTTTTAAATAAATAAGCGTACAAATATCGTTAAAACATATGAAATAGCGGTCAAGAAAAACTACTACCTATTTTGTTTATTAAAAAAATGATGATCATCAAAAAGAAATATATTAATGATCTAGATTTGGATCTACTATTGAAAATTTAATTTTATGATGAACATGTCACATCTTCATAGTTGTTATATTTCCAATTTTGATAACCATGAATGTTTTCAGGTTTTACAATAGAGTGATGCTCACTTGTAGATATTAAAGATCATATTGGTTGACACCGTAACACGCGGCTGATAAACCGCTCTCTCAAATAAGTTGGTAAAGATAGGGCAGTAAATTAACCTGTCAAGAAGGAAGAGTAGATGAGGTAAGCCACAAACTGAGTCCGCTCAGCAATGGAACCACTAGTGATCCCAGCAGCTGCTATAGCAAATGCCCACTGGTACAGAAAAAAGCTATAGTCAAAAAGCGCCGACGGGATCGATTTCAATCCGAAGTTATGTTTCCCGATAAACCCGTTTGACGGTCCGCCAAACGCGAAAGCGAACCCGAATATGTAATAAGACAGACCCCCGGCTGCAGCATCCAACACGTTGGTCAACATGATGTTCATGGTGTTCTTGGCTCGAACCGACCCCGCACACAGCATCGCGAACCCAAGTTGCATAGCGAACACGAGGTAGGCTGAGAACAAGAGGTAGGTGTTGTCGATGGCGTATGTGGTGTCGGTGAACTTGTCAGACGTTGCAGTGAAGCGGTTGCATATGTAGTCGGCCGCAGCGGTCGCGTTGGCGGCTAGGCCGAGGAGAGGAGTTAGCTCCGATGAGGAGCAGGTGGGGATGGACGTCATTTTGAGGGGGCTGATGTCTGGTTGATCGGAGAAAATGGTTGCTGAGATAACCGTTTTATAGAGGTTGAGGGGTTGGGGGGGGGGGGGGGGGGGGGGGGGGGGGGGGGGGGGGGGTGGGGGTTGGTGTAAGTCAACGGTCTATCATGCCCACAGGGAAGACAATCGGGGCAACATTTAATGTTAGTGATTTTTGATGGCCACTAAAGTTGAATATTTACAAGTTATAAAGGGAGATTTCAAATGTATTAAATAATTAAATGGTTTTTAGTTATAAGTTGAGAAATATTTTAGGTGTGAATCTATGTGAATGTTAACGTATATTATTTATTTTCTTCTTTTTTTTTTAAATCATACCTAATGCTTAATGTAACTTCAGTTTTACGTACATAGGAGTTGAGGAAGAGTTGGATTTTTTGAGATCTACTCTTATCTTTTGTATACGTTAACACTAGGTAAAAACGGTTTATTACAAAGGTTTAATAAATAAATTTTAAAATTATTTATTTTCAATAGCATATCATGCATTTCTTAAATATAATTTTATAAAAATTAAAAAAAAAATGACTTGTGTTAGTATATCTATTCTAATAAATAAAGATTTTACTATGCCATTTTCTAAAGCATCTCCACTTTGATTACTTTTCTCTCCTATCAATATATCTTATATTAAATAATAATATTAAATATTAAACATACTTTTTACATATTTTGAAATTTAAAAAAAGTTTTTATTACTAAAAAGATATTAATATTAAAAAACATTTTTTTAAAATCAAATGTTTAAACAAACAAACCTTAAATATATAAAATTTTAATCATATGTTATAGTTAAATATCATCTTATTGTTTTAATTTTTAATTGATAACTATTTATCATATTTTTTTTTATTTAAGTCGTTTAAGACACGGGGTACTAACCTAGTAATTAATAGAAGAGAGATGCGACAAAACTAATTTTTGAATAACGTTTATTTATTATATAGTATAGTACATGAATTATGAATACTGGTTTTAATTTTTTTTTTCCTGTTGCTCGTGAAAGAAATTAATATACCATATGCATTTTTTTCTGTCATTACATTGTTTAAATGCTGATTACTAAATAGGCTTTTAATTTTGCTTTATGGTTTTTTGTTATTAAAAGAAATTTACAAAACTTGTAACAAATTTTAATAAAGAAACATAATTTACCACATGTCAATTTGCTAGACTTTTATTGCTATGTGTCAAATTCTTATAATTAGTGACACATGTCACTTCTTTTACAATTAATTCTCTTTCATATTAAATGAAGCTAATCTTTATTTATTAAATAACTAAAATCTAATGACTTACTGAATATTTTTTTATTAATTTTTTTAAATTTATGATGATTATTTATTAAAAAATTCAATATTTACAATATGAATTTTTTTCTGTATTCAAAATTGTTTAAGATTTTTAAACATATACTTAAATAACTTTTAAAAATAAATCTTCTTAAAAAATAAACTTTACTTGTTTGTTAAAAGTAATAATATTTTACGTTCAAGTGTTAACAAATTTAACTTAGTTAAATGATATAAAATAAAAGAATGTACATAGCGAATCTGGTGTAGGATACTCTCTCATGAATTAGTTTCGTTGTGTGAAGGAATCTTTAAAGTGACATGCGTAACCTTACTCTAAAGTTATTAAAGATAAATTCATCACTCAAATTAACTCACCTTTAAATAAAAGAATGCCTAACTTTTTAATGGAACTTTCAAAGCATAGACTTGATTCTACTTGTAACAGTTTTCGTATACCTTTATTTCTTATTTTATATCATTGTGACATCTATTATAAAAAGGGAGTGGTTATTCTTACATGTTTTTTTTTGTTTTTCTTTTTATTTTAACATCTCACCGACACTATACGTCTCGTACATGCATATACAATACATATAGCCGATTCTAAAACCTATTTAATTCGACAACAATATATCGGCCTCGATCATAAACGCCTCGTATATAGGCTTATGCGAGACTAATTATGAACGCTAAGTAATTCTGCCAACTAATGATTGGTCATCTCGTATGAGCTTAAAGTTTGAGAGTTACGTTTAACAAAAACAGAACCCTATATAAACTAGATTAACCCGTTGCCTCTTCTAAAAACAACAAGCCATAAGTTATAAAATAATATAAAAAAATCTGAAATCAAAATATATATTAAAATTAGTCATTATGAAAAAAAGTGACCTTCTAAATTATATATAATCCCAAGATATAAAAAATCGTAAAATTGAGAGGAACCTCAACCACTCCTCTTTGGTGGGAAGAAACTAGCTTTTGCATGGATTCTAGTGGTGCCCATTTGGCTTATATATTTGCTGGATTTAACGACCAATGAAGGAGAAGTGAATGACATCTTTAAGTGAAACAAAAATAATTCTATATTTAAATATATATACATAAATATCAAATTGTAGTTTTTTTTTTCTATGAAAAAAAACTAAAATTAAAAAATAAATCATAATTTTGTAATAAATTAATAAAAGTTTTGTGGCACATTTATTAAAATATATAAATTAATTTGTTTATTTAACTTTAATGTTTTAATGTTGATTACATATTTATTTTCAAGACTACATATTTATTTTCAAGATTACAAATATAAGACACATATAGAGTTTAAGTGCTTCCTCTTTAAGATTTGATTTTTATATGATACAATCCATAGATATGGGTGTGTGGAAGTTCACATTATTCATATTAAAATGATTATTTTTATTTTTTTAAGATTAATATGTTTAAGATATGTTATCATAATACCAATATCTATAAATATAGATATATATATATATATATATATATTATCATATATACCATATATATATCCGTGTGTTTGTGCGTGTGAAAAATAATTTGAAAACACATTCTTAGCATGAAAACGATGAAACCCATGGTATAAACCATGTAAAAAGTGTTTTTTTTTTGGAATTTTTATAGGTTTATGACATTATTTGACACATTTTTATAAAAAAATTTAAAAATGTGTCGAGAGGATTATTTTTTTAAATTATGTAAAACATATGTAACAACTGGGCACAACGTTACATATGTTTTACATGATTTTACAAAATATTTTTTTAAAAAAAATATTTCGGCTTTTTAAAATTTTTTATAAAAATGTGTCAAATAATGTTACAAACTTCTAAAAAAACATCAAAAAAAAATTTGTTTACATGATTTTTACCATGTTTTTAACAATGATCTAAACCATTAAACATAATGACTTGAAATATTAAACACAACGACCAAAATATCATTTTCAAAAAATAGAAAAATGTTACTTGTCAACCCTACAATCATTTTCACACTTCTTATAAATCGAATATTTTTATTAGAACCTAACCCTAAATATATAAAGACAAAACTTAAGTTTTCGCGAGAAGTTCCTTAAACAAAGTACACCCTCACTCTATAGCTTGAAGTTTTTGCTCCTTAATCTTTTATCCAATTGTATAATTGTCATGACCGCTCAAAAACGAGCCTATAACCTCCCCCAAATTGGGGCGCGATAGAAGACATGTTCATAATAGCTAATTCCTTGTATCTGACACTAATTATGGAACATGTTCGCATATTAAACCATTTAAAAATATATTAATAGCTTTTAACAACTCATAAGTGATGTAACACTTTATCCACCCGAAGGTGCTGTAAATTCATCATTCAAAAGTGTCATACACTTTGTAAACTAGAAGCTATGTAATCTTTATCCACGAGAAAGTGTTGTAAAACTTTAGCCACCAAAGATGCGGCAAAACTTTTAACCATTAAAACCATTTTCATTTTGTTAGCACCATGGTGCAAAGGATTCTTGTGAAGATTATATCCTTGCCTCAAATATATTCACCGACGTTTTTCCGTTGCATCACCTGAACATATAATTACACACCTTTGATACATTAAGATTGTTCCTTTGTTGATATTTGCGGGTTTAGACCTTTCAATTAGTTTTATATCCATGTCCAATCACAACCACATAACATTTAATATAAATGCTTTTAAAGCTATAAACAAAAAAGTATACATATTAGCCTAAAATTAATTAAATTATTTAATTGTGGCTTATACAACTTGTTGACGTATCCGTATCCGTGTCAGGCTAAGTCATGCCTTGTTATCCCGAGCATGGATCCTGACTGCAACAAAATAGAAGATCTACGCTAGAGGACCCGGGGGGAATATCCCCAAGGACACTATGACGCTCAAGTCAGTAATCTATATGAGACAATAAGATGTATAAGATATAGATATGTAAACAAGTATATAAAAATAAGCAATGAGACTCATGAGAGTCTCCTGAAGAAATATGTTATGCATGTATATGCTTCATGGAGAAGAGTGTGTGAGATGGCCTCCTGGATGTTGTGTAAAAAGCCCTCTATTTATACTTGGCGTCATTACCATGGTTACATTCTCTTCATTCCTTTTGTAATATCACTGTTTTTCAGGCATTTCATTACATAAATAATTATAATGTTAAGACCTGATATGATAATTGATGATTACTATGAATTATTGGATGTTATTATCATTGGTATACGTATTGAGAA
Source organism: Mikania micrantha (assembly GCA_009363875.1). Lineage (NCBI taxonomy): Eukaryota > Viridiplantae > Streptophyta > Magnoliopsida > Asterales > Asteraceae > Mikania > Mikania micrantha. Next base: position 49,061,057 of record CM018680.1, on the reverse strand, counting down.
CATATAATTATGAGCATAAACCATGGGAAGTCTAGTTGAAAAACAACTAGACAGAACCAGAGAGTTTATCGCAATTGAATTATTATGATATGGACTGTTGATTAGGAATGGTAGTGGTATGCGATTCTATAACCAAAGATAGGCAATGATATAATCATGGTCTATCAAAGAGGTGGTGGGATGGCGGCTGAAGCAGTTGCGATTGACTTCTACATATGCCCTACACATAAGCCATCTTCGGTTTATCATGATTATATCAGTGTTGAGGCTTTGGTGAGGAGAATCTGAGGTTTTGATTAGAAATGGAAAGGATTTATGAGTTTGATATCAGTTGGTTACTAAACATAGTCAAGGACACATGGTCATGGTTTATCGAAATGGTGGTGGGACGGTGGCTGGATAGGTTGCGACCTATTCCTACATATGCCCTATACATAAGCTTATTTCGGTCTATCATGGATGTGTCAGTGATATGGTTTAGTGGATTTGGACTGGGAAAATTATAATATCTAAAGTAATAAAATAATGAGAGCATGATTGAAAATAACTACGCGATGGTGAGGTTACGAATATAATTTAAACGCGAATATGATTTCAGCAATATTAACTTAATAATGTATTCGCATGGGTGACGATTCACACGGATATGATTATTAGGAATAATATACTGAAACAATATTCCATAAATCGTAAATCGAATTGAAATACGATACAAGCGTTGGATTCGAAAAGGTGACGATCTTTACGAATATGTATGTGAGTAACGCGTTTCGAAGAGATAACGAAATAATATCTAACGATATTAAATTAAGAAAAGGAATTTGAAAACGTTTATTAGGAATTACAACCTAAAACGGATCCGAACAAATCTTTTTATTAAATAAATGATTTAACGCAAGTAAACGAAATCATTTTTACGAAACAACTTTAATTTAAATCATTTTATTAAAACGAAACATGATTATTTAAACGTTTTATATTTTAAATATGTTTTACGAGAAAAACCGAGCATTTAATAATTTCTATCGCGAAGTAAACGAGACCGAGCACGCGGGAAAGACGCGTGGTATAAATGGAGGAACCTACTTATTCTCCTTCATTTTTCCACCTTTCACTCTCTCTCTAGACTTCATTTCCGCCACCATCCTCTCTCTCTAACTTCTCTCTACATTATCTCCTTCAAATCTCAACCAATTCGAGAGATCTTGGTGCCAAATCGTTCATTTGGTCGAGTAGAGCAAGAATATACGAAGAAACCTAGCTTTTGATCGAGTGTTGAAGGTAAATCACGAGTTTTACTTTTTGCTTTTCACTATGATAATAACCGGTTTGCATCTTTAGCTTCTAAACGATTCTTACATATGGAAAACCCTAAAACGAACCAATACGAGATGTTGGGAGCCATGGATGAACTTGTAGTACAATGGAGCTCGAAGATGGTGATGATGAACAGCTTTGGGGCTGTTTGGTTCGTGAGTACAGGTGGCCGAACCTGTCTCTAGCTGTGCAAGGGGGATGACCGAACCTCACAGCAACTGGAGTGTCACGAACCTGCTGAACATGAGGAGGACGAACCCTATGAGCCACGAATCTCATAACAACTGGACCTTATGGGTCACGAACCTTGGCTGGCGAACCAATGCTTGGCCGAACCTAGGAGCTGCAAACCTCCATCATGGCCGAACCCTACCAGCTTCACGAACCACCTAGCCGCGAACCCTAAGGGCCGAACCTTATGCTGAACGAACCCATGTTGCTGCAAACCTTGACACAACCAAACCTATGCCCATAAACGAACCAGTGTCTGGCCGAACCTTGGGCTAGCCGCACCTTAGGCTGGATGAACACCTGAGCTGGACGAACCTTATGAACTTCTAGTAATCAGCGAACCAATGGTAGCCAAACCCTAAGGTTCACCAAACCTAGAACCTTTACTTGATCTAACCTACATGCGAACGAACCTAGTACCATGGTCGGATCTAGATGTTTCTGTCGAGCCTATGTTTATATTGAATTAAGACTAAGGATAAATGGAGGAACGAGCACACATATATAAATATCCATGCATGCATGAATAATCCAAGTTGCCACCTTTTCTCTCTCTAAACATAAGTTTTAAATTATGGATTTATATACATCGAGCACTTTATGAGAATAGCCTAAGTAAGATGTTTTTTTTTAAAACTTAATTGAAAATATAACAATTAAAGATATGTGGGTTAACTTACATTGACATGCATGCATGCACTTAAAAGTTATTTATATGGGAATAAGGTTACCTTTACAACATAAGTAACTTTTATACTCTCACTAAAATCATTATAAATTGATTGATTAAACTAACTAAGTGTTAAAACGATCTTTTATAATGCTAATGGGAAGCTTTAATGATCACCACCATAACTTAGATGAGAAACCTAAAGTGGACGTACATCTAATAATTAAAGGATAAAAGAAATATAAAAACTTAAAGATGATCACACATAGATACTTATGAATATGAAACACGCGATAAATACAGGTTGTTGAAGTGTCTTTGATTTTACATACCTGAGCGTGCATTCTACAAACACTGAATCTGAGGAATTCAGGTGAGTTCTCATAACCTCCTTTTTAAATCATTTTGTTTTCAAACTCGGAGGTGGAACATGTATACCAGATTTGAATATTATTTTGATAAAACATGAATGACACCTGGTTTGTCATTATGATATACTTATTATTGGATTATCATTGTTTATGGATTATCATGGATTATCACGGATTATCACAACTCCATGAGTCGTTGTTGTAGACTTTGGTCCTCCGCAATGATTGAGTTACTGTTGATGAGTGACTTCGGTCCTCCTCGGTGATTCCACTGTTGGTTAAGTGACTGCGGTCCTCCGCAGTGCATGTATTGACACTTATACTATTTAGGAATGTCGTGGGTTGAGTTGACTGACGTCCTCCGCGATGATTCCGCTGTTGATTGATTTGCGATTGGTTGAGATTGGTTAAATACATGTGTATGATTAATTGTGATTGTTTGAATTATGTGATCGTTGTGTATGTGTTTGTGTGTTAGCAGTGTTGGATTATCTCGCAGGTGCACATGTGAATTTTTCTTGGAAAACTATATACTACTATAAACATTGTTGAAACATAAAACTTATGATTACTCACCATCTACTTCGTAGTTGACACTTGATTTTATACATGTTTCAGGGAACGAAGAGAAGTAGGTAGAGCAGGGTGGCTCTACATCTTTTGGACATCATCACTTAGGGTCTTGGACTTAGCTAAATTAACTGGATTTCTGAAGACTAGAGTTTAGTCAATTTAGCTAAATCTTTTGTGTAATTGATGTAACTATATCATGATGAACTTGATTTTTGTGTAATTATTTTTGGTTGATTAAATTGATATGTGATGATTTATTTAGATGCCCACGAGCTTATGAACAATCTACAAATCCCTCGTGGCATCCCAATGTTTCTGCCATATTTCGGGGTGTTACAGATTGGTATTAGAGCCTAGGTTATAGGGAATTAGGTTATTAGAAATGGTTGACCTAGTCTATAACCATAGGATACCTTAGTATGAAATTATTTTATACACTATTTATTATATTCAAGATTTCATGCTTATGTGTTTATTACATGTTAATTAAACTCATGATATATATATATATATATGATTTACATATATTACTTGCTGATTATATGTGATTGTTTGTGCCCTGATGACTTGATAAGGACATGCACGTGGTGTATTGTAAAGGTGGTGGGCTCGTGGCTGAAGAAGTTGCGACTGACTTATTCATATGCCCTTTACATATACCATTTACAGTACATTAGGTGGGTGTCAGTATTTGTGACACCCCGTAATTTCCAGGTCAGCTTTGTATTTTATTTAAATGTTTATTTAAATGTTTTTGTATACGTGGCACTAGAATTAGTTTAATTTAGTGTGACACGTGGCACGACAGTACGAACACCGACACACAACAAGATAATTCGATGAATTATCGGCAAACAGCACACACGTGTCGAAACATACGAACGTTGGTGAACGTCTAGCACATTGTGTAACCCAACACTCGAAACCTCACGGAACGCTCAAACATTGAACTTGGAAGTTCAAGCGAGGCCAAAAGATGGTTCGTAAACGTGAAAACGACGACAAACAGATCAAACACATTGAATTGGGCCTATTGGGCTCCCTGTGGACTCATCGCGGTACGCGATGGACCTCGAGAAGGCCTGTCGCGATACGCGACGAGTTTCGGGAAATTTGAATCCCGAAATCCGTCACGCTACGCGAAGCAGCTTTTTTGCCTTTGGCCGCGGTACGCGACGAGGCCAGCACGCCAAATATTTATAAAACCAAGATGCAATCATGTCCTAGCCACCTATTTTCCACTTCTCAATTACCAGACACTCAAGATTGTCTTCTACCTCTGGAAAACCTCCATAGAAGCCTGGAGAAGCCATAGAAGACCCATTGGAAGCTTGAAACTTGAAGGTGAAAAGCTTGAAGCCCTCAACGAAGTTCAAGCATCACCATCACCCTCTTCTTCCTGTCGAACCCAGCAATCTCAAGAGGTCCAGGAGCTGCTTATTCATCATCTTGGTGTTCAAAGAACTTTAGAAGGTAGTCACACACTCTTTGTAGCCTAAAATAACTTCTACACACACATGCATGCTTATTAACTCACATGCAAGCACCTATGATGCATGTTCACGAATTTCTTGTGATATTAATCTGGGTTTGATGATTAATCAACTGATATGGATGATCCATGATGTTATAATGGTGATTTGTGACGATCCATGATAATGTGTGTATTTGAAATGTATGATTTGGTCATGAAATGTTGAAATATTGCCATACATGTACGATCTATGATTGTGGGGATGATTTTGATTATGTAGATATGTTTATTGATGATGTTAGAAGATCATTACATGGTTAGATCTTGTTAGATTGACTAAAAATGGTTTTGATGAGACTTTCTAATAATAGAAACTTTTTGGTTATAAAATGGTGAAATGGTTGATGTTATGAGCATACATGCCTATGTAATTGCTATTAGAATGTTATTAGAATGTTATTGATGCTTGAAATGTGATTTTCATAATGTATATGGCCATATTTAGCATGGTTGCTATTTTTACTAACTTTTGCGGGCCAAATATTGTTAAGTGATAATTTAGACCATGTTGGTATATTTAAATGATGTTAAATGGTTTATGATTATGTTTTGTGACATTAAATTGATTAGAAGTCTTTAGATGGCCACTTTTTATGCAAAAACTACAAAGTTATTATTTATAGTAACTTTATTTTTACAAAACCCGACTTAGGAACATGTTGTATGATTTGAGCATGCTAAATGATTTATTGTGTTATAACATGATGATTAGATGCTAAGTTAGATGGTTTCTGACATCACGTATGCTATAAATAGAAACTTTCCATTTTAGGAAACTTTTGTGTGCTAACATGATATAAATGGCTTATGTGACTCCGTATGATGATGTGTCATGTGTTAACATGATCACGTAGGACTAATGAGCATGCTAGAACTATAATGATGTGTCATGTGTTAACTTGGCACGGTCAACTTTGGTCAAACACGGTCAATGTGGACCAACACGAGCAGACACGGTCATTGTGGACCGACACGGACAAACATGAACAACCGAGGGTTGTTGAGCATGAACACGAGCACTAACACGAGCACGGTCACTTACACGAACTCACGTGCGGTATACGATATAGGTCACCGGTGATCGACACGCCCTTCGACGCAGGTGCTTACGCTTGTTTATTACTCTCTTCACTAAGGTGAGTTTACGGTCCCTCTTTAACTCTTTTCAAACATTTCAAATAGGGGGAGAATACTAGTTGCATTGAGTCAAATAACTACTACTATACAAACATTTTTTATTGTGCATGCCGGTTTATTGGACAAACATTAAGTGTTGAACTCGTAACATGTCCTCACAAAGTCTTACTGTTAATGTACGAACAACGTGGTAGATTTGGATGGATCTATTAGAGTATGACTAACCCCACGGGGCACAATGTTGACTGGATGTCATAACCCGTGCAAACTCTGACCTAATTTACTGTGTGTACGAGACACAGTGAGAGGCAAGGACAAACAAGTCTAGTTCGGTAGTGACGCACTGACACTTGGAGCCTAGGGCTCGGTACTAACATATGATAAACAACATGACACACGTTTTATTATTATATGTATCTATCAAAACCTGTGAACTCACCAACCATTGTGTTGACACTTTTCTAACTTGTAGCGTGGCTAGCATGAGGACAGGAATGCACACTTTAAGGGTCGAGCATTAGGACCTTCATGCATTTCTGTTTCTGTTTATCTTTTGAATACAATTTCATTTGGGATTTGTATTAACAATGTTTTGGTCTGACATTTATTTCCGCTGCAATACTTAAACTTATTACTTTTCTGCTGCATGTATAACAATTATATTTTCCGCTGCTTGATTTATTATTCCGCTGCAAACTATTTTGTTAAGTGTATGTGTCAAACATTGGATTTGTAAACGCATATAGAGGTGTTCTATATGACCTTGAGCTGTGATTCTGGCCACGTCACACCCACGTGGACTGACACCACGAGTGGGAATTTGGGGGTGTGACAGACTAGTATCAGAGCCTTGGTTATAGAGAACTAGGTTTGCATGTAGTGAACTTAGACTATAGCCATTGCTCAACTGTAGACACTACACTTAGAACTTGCACACTGCTATCGTTATTATTACTATTGAACTGTTACTTACTAACTTCAGATTTACAGGATGGTTGGTAACAATAGGGATGCTAGCAGGAACCCGACAAGCGCCCGGTGAGCGAGGAGCTGACAGACGAGAGTCGTCGACGGATTGACGATATCGTCGCACAGGTGGACGCCGAGATGGATAGGCGAGCCCGATAGGCGACACGAGGTCGGTATTGGGGTTGGCTCCCCACGGTTATACAGGAGTGGATAGTGGGGGAGCGAGTACCTCCGCCACGATATCCCGGCGACACTTCGGCAGGCCATCGACTGCCACCACTTGGGGCACCACTGGAGCAGGCCTTCGCAGCTCACGTTGCCTTCACGTGACGGGAGGCTGGGAGGAATGCCGAGTTGTCAGAAGAGGTCTGAGTTCTTCGGGAGAAGAACGATCGCCTTGAGAGGCATAATAACATATTAGAGGAGCAGGTGGAGACATTACGTCTCCAGGTGGCCCAACTGATGAGTCAGCACGGGCAGATGGTTGATATCATGCAAGTGCATGATGGGAGCATTGCTGCAAATAGAGTCGCCGTTGAGGAGAATCATGCGATGATTTTGGCCAACGACGCCATGCTTAATGCATGGGCCGAGCAGTTCATTGTTGAGCCGCCACCCGAGGACGGACCACAGTTCGAGGTCGAGGACCTCGAGGAGGGGGACTTTGAGGAGGATCCCGAGGAGGTCGAGGATGACGATGGAGCTGATAGTGACATCTCGCATGTTACTATAGACTCTGATTAGTTAGGCCATTTTTTATCTTATATTTCTTTTGTACTTGCCTAGACGAGCGGGATGTGCTCATAGAACTTGTGTTGTTATTTTCTTTTGAAATTACTGTACTTCAAGATTTTATATTAATGAGAATGATATTTTAATTTATTATCGCATGATCTCACCATGGTTGATTGCTGACATGACATCTAACATAATATTTGATATGACATCTGACATGACATTTGGCTAACACTCTAACACGTGCTAACTAACATTCTATCCTTTACGTATAGAAAACATCTATGGCGGGAAGAGGACCGTACGCACGCCCCGCTAGGCGAACACTAGATGCAGCTGTCATTAAAATGATGGTTGACCGACGGGTCAACAAGGCGATCGCCGAGTACGATGCGAGTCGCCAACACAACGAGATTAGCGGAACCAACAACGGTATTAGCATTTGCCTAACATGACAAACATAGTGTAGCTAACATGATGCTAACACACGACATTGGTTTCTGACAAACAGGGTCACACGGCAACAATAGCAAAGGATGTTCGTTTAAATCCTTCTTGAACTACCACCCACACAAGTTCAAGGGAACTGAAGGGGCTGTCGGAATGCTCCGCTGGGTGGAGAAAGTTGAATCTGTATTTGCCATGTGCGAATGTGCTAACGAGAACCGGGTTAAGTATGCGACCGGTACACTGGAGGGACCGACCCTCACATGGTGGAACACCCATGTGCAAACCCTGGGGTTGAACGGTGCCAACTCCATGTCATGGACTGATTTCACCCGATTGCTACAAGAGGAATACTGTCCTCGTGATGAGATTGGGAAGCTGGAGGCTGAATTTTGGGTCCTCAAGATGGTTGGATCAGAAATCGAGCAGTACTACACTCGATTTCACGAACTGTGTAAACTATGCCCAGCAATGGTGATGCCGGAATATAAGAAGATTGAGTAGTTCATTAGTGGGCTGCCCGAACAAATCCAAAGCATGTGACTGCATCTGACCTCACCACCATTCAACCACTGATCAGACTGGCTCACTAACTAACAGACCAAGCGGTAGCACAAGGTAAGCTACCCAAACGAGGTGAACATCTGAAGCCTCAGGAGAGCTAGAAGAGGAAGTGGGAACCCAGCCACCACCAATCTCACCAATCCCAACAGCAACAACAACAAAGGTCTGCACCTGAAAGAGATTTCACTGCCACCCAACCTGATGACAAGGGGAAGGGTGTATATCAAGGGAAATACCCCTTAAAGTGCAACCGATGTTCATACCACCACTCTGGCCAATGCGAGCGGTACCGTTGCTTGTGGTGCGGAAGACACAGCCATATGGCTAAAGACTGCAGATCCAAATTTCCTAGCAACAACAACAATAACCCCAACCCCAACCAGAACAACAACAACCAGAACACTCTCAGAGAGTGTTACGAATGTGGGAAACCGGGTCATATGAAGAGGGACTGCCCTCAGTTGAAGAAGGGCGGCGGTGGAGCGGCGAAAGGCCGAGCGTTTGTGATAGGCTCGGGAGAAGCCAAAGATGACCCGAACATCGTAACCGGTACGTTTCTTTTAAATAATGTCTATGCTAGCATATTATTTGATACCGGTGCCGATAGGAGCTTTATATCTAGTGAATTTAGTTAATTGCTAGATATTACCCCAACACCACTAGACTATAAGTATACCATTGAGTTAGCCGACGACAAACTGATTGAAACACAACACACCTTTCGAGGATGCGTCATGGTGTTGGCGGATCACGAACTCGAAATCGAGTTGATGCCGGTGAAACTCGGGAGCTTTGATGTGGTTGTTGGAATGGACTGGTTATCCGCAAACTAGGCAAAGATCATATGCAAGGAGAAGATCGTACGAGTGACGTTGCAGGACAGAGAACAGATCTCGATTCAGGGAGAACGACGAGGAGTACCTCTGAATATTATGTCATGCATGAAGGCCAACAAGTACATACAAAAGGGATACACTACTATACTAGCCCTCATCGCAGAACAACCGAAGAAAGGAAGGAAGATTGAGGACATCGCCGTAGTCTGCGATTTTCCCGAAGTGTTCCCCGAGGATCTACCTGGACTACCTTCGAAACGACAAGTCGAGTTTCAGATAGACCTCACTCCCGGAGCAGCACCGATTGCTAAAGCTCCGTACTGACTAGCACCGACGGAAATGTAGGAATTGTCTAACCAGTTGCAGGAACTGTTAGACAAGGGATTCATCAGGCCGAGCTTCTTGCCTTGGGGAGCACCGGTCCTATTCATGAAGAAGAAAGACGGATCATTCCGTATGTGTATCGACTACCAAGAACTGAACAAGGTGACGATCAAGAATCGATACCCGTTGCCGAGAATAGACGACTTGTTTGATCAATTGCAAGGATCAAGCTACTATTCGAAAATCGATTTAAATCGGGTTACCATCAACTAAGGATACAGGAAGACGATATTCCTAAGACTGCCTTCAGAACCAGGTACGAACACTACGAATTTCTGGTTTGCTACACGATTCACAACCGTCACACGGTTCACCAACGGGTCGTTGACTTGGCACGGTCAACTTTGGTCAAACACGGTCAATGTGGACCAACACGAGCAGACAGGGTCATTGTGGACCGACACGGACAAACATGAACAACCGAGGGTTGTTGAGCACGAACACGAGCACTAACACGAGCACGGTCACTTACACAAACTCACGTGCAGTATACAATATAGGTCGCCGGTGACCGACATGCCCTTCGACGCAGGAGCTTACGCTTGTTTATTACTCTCTTCACTAAGGTGAGTTTACGGCCCCTCTTTAACTCTTTTCAAACATTTCAAATAGGGGGAGAATACTAGTTGCATCGAGTCAAACAGCTACTACTGTTCAAACATTTTTTTTATTGTGTATGCTGGTTTATTGGACAAACATTGAGTGTTGAACTCGTAACAAGTCCTCACAAAGTCTTACCGTTAATGTACGAACAAAGTGGTAGATTTGGATGGATCCATTAGAGTATGACTAATTCCACAGGGCATAATGTTGACTGGATGTCATAACCCGTGCAAACTCTAACCTAATTTACTGTGTGTACGAGACACAGTGGTGGCAAGGACAAACAAGTCTAGTTCGGTAGTGACGCACTGACATTTGGAGCCTAGGGCTCATTACTAACATATGATAAACAACATGACACATGTTTTATTATTGTATGTATCTATCAAAACCTGTGAACTCACCAACCATTGTGTTGACACTTTTCTAACTTGTATTCTCAGGTAACTAGCGTGGCTAGCATGAGGACAGGAATGCACACTTTAAGGGTCGAGCATTAGGACCTTCATGCATTTTTGTTTCTGTTTATCTTTTGAAAACAATTTCATTTGGGATTTGTATTAAACAATGTTTTGGTCTGACATTTATTTCCGCTGCAATACTTAAACTTATTACTTTTCCGCTGCATGTATAACAATTATATTTTCCGCTGCTTGATTTATTATTCCGCTGCAAACTATTTTATTAAGTGTATGTGTCAAACATTGGATTTGTAAACGCATATAGAGGTGTTCTATATGACCTTAAGTTGTGATTCTGGCCACGTCACACCCACGTGGACTGACACCACGAGTGGGAATTTGGGGGGTGTGACAGTATTGAGGAAGAAGGGAACTACCCGTTTGGGAAATTAATTGCTTAGGAATTGCTTGTTTGATCTTTGATCACCAGACAAGGACACACTCGTGGTATACTACAAAGGTGGTCAGACGGTGGCTGGGGCGGTTGCGACCTACCCCTACATATGCCCTATACATATACCATTTGTAGTATATTGGGGGTCTGTCAGTGTCAGGAACTTAGGATATTATTATGATATGTTGTAAAGTTATGGTTGATGAAATGTTGGTTGAAATTGAGTTAGATTGATTATTGAATGATTTCAATTGATGAACATATATATATTCACATATGAACACACTTGTTGGGCACGTTGGGTGAATAAGCACAATGAATGATATGGACACTTAGTGACAGACTAAATACTTGAGCATTGTTATGGACACTTGGTGAAAATATGAACGCATAATGATGATACTAACACTTAGTTATAGTATGAACACTTGGTAATGAGGTGAACATATAGTAAACTTAGACATTAGGGGAGCTTAAATGTCAGGTGAACTTAGACATTAGGTGAACTTAGAAAATAGGTGAACTTAGTGTTAAGGTGAACCTATATTAGGCGAACCTAGATGTCAGAAGTAATGGAACACACTTCACTCACAATTATCCCCTATAGGATAAGGTTGTGAAGTGGAACACTAGAGGAACATATATGCACCCTAAATTCTAACAAGGGCATAATCGTGATGCAATGCAACGGTGGTGGGACGGCGGATGATGCGACTGCGGTGAAGTCTACTTATGCCCTATATATAAGCTTGTTGCACTGTATTGGGAGGTTGTCAGTGTTAGTATAGGGTGGGAAATGTTTGAAACTTAGGGATACTTAGTTAATATTAGATATGACCAACTAGAATACTTTTGTATAATATTAGGAGATTACTACTTTACTATGGGTTTAATGATAGACATGGGAAAAATATAGTTCCTATATGTAATCCTAACTGTTGAAATGAACTCATTTGACCATAGTTTGTATGACTTACGTTGTAAACGGTAGTAACATGTTTCTAACATCCTCAGAAACATGCCGCCAATACAAACACCAACCATGGGGATGCTAACAATAGTAATGCCAATGCTGGAATGCAAGAGTTAGCAAATCTCATTACTGGGTTGGTGACGCAACTGAATCAAGCCAACCAAGCTCTCAACCAAAACAGAGGTGGTGCAAACCCACCAGTTTACACTTTCAAACACCTTAACTCCTGCAACCCGCAAAAAGTCACGGGTTCTAAGGGAGCCATTGGTCTACTGCAGTGATTTGAGAGTATGGAGAACACCTTCATAAATAGTGATTGCACCGAAAAGCTGAAAGTTCGCTATGCCACCAGTGTATCCAAAAGAGAGCACTAACTTGGTGGAATGGGGAGAAGCGAACTAGGGGAGTTGATGCAACCCTAGTACTGACTTGGATTGAAGTCGAAACTCTGATGACCACAGAGTTCTGTCCTCGCAGTGAGATGAGGAAACTGGAAGCAGAGTTCTGGGAACTCAAGCAAGACAGTGGTGAGAATTTGATCTACAATTCTCGCTTTCATGAGTTGAGTCTCCTGGTACCTCATCTAGTGACACCACTTGAAAGAGCAATTGAGAAATATATAGGCGGTCTACCCATGCAGATACAAGACACTGTCTTTGGTAGCAACCCTACCATAGTAGAAGCTGCAATCCGTTTATCTGCTACACTAACTGATAATCATGTGAAGGCTGGAACACTCACAAGAAAGGGATCTAAGAAGGTTGATACAAAGTCCACTTCCAAGGAGGCTTCAACTGAAGTAAAAACTGAACAAGGCAGTTCATCTAAAAGCAGCAACAAGAAGCGAAAGACCAGGAATTTCGTTGTTACTACTCCAGCTGCAAAGACTACTCAGCTATCTTCGAACAACTCAAACACCAGAAATTATGTTGGGGTCACTCCTCAATGTAATGTCTACAGATATCATCACGCACCTAACTTGCCATGTCGCGTCTGCAACAACTGCGGCAAGTATGGTCATTTTGCAAATGTTTATCGGAGTGCACCGCAAGCACAAAGGATGCAACCTGCACCGCTTGCACTGCCAGCTCTGCATGCCCAACCAATTCAAGTTGTACCAATTCGCCAAGCACTTGCACAGGAAAGAGCCTGTTATGAGTGTGGTGATGTGGGTCATTTCAGAAATCAATGCCCAAAGCGGACACGGAACAATAAAAGGATGGCGAGAGGCAGAGCTTTTCAACTGAAGGCTCCAGCAGCTCAAGCCAACCAGGATGTTGTCAATGGTACATTTCTGATTAATAACTCTTATGCATCAGTATTATTTGATTCTGATGCTGATAGGAGTTTTGTTTCACATGATTTTGAATGTATGCTTGGAATAACACGAACTAAAATAGACAAACCGTTTAACATAGAGGTGGCTGATGGTAATACTATTGATATTGACAGTGTTATTATTGGATGTACTGTGAACTTAAATGATCACGTTTTCCCGATTGATCTTATACCTATGCAACTTGGTAGCTTCGATGTTATCATAGGCATGAATTGGTTAGCTACCCACAAAGCGGAAATTGTTTGTCATGAAAAATATATAAGTATTCCCTTTCCTTCAGGTGAAACTCTAAGAGTTTTTGGGGAAACACCTAGTAAAGGTCTTAAGTTGATGTCATGCTCTAAAGCACACATGTACCTTAGGAAGAAATGTATAGCATTTTTAGCACACATTGTGGTGAAAATGGAGAAAGGAAAGAGCATTGAAGACGTTCCAGTGATAAAAGATTTTCCTGAAGTATTTCCAGACGACTTACCGGGTCTTCCACCAGAACATCAAGTAGAATTTCAAATTAACTTAGTACCTGGTGCGAACCTAGTTGCCAAAGCTTCTTACAGACTTGCGCCTTCGGAGTTGCAAGAATTAGCGAGTCAAATACAAGAACTAACTGACAAGTGATTCATTCACCCGAGCCATTCACCATGGGGTGCACCGATCCTGTTTGTCAAGAAGAAGGACGGGTCATTCCGAATGTGCATCGACTACAACGAATTGAATAAGCTGACCATTAAGAATCGATATCCCCTGCCACGCATCGATGATCTCTTTGATCAACTTCAAGGCTCGGCATGGTTTTCGAAAATAGATCTTAGGTCTGGGTATCATTTGCTTCGTGTACATGAAGATGATATTACAAAGATAGCTTTTAGAACTAGATATGGCCATTATGAGTTTTTGGTAATGCCCTTCGGCCTTACCAATGCACCTGCGGTTTTCATGGACCTCATGAACCTTGTTTACAGGCCGTACTTAGATAAATTTGTTATTGTATTTATTGATGATATTTTGATATACTCCAAGAGAAAAGATGAACACGAGCAACACCTTAAGTTGATTCTGGAGATCCTAAGAAAAGAACAAATGTATGCCAAATTCTCCAAGTGTGAATTCTGGCTTAAGGAAGTTCAATTTTTGGGACACATAGTCAATGAAAAGGGTGTTCACATGGATCTTGCGTAGATTGAAGCTGTGAAGAATTGGAGTACACCGAAGACACCAACGGAGATTCGATCATTTCTTGGACTTGCCGGTTACTATCGGCGGTTTATTTCAAACTTCTCCAGGATTGCTGTCCAACTCACTTCTTTAACTCAAAAGAATAGGCTTTATGATTGGGGACCAAAGCAAGAAAAGGTGTTTTAGACTTTGAAGCATAAACTTTGTGATGCTCCTGTCTTAACACTGCCTGATGGAAATGATGATTTTGTGGTTTACTGTGATGCATCCAACCTAGGTCTCGGTTGTGTTCTCATGCAGCGGGGAAAGGTTGTGGCATATGCATCAAGATAGTTGAAAATTCAAAAGAAGAATTACACTACACACGACGTGGAACTGGGTGCAGTCGTGTTTGCTTTGAAGATATGGAGACATTATCTTTATGGCACTAAGTGTGTAGTCTTTAATAATCATAAAAGTTTGCAGCATATACTTAACCAGAATGAACTCAATATGAGACAACGGAGATGGGTTGAACTGTTAAATGATTATGATTGTGAAATTTGCTGCCATCCTGGTAAAGCGAATGTATTAGCAGATGCGCTTAGTTGCAAGAGTCATGTTCAAATCCATAGTGTTCGAGCGCACACTAATCTCCATAATGATGTTCTGGTAGCTCAACAAATCGCATTGGCTCAAGGTAGTCTTTATGAGGATATGTCTTGTGGGGCTGAATTACAATTGGAAACTAAGGATGATGGTTTGATGTATTATTTGAATCGGTTGTGGATACCGAACAGGTATAATCTTAGGATGATGATTTTGGATGAAGCACATAAGTCTCGCTACTCAATCCATCCAAGTGCTGACAAAATGTACCAAGACCTTCGAGTCTTGCACTAGTGGCCTGGAATGAAGAAGGATATTGCTGAGTATGTAGCCAAGTGCCTTAACTGTGCGAAAGTCAAGGCCGAGCACCAGCGATTTTTGGGATTGTTGGTACAACCAGAAATACCCATGTGGAAGTGGGAGAATATATCCATGGATTTTACTACCAAACTCCCACGAACCACGAGCGGTCATGATAGTTTTTGGGTGATAATAGATAGATTAACCAAGTCGGCTCATTTTTTACCAATAGGCGAGACTTACCCTGTGCGGAAATTAGCTCGTATTTATGTTGATGAGATCGTTAGCCGACATGGAATTCCTTTAAGCATAATATCAGATCGTGATGCTCGTTTCACGACATGATTTTGCGAATCGCTTCACGAAGCTTTTGGAACAAGATAAGATCTTAGCACTGCTTATCATCCTCAAACGGATGGACAGACGGAGCGAACGATTCAGACATTAGAAGATATGTTGAGAGCTTGTGTCATCGATTTTGGGGGCAACTGGGATAGCCATTTACCGTTAATCGAATTCTCGTATAACAATAGTTATCATGCGAGCATTGGTATGGCACCGTTCGAAGCTCTTTATGGCAGAAAATTTCGGTCACCTATTTGTTGGACTGAGGTCGGCGAATCGCAGATCACCGGTCCCGAGATTATTCAAGAGACGACTGACAAGATTCTCCAGATCAGTGACAATCTGTTAGCTACACGCAGTCGACAGAAAAGCTACGCGGACAAAAGACGAAAACCTTTGGAGTTTGAAGTTGACGATTTAGTATTACTCAAGGTATCATCTTGGAAGGGAGTTGTACGATTCAGGAAGAAGGGTAAGCTTGCACCACATTATGTTGGCCCTTTTAAGATTCTTGAACGGATCGGGAAGGTCGCCTACAAGCTGGAACTTCCTCCTGAACTTAGTAATGTACACCCGACGTTTCACTTGTCCAATTAAAGGAAATGCTTAGTTGATCAGGATTTTCAGGTACCACTCGATGACATTCGCATCGATGATACCATGCACTTTGTTGAAAAACCAGTTGAGATAATGGTCTATCGAAGAGGTGGTGGGATGGCGGCTGAAGCATTTGCGACTGACTTCTACGTATGCCATATACATTTGCCATCTTCGGTTTATCATGATTGTATCAGTGCTGAGGCTTTGGTGAGGAGAATCCGAGGTTTTGATTTGAAATGGAAAGGATTTATGAGTTTGATATCAGTTGGTTACTAAACATAGTCAAGGACACATGGTCATGGTTTATCGAAATGGTGGTGGGACGGTGGCTGAATAGGTTGCGACCTACTCCTACATATGCCCTATATATAAGCTTATTTCGGTCTATCATGGATGCGTCAGTGATATGGTTTAGTGGGATTTGGACTGGGAAAATTTTAATATCTAAATTAATAAAGTAATGAGAGCATGATTGAAAATAACTACGCGATGGTGAGGTTACGAATATAATTTAAACGCGAATATGATTTCAGCAATATTAACTTAATAATGTATTCGCGGGGGTGACGATTCACACGGATATGATTATTAGGAAAAATATACTGAAACAATATTCCATAAATCGTAAATCGAATCGAAATACGATACGAGAGTTGGATTTGAAAAGGTGAAGATCTTTACGAATACGTACGTGAGTAACGCGTTTCGACGAGATAACGAAACAATATCTAACGATATTAAATTAAGAAAGGAATTTGAAAATGTTTATTAGGAATTACAACCTAAAACGGATCCGAACAAATCGTTTTATTAAATAAATGATTTAACGCAAGTAAACGAAATCATTTTTTCGAAACAACTTTAATTAAAATCATTTTATTAAAACGAAACATGATTATTTAAACGTTTTATATTTTAAATATGTTTTACGAGAAAAACCGAGCATTTAATAATTTCTATAGCGAAATAAACGAGACCGAGCACGCGGGAAAGACGCGTGGTATAAATGGAGGAACCTACTTATTCTCCTTCATTTTTCCACCTTTTACTCTCTTTAGACTTCATTTCCGCCACCATCCTCTCTCTCTAACTTTTCTCTACATTATCTCCTTCAAATCTCAACCAACTCGAGAGATCTTGGTGCCAAATCATTCATATGGTCGTGCAGAGCAAGAATATACGATGAAACCTCGCTTTTGATTAAGTGTTGAAGGTAAATCACGAGTTTTACTTTTCGCTCTTCACTATGATAATAACTAGTTTGCATCTTTAGCTTGTAAACGATTCGTACATATGGAACACCCTAAAACGAACCAATACGAGATGTTGGGATCCATGGATGAACTTGTAGTACAATGGAGCTCGAAGATGGTGATGTTGAACAGCTTTGGGGATGTTTGGTTCGTGAGTACAGGTGGCCGAACCTGTCTCTAGCTATGCAAGGGGGATGACCGAACCTCACAGCAACTGGAGTGTCACGAACCTGCTGAACATGAGGTGGACGAACCCTATGAGCCACGGATCTCATAACAGCTGGACCTTATGGGTCACGAACCTTGGCTGGCGAACCAATGCTTGGCCCAACCTAGGAGCTGCAAACCTCCATCATGGCCGAACCCTACCACCTTCACGAACCACCTAGCCGCGAACCCTAAGGGCCGAACCTTATGCTGAACGAACCCATGTTGCTGCAAACCTTGACACAACCAAACCTATGCCCATAAACGAACCAGTGTCTGGCCGAACCTTGGGCTAGCCGCACCTTAGGCTGGATGAACACCTGAGCTGGACGAACCTTATGAACTTCTAGTAATCAGCGAACCAATGGTAGCCAAACCCTAAGGTTCGCCAAACCTAGAACCTTTACTTGATCTAACCTACATGCGAACGAACCTAGTACCATGGTCGGATCTAGATGTTTCTGTCGAGCCTATGTTTATTTTGAATTAAGACTAAGGATAAATGGAGGAACGAGCACACATATATAAATATCCATGCATGCATGAATAATCCAAGTTGCCACCTTTTCTCTCTCTAAACATAAGTTTTAAATTGTGGATTTATATACATCGAGCACTTTATGAGAATAGCCTAAGTAAGATGTTTTTTTTTTTTAAACTTAATTGAAAATATAACAATTAAAGATATGTGGGTTAACTTACATTGACATGCATGCATGCACTTTAAAGTTATTTATATGGGAATAAGGTTACCATCTTTACAACATAAGTAACTTTTTTACTCTCACTAAAATCATTATAAATTGAATGATTAAACTAACTAAGTGTTAAACCGATCTTTTATAATGCGAATGGGAAGCTTTAATGATCACCACCATAACTTAGATGAGAAACCTAAAGTGGACGTACATCTATTAATTAAAGGATAAAAGAAATATAAAAACTTAAAGATGATCACACATATATACTTATGAATATGTAACACGCGATAAATACATGTTGTTGAAGTGTCTTTGATTTTACATTCGTGAGCGTGCATTCTACAAACACTGAATCTGAGGAATTCAGGTGAGTTCTCATAACCTCCTTTTTAAATCATTTTGTTTTCAAACTCGGAGGTGGAACATGTATACCAGATTGAGTTACTTATTATTGGATTATCATTGTTTATGGTATACTTATTATTGGATTATCATTGTTTATGGATTATCACGGATTATCACAACTCCATGAGTCTTTGTTGTTGACTTTGGTCCTCTGCAATGATTGAGTTATTGTTGATGAGTGCCTTCGGTCCTCCTCGATGATTCCACTGTTGGTTAAGTGACTGCGGTCCTCCGCAGTGCTTGTATTGACACTTATACTATTTAGAAATATCGTGGGTTGAGTTGACTAAGTCCCTCCGCGATGATTTCCGCTGTTGATTGATTTGCGATTGGTTGAGATTGGTTAAATGCATGTGTATGATTAATTGTGATTGTTTGAATTATGTGATCGTTGTGTTTGTGTTTGTGTGTTAGCAGTGTTGGATTATCTCGCTGGGGTACATGTGAAATTTTCTTGGAAAACTATATACTACTATAAACATTGTTGAAACATAAAACTTATGATTACTCACCAACTACTTCGTAGTTGACACTTGATTTTATACATGTTTCAGGGAACGAAGAGAAGTAGGTAGAGCAGGGTCGCTCTACATCTTTCGGACATCATCACTTAGGGTCTTGGACTTAGCTAAATTAACTGGATTTCTGAAGACTAGAGTTTAGTCAATTTAGCTAAATCTTTTGTGTAATTGATGTAACTATATCATGATGAACCTGATTTTTGTGTAATTATTTTTGGTTTATTAAATTGATATATGATGATTTATTTAAATGCCCACGAGCTTATGAACAATCTACACATCCCTCGTGGCATCCCAAGTTTCCGCCATAGGTCGGGGTGTTACACCTTTCCTGGCTATTAATCTTCCTTGTGAAACTACCCTTGGCCTAGGTATCTGCAAGGTTACCATTTTCATGTTACAAGTTGATTACTATAGCTCTTTTGGTTTCCCATTTTCCGTCCCAGTCTTAGACATAGTGCTCCTTTTAATAGGAAGGGTGCATATATTTTTGTCTGTATATTCTTTCCTTTCCTAGGTGCGTCCTGGATGAGCGTAGCACGACCATGATAGGATAACTTTCTTACTGTCCTTAGCACGGCTAAAAAACCTGGCTTTCTGACTTTGCTAGCCTTGTTGTCTGACACGGGGTTGCGCCTACCTCCGTCATCAGCTTCCCAGTCTGGTGTGATGTAGTTTTAACTACATTATACAAGACTCAGCTCATACTTTACATGGCCTTTAGTCTTTTTGGCATCTTTCTTGCGAAGCCTTAATTATACTAAGTTATAGGATGATGAACTTCATCCTTTCAATATTTGATTAAACATTCCGAGTTTAAACTGAAGTGTTTTACCTGAATTGACTTTAATAGGATTGATCCTGTCTTATGTGGCTTAATTTTTTTCTTGTATTTGCGTACATAATTGATTAATGATTCGTACCCAAAGGCAAGGATATTTCTATAGGGAGTAGGAGCATACAAAGCTCCTTCTTAACGAATCCTTTCGGGATGTGAGTTTGACCTTTATCGTCGGTGGAGATAAGAATCTTTCTTATCACCAAATTATTGGCGGGTACGTATTCCATGTGATTTAAGGAGTTTAGATCCTTGTCTATGGATGGATAAAGACTTATCACACTAGTCCCATTGGATAGGCTAATCTTGTTGCTTTGCATTTGTAAGGAATTGATCTTTATCTTGTTTTATTCACCATGCAAGTTGTAATTTGATTTTTGGCTATGAGGATACATAGGGCATTAAACATCATTTTTATTTTAGGTTGCCTGGGTGAGTCCAGGCAAGGCTACATGATGGGTCAAGGCTTTCTGGGTAAGACCAGACAATGTTGAATGATGAGACAAGGCTCCCTGGGTGAAACCACACAAGGTCACTTGGTTGATTCAAAGCTTCCTTTGTAAGGGGAAACCATGTTACTTGATTGAGGCAATAATTTATGTAAGGTTACCTAAGTGAGTTTAAACAAGGGTTCCCAAAGTATATGCATGGCTGCAAGCGCTACATACAATGTTAGATTGAGTACGAAATTTTGCTCAAATGGCATCCTATGTAGTTTTCATAGGATTGTAGGAAGATAAAGCCAAATATAAAGTTTATCTATGTACATTTATCATCAATCACTTGATCAAGTATTATGCTTGAATTAGAAGGCATTATAATGCTCATATTATAAGCAAGTTTATTATAGGCCCTGACCTCGAAGGTGGCATACTGTACTACTAATGAGTAAGTTGATCATGGTTGTATATGTACATTATGTAGGAAAAATTTCCTATTTGATTTGAACGCAAGCCTTGTGATACCAGGCAAAGTCTTTACCCCTTAGTAAATATGAAGTTAGGCTACACCTCATGATACATCATTAGGTGGAGCTTTTGGCTTTTTGCAGGTCTTGCTAAGGTTAAACAGAATATGTTCATAATAGTTTGGCCATGACGATCTTAGTCATGAAAATTTTAGCCATGACAAGTTTTTCCATGACAAGTTAAACCATGACAAGTTTAGCCATGAAAAGTTTGTCCATTACAAGTTTATCCATGACAAGTTTATCCATAACAAGTTTAGTCATAACAAGCTTGGCCGTGACACTTTTGGCCATGACAAGTTTGGCATTTACACGTTTGGCAGTGACAATTTTGGCGATGACAGTTTTGGCCATGACAAGTTTGGCATTTACACGTTTGGTAGTGACAATTTTGGTGGTGACAGTTTTGGCCATGACACGTTTGGCAGTGACAATTTTGGCCATGAAAATCTTGGCCTTGACACTTTTGGCCATGACAATTTATTCATAACAAGTTTATTTATGACAAGTGTAGCCATGACATGATTAGTCATGAAAAGTTTGTTTATGACAAGTTTATCCTTGACAAGTTTATTTATGACAAGTGTAGCCATGACAAGTTTAGCCATGACAAGTTTGTCTACGGCAAGTGTTATCCATGACAAGTTTATTCGTGACAAGTGTAGCCATGGAAAGTTTAGCGACGACAAGTTTGTTCATGACAATTTTATATTTGTTTAATTTTTTCCTACAATACTGATAGTAACAACCGAAAGAGAAATGCTTAAAGTAATGACTTAAGGGTGGCGTTTTTACTAGAAGCCATTGTTTGATCTAGTGGTCATATGTTGTTTTAAAAACCAAATGATAAGTAGTTTGATGAAACATCCCCTGACATAGGACTTTATTTCCAGTAAAACTTTTTTGACGTACAAGTGAATAAATTTCTCGTGATATGTGAAAAGTAAGCAAATTTTCCTTAGTACCTCGTCAAATGAGTTCTTATTGCAAAATTCCATTTATTTAACAATTTTTTGGAATGATAAACTTATGTTACCATCTTTGATAAGATGTACACTTTGCTAGAGATTTTTGCCAAGCATTTGTTTATACTGTAGTCTAATTTGAACAATTGCATATGCTATTTTACATGAGTAGGTCAAGGCCGAACCCCACAGAGCAGTATTGTATTAGGTGCTCACCCTTTACATGGGCAGGTCAAGGCCGAACCCCATGGATCTTCATTATGAGGTGCTCACCCTTTACATGAGAAGGACAAACATGTAACTTATTAAGAATCAAGTAATGTATTTTCATGTTGATGTTTCTTTCATATCATAAAATATTTGTCAATGCAATTAGTTTGACTTTGATGGTACTATGCCATGCTAGCCCCCAGTTCGATACTGCTAAGATAACATTAGGAGTATCAAAATATTATAAGTTTAGACATCATTGCCTTGTTCTAGGCAAATTGATTCAAGATGTTATTAAAAAATGTAGCATGAGCTCTTTTAAATCTTGGTGGGAGTCTTTGTGCAAAGTAAGTGTCATTGGTGTTTTGCAGCCAGACTGCCTCATGTTATTTGCAAGGCAAGGTGAAGTGCTTTGCTTTTGTCAAAGTAAGTTTCCCTTTGTCAGTCGAGACAACCTTGGTACTTTTTAAGAGTAAGGATATTTGGAGCAATTCCAAATTAGATGACTGATGTTTTGTTTGATGGATTTGATATTTTTGTTCAACAAAAGTATTACGTCGTCAGGCACCTTTGCATGGTTGTATTCTGGATACGCTTCATTTTAGCCAGGTCTCCTTGTTGTGCTTTAGTTAGGATAAAAACTATTTTGTTCCCAGTCGTAAATATTCTTAGCCGAGCTGACTTGGTATGCTTAGTCGAGATATGGGTATTAACCCCCACGACATGAGTAAATTTAGCTAGGCTGATTTGGTACGCTTAGCCAAGGCTGAGATGTGATTTAGCCAACATGTGTGTTTTCTATTCTTAGTCCAGAAGGACTTTTTCCTTCCTTTATTAGCAATTCTTCCTTGGTATGGTGAAGTTTTTACGTCACGTTTATGTGAAATGTTTGTGAGAGAGCCATGGCTAAGCATACAACTTGATGTTCGCAAGACTAGGTGACCTGAATGTTGATGTAGAGTCTTGTCCCGTATGATGACTCGACTTCTTTCAGGGAAATATGATCTTGCCTTCCATTAGGAAAGGGAACCTGAGTTCCTATTAAATAGAAATACTTGATCTTATCCATATCAAGGATAAAAGGTTTTTTGTGTTCTTTGGCGAGTAAGTTGACTTTAGCTCTTTGAGGAAAATATGGCATTACCTTCTGCCAAGTAGAGTGATTTCAACCAAGGCAATGTAGCATTGCATTACGTAAGCTAAGCGACTTTAGCTTTTGTGAAGCAATATAAATTGAGATCCTTTAGAACAAGGAGGTCGTGCCTATTATTAGGCGAGGCGATTATGTCGCTTTATAGGCATGGTGACCTTGCCATATAGTAAGGTGAATTGATGTCATGCTAAGGAAGGTGACTTGATACATTTCAAAGTAAGGATATACTGTCTTCTCAAGCAATATAACTGTATAATTTTTCATCAAGGGTGGCCTGGCTTAGCCTCTTGAGCTATTGTTAATCATGGTAACTTGTGCTTCAGCCAAGGCCTAGCCAGGTACTTGCTAAGTTAAGTAGTGGTAATTTTTTGGATGATGATATCCTTGATGGATGAAAACTCCTCACGTAAGCTAGGTCATGGTAGAGGTTCTAGAAGGTTTTATCCTTGCTGAATTGAAAAAAAATCTCAGCTAGCCGTGTTAGAAAAAGTATATGTACTCTAATATCCTTGAAAAATAGTTGAATTTGAATATGACAAACCATAGCCATGACGACATCTATGTTATATGTGGTTAGAAAAAGATATTGTGCATCTTTATCCTTAATGAAAAGTTGACAAGTCACAATCATCAGAATATATGTGATATAATATGTTAGAAAAAAAGGAAGTGTATATCCATTCACTTTGAAAGTGAAATGACAAGCTATCAGTACGAGGGTGATGTCAGAAAATGTATGGTAGCTGAATGTATGCAAGAACTAGCTTTGTTCATTTTTTTATTTGACCGAATATTGTTTTACAGTGGTTCTGATATGCCAAGCCCTGGTAAAGGTTAGTAGCATCTTTGCTAAGTAGCTACGGTTCAAATGAATGGTCACAATAAAAATACTCTTGTTACACATTGTTAGAAAATTAAATGTATGTTAATTGTCACACCCCGTAAATTACAGGTCAGCAATTACATTAATTAAAATAATAATTTTATTTATTATTACATACGTGGCACTAGAATTTGTTAATTTAGTTTGACACCTAGCACGATACTCCAAACACAACGAATCAAACAATAATTCGGTTAATTATAGGAAAACGCACGCACGTGTCTTGAATTAACGAACGTTGTTTAAACAATTTAACAATTATTAAATTTACCAACAATTGAATAATGTGTAATTAAATAACGAACAAAATCATAAAAAAAGTCGAGAAACAAAAAACGACAACGAATAACGAGAAAAAACGATTCGAAACAACAAAACTGGGCCATTGGGCCAATCCAGCCTCTTCGCGTTATGCCAACGGGCCCAGTGAGACCCTGGCGGTACGCGAAGGTGAGCGGCGATTTTGAAATTCTTCGAAAATCATCATGGTACGTGACGATCGATCAACCTCCACATTTGCGATATACGACGTGTCTCGGAGGAGTACCCGTCTATTTTGTCCTTAGTGGCACGCCAGGACTCTCGGGGGAAGCTTGGTGCTACGAGTGCCAGAACTCAAAAATTTTATAAGAAGCTAACCCATCTCATTTATTCACTCTTTTTCCAATCCTCTCGAGCTCACATGAACCCTCTCAGCCAAAACCACCTGCAACCTCACTCTCTACCCCCTGAAACTACTTTGAAGCTATCATGGCGTCCCATTGAAGTCTTGGAGCTAGGGAGTGTTGGAAAGAGCTAACCATCATCATCATCTTTTTCAAGCAACTAGAGAAGCAACCTCAGAGACTTCCAGAGCTCAGAGACCTCTGTTCTTACACCAAATCAATCATCTATAGTTCTTGGAGGTAGTCCTACATATCTATATACACTTTTAACACATAAAAACCCACATGAAACACCATAAAGGGCACATGAATGAAATTTCAGTTCAATAAATCTGAGTCTATGGATTAGATTCACTGATTTGAAGCTTGGGAATGATCTATTTGATGATATGGGCATTTGATGAATATTTGTTAATATTGCTATAAAAGGAAACTTTGGATGAACAAAATGGTGATAGGTGATATGCTAGATATGCAATGCATGTTAAATGATTGTTTAAACATAAGGATGATGATATAAACATGATAGTTGAATGGATTTTGAATAAATGAATGATTTTAGCATATGTTACTAATTTAGTAACTTTAAAAGTATAAGTTGATAGTTGATAATGGATTTCACATGTTGAATGATGATAAATGTTGATTAGAGTCATAGGATGCATGTAGGTGTCCTACTTGTATTTATGACACATTAAACGGACTTAACACAACAAACGTATCACCAACGATTAGTAGAGTCAACACAAGACAACACACACACACTGGGCTGAGCACACCGACACTTGGAGTTGTATGGGATACAGCGCACCACAAAACACATACTCACACCTATATGGTTATAGGTGCATACTAGTAGGTGCTAGCATTCGCAAGACGCGAATAAATAGACATCGGAACTGCTTTATCAGGTGAGTTCACGGCCCTTTCTTCTATTTTCTACCTTTGGGGGGAGAAAACATTGCATACAAACTATTTAGAACAACATACATACTTTTTGGTTACATTTATACAGGCTAATATCATGTATATGCATATGTGTAGCACTGATCCACAAAACTGATAAGTCATCATTAAACACATCTCGAACCGTTAAAAGCGCGTAGCGCGTAGCGTGGTAATTCTGAATAGTACTATTTGGGCTTAACAAGCCCCACTGTTGCGCGCCGTATGGCCACCCCGACTGGAGGTCGGAACAGTGCATAATTGACCAAACAAGATTGCCATATCTTGATGGATTCGTATCAGAGACTCATGTTAATTCGAATTAGGTTTGCATTTAGTAAGCTTAGTCTATAACCACTAGTCTCCACACAACACATAGTGCTTAGTATTGTGATACTTGCATAATAGATATGACGACACCATCATCACCGCATGCAATTGCACATGATGAGGGGGAGCCGATAGCTCCAACACTAACCACATCACCACTGTCAGTGACCGTAAAGTCACCTGACAACATCCACTCATAGAAATTTTGTCTATGCATAACACTACATGTTTCCTTTAAGTACCTATCGCACACATTTGTCATTAGATATACAAAAACGCCTCACTCTCGCTATGAAAATTCATGGCCGGAAGACGCGGAGGTCGACAGAACACGGGAGGATGTGGGAACATTGGTCTGACAGCAGCTGAATTGAACACACTCATCCACGAGCGATTGAAGAGGCACTTGCTGCACGGGAAGCTACTCGTAATCAAAACCCACTTAACCAAGGTGATGAGTCTCATTTCACATTTACCCTGCACCACAATCACTCATTTCCATTTCAACGTGCTTACCCAATACTGAACCAAATACTATTCTTTGCGTATCTCAGGAGCAAATCCTAACCCACCTCTCTGCACATTCAAGATGTTTCTGGATTGCAAACCTCACTCCTTTAACGGTACGGAGGGTGCCGTCGGACTGTTGCGCTGGATGAAAAAGGCGGAATCGGCCTTTGCAATGAGCAATTGCAGGAACAAAGACATGGTCAAGTTTGCTGCTGGAAGTCTTGAGGGAGCTGCCCTCACGTGGTGGAATGCAAATGTCCAAAACCACGGGCTCGATGCAGCCAACGCCCTACCTCGGGATGATTACAAGAGAATGTTGAACCGCGAATACTGTCCTCGCGGTGAAATGCAGAAACTAGAGACGGAATTCTGGAACCACAAGATGGTTGGTTCCGAGGTCGAAGCATACACTGCTCGATCGTATGAGCTAGAACACATGTGCCGGTAAATGGTGACACCGGCCTACAAACACATTGAAAAGTATATTGAGGGACTGCCACCTCAAATTCAGGACATGGTACTTTCTGCTGACCCTATCACCATGCAACAAGCTATGCGATTAGCCCACAAACTCACTGACTCGGCTGTTGCACAAGGACTCTTACCACCTCGTGGTGCAGTAGCCAAGACCCAGAAAACAAACGCAGATGGGATAACACCCTAAGCAAACCGTCCACACTTCAACCTCCACCACAATAGCCTAAGTTTGGATCAACACAAGCTTACACCCCACCCATCCCAACCACCCAAAACCAAGGAGGATATGTAAGCAAACATCCCAAATGCCACATGTGCAATTTCCATCATGCATAGGGTCAATGTGGCATCTTTCAATGCCAGAACTGCGGAAAAATGGGACATGCAGCTAAAGACTGCAGAGGTGAACTACTGGCCAAAAGTACACAACAGCCACATCCACTGAAGAACAACAACAACAATCAATAGAACAACAACAATGGGAACAATGGCATGAGGGGATGGGCCTTCGTGATCGGGACAAAGGAGGCCAGAAGGGATCCAACCTTGCAACAGGTACATATCTTCTAAACCATCATTACGCTTTTGTATTGTTTGATACTGGAGCTGAGAAAAGTTTTATATCTAAGGATTTTAGCGAGATACCTACCATAATCCCAACACCCTTAGAGGTTGAGTATACTGTAGAGCTAGCGGATGGTAAATTGACTGTAACCAAGCACATTATGAAAGAATGCATTCTAGAGCTAGCTAATCACAAATTTAATATTGATCTTAT
Organism: Mikania micrantha; assembly: GCA_009363875.1. Classification (NCBI taxonomy): domain Eukaryota; kingdom Viridiplantae; phylum Streptophyta; class Magnoliopsida; order Asterales; family Asteraceae; genus Mikania; species Mikania micrantha. Next base: position 49,032,702 of record CM018680.1, on the reverse strand, counting down.
GCCAGTTACACTAGGCAGTTTTGATGTCGTGGTAGGCATGGATTGGTTGTCTGAAAACCAGGCCGAAATAATTTGCCACTATAAGGTTGTGCGCATACCTCTCCCTAGTGGAGAAACCTTAAACATCAACGGCGAAAGGAGCGACACTCCTCTGAACATTATCTCAAGCATGAAAGCTCACAAATGCTTACGAAAGGGATACATATCCATAATGGCGCTTATCACCGACAAGACTGAAGAAGAGAAGAAAATAGAAGATATCCCAGTCGTATGCGACTACCCCGACGTATTTCCCGAGGATCTACCAGGACTTCCACCGCCTCGACAAGTGGAGTTCCGCATAGATCTAGCGCTGGGAGCAGCGCCTATTGCACGAGCACCATATCGACTTGCACCCTTAGAGATGCAAGAGTTGTCCAATCAACTCTAGGATCTATTGGACAAGGGTTTCATCAGACCAAGCTTCTCACCCTGGGGAGCTCCAGTACTGTTCGTGAAGAAGAAGGATGGTATGTTTCGAATGTGCATCGACTATCGGGAATTGAACAAAGTGACTTCAAGAATCGCTACTACTTACCTCACATCGATGATTTATTCGATCAACTGCAAGGGTCGAGTTACTACTCTAAGACCGATCTGCGATCTGGGTACCATCAATTGAGAATACAAGAGTAAGATATCCCAAAGACTGCTTTACGCACTCGGTATGGCCATTACGAATTTTTGGTTATGCCGTTTGGACTGACAAATGCACCCGCAGTATTCATGGATCTCATGAATAAAGTGTGCAAACCTTACCTGGATAAGTTTATCATTGTCTTTATAGTCGATATTCTCATTTATTCAAAAACCCAGGAAGAACACAAAGAGCATCTTCAATTGACTCCAGAACTGCTATGGCAAGAAAAGTTGTACGCTAAACTCTCCAAATGCGACTTTTGGATTCGAGAAGTCCAATTCTTGGGCCATGTTGTTAATGAACAAGGGATTCATATGGATAAATCCAAGATAGAGGCGATCAAGAACTGGGAAGCACCAAAGACCCTAACTGAGGTGCGACAATTCCTAGGCTTGGCAGGCTATTATCGATGATTTATCGAAGGATTTTCCAAAATAGCACAACCACTTACAACTTTAACCCATAAGGACAAGAAATATCTCTAGACTGACAAACAAGAAGCTGCATTCCAACTTCTCAAGCAGAAGCTTTGTAGTGCACCTATCTTATCACTTCCTGATGGAACATACGACTTTGTAGTATATTGCGATGCCTCGATACAAGGACTCGGCTGCGTGCTGATGCAACGAGAGAAGGTGATCGTATATGCTTCCCGACAACTGAAAGTACACGAGAAGAACTACACCACCCACAATTTGGAACTTGGAGCCGTCGTATTTGCACTCAAGATTTGGAGACATTACCTGTACGACACAAAGTGTACCATATACACTGACCACAAGAGTCTCCAACACATATTCGAGCAAAAAGAGCTGAACATGCGACAACGTCGCTGGCTCGAACTGCTAAACGACTATGAGTGTGCTATCAAGTATCACCCAGGGAAGGCCAACGTTGTGACCGATGCCCTAAGCCGGAATAATACCTCGAAACCCAAGAGGGTTTGAGCTTTACAACTCACCATCCATCCCAATCTTCCTGAACAAATACGTAATGCCCAAGTGGAGGCACTTAAATCAAAAAACCTAGCGGTGGAATCATTAAGGGGAATGGAGAAACAATTAGAGGTCAAAGCCGATGGCTTACATTATTTCATGGAACGTGTCTGGGTTCCACATTACGGAAATTTACGAGAACTTGTGAGGAAACAAGGCTTACAAATCCCGGTATTCTATTCACCCTGGATCTGATAATATGTATCATGATCTTAAAGTCCTATATTGGTGGCCAAACATGAAAGCTGATATTGCCATATACGTGAGCAAATGCTTGACTTGTGCCAAAGTCAAGGTCGAGTACCAGAAACCCTCTGGATTACTCACACAAACAAAAATCCCCATGTGGAAGTGGGAACAAATCTCCATGGACGTCATTACCAAGTTACTCCGTACTCCTAGTGGATGTGACACTATCTGGGCAATTGTGGATCGACTGACTAAGTCAGCACATTTCCTTGCGATTAAGGAAAATGACAAGATGGAAAAACTAGCCAGAATCTATGTTAAGGAAGTCTCGCGTCATAGAGTGCCAATCTCCATCATATAAGATTGAGACGCCAGATTTACTTCGAACTTCTGGAAATCACTACAAAAGTCGCTTGGTACGCGGTTGGATATGAGTACAGCATACCACCCACAAACTGATGGCTAGAGCGAACGCTCCATACAAACTCTCCAAGATATGCTATGAGCGTGCGTAGTAGATTTCGGTAATAGCTGGGAAACTCACCTGCCACTGGTGGAGTTCTCCTACAACAACAATTCTCATACGAGCATTAAGGCAGCGCCTTACGAGGCCCTCTATGGCTGGAAATGCCGATCGCCCATCTGTTGGGCGGAAGTGGGTGACAGTCAGCTCACAGGCCCGGAACTTGTACACGAAACAAACAAGAAAATCGTGCAGATTAGAAACCGCATGGCAGCAGCTTGCGATCGTCAAAAGAGATATGCCGAAAAACACCGAAAGCCTCTGGAATTTTAGGTAGGAGATAGAGTTCTTTTGAAAGTTTCGCCATGGAAAGGCGTCATTCGTTTTTGTAAACGAGGCAAACTGAACCCACGGTATATTGGACCCTTCGAGATCCTGAAAAGGATTGGTCCAGTGGCATACCAACTCAACCTACCAGCTGAACTCGATGGAGTTCACAACGTATTTCATGTCTTGAACTTGAAAACGTTCCTATCTGATGAGACACTGGTGATTCCACTGGAAGAGATCCAAGTGGATGAAAAGCTACGACTCATAGAGGTACCTGTCGAAATCATGGACCGTAAGGTCAAACAACTCAAACAAAGTCGGATTCCAATTGTCAGAGTCCGATGGAACTCGAAACGCGGACCTGAATTCACATGGTAACGTGAAGATCAGATGATGCGCAAATATCCCCACCTCTTCAAACAAACAACGTCGAAAGCCGACAACGACGAATAAATTTCGGGATGAAATTTCCTTTCAACGAGGGGATGATGTGACAACCCGAAAATTTTTGTTTCTCGTACACTTTTGCTTCTCTGACACTACAACAACAACCAAATTTCGGGACAAAATTTCTTTCAACAAGGGGATGATGTGACACACGGCAATTTCAGGTAAACTGCAACTCTTACAACTTTGTATTTCACATTCATACTTGTTGCATCTCATATAATTTTGTTTAATTAGATGAGCTAAACACAAACTACTGCAAAACGATAGTTTGTGGAACTATCGAATCGTACATTGCACATTGGTTTTGGAAACCAAGTGTGGCAAACACAAACACTAACACAAAACAATAATTCGAGGAATTTTTGAATTGTGTATTACACGTTGATTAGGATTAATCAAGCGTGCAAACATTTCGTAAAACAAAAACACAAACGCACCGATAATTCGAGGAATTATCTAAACACACACGAGTCTCACGAACGTTGGTGAACAAACGATTGAATGATAATTGAGTTACACATGACCGAACATTAGTAATTAAGTCCAAACGATGTTAAACGATGAGTCAAAAGCGTGAAATAATCGAAGAACGAGTCGAAATGATGGAAATGGGCCTATTGGGCTTGTCTGGAGTTCCAAGCGGTACGCCCGTGCCCATCAAGTGACACTAGGCGGTGCGCGCGAGAAGGGAAGGATGGAGCCGGATGTTGGTTACCCGCGCGGTACACCCGGTGCCAACTCTCCCCGCCAGGCGGTACGACTAACTGGCACAAATCGCAAAACCACTTCTACACTCAACCTATCTCATTTTCAATCATTCTAATCCTATTTTGTCGGCCATAAAACCTCTACCTCGAGTTCCTACCCTTGTTTCTTCATAAATTCACAAGAAAAACCTCCATTGTTGAAGCTTTGAAGCTTGGGAAGCCAATGGAGCTTGGAACAGAAGCTTGGAACTCATCATCATCAACACACCACCACTTGAAGCCACTAAGAGCTTATTCCCAGCCACTCTTGGAGCTGCCAAATCCTTGATCCAGCTTCATCTCAGTGATTTAGAGCATCTAAGGTAGTTTTACATGTTCATTCAAAGTTAGATCGTACATGCAATGGCTAAAAACCCACATGTATGAAGATCCACCCACATGCAACTCCATGTGGCTTTTGTACACGAATTTGTTGGTGTTCTTGTGTTGTTTTAGTGTAGATCTACTGATTTTAGAATGTAGGATTGATGGGATTGAGTTTTGATAAGTTATTTTGATGATTTTGTAGAACTTGCCAAAAAACTAAACTTTTATGTTGCATTTTGTAGATTTGTGAACATCTAGACATGTTAGACATGTCTAGATGTTGTCAAATGCATATTGGAGTGTTCAGAAACACATTTGGGTATTTGATTTTGTGAAAATACGATTTTCGTGATGAACTTACTATAAATGGAAACTTTTTGAAACCAAAAGACGGGTTTTAATGTTTTAAGATGTTTTGGTGAACTTTGATTATTGAAACATGTTTAAAAATGGTTTTTAACATGTTTGGAAACTTTAATTTATGAAAATGTGTTTTTAAACGAATACTTACTATTTTAGGAAACTTTATTTGGGCAAAACGGCATAAATGGTGATTTATGCGCAAGCGATGTGTTTTAAATGTTAAAACATGATTTTATAAACATATTAAAGGTATTAGCTTTATGAAATGAGATTTCATAACTACACCTTCCTAAAATGGAAACTTTCCAAAAATGGTAACTTTTACGATTCTTACACGTTTTAACTGAACGTTGTACGATTAGAGTCATAGGATGCATGTAGGTGTCCTACTTATATTTATGACACATTAAACAGACTTAACACAACAAACTTATCACCAACGATTCGTAGAGTCAACACAAGCCAACACACACACTGGGCTGAGCACACCGACACTTGGAGTTGTATGGGATACAACGCACCACAAAACACATACTCACACCTATATGGTTATAGGTGCATACTAGCAGGTGCTAGCATTCAAAAGACGCGAATACATACAAACCAGAACTGCTTAATCAGGTGAGTTGACGGCTGTTTTTTCTATTTTATACCTTTGGGGGAGAAAACATTGCATACAAACTATTTTGAACAACATACATACTTTTTGGTTACATTTGTACATGCTAATATCATGTATATGCATATGTGTGGCACTCATCCACAAAACTGCTAAGTCCTCATTAAACACATCTCGAAACGTTAATAGCGGGTAGCGCATAGCGTGGTAATTCTCAATAGTACTATTTGGGCCTGACAAGCCCCACTGTTGCGCACCGTATGGCCACCCCGACTGCAGGTCGGAACAGAGCATAATTGACCAAACAACATTGCCATATCTTGTTGGATGGATATGGTGGGAGGCAGCATATTAGCTTCGATTGCGAACCCGCATATGGTATAACACATATTGACTAGCTATCAATGGATATTGCATTGTATTGAAATGTAGACCTACAAAACATTTACTTTAAACATTTGATGTTTATTGCTGACATAAAACCTGTGTTCTCACCAACCTTTGTGTTGACCTTTTACTCGCATGTTTTCTCAGGAAACCAGGGCACGTGCATGACAAATTTAGGATGCTAGGCTGGAGTCGCATGCATCTACATAGTGCTTTAGTCTTTAAGAACATTTATCATTTTGTTATGTCATATGTTGTTAAACATCTTTACTCGCTTCTGTAAACCTTAATCTTATGTTATTTTGAAAACTATTCTATCAATGCTTCCTCAACTTATGAACTTTAACTGTTTTGATAACCTACACATTAAACTTCCGCAACTCTGATTTTACTAAACTGTTTTACTAAACTTCCGCAACTCTGATTTTACTAAACTGTTTTATTCAAGTTATTGGATGTACGTATTAAACCAGACATGTAGGTCTCGCAACACTGTGTGACCCGAGACTGCAATCCTGACTGACCAGTCCCGTCGCGCCCCCGACAAGGCCGGGAGGGCCGGGGTGCGACAATTTAGGATAAACAAGCATGCTAGAATTGTTAAAAGGTGACTTCTATGTAAATTTTCCTAAAATAGAAACCCGCCTAAAATGGAAACTTACTCTAAATAGTAAGTTATCCGTCGAAGGTAATTGATGTGCTTACATGCCATATATGACACTTAACACACATTAAAAAACACTAAGAACCAAATGAGTCACCAACGGGTCATTGAGTCAAACATGGTCAAACACAACAACTTTGAATTGTTTGGACACAAACATGATCTAACGAGACCAACACAAACACGAAAATGAACATGACAGTGAACATGAACTCACAAAACCTATGTGATATAGGTGAAAGTTAAAGGACAATCAGTTTATAGACAACGAACGACAAACTAAGGTGAGTTTATAGCCCCACTTTTATCTCTTAAGTGTTTTACCAAAACTTGGGGTGAGAATACGTTTCAACAACTATTTTAGATGTATGACTGGTATGTTGTAAAACAACTTTTTGAGTGTGCTTATTTTGTAACAAGTCCTCACAAAACCATACTATTAGTTGAACAACGAACGAGGCATTATTGAATATTACTATTGGGTCTGGCAAACCCCGCTACGGTCAGGACGAGCGAAATATCGACCTATGCAATAGTTTCACGATAGACTTGGCGGAGGCATCTAACAGTCTAATTTCGGTAGTGGTGAACTCATACACTCGGGACCTATGGTCTACAACTTAACATACCAGTATATATCTCGTTACCGTTTTTACATTTACTTAAACCGGTGAACTCACCGACTTTATGTTGACATGTTTTTAGCATGTATTTTTAGGTAACTGTATGCACAAGCTAGGATGCTCTTAGAACACAGGGAAAGAGTCCTACATGCATCTAGATATTTGATTTTGAACATTTTATGAAGTTGTATGTCTTAAAACAATGTGTTTGTCATTATTCCGCTGCTTAAACAATTTACAATCTCCGCTGCAATACTTTTTAACAACTTGATTATTATTATCAAAAAATTGTATTTTCAAACTCATATAGGGTCGTTCTATATGACCAGAGCTACTGATCCTGCCACGTAACACTCAACGGTCTGACACCGTAAGTGGTAATTTTGGGGTGTGACATTAATGCCCACGCTAAAGTGAAAAGTCATAGCATTGGGAACATATGATGCATATTGTCAGTGCAGGTAAAAAAACATATTAATAATCTTGGTGAATGGATATTGATAGCCATGACAATACCTGGTAAGCCAGGCCTTGGTAAGCTAAGCCCTAGTAAAAAATACATTTTTTTTAATATTGAGATTTACAATGGCCTTGGTAAGCTATGCTCTGGTAAAGATTCATGATATCCTTGCTAAATAGTTGGGCTTCAAATGACGAACTATAATAAAAATATTCTCAATGCATACTGTAAGAAAATAAAATGCATGTCGTTGTCCATATAGAAAATCATAAGTCGTAACATAGGAAACATGCGTGTTGTACATTGTGAGTTATAGTCTTCCAGGATAGCTATTCATAGCTATGACAGTACTTTTGTCAGAAACGTTTCTTGCATGTATATACAAGCAGCTTTCCTTTGTTGAAGTGCAACTTTGTTGCTAAAGAATTGTCATGACAATACCTTTTTATGTTGCTAACAAGATAATGTGTATTTTGAGAAACAAAAGCAGCTCAAATAATGAGTTGTTGAAAAAAGATTTTTTTTAAAAAAAATAAAGTTAGCTTTTATAGCATAAAGCTTAGCTTTTTCTGGCTTTTCAGTTTTCTAATGTTAGAAAAATAACTTGTGTCAATATTCTTGTTAAAGTAACCTTTGACATACCAAGTCATCACTTTTTTTTGTTTATTCAGGCATGTCTTTCAACTTGACTTCAAGTTGAGCCAACCTGCTAAAATTGATAAGAATATAAATATAAAGAAGATATGACTCTTGATAGAAAATAGAAGTTGTTACCTTCTTACATATATCAATAAAGAGATGGAGATTCGTTCATGAGGAAATATGTTATGCATGTATATGCTTCACGGAGAAGAGTGTGTGAGATGGCCTCTTGGATGTTGTAACATCAGTGCCGGAACAGTGATCGCAACAGTAAACTTGAACAGTAAATCAGGTACACATTGCGTGAAACTATGTTTATACTATTGACACATTTTGATTAACATGAAACTATTATACGATTGTCTGAATCTGACTGAAACCTTAGGGTTTAACAGTCAGAAACATGTCAGACAACACAGTGTTGAAACACAGAAACTTGATTTGATACTATTGTGTATGTACGTATGTGAGGTTAAACAAAACGAAACTTTAACGGTTATTGTTACGGAATGATAAACAGACGAATTATTCGTATAGGTGACGATCTGTACGAATGATTATGATAGTTTAGCGTTCTGAAATAATGACTTAAGAGTAGAAAACAAGAATCAGAAAGCCAAACCATCGTCGTGTTCGTTCGAATGACGATTCGAACGAATATGAGCGATGGCGACTCGATCTGACGAAACGAAAACAAAAACAAATAATGATACGACCGATCATAAAGTTAAGGAAATAAAATATTTCCTATTTTACAATTTTGAAATTCATCATGAATAAAATTAAACAAAACTATTTTATTATATCGTGAACAAATTAAACGAAACGCGTAAAAATACTAAATTTCAATAAATAAATTTACTAAACGACATTTAAAATAATTTTAGAAATAAATAACTTTCAAGTCGTTAAAATAAACTCTTTTTATTTAATTTACGAAAAACGCGCATAACAACCCGGATACGCGACGAAAACGCGAACCGAGCAACCGAAACGAACCCGAATACCCCCGGGGTATATAAACCCTAAATGAGATGGTTTTCTCATTTAATACACATTCTCTCCCTCTCTAGACTCTCTCTCCTGTCCATTTCTCTCTCTAGCACAAAAACCACCATTTTCAAGCTTTGAAGCTCCATAACTTGCTCAAATCTTGACCAAATCGTGTGTTCTTTGAGCCTAAACGTTGATCTTGAAGCCCTCTACGCGAAAGTACAACTGATCAGAAGTTTCTCCAGCCATTTACGAGGTATGAAGCAGCAAACAGTACAAATTTTAGGGTTTTCTCAACCTTTTTGTTCTAACTTAACCACAACCGGCTAACCATCGTTCCACCTTGAACCTATGACCATGAGAGACCATATCGCACCACATGACCATCAGGATAGCAGAACATCGCAGCAAGAATCGATGAGGAAGAGGTTCGGTTGCAAATTCGCGATGGGGAGATCTGGCCGAACCTTTGATCAGCCGATACTAGGCCCAGTGCAGAATGATCGAACCCTTTCAAATGGCCGAACCTTGGTTGTCCCCTGACAAGCGAACCTGTTGCACTGCACAGGCAACCACCAAACCTCGGACTCAGTAGCGAACCTTTGGCTCGTTTGTCACCACCATCCGAGCCCAGGGAGTATACACGAACCTTCCATGCACCACGAGCCTTCATGTATATAGCCGAACCCTGTTAAGAGCCACGAACCATCCGGCTACCACCGAACCATCAGCATATCCCGAACCTATCTTGGTCACCCGAACCCCATGCGGACCAACTATAGCCAAACCTTACATAATGACTCACGAACCCTCGGTTAACCGAAAGTGGGCATCCTCGGCGAACCCTATGTCCCAGCCGAACCATGCAAACCACCAGCCCAATCCCGCCGAACCTTGGGCAGCATCATGAGTAGCCGAACCTAGGCTCACCCGAAATCAATGGTTCGCTGGAAATATCATCTAGCCACTCGGTTTAGGCCCAAGACTCCTTTCGGCCCATTTCCTTTAACTCAAGCAGCCCCATTAGATCCAACACTATGGCCCAATAATCTAGACCTAATCTCATGAGACTAATGTCCGAATTTTATGCTAACCGGCCCAAGGGTATTTAATTTAGAACATCTATTTCGGCTCAATATCTTGAACAAACTCATATGGACCCATTCGGCCCATGTCTATTAACCGAACCAATCTCGGCCCAATCCCATTCTTTGACCCATTGGGTTAGGTTACACATCGGCCCATTGGTTCCATTTGAGCAAACAAAGTAGCCGGTCCACGCATAAATACTTACTAAGCCCAATTGTTATTGATCCAACATAAACACTTCGGCCCAAACCCCTTTGTTAGATTGATCAATACACATGAGGCCCAATAGTGGCCCACATCCAATTAGTTGGCCCATGTGATTCGTGAGACCCAACAATCACTACAAGAAATTTGGGTCTTTACCTACAAATAGTATGTGTTGATAAAAGTCTATTATGTGTTGCTAATTGTAATTTCCTACACATAAATTAAGTGTCATGATGTGTTGTCTCACACCTGTTGAGATAGGTCATTACCCACACATCATTTATGTGTAGGTATACATCACGATGTACCTACACATGTATGTGTAGCTAAAACTACTTAATATGTGTAGTTAATGGTATAATGATTTGTTGGCAGCTGACGTGGATATAAGTGATGTCATGGAATTTTCATACATGCTTTATTAACATGTGTCATATATGTATGTGTTGGTAAACGTAACATTATTGTAGGTTAAATTAGATACATACGTGACCAAAAGGACCAAACTTAATAAAAAATATTAAAACATCACCATTCAAGCCACAAAAGAAAGTACGTGTTATACAAACTAAAATGCTCAAACTAACAAAACATAAGCTATTCATAAATCACTACAAGTTGCAAAAAATACTAGAAACATTTTTATCACACTCTGATGTATCACCTTGAGATGGTCCTGTTGTGTTTGGTAAATGTGACATGAGATTCTTTTGAGTCGGTATTTGTTTCATTATTGCACATCTTTCTTTCAGTGTTTCAACTTTATTCACAAGTTCATTGTAAGTAGGATGCTTTAATTTCTGATTAGTAATTGCGGGGTTAGTACATATAGTTTGATCACTTCCTCACCCATGCAAACGAACTGAGCTTCGAACAAATACCTTGTCAGGAACTGAGTTGTCACTCATTGATTCCATAGAATGTTGGTTTCTCAATTCCATCATATCTACGGGTGTAAACGAGCTCAGCTCGTTAAAACTTGAGCTCAGCTTGATTCATTTACACCAATAATCATATCTTCCTGTTAGAGAAAAAAAATGTTAAAAATAACTCTTTTAGCAAACTTATTGATTGTTTGAGTCCATGTTTGAAGCCAACTAAAAAATAGCAATGTATAACAATTATTAAGTATAAATTAGCAGTAGAAATGAGCAAGTAAACTTACATATATGACTCCCGCATCTCTAGATTTCCTATCATTTTCTTCAAAATATTTGACTCAAAAGAACGTCTTCATGGCACGTGATAAATGGTTTCCCAAACAAAAAAAAATATATATATATACTAATACATTTATCATTTACTAAACAAAATATATTTATCTGACCCGCTAGAAGACTTGTAACACGACCTATCCATTTTACTAATTTAGTCAGTGATCGATTTGTTTCATAAAAGTAGCATTACATTCTATATTTGTAAGAGTATTCTTTTACTTCAAATGAAGAAATATCATAAAGAAACACATGTTTCATGTGATCATAAGAGAAGGTTGAGAAAAATAACGCCAAATTCAAGAACTTGCAAAAAATATGGCAAGAAAAACAGAGTCACTAAACACATTGTAATCACTGCAATCATAGCAATCTAATCACAAACAAGAAAGGTATCACCGTAAACTAATTTGTTTAGAAATATTAATTTATTATGAATATGAAGAAGAAAGCTTACACTATCATCCTTTCTCCAAATTAAATTCAGATCCTGCAGTGTGATGTGGTCCATAGGGAAGAAGACCAAGATTGCATCATAGTTGGTGATAGATTTACAATAGTTAGTCTCTCAACCAATGATAATTTGTTCAACCAAAAATAAAAATAAAAACACTATTTAATTGTTTATTGTAACTTATAAATATATATATATATATATATATATATATATATATATATATATATATATATATATATATATATAGGGGAGGGTTCCTAAGAAAACCTTCATTTTTTAGAAAACTAAGAAAACTCTTTTTTAACTATTGATCACATTGATCAATGGTTGTAATTAATCGATGATAATAATTTAAGTAATTATGATTTTAGTCAGCTATTTATAGCCAATAAGGGTACAATAGGAAAATTATAATTTTTTAATATGGAAACACAATTAAAGCTCATAATTATTCTTATAATTTCTCTCTCTTCTCTCCTTATTTTCGTTTTGAGAAAAAAATCTAATAAAAGTGATTATCGAATGAAAAAAATAATTAAAATAACTGTGTTCGTACATATAATTTGATTACACGTATGTAATCAATCAAGGTGACAATGCATTACATGTATGTAATCAATCAAAGAATCTGTGTTTGTACATATCATCTGATTACATATAGGTAATCACTCAAATATAAGCACATATATAACATGATTACGTATATGTAATCTAATTGGTGTAATGACAAATGAACATCCTTTATATGCATTCAAGAAAGCTGCTTACATATATGTAATCAACAAAAAATGAACAAATGTAAGCATATACAATCTGATTATATTTACATAATCAACAAAATAAAACAAATGTAAGCACATATCATCTGATTACATATATGTAATCAACCAAAATAGAACAAATGTAAGCACATATCATCTGATTAAAAAAACTTGCTTACATATACGTAAGCATTCAAAAAAGATGAAGTCAAAGACAATGATGTGTTACATATACGTAATACGATGTAGAATCCAAAAACAAAACCAAAAAACATAACAAGTGATTACATACATGTAAACCTATGTGCACTTATCTTCTTCTTCTTCATCTTTCTTTTAGGCGTTTCATCGAACTCATGGTATGCATGCTAAATGTTTTCATTGGGTTGTTCAAGGCTTTGGAGACAAAATCAAATGAAAATAAGGATACTCTGATTACGTGGGAAGAAGAGAAAGGAGAAAGGGAGGGCAACGATGCAAGAAACCCATCTTGATTTGGAGGCTGGTTGTGGCGATGGAGATCATGACACCCGTTAGAAATCAACCGCCATCAGCGACGGAGACTCGGTTCATGGTTGTGGGATGCCAGTTAGGATGATACTATAGCTACCAGTGAGATGAACATGCCTGATTCGAGAATACCCTCCTTGCGTGTCATGGATCTTGTTCTCGACAATCGTTGGTGATGATGAGGCTGACAACAAAGATTTGGTTCAAGTAGTAAGTAACCTTCATCCCGATAGTGGTCTGCTGGTCGCAAAGGTGATGACGAATAAGTTTGGTGGTGACCAGAAGAAGGCTGAAGATGGCGGCAAGTTCTTGAATCTTGGTAGTATATTTTTCAATTCATGGCTTTTGATTTGTTCGATTAGTCTTTCTCTCTCTCTTTGATGGGAAAATCAAAGGGAGAGATTTAAGGAAAATTAAAAGGAAAAAGATAATTACTAAAATTAAAAGTGTGTAAATTACTATATGACCCTTTTATTTAAATAAAAAAAATTAAAAAAGAAAATTTTTGATTGGTTGAAAGTAGTTTTCTTGGTTTTCTTAAAAATGATGAGTTTTCTTATGAACCTTCCTATATATATATATATATATATATAATGATATTTTATAAATTAACACTTATTCTAAAAGTTAACCATAACCTGATGATCTTACCACCTTTAAACCAATCTTGTCTGTACTCAAATGCTTAATGCTGAGTAGTTGTGTTCATGTGTCTGAATATCCCTTAATAACATCAACTTCCTATTGTCAAAACAAGGAGCAAATTGTCAAAGTTCCATACAAGTATTCACATATGTAGTTATAATTAATATGTTTTTACATTATGACTCTATTTTGGTCGCAGTCAGATATATATATTGGCATGGTATTGTAAAACTAAGGACAAACAAATCTAATAACCACACTTTCACCTATGAATTTGTGAATCTTTTAATATTTCCTCACATACATAGCATAAAGAACCTTAATTATGTCACATGAAATTTTTGTGTATTCATTTTCATGATATTTGATCATATTTTAGTCTAATTTATATGATGTAGATGTTTGTTGAGGCTTGAATGGTGCCATCTATATCGTCTTCCTTTGCAAATGATAACAGTTGGTAATTCATATTAGCAATTTTAAATTTTGGGGCTCGAAATGCATGTGCAACCTAAATGAAACAATTCAAATAAATGCAAATATATTTCCTAACTTTTCCAATGCAGCTATTTTCCTGTTTATATTATGAGTAAACATTCTCAGGCTCTGAAGTAAAAGTGCACTAATTTTAACGTTATTTTAATTATTTTGTGAAAATAATGTTAAAATCGTTGGGATGATCAACTTCAAACGATAACTTTAAGCCGGGGACTCTTTCGGAGCAGCCTCTCTATCCAAAATGGGATAGGGGTAAGGTTTGTGTCTATCCTTCCCCCCCAGACCCTACTGAAAAGTGGGAATATACTGGGTAAGGTTGTTGTTGTTTGTATTCTCAGGCTCTGAAGTAGCAACCCACAGTTTTTTCTATGCAACTATCCTTGCATGCTATTAAGTATTTAGCTTTATACACATTGTTATATATCCCTTGCCAAAGCTTATCAAACAATAAAAATTGAAACCAATGACTATCAAATTCATTGAGAATCAAAGGTTCTTTTATTGTAAAACCTATTGACCCTTTTTTGCTCGATAATCAAAAGCAAACAAATCAATCACGATTCACATGTAGTTGAACTGATTACACGCTAAATTAAACAACAAAAAACTAACAGAGCACATAAGAAATTTACGCCAAATAAAAACATAACTACATAAACCCTACAATTTTAAATAAAATGCAATAGAAAAATTAAAAGATGATGATACCTTACAATAATTACTTATTGTGAGTGTAAGAACTTAGGTCTGTGAAATATTTGAAATCAATCAGAGTTTGCATACCAGAAGAAATTGGTCTGAGAAACCTTAGGTTGTGAAAGAATTGAGTCGTCGAAAATGTTTGTCGGTTGGATTTTTTCTGGCAACAATGGAGTTTGGGATCAGACATACATGCAAATAGTAATCCGTTCTGCAAACTGCATATCAGTTTGCGTCTCTATTTAGCAACATTTCACAAACTCCATTAAATTGTTTCCCAAATCTTATCGACATATTACAAAGATTGAAAGCAAATCAAAATAGAACACACCGACAGTTCCATATATAATGATTGTGTGTGCCCACGGGTTGGGAGGGGTTGAGAGGAAGGTTTTCATGAAAAGGAATTGAAGAATGATTGTTGGAAAAAGTATTAATCAGAAGAAACCACATGTTGCGAGAAAAGCAATTGGAGGAAACCGTGACTATCCGTCCACAATTTCAATAACCGCTTAACTATTTCCCCAATTGCGAGAAAGTCGTTTGGTTTTTTTCATGTTACTATTTTCGTGAAATTCTTGACTTCACAACTCATGCACTTGATAAAAAATTGTATTTTGTTCCTTGATCACTCTATTACTTCATAAATTAGATTCTAGTATTGTTATAATTTTTTTAAAGTGGCAACTTAGTAGTTTATTCTTACTAGCTTTGGTTTTATTGACTTGCAATTTAAAAAACCATCAACTAATAATTGATTAGATAAAACTGAAAATTAAAATGAATCCAAATTTTCAAACCAAATTAGAAAACACGTCAAAACCCAATTGTATAAAGTTTGAAAATTCCTCCAAATTTATACTTTGCCTTGACCCCAAAACTGTTTATTTGGCATTGGGTGTTGATGCGTGTTGATGAGAGAAAAGACAATAATTGTGTCCCTAGGTTTTATTTTCAAATATGCATTTTTACTTAATTATATTTTATTTTATATCCAAACTTTTTTTTCAAAATCATTAAGACGTGTATTGAATCATTAAGATGTGTCACTTGATTCAAACAAATACTCATTAACTCTTAGCGATTAAAATATATACTTTTATAGAATTCTTAAAAGGTTGTCTAGCGACCAATCATTTTAAAAAGATATAATCAATCATTACTAACACATATACAAACATGTGTAGGTAAATTATGTTTCTCTACATACTTGTTTTAATTTGATTTTAATTTTTGTTTTAAGTATTTATTTTAATGTCATTAAATTTTTATCAACACATTTTAATTAAAATATTTTTTATACCTAATAAGTATCCAATATCTACACATATTATACATTCTGAAATATGTGTAGATATTTGATTTGTCATGTCATTTTTAAAAATCAAATACAAATTTATATATTTAATTTATCTATGTGTGTTTACGCATATGATATGTTGGTAAAACATAATCAATTATCCACACATGTTTAGTTTTTTAACATATGTGTAGATAATTACCTACACATAACGTGAATTTGTCATATGTGTAGGTAATTAAACATTTAATTGATGGTAAATTTTAGGGGAAATTTTCCCACCAATGCTAAGTGTAGCTAAAATGTATTGTCAACACATATTAAGTGTTGGTTATTATGAAAATATATTTTCAATCATTACCCACACATATGCACACATGTGTAGGTAATTTACCTACACATTTACATGTGTAGGGAAATTATGTGTTGGTAAAAATCCAATTTCTTGTAGTGAATATCCGGTCCAATGGATTTTAAAACAATGACAAACACATAAATGAACTTTAGAAATGATAACAAACAAAGGCATTGGATATCGCTTTAATTAAAGTGATGTTAAAAGGGTAATACAAGGATGCAAAGTCTTAAAACGTATCATTTAGAAAGCTTTGATGTATAAGTTAAACACTAATTCAAAGAGTTACAAACAATCAACGAGATTTAACACAATATTACTCAACAAATGGAATCCTGGGCCGGATAACGAACAAGACACACGAGTATTACTCAACTTTAGGATTAACACTTACACGTGCACAAATCACTAGAACACATGCTTATAAGCTACAAATACTATGAAATCAATACAGGAGCTTGAACATAATACCAAGTGCAAACAAAGAGAGCGTGCATTCTTTTTCTACATAGTCAACCCCCAAAGACACAAGGTGAGTTCATTTGTCCCTTTTCAAACTTATTTGTTTTACTTCGGGACTGAGAAGCATGTTAAACATTTTCATAAACTATTGAAATGTTATTTAATGCTTTAAACGTAAACATGATACTTATGTTGAAACTTATGCTTGGAACTTAGTATACTTTGAAAAGCAATAGACTTGAAACTTATACTTTCAACTAGGGGCTTGAAACCATATGTTGGATACTTATGAGACTTGATGCTTAAACATGAGACTAGATGCTTGTGAAACGATATGCTGAAACATGATACTTGATGCTTATGAAACCATATGCTTAAACGTGATACTTTATGCTTGTGAAAACTATATGCTTAAACATTAGACTCGATGCAAACTTACGGAAGTCATGATGAGATATTGTGTGGACATTTGAGACTAAATGCTTGAAAATACTACTTGTGCATGAAAAATTGTGCATGTATATAATCATAGGCTACGTAATTGCTAAACGACTGCTAGTGCAGAGCTTGTACCTATGGATTGAGATACATGTAAAACTTAACCATAACGAGGCTAAGCTATTACCTATTTAAGAGACATGTAATTGCTAAACGACTGCTAGTGCAGAGCTTTTGTCTGCTTATATGAGGTATGTAATTGCTAAACTTAAACATAACGATGCTAAGCTATTATCTATATAAGAGACATGTAATTGCTAAACAACTGCTAGTGCAGAGCTTTTGTCTGCTTATATGAGATATGTAATTGCTGGATTACTTGCGTATGCATGGCTTGTGTCTATGTATGAGATACGTAATTGCTAAACGACTGCTAGTGCAGAGCTTGTATCTTGTATAGGAGACACGTAATTGCTAGACTAAGCTTAACTAATTCATGAGATACGTAATTGCTAAACGACTGCTAGTGCAAAGCTTGTATCTATCCGTGAGCTACGTAATTGCTAAACGACTGCTAGTGCAGAGCTTGTACTCACGCATGAGATTAGGGACAGCTAAACTATGTGCGTGTGAAACTATGATGCTTGATAAACATACTTTGAAACTAACACTTGTGAACATTATAGACTTGTAAACTTTGAAACAGAAAACAAAAGCTTTGATGAGGAATGGGTTGATTGGTAGGTAAAATGCTTAATTATTATTAACAACAGTGTCATATCCGGATTAGTATGTGGTGGGATGGCGTCTGGGAGGGTTGTAGGCTCGACTCAGGGGTATGCCCTATATATAAGCATACCGATTTGGATATTACATGTGGAGTTAATGAGGTTAAGGTTTTACCGAAGGAGGTTTGTTAAAACTATTTTAAACTTATAAACCTTATGAACTCACCAACCATTGTGTTGACTTTGTTTTCTTACATGCATTCTCAGGTGAAGAACAGGTATAAGCTAAGGCTTCAGGATATGCATACTAGGCTGCCTAGATAGAGGACCTAGTAGACTTTTGGGAAGCACATCTTTTGTTGATGATACACATCACTTTTGATATCTTGTACATATACAAGATATAAACATTTGATTCTTTTGTTAGGTTTACTTAGTTAAATTGCTGAAATTTGATGTTGTAATTTAACTTTGTAATCCTAGTTATCATTTGATTGTGCTTTAGTTATTCTTAAACATTGATGCTATGTAAACAATCTGATCATCTAGATTATCAGCCACGATATCACGCCCCGGGAACCTTCCGCCCGATGGGGACTTCGATCCAACCCTGCCAGCTCGGGGTGTGACAGATGTTGTGTAAATGCCCTCTATTTATACTCGGCTTCATTACCAGGACACTCTATTAATCTTCCTTGTGAAACCACCCTTGGCCTATGTATCTTCAAGGTTACCATTTTCATGCTACAAGTTGACTACTGTAGCTCTTTTGGTTTCCCATTCTCTGTCCTGGTCTTAGAAATAGTGTTCGTTTTAATAGGAAGGGTGCCCATATTCCTGTCTGTATATTCCTTCCTTTCCTAGGCGTGTCCTGGATGAGTTTAGCACGGCCATGATAGGATAACTTCCTTACAGTCCTTAGCACGGCTAAACAACCCTTGGCTTTCTGACTTCACTAGCCTTGTTGTTTGACGCGGGGTTGGGCCTACCTCCGTCATCACAACTCACTTGAATCTAACCAAATCTTTAACTAGCACTAAATGCTACAACTATACTCATACGTCGGCTCTTTAACCAACTTACTCACAGTCGAGCACCCAAACTTCTTGCACATGCTTAACAATGCAAAGATGGCTCTCTCTCTCTCTCTCTCTCTCTCTCTCTCTTATGAAAACATAAAACAATTGTGTGGGCAACCACTAAAGGAGCTTGAAAAACACTCATAGGGGGGGGGGGTGAAAGTCATGAACTTAATTTTTTTTCCCATCACTATGTTTCATATTGTATATTCGGGTCGATTTAAATATTTAAAAACTTTATATATCTAATTTACTTGAACTCAAATATGTTTTTAACAAATAAAACATAAAATGCTTAAATGAAAGGGTGAGTATCTAATAGAAGAATTGCAACTTAGACCGACGATGAAAGCAATTAGGCAAGCCTACAAGTCATCAATTCATGTTTTTTTAATTAGGATGTTACATATTACCCCTTATAACTTGAACATTGTTTATTAATTAAGCTTTATCGTTCCACTATTATGCGTATTTAAATTTTCTGAATTAAGAAACTGTAACTATTAAACGTATTGTTAAAAGACTAGTTTAACTTTAATATTTATTAAAAACCATGGGTCCCAAGGATTTTGAAGAAAAAAATGGAGGCCGAACTCATTACTTATAAAATTTTTCGGCGAAATACTATTAGATTAACACTTGTAAGCGGATAAAACGACAAGGTCGGGGCATTCCCGGGCCCCTAACATGACACGTTCTAGTGGGCAAACTGAGTGAGCTTGACACTTATTTATAGGAGATTTTATTGATCAATATTGGGCCTGTGGTTGAAGAAGTGTTAGGCGCTACGAGATCAGTGGATTGAGAGTTGTGAGTGCTCGACATAGGTGGGAAGTACTCGGATATGATAAATCATAAGAAGTAATTTAAAACACTATATATATGTCAAATATCATAGATTTACTAATATTTATAATAGATAAAGTGAGTATTAAGACAAATAAAATATATATACGGAAATCAAATAATAATCGGTGAAAAACAACGAATCAATCAAAAATTCGAAAATCTGACTTGTCTGAGTGTGACCGATTTGACCGAGTTTTTTTTGGCTGATTTGATCCGAACAAGTTAAAGAAAATACGCTCGGCCAAGTACGAACTCACCGAGTCCTCGGCTGCGTAGGCCGAGTTTTACAACACTCATTGGGCTTTACGGAATGCCTAATGGCTTGCTAGGAACTTGAAATGAGGGTTTCAACATGAGTTGACCTGTGGTGGCCTTGTGTGCGTGTGGGGGGTATTTTTCTAGCATGTTTCAACATGTGTTGAAATGAAAAGCTTTTGAGCTTTGATTTCCTCATTATCAAGTATGTTAGCTACCATATAGTAAATCCCTTTGAGTTTTAGACACGGCCGACGGTTTTCAGCTGGTTTGACATGACTTTGGAAATTACCTTCCGAATACATCTGATTAAAGTGATTTGATGATTGTCATTAAGGGATTTAGGATCTACTATGCCCCATTTTCAGTGCACACATATAATGTACATATGTGTGGTGCTCAAGGGACAAAAGTAAAATTGTACTAACTCTAATGCTATTTAAGTTATTTTGTGAAAACAATCTTAAAAGCACTGGGATGATTAACTACATACAATAATTTTGAGTCAGGGACCCCTTCGGAGCAGCCTCTCTATCCCAACTGGGATATCTGTGAGGTTTGTGTTCGTCCTTCCACCAGACACTACCGAAGAGTGGGAATATACCGAGTAAGTTTGTTTATTTGTATTTTCGGTTTGAATGTCACGAAAGCTAATGTACAACCGTGACGTTATTCGAGTGGAATGAAATTTGGTGAGCACCTTGTGAAACATGTTCCTAGAAACTGTGTGCAATACCTAAGGTTTCTATAAGTTGATTTTAAATTTAATCGTATTCGATATATAATAAACAAAGACTTTTGGTATGCAACGAACATTTGGATTCATAAAAACAGTTAAATAGATATGTAAATATGCAAAGTATTAGTGACACACATATAAGTGTTGTGAAGTTTTATAACTTTTACATAAAAGAATAAAGATAGTAAATTTGATGGGCCAATGTTGTATTTATCATTTTGAGGTTTAGTTTTCAATAAACTGAAACATAATTATGTTAAATACAACATTGGCCCATTAAATTTACTATCTTTATTATTTTATGTAAAATTTATAAAACTTCACAAACTTATATATGTGTCACTAATGCTTTGCATATTTAATATCTATTTAAGTGTTTTTATAAATCCAAATGTTGGTTGCATACCAAAAGGCTTTGTTATTCTAAATACAAAATTTATATTTTCAAAATTCATCTAAGTTATTTAAATATATATTTTTCAAATTATTATAAGAAAATGTATCACGAAATTCGGTTATATTTATTTTATATCTAATATTATCATATTAATAATATTGAGTTTATCAATACATAAAGTGTAAGATAAACAAACCGTTCAAGCGTGTTAATTAGGAAATACTAAATCTATCTTTTTATTCATACAAACGATAGGGTGAAGTGTGATTTCTCTACTTCATAAACACTAAAAAGGATATTCTTGGATAACTAGTAAACTGTGAGTTTCTTCACTCTCTTTTACATACTTTTTTTTTGTGATGTTACACATATCTTATTCAAAACTACATTCATTCTATTATTCATTCTATCTATGATACAAGCCTTAAACCTAGTTAGCTTTATATGTTAGATGCTAAGCTTATACAATGTGTTGATTTTATGTGTGATTCTATGTGTGTTGCTAGTCAAGCAAGCTAATACTTAGTAGCCTAAGATGTGTTAGATATCATCTTCGCATTGGCTTTTGTTATTGTGTGAAAAAGGTGAAAAATACAATTAGCAAACTTGTTGAATAACAACTGTTAATTTATAGCATGGCAATACTTGAATTAATAGGTTGTAATGATACTTGTTTGGACACAAGTTATTGTTATCCATTCAGTCATTCTATTTATTTAAATTTGTATTCATGCTATGCTTAAGATACATATTCTAGTTAGGCTATAGTTTGCATCCTTTTTATACGTATTATATAAACTTACTGTGTGAACTCACAAACTATGCAAATAGTTGACAAACTCTATTTTACATGTGTAACAGGATAAGGAAGCATGATAAACTCATATGATAAGAATTAGTGACCTAGTTAAATTGTAATCAATGTTTTAGCATTTCAAATGTAATTGTTATATATTCAATTCATGTAATGCTTGTTTGTTTCTAACTCAATGAATGTTATACTTGTTTTGTAATAATGATGCATTAAATATTTAAACGTTATAATAGCACCATGAGCTAATTAACAGTCAAACTCGCGATACGACGTATTCCGCCATCGGTCGAGGTGTGACACTATGGTCTAATTTTGATAGATTATTTGAATATTTTGATTCAAAGAAACTGTGAACCTCTTCTTTAATACACATAGGATTTGAGCACCAATCACAACTGATAGTTAGCCCATTCGATCAACATGCTTTTGAAAAAACTTTGTTGTTAATCACACCATGGAATAAATTTTTGTTTTAGATTAGCAGCCTTGATTGAGTCTAGAGTTGTTAGGGATTTTTTGACTTTGATTCTTTGACTTTTTATTAGATTTCAACATTCTAATAAAATATAAAAATCTAACAAGTTCTGATTATATTTCTATGGATTGTTCCTTATCTCTTTTACGTTTAATGTGTTGAATGTTTCCTCGAGTTGTCTTCCCGCATTGAATTCCTTGACAACACAGCTTTCTTTTAAGCGGATACTTCGTTTCACATGTCTTTTTAATTTTACTTATTTTTATTTTTATTTTTTATGCAAGACTTTGTGGGGTATAAACGTCTACAACATGAAACAAAATTCAGATTCCCACAATGTGAGTCATGACTCGAAATAATCTCACAGGTTTTGATTCTTGATAATAGGAGTTTTTTATTTTTTGAAAAACAGGATCCCAGAAAAGATCCTCGGATCTCTTAAAAAATTTTATGGATTGCAAACTTATATTATGTGCGGGTTGTGATTTCATTGCCACATTTAAACAATTTGGTGGTTTTTCCGTCGAATAAAACTTAAAACAATTATAAATAATTATGAAAATTGTAAAAATTTAAGTGAAACAAGAAAAATAATTGTGTTATGTAATAAAAAATGAAAGAAATCAATATTCAAAATTGAGAATCCTAAAAACCGCCCAAATATGTCATCCGACAATTATGTTATAAAATTTAATTTAACATAAAAATTGTGTCTTTTTAACATTCTAATTTAACATGTGAAATTTATGAAAATTAAGATTTCTAATGATTTTTTAATATAACATAAGTAAGGGTTTTTCCCCTTGTGCTATCGCCCTTTGGTCCCTACTACCAAGATTGTCGCCTTTAGATCCCATCAAAAAGGCGGTGTCTTCTTGGAACTCCCATTGTTTAGGAGCTTCTCTCCGAAGAGCCAATGAACTTAGCGAATACATTAAATCATAATGGACTCAAACAAACGTGTGCTTCACATCTTTGAACTTATTTAAATTTTAATAAGTTAATTTAATTATAGTTAAATAGCAACACCATCGTCATTTGCATCAACCCAATTAAATTCGATCAATATGATGTTTCCCCCACAAAGAGTTTGAGAAAATTTTGTACCTATCAGAGAGTTGAGTCTCCTATAAACATATAAACTTAATGGAATGTAGATTGTGGAGACTTTAGGTTTTTAACGCATTTGGTTTGGAAAAGTTGCACGCCTCTCCTTAGAGGCTTGAATTAAGTGAGAGAATATTCATTAGACAATTTTTTTCTCACGCACTATGAATTAGAGGTGTGCAAATCGGGTTTTTTTGGAACCGGTTTTTGTTCCGGAACCGATTCCGGTTTCAACCGGTTCCGGTTCCGGTTAACAAAGTCAATGCCCAGTTCCGATTTCCAGTGGCGGATGTACATACAAAAAATGGGTTCACAGGAACCCACCGAGCTTCGGCTCGTTAGTAGGAAAAAAACTTTCGAAGCAGTTTAACAATAGGGTGAACCCATTGATATTTTAGGGGTGAATCCTGAAATGAACCATTAAGATTTTTAAGAGTGAATTATTAATGAAATTTTCACAGTAATTTATCAACTTGATTGATACAAGTGATATTTGTTAGAGAAAATCTTGATTATTGCAGGCGGATTATTTAGGGCAATTTTTGTGACACCCAAAATCCATACACGCTTACACGTGTCAATTAGGTCCCAGTTAATTTTTAACTCAAAACTTTATCAATATTTATGCGGAAGCGACAAAAATTATTTCACAAGTAATATGAACTTGTTAAGTTACTAATTACATTACAAAATCATCATACATTAGTTTGTATGACAACACAAAAACCAAAAATTCCAAAACGTTTGAACTTTCAACTTACATGCCCAATCATGAGCTTTAACGCATCATCTAACTCCGACCTGCAAAACACCACATATATTTTCACCATTAGTTCATAAGAACTAAGTAAGATTATCCCCAATGGTCCCCCAACCCAAAAATGGCAAAACACATCAATTTTGGTCAGGGCCGTAAGGAAGGCCGTAACCTACTGTCCAAAGGCCGTAAATCAGAAAGTTCAGACCCCCAGGCCGTAGCTTATGGTCCCAGGGCCGTAGCTTACGCCCCTCCTGCATCAGCAATGCAGATTTTTCTATTTTATGCAGCTTTGACCCATTTAAACCGCTTTCGATCGTTCCAAACCACCCAAAACTAAATCCCAAGTTCCCAATACATATAATATGGAGTATCAACTCATCAATTTTAAATCATTACATATCCAAACAAAATTGGATACCAATTAATTCAACTTGTGAATCAATTCACTCAAACGGGTCAAAATTCCAAAATCAAGCAATTAACGCTATGACCCTTCCAAAACTCAATCCAATGATCCACAAACATATCATATAGATTATTATTATGTTTGGATCATATTAAAATGAATTCAAACATACAATTGCACACCAAACATAGTTTATGCATTATTTTCCCCAAACGGGTCAAAATCATCAAAAGTGATTTAACTCATAAATTTTCCTTTCATATCAACTCGTTTGGTTATTCAATCGATAACCAAACATATTTCATCAATAATTACTATAATGTTCACCCTCAGGTACTTCCATTATAGATTTCCAATCAAATCTATCAATTAATCAAATTTCAACTAATTCAAATCAATTAAACCACACTCAAGTGGCAAATTGAGATTCAAAATAGTTATGATGTTCTCACCCAAGTACTTCCATCATAACTTACCAAAATTTACTTCCACATTCAAGTGGTGAAGTAATCAACAATTTCAATTCATACTATGATGTTCACACTCTAGTCCTTCCATCATAGATTTCAATCAACCAAACAATTTACTATGATGTTCACACTCTAGTCCTTCCATCATAGATTTCCCCAATCAATTGTCATTCAATTCAATTTCTCAATATCACAATTCACACATTATGATATATACATAGTTTGACTAAATAAAGTCAAACCTAACAATCAACCCAATTTCTACTATAAATTAAA
This sequence comes from Mikania micrantha, assembly GCA_009363875.1. Taxonomy (NCBI): domain Eukaryota; kingdom Viridiplantae; phylum Streptophyta; class Magnoliopsida; order Asterales; family Asteraceae; genus Mikania; species Mikania micrantha. The sequence goes on along the minus strand of CM018680.1, from coordinate 49,006,782 downwards.
CAATTCATAATTAATCCAATTCAAGTAAGAATTCAACAATTCATAACTAATTCCATTCAAATATGAATTTAACAATTCATAATCCATTCAACTCAATTAATGGACTACCCATAATCACAATCTAACATTTTGACATATATATGCATAGTTTGACCAAATAAGCCAAACCACACAACCAAACTCAATTTCTTTATGAATTTAACAATTCATAGCCAATTTAATTCAATTGTGAGACTAGCTCATCAACTAACACTCAAAGTCATTGCAATTAATCACAATTCAAACATAAATTAGATATGCACAGTTTGACTAAATAAGTCAAACTACACAATCAACAAACAACACCTATGAACCAAACCATTCATAGCCAAACTAATTTAATTAGTAGACTATTACTACATCACAAATATGGTGTTTAGCAAGTTAGATAACTTACCTTAGCACTAGGATTAGAGATTAACAAATTGTGATTTGCCTTCTCTTTGACTTTCCTTTGCACTTCCAATATCACCACCTATTTCACAACAAATTTCAATCTTCTTAACTAATATTTTAGTTAAGATTGACATAGACTTATCTAACTCAACAAATTTGCTATCCAACTACCAATTTCACAATCACAATCACTTTGAACAAATTTCATGGTTCAATTTACCAATTTTGACCAAAAGTCAATCTATTGACATTTCAACAAACAATTGGTGTGCATCATTCAATTTCACTATTCTTGTTAATGTTTAAACATTAACCAATCTCACTCATAATCTCCAAAATCACCAATTCATCCTTTTTATACAAAGATTAATCAAAATTGATGCATAACACATCCAAAACCATGATTTAATCATCCTACTAGTTATCAAACATAATCATATGGGTTTTCTCCATAACTTCTCAAGTTACCCAAATCTCATACAAATTATTCTCAACCAAAATTGATAATAACTAGTAGTTTGATTGTTTCAAACTCATAATAAACATCCATTCACGTTTTATAACCCATTTAAACAACAAATTTCAAGATTTGAGATAAACCCACTTCTTGTTCATCACGTGAACTTATAACCAACATCAAGATTGGAGTTAAAATCACTTACATCATGTTTGCAAATACTTAAACATAGGATTAGAAGCTTCAATCTCTGGTTTGTTGACCACCAACTCACGAATTTGGAAGCTAGGGCTTGAAGCCCTTTCTTCTCTTCTTGACTCTTCACACGTAAACACACACATACAAGATAGAAAAATATCTTGAAATGTTGACTCAAGTCCACATTTATCTCTTCCATTTACAAGTTTGAGAGTTTGGCAATTTCAATCCCTCAACTTAGTAACCCACATAACCAAGTTAACTAACTTAGTTATTTAATTTAACTTACTAACATAATTCAAATACTAGTTAAATAAATATTTAACTTACAATTTCACCCGTTAAATTATATTATATTAATTTATCAAAACGGGTCGTTACAATTTTCGCACCAAAATCTGGTGAATTTGATTGGGTATTGTTTGGAAGATGAACATAGGCTTCTGGTTTATGAATTTATGCCACGAGGCAGCTTGGAGAATCACTTGTTCAGGAGTAAGTCCAGGGGCAGATGCAAGAAGAGGTTAGTGGGTGGCAAGGATCCCACTCAACTTCTTAAAAACCATGTAATTTATATTAATGTTGATTAAATAAAACAATTAGGCACCCTTGGAATTTATTTTAAGGCCCCTATGGTTTCAACCGCGACAGTTGAGAGATGTTTTTTGGCAGTGAAGATCGTAAAGACAAATGTGCGGTTGAAAATGAAGCACTTGAAAGCGTTACGAATGGATTAAGTGATTTTTGTTAGATAATTCTCGATAATCAATGCATGAATTTATATAGAATTGTGTTAAATCACTTTCCGAAATTAATATTTTTTCCTAAATTTCGTTTATGTTTCGGGGCGTTGCCCTGAACCCCACAAGGGGCGCGACCCCTTTGACTCTCGTTTAGTCCGGAGCTCAGAAATCTTAAACGAGCGTACACTTCGCACCTTCGAACTCTTTAATTAATGACGATATCTTTTTAATTATTGACTTAATATATTGCATTGTTATATATTACGTGATAAACATTACAAGACTCGAACCGTCAAACCGACCCGAAATTTTTTGTGTCCGGTTCTATCTAATTGAAGTGTTTATAACTAGTGAATCCACTGAAAATTTTTCCTGGATCCGCCACTGCCGATTTCAGTTCCAGGTTTCTACTGTTTCCGATTCGGGTTTTGGCTGGGTACAGGTGGAACCAGCTCCGGTTTTCCCGGTTCTGGTTTCGGTTCCGGTTCTAATTTATTTGAAAAAACCGGATCCGTTTGTACCCACCGGTTCCGGTTTCGGGTATGGTTTTTTTGCCCACCTCTACTATGAATTACATTGCGTAGCTGGTCAGGGAAGTTGCTTAGAGGAATTCCAACAAACTCATTGACTATTATGAAATCAACAAATTTAGATATAAAACCTTCTTTTGTTCTTTTGTTGATTTTTAAGATTTAATAGGAACTTGGGTTTACATAAGCATTGCGCCGGTAATGTTGGAAAAAATCTCTGAAATAGAGACATGGTTATAAAAATACTACAGAATGGCGGTCACACTGCCGTAAAACCCTAATATGTTAAGAAACCTGATTGTTAACTTGTGTTACAACATCCCCTCAAAAAAACCTAAAACAAATAGTAAATTAAAAAATAAAGGTCACACAAGTACTGCTACTCGATGGAAGATGAGGATTTCACCCATGCAATGAATACAAAAAAAAAAAAAAAAAAAAAAAAAAAAAAAAAAAAAAAAACCTTAATAAATGCAGTGAACAAGTATTTGCCACCTTGTAAAAGCAATCACGTTTCCATCGTAAACACAGTAAGTGTACCATCACTTATCACCCATAACCAAAACATTCAAAAACATGCAAAAATAAATACGAGTCAATAAAAAAAAGTAAAAAAGTTGACATCCTTGACCAAAAAAAAAAAAAAACAAAAATTAAGAATTAAAAGCTACTGTAGCTATTGAGGGTTAAACAAGATGGTTTTAATGTCACTATAATATATTCAATTGGAGTTCTTTTAATCGAGTTCTCGTGAGTCTTGCTAAAAACAAGAGTTTTCATTTCGACACACACATATATGTATATATTGATGAATAAACTATTATATTATTATTCAAAATCAGTCTAATTCAACCTTTATATTAAAAAATGACTACATTAGCTCAACTTAAATTAGACCTAATGTAACTTTTTTGGTTACATAATCCAACTATTTTTTTACAAACGCAACATTTCTAAATGCAACTCTTTAAAAAAATATTGCATTATGTAATAAAACGGTTGCATTAGGCTAATGCAACTTGACCTAATATAACCTATTTGCAACCTTTTGCAACAAAAAATGTTGCATTATACTTATTTTCTAGTAGTATATGTTTATACTAGTATCTCCCAAACACTTTCATCCATAATAAGGATCAAAACTAATTAAACATAAAATTACTTAAAGCAAACAACATCATGGTTGTTTTCCACCTCAACTCGTTGAGGGTTTACTTAAAAGAGGGATTTTCTTTGACAACACAGTCTATCTACATGTTAGCCCTATGATGTAAAATGAATAGAGAGATGCCGTAAGATGAAGGATCTATTGGAGACTCCAATCTTGGAACGGATGATAAGAAATGGGTGTCTGCTTAGCGACTTTGTTAGAAACTTCGCTAGTTGATTGGTGGAGTGGATATGATGAACCTCTAGAGCACCTTTTGAACCTATTCACATATGAAGTGCTAGTCAAGGGCCACATGCTTCACGGCTTTCTCAAGACTGGTAGATTGGGCTTGATTGTAGGTAGGTTGCACTTGTGTTGTCACATAACAATGTTGGTGGAGGCATAGAGGATTCTCCTAGTTTAGACAAGATTTTTAACCCATGTAAGTTCTAATGGGTAATTTGTGAGAGCCTTATATTTGAATTAATTAGAAGATAGGGACACTGATTTTGGTCAATTAGAGAGCCGAAATGAAGTTTGATATGAGACAATGGATGTAGTCCATGGTGGAAGATACCTCATTAGAGATTCCACCCTAATGCAAGTTGGAAAATGCCGTCAGTTGTAGAGAGGAGTCTGGTTCAAGCATAGATCAAAGTAAATTGTGACCTATTGTAACCTTTAGGGGTTTTCAAGAATAATCTCGAACTGTAATTTTGCTAAAGTTTTCAAATAAACTAAAAAAGAATGTAGTTGTTTTTTCTATAAAATATATATCTAAATCAATGGATATGTAATTTTTTATTTAAGAAGAAATATTATAAGAATTCATACATACAAACATACACACACACACATATGTGTGTGTGTGTGTGACAACATGTTACATATAAAACATTTAAATAAGATATTTTTTATGAAATATTAAAGTTTTATAAAATTTATAAAATACATAACATCGATTTCATAATTTTTTGCTAAAAGAAATCCAGCGTATAATGTTGAATTATAAAATGGAAAGACAAGAATGTAATTATCTAAAGATGGTTTTAGAGTTAATAAACTATAAAGCTGAAGGAGTTAAAAAACCACAGGGATTGATCTTGACAACATTAGATTCCCATCTTTAACTCTCTGAGATCGTGTGTTCGAACCTTCTCCGAGTCACTTTATTCCAAAAAGTGGCTAACGAGCATTTTAAAAATTCAAACTTCAAAGCTTATATGTTTTAACAAAGATTTCGAATCAAAACGCATGGTTAATTTCAAAATCAATGCTATTGAAGGTATTAAAACTAAACCGAACTTAGAACCCAAACTTAAATAGTATTGACTAAAATAATCGATCTCATTCAAGTTAAACACAAAAACATAACAAAAACAAACTTTTGAAGCAAACAAATTCGAAATTGAAGTCCCATCTCGAAATGTCGAAATTAGGTGCAAGAACGAAACAAACTTGCCTACACTCAAATTCGTTCAATTCGAAATAGTTCCAGGTAATCAATACTACAAATTCACTTGTTGTTAGTCACATATTAAAACACTATGAATTGGAGGACTAACAAACTACGTATGAGTCAAATTTCATGATCAAAGAAATAGGGTTCTTATATTTGGGAATTGTCATGAACAAAGTGTATGACTTTAAATCTAAACGGAGTCAATCAGTGTATCCCCACCTACAGCCAAGTAGTAAGACGCTTGATGAGGCATGGGGCGTGGGCTCGAAACTCGACTATAGGCGTTAGCACCAATTTTTAAGCGCTTTGATGAACCAGTTTAACCTTATAAAAGAGTCTAAATTTTTTTTTCTAAAAATTCAATAATGTTTTCTAAACATCTTGTAACTCATTTTTATTTTTGAAAAATTATTTTTCAGTTATTTTGATTTTAATTAACACAAAACTATATTTTAAAATACATATTTTTATAGAAATTATATCTTTTATTTTGGAAATATTTTCAATAAATTAATCAAAAGATTTCAAACATATTTATTTTCAAGAAAACCATCTACAAATTATAATTATATGATATTTTAGTTTTAAACTAATTAACTACTAGTTGTGTATAAAAATAAGTAATTTAAATATATGTATGTATGTATGTATGTATGTATGTATGCATGCATGCATGTATATCTTAGTCAAATAATTATAACACTTAGATGTATTTTCTAAGTTATGATTTATAGAATAACTTTAAACAAATTATTTTATAAAGCATATGATGATGTGAGAATACTTAAATTATTTTAAACTTTATTGATGAATATGGAAATATTATGAATTCTAAACAATTATTTATTTTTCATATATATTGTATTTAAATAAATTATTATTAATAAAAATATCATCTAAAACCTTAAATAAATATAGAATATTTAACTCTAATCTTCTAGCATTTATTTATAAAACTTCTAAAAGATTTATTTAAATTATTAAATAAATAATTTAAATTATTAAACAAATCATAATTTGAAATTCAATTAATTCTTAAGGAAACTATGGTCATTCTAAGAAACCTTAGATGCAATACTTAAAGTTAAAGTAAAACTAAAACAATTTTTATAACATAACTATAGGTTGATTTGTAGATATCTGGCATCACAACTTTTATTGTAATATTATTGGATACCAAACAATAATGTGAGTTTCTTTTATCCTCTCGTTTTACATTCTTTATAATTTTTGAGATATTACACATATCTATATATAATCATATTTATTATAGAGTCAAAATCTATAGACGCAACCTTTAGTACTGTAAGATCAATAAAGGCTGACGCTCACCAAACTTCTCTCTTGACTAAATACTGAACTCTACAAAGCCTAACAGCCTTCAGAAGGAAGGAGTTACTCTTCGGAAGCAACATTGCTTCCGAAGGATAACTCACTCCTGCTGAAGGCTGTACAAGACAACTGCTTCGGAAGATCAATACTTAGAAGAAATTCAAGACAAAAGCTTCTAAAGAGAAAAGCTTCCAAAGACAAAAGCTTTCGAAAGCTTCCTTAACATCTTCTTGTACAAAGACTTTCGAGACTCTGACAAAGACTATTGCCGATTGCACTTTATGGTACAAAAGGTGCTGACAATGATCATGTTGGTTTGATCAAAACAAAGAAAACATACCGTGAGTCAGACACAACACCTTACCTTTCTTCAGCAACATTAAATGCAAAAGATTGCTTGAAGCTTTGAAGATCAAAACATTAAATGCCTTTTGTATTTAGCTAGTCTTTTGTTAAAGTCAATGTCTATAAATGGAATCATTGTAATTGAGTGTCTTAGCTTGTTAAGACACATCAGATACTAGAATAAGCTTTCTTTTGTTTATTGTCTAGTATACCCAACATGTATTCCTACGAGAATACGGTTGTAGCCTTGGCTATATAAACTCTCATTGTATCTTGTATAAGTGTGCTTGTAAGTTGTAAGCCTTTGATTACCTTGAGAGAAATATATCTTTGAGCTTGAAATTTACTCTTGTGTTATTACTTCTATTCAAAGATTATTTGTTTGCCTTGTGTGTTTGAGAGATTCTTCTAACATAAATTCCGTATCTGTTAGATTGATAGAAAGAAATACTTGTGAAGTGTTGTTTGAAGCTAACAACCCGATCCAACAAGTGGTATCAGAGCTTTGGCTCTTCAGCTTAAGTGATTAATCATCCTTAAGTTACCAATTCTATTTCTTCTACAATCTCATTATTTTCAAAACTCATATCTTCTGTTTTTGTTCAAATGGCTACTCTAAACAAACATGATACATAGAATGGTACTCTAAACAAGCCACCCATGTTTACACCTGATGACTATGATACATGGAAAGTCAGGATGGAGGGTTTCATTAGGAATCAAGACTTCAAACTTTGGAAGTCAGTTCTTGAAGGGCCTTTCATCCCAATTGTTCCTGCTGCAGGCACTGGTGGAGCACCTGTGCCAAAAGACTAAGTTCTTTATTCTGATGAAGATTACAAGAGAATGGAGGTGGACTCGAAGGCTTTGTGGCTCATTTAGATGACGATTCCCAACTCAATCATACATGCATTCAAGAAATGCAAATCTACTCAGGAGCTGTGGAACTCTTTGCAACAGATGTATGAGGGATCTGAAGATGTCAAGGAAAACAAAAAGGACATGCTGAAACAGAAGTTTGAGAACTTATGTCAAGAAAACAATGAGAAGATGACTTCACAATATCTAAGGTATGTTCAGTTGGTTGACGAGTTAGTGGCTGTGGGTGTCAAGATGGAGAACCAAGATGTGATCAGAAAGTTCCTCAGATCACTTCCACAAGTGTGGAACATTTACTCTGTTGCCATTCAAAGAACAGAGAATTTGAGAACCTTGAAGCTTGGGGAACTCTTTGGTATATTCAGTGCATACCAAATGGAAATTGACGCACAGGAACCTAAACCTTCTCATGTACCTTCTGGTTCAGCAGCTCTTTATGCACCCATCAACAATCCTCCTTATCAAAGTTATCTTATCAACCCATTTACCACCCTATTTCCACACCCGTTGTTACCTTTCCTGAAACTCCCACTCCATCAACCTCACACACAAACACATTCACCAACACAACCCCACTGCTCACTTTTAGCCAAGGAGCTTTTATGGCTGAAGAAACCATCTACTTTCACTTGTGTCAGGAAGATTTAGATGGCATTTCGGCAGATGATCTTGAGGAGATGGACAAATAACCAGATGGCCATGATCTCCTATAGAGCAAAGAAGTTCTATCAGAGAATTGGCAGACAGTTTAGAAAACACAACATGAAAACTGGGTTTGGGCTTGACAAGTCCAAGCTCAAATGCTTCAACTGTCAACAACTAGGGCATTTTGCCAGAGAGTGCAAGTCTCCAAACTCTCAGCCCTCAACATCTGCACAGCCACATCAAAGACCATCAAATTCCTCAAACAATGCTAATGTTGCAGAACAAGACTTTTCAGATTGGAGCTTCCAAGCTGAGGATGCTTCTATATCCAACAGTGCATTGATGGCAAACGACTCAACATCTACTTCCAAGGTAACAGATAATATGTGCACACCTGAGTGTTTCGAAACGTTAAATGCTTATAAAAGGTTTAATGCTCAAATCTGTAATGAGCTCGAGTCTTTACAAGTTGTCAAGGCTAATTTATTTGAATCTGAAAGAAATTATAAAGAAAATATTGAGGAACTGGAAAAGACCATTTCCAGTTTAAAGCATGAAGACACTAACAAACAGTGTCAAATTAACAATCTTTTGGTACGTCTAACTACTGCCAAGACAGAACTTGTACTGGCTGAGTCTTACAGAGACAAATTTTTGAGTCAGGGTGAAAAGTATGAAAAACTTTTTAAAATGAGTGAAACAACTGAACTAGTAAAGAAAAGAGGGGCTGGGTTGGGTTATAACAAGGTAGAGCCTCCATCTGCGTACACTCCAATGGTGGAGGTTAGATGTAAACCCGAAATTAACCTTGTGTATGATGATGTGTTGGACATACACAAAGTGGCTCAAAATGATGATCTCTCTGATCTGAACCCAAGTAACTCAACATGCTCAGATAAGGATGATACTCCCATTAATGTAGAAAAAGAAAAACCAGCTTTAAAAATAAAGAAAAGAAATAAGAAAATTAAGAAACCTTCATCAATTTTTGTCAAAGCTAAGTACACACAAACTGGGAGTACCTCCTCAAATGATTATGTTACTTGTCCATCTGATAAGTCCAAAAGGGGTAGATCGAAGGATAAAAAAGCCAGTATTTCAGGGATACAGGTAAACCACCCAACCAACAAATCTGGTGGAACATTCAAACAATCAACCTTTGTGAACCAAAGCTCAGCCTTCTTCAAAAAGGAAAAGCATCAACAATCTCTCAACAATCAGACTGTATGTCTGATGTGTGGTGAGACAAATCACTTTGCGACTGATTGCTTCTATAATCCAAGAAGCATAATTTTTTCTGAAATACAAGGAAGAAGAAGAAAGAAGAGCTGGAGCAAGTCATCTGTTTCTTCAGAAGAACATGGAAGAAATCCAGTCAAGAAAGTATCAGAAGCAAGTACTTCTGATAATCAGAAGAAACAAAACAAGAAGGCTTCAGAAGGAAAGAAAGCATCGGAAGCACATGCAAAGAATGCTTCCAACAAACCCAAGAAATCTTATACCTTCGGAAGAAGAACATCAGAAGATAAGCCCCACTTCTCAGCAAAACTAAGCCATCAGAAGGGAAGGCTAAAGGTGCTTCTGATGGCAAGCTCTTCCGACAACCTCAAAAGTTAAGAAAATATGGAAGAAGAAGGAAACAACTGAACCAACTGTTCAGCCATCTGTCCCACCAGCAGCAAACTCATCATCTGTTTCACCTAGGATGATGTCAAAGAAATTTATTTATAATGATGACAATGGAAAACTCAAGACCACATGGGCTTGGGTTCCCATCAGAAACTAATTCACTTCTGGTCATGTGCAGGGACATCATGAATGAAAGAGCAACTTGTGGATTGTTGACAGCGGCTGTTCCAGGCGCATGATAGGAAACAAGAGTCACCAGCACAAATATGAACCATTCTTTGGAGGGTCTGTTGCATTTGGAAGTGATCCGGTTGGAGGCTACATCACATGTAGGGGCACAATCACAAATGGCAAGGTAAGATTTGAGAATGTACATTTTGTAAAGGAACTAAATTACAATTTACTGAGCGTATCACAGGTGTGTGATCAAAAGCATAACATGTTGTTCACTGAGCATGAATGCATTATCCTGAAACCAGGATTTGTTGTCCCAAATGATCAAATTCTGCTCAGGGCTCCTAGGAGAAACAACATGTACATGCTAGATATGAGCACAGCTACACCACTCAGTAATATAAGTTGCTTTGTCTCAAAAGCTTCACTTGATGAATCATCTCTTTGGCATAGGAGACTTTGTCATGTTAACCTTCAAAATATGAATAAACTTATTAAAAATAACTTAGTAACTGGTTTACCAACAAAAGAGTTCATCTGTGTTGATAAATGTGTTGCATGCTTGAAAGGGAAGCAGCACAAAACATCTCATCGTGCCAAAGAGATAAATTCAGTCACAACAGTCCCACATTTACTTCACATGGACTTGTTTGGCCCCACAAGTGTTAAAAGTCTAGGTAGAAAGTCATATTGCTTGGTGGTCACTCATGATTTCTCTCGGTACACTTGGGTATTCTTCTTGAGTACCAAGGATGAAACTGCTGAGACCCTAAAATCATTCATTCTTAGGGTAGAGAATGAGAGTGACCATCATGTAAAAATTATCAGATCAGATCAAGGAAAAAAATTTAAAAATCATATATTAAATTCTTTTTGTGAATCTAAAGGTATAACAAGACAGTTTAGTGCTCCTAGGACTCGACAACAGAATGGTGTTGCTGAGAGAAGGAATAGGACACTAATTGAGGCTGCAAGGATCATGTTGTCTATGCCAAACTTCCAATAATTTTTTGGGCAGAAGCAGTCAACACTGCCTGTTATGTTCAAAATAGAGTATTGGTGGTTAAGTCACATGGGATGACTCCTTATGAAATTTGGCATAAGAGAAAACCATTTATTGGATTTCTCAAACCATTTGGATGTCAGTGAACCATCTTGAATACTAAAGACCATCTAGCCAAGTTTGTTGAGAAATCAGCAGAGGGCTACTTTGTTGGGTACTATTCTCAGGCAAAAGCATATAGAGTATACATCAAAGATTCCAGAATTATTGAAGAGTCTGCAAATGTTCAGTTCAATGAGCATACTATCAATAAACATGGAATAGGCCCTGATTGGTTATTTGATCTTGAGAGTTTTACATCTACATTTAATCTTGTGAAAGAGTATGTTCCAGATTCACATATACCTACCTTAGACTCCTCCAAACTCACAAGAGAAGAAGACTTTTGTGTTGAACTGCCAATAGCTTCAAGACAAATCTTGGCAGAATCCACTTTAACACATGATGCTGCTTCACAGTCAGAGACTAACAACACTTTTCAGGCTGTTCCTTTAGGTGTCTCTAGATCTATTCCATTGAGTCAAGAAGAAGTTAGCATTCCTTCTGTTGAAGCAAACACTCTGGAAACTCTACCCCCTAGAGAAAATCATCCCACCACAGTCCAACCTCAGAGACCTCAAGGCCTTCCAGAAATCCAGCTTGAGGTGGTACTTCTGAACCTCAAGTCAAGCAATCTGGATTTGACTTCTCCGCTGGATGTGATTCCAAGAACTCGCATCTATAACACCCATCCAGTTGAGAACACTATTGGTAATGTTGAAGAAGGAATAAGAACAAGAAATTCTTTGCATGAAGCAAACATCTATTTGTTTTCCTGCTTTCTATCCCAAATAGAACCAAAGAAAGTTGCTGAAGCACTGAAAGATAGCAGCTGGGTAGAAGCCATGCAGGAGGAGCTTCTTCAATTTGAAAGGCAAGGAGTTTGGAAGGTTTGCCCTTTACCTAAGGGTAAGTATGCCATTGGAACAAAATGGGTGTTCAGAAACAAGAAGGATGACAAAGGTGTTGTCATCAAGAACAAGGCAAGGTTGGTCGTTCAAGGGTACACCCAGGAGGAAGGCATAGACTATGATGAAGTTTTTGCTCTAGTTGCAAGAATTGAAACAATCAGAATATTTTTAGCCTTTGCAGCTACCAAGAACTTCAAGGTTTTTCAAATGGATGTGAAAAGTGCCTTTTTGTATGGAAGGATTGATGAGGAGGTGTATGTATGTCAGCCACCTGGATTTGAAGATCCAAAGTTTCCTGATCATGTCTGTAAGCTTGATAAAGCTCTATATGGGCTACATCAAGCTCCCAGAAAATGGTATGAAACTTTATCTTCTTTCCTGTTGGCCAACAACTTTAAAAGAGGAACAATCGATAAGACTCTCTTCTTCAAGAAGTCTAATCAACAAATCATGCTAGTTCAAATCTATGTTGATGATATTATTTTTGGTTCTACTAATGAATCTCTCTGCAAGGCACCGATGAAGTCCAAGTTTGAAATGAGTTCAATGGGATAACTTACTTTCTTTCTTGAACTACAGGTGAAACAAACTCCTACAGGGATTTTTATTAATCAATCAAAATATGTCAAGGACATTCTTGAAAGATTCAAGTTATCTGATTGCAAAGCTTTCGGTACTCCTATGTCCAAGACAACATCCCTGAGCCCTGACCTTGAGGGGGAGGATGTTGACCAACATCAATACAGGGCAATGATAGGCTCTTTGATGTATCTCACAACAAGCATGCCTGATATAATGTTTGCAACTTACTTGTGTGCAAGATTTCAGGCCAATCCCAAGACTTCACACATGCTTGCTGTGATGATAATCTTTAGATACCTCAAAGGAGCACCAGGTCTAGGATTATGGTATCCTAGAAATGAAGATTTTCAGTTCATGGCCTATACTGACAGTGATTATGGAGGTTGCAACATTAGCAAGAAATCCACATCAGGAGGATGCCAATTTCTTGGATCCAGAATTGTGTCTTGGCAATGCAAGAAGCAATCATGTGTTTCTACCTCTACTGCAGAAGCAGAATACATTGCTGCCTCTAGCTGCTGTGCACAAGTCATTTGGATTCAGAATCAGATGAAAGATTATGGAGTAGAGCTATTCAACACTCCTATACAAATTGATAACTCAAGCGCAATCTCCATCACCAACAATCATGTCAAGCACTCAAAGACCAAGCACATTGTGTCACACCCCCAATTTCCCACTCGTGGTGTCAGCCCACGTGGGTGTGACGTGGCCAGAATCACAGCTCATGGTCATATAGAATAACTCTATATGCGTTTTCAAATACATGTTCAACATACACTTAGTAAATAGTTGCAGCGGAAATGATAAAGTAATGCAGCGGAAATAAATATGTTTGATAATTGCAGCGGAAGTATAAGTTGTTAAACACACATTGTTTAATACATAGACGAAATAAAATTTGTTTACAAAAAGTTAAACAAAATCTGAAATGCATGATGGCCCTAATGCTCATTCCCTTAGAGGTGCATTCCTGAATGTCCGTCATCTTCTCAGTTACTAGAGAATACAAGTTTGAAAAAGTGACAACACAATGGTTGGTGAGTTCACAGGTTTTGATATACATATAGAAAGAAAGTGTGTCATGCTGTTTATCAAATGTTAATACCGAGCCCTTGGCTCCAAGTGTCAGTGCGTCACTACCGAACTAGACCCGTTTGTCCTTGCCTCCACTGTGTCTCGTACACACATTAAATTAGGTCAGAGTTTTCACGGGTTATGACATCCAGTCAACATTGTGCCCCGTGGGGTTGGTCATGCCCTAATGGATCCATCCAAATCTATCACGTTGTTCGTACATTAACGGTAAGAATTTGTGAGGACTTGTTACGAGTTCAACACTTAATGTTTGTCCAATAAACCAGCATACACCAAAATGTTTGTATAGTAATAAATGTTTGACTCGATGTAACTAGTATTCTCCCCCTATTTAAAAGCGTTTGAAAAGAGTTAAAGAGTGGCCGTAAACTCACCTTAGCGATCAAGAAGTGGAATAAGCGTAAGCTCCTGCTCGAGAGGCGTGTCGGTCACCGGAAACCTATATCGTACACTGTACGTGAGTTTATGTAAGTGACCGTGCTAGTGTTCGTGTTTAGTGCTCGTGTTTGTGTCCAACAACCTTCGGTTGTTCATGTTTGTCTGTGTCGGTCCACAATGACCTTGTTTGCTCGTGTTGGTCCACATTGACCGTGTTTGACTAGAGTTGACCAAAGTTGAACGTGTCAAGTCAACGACCCGTTGGTGAACCGTGTGACGGTTGCGTATCGTGTAGCAATCGTGTAAGTGTTCGTTGTGTGCAAAACGCGCAAGTTGCGTCTATGGACAACTTACTATTTATAGTAAGTTTCCACTTATGGAAAGTTCACAAAGCATAACGATTTTATAGTTCTAGCATGCTCATTAGTCGTAAGTGATCATGTTAACACATAGCACATCATCATAGGGATTCACATAAGTCGTTTACATCATATTTGCACATAAAAGTTTCCTAAAATGGAAAGTTTCCATTTATAGCGTACGTGACATCGGAAACCATCTAACTTAGCATCTAATCATCATATTACAACATTTTAAACCATTTAGCATGCTCAAATCATACAACATGTTTATAAATTGGTTTTTGTAAAAATAAAGTTACTAAAAATAGTAACTTTGTAGTTTTGCATAGAATTAACCATTCTAACCTTTCTAAACCAATTTTCATATCACCTATCGTCATAATAGTCTACTTAGCATCATGTAAACATATCAACATGGCCAAATTCATCACCTAGCAACATCTTGACCCTAAAAGTTACTAAATATAGTAACTATGTTGAAAAATGACCAAAACATTATCAAAATCACATTCCAAGTATCATTATCATTCTAATAGCATTTAAATAGGAATCTATAAGCATGCATGTTACCAAGTATCATTCACATCACCATTTCTTATATAAAAAGTTTCTATTAATAGTAAGTCTCATAAAAAATCGACATCTTAACCATTTTAACCGAATCTAGTCATGAGTAACCCTTCTAATATCATCAACAAATACTTACAATCATCCAAAATCACCCCATATTCATGGATCATACATGCATGCATCTATATCATCATGAATCGTTATTTTAAGTAAAAATATACATACACAACATCTTGGATCGTTACAAATCACCATCACAACATCATAGATCATCAAGAAACTCATTTAAATCAATAAACCCAGAAACAAAACTCGTGTACATGCACCATAGGTGCTTGCATGTGGGTTTCAAGCCGTGCATGTGCGTGTAATAGCGAGAAAAGGGTGTTTTATGCTACAAGGGGTGAAAGACTACCTTTCAAAGCTTCAAAGATGCTGGAATGATGAGGGGAACAGCTTGTGGGTCTTCTGGACAGCAAGAACTCGCAGCAATGGCGAGGTGATGGCGATTCTTCGAGCTTCAAGGTGGTTAACAAGCTTCAACGTCCCAACTTAGAGCTTCCTAGTGGTCTTCAATGGTGGAAAAATGATTGTAACAGGTGTAGAAGACGATTTCAGTCGCAGTGAGGTGTGGAGAAGTGGTTAAAATGATGAAAAGAGTAGTCTAGGCATGATTTGTCTTGGATTTATAAATATTTTGTCGACTAGGCGGCTTCGCGTACCGCGGTGGGGCTTCCAATTCTTCTCCGCGTACCGCGGCAGATTTCGGGAGTCAACCCCCGCGATGTTGGCTGCGCACCACGAAGATGCTCCTTGTTGGGCTTCCACGCACCGCGATGGGCCCCTGAAGAGCCCAATAAGCCCTTTTTAATGGATTTGATCCGTTCGTCGCCGTTTTCACGTCTACGAACTATCGTTTGGCGTCGATTGAACTTCCAAGTTCAATGTGTGAGTGTTTCGTGAAGTCTCGAGTGTTGTGCTACACAATGTGCTAGATGTTCACCAATGTTCGTGTGTTTTGACACGTGTGTGCTGTTTGTCGATAATTCCTTGAATTATCTATTCGTGTGTCGGTGTTCGTACTGTCGTGCCACGTGTCACACGTAATTAATGTAATTCTAGTGCCACGTGTAAGTAAAGCATTTAAATAAACATTTAAATAAAATCAAAGCTGACCTGGAAATCATGGGTTGTCACACATTGATATCAAATATCACTTCATCAGAGATTGTGCAGAAAAGAAGCTGATTCATCTAGTCAAAGTTGATACAGAACACAATCTGGTTGATCTCTTCACCAATGCATTTGATGAAGGAAGATTCAGGTACTTAATAACAACCATTGGTATGATTAATTTTGAATAAATGAATTAATTACAAGGAATGAACAATTCTTCAGAAGATAAACTTAAAATATCTTCTGATAAGTAATTACTCCTCAGAAGATAGTTTAAGTCTTCGGAAGCATTCTTTATTCCTTATGTCGGAAGCATTCACACTTCAGAAGATAAATTCCCTTCTGAAGTACATCTCTTCAGATACATTATCTTTTCTTCGGAAGCTCTATCTTCTGATTCTTCTCATTAGAAGAAGATGTCTTCCGAAGTACAATCTTTCTGATGAACTTATCTAAACCTTCAGAAGATATGCTTCCGATGTTATATTTCATATGATTCGGAAATAATTATCTTCCGAAGAGCATTTTCAATCTCATGAACTATTTCCGAAAGCAACCTCTTCGGAAGCACCTTTGGTCCTTAGCAAAATTTGAACATTCAATTACCCAACAGCTGTCATCGAAAGACCTTTTTCTGACATCCGGATCTCAAACTTTAATGTGTCTCTATATTAAATGCTGACATCCGAAGGTATAAAAGGTCTCATGCTCGTTCATTTTCTCTCACCGTTTCATTTCAAATAGTTTTTCCCCTTTCCTCTCCAAATTTAAACCTAAATTCCCTCAATCGCCATGGAATCTCTTGCCTTCAAACCTGTTCACAACTTGGTAGCAGAGCTTTCAACAGACAATGATGCTGACTTCGCGCCAATCGTCTATTTTCTCACTAGGAGCAGGTACCACTTTGCTTTAACGGTCAAACCTGTGGTGTATGAGTCTCATCACCAACAGTTTTGGCACTCTTGTTCTGTTATTTCCTCCTCCAATGGTAGAACACTTGTCGCTACCATTGATGCTCATCCTCTTTCTATATCTATGGAAACCATCTGTCGGCATCTTAAACTCAATGATGTCGTGGGAAGGATCTCTTTCACAAAGGATAAGGTAGCATCGACTTTCAAGTCAATAGGATACGAAGGTCCTCTCCCTTCAACAACTTATTTGAAGGGTAGAGTGTCCTATAATTACAAGTATCTCATACATCTGTTTTTGCATATCAAGTCTAATAAGACAGGTGGTTGGGATCAAGTTCCCTCTGACTTAGCTTCGGCTATTCATGGCTTGGTCTCAAGCCAATTGTTTAATTTCGATGCTTTTATTTTCAATAATTTGGCTGACAATCTTTCGTCGCCAAAGAAATTTTTTATGTATCCCAGGTTCTTACAGCACATCTTTTACAGTGAGTTGGGCTCATCCCTCTCACTAACTAGGAACATCTATAACATTCCATTGGTCACTGCCAAGGTTTCTGTTCAGTTGAAGAAGAAGTGCAATCAATTCAGTGGAACTTTTACCCCTCTTCTTCCCTCTATGGAGATTCCTACTCCAGAAGGTGACAACACTGTTGCACCCACAGATGCTGAACCCACACCTTCTCTATATGTTCCTCATCCCATAAAAATCGCCTACAAACGCCGCCGAACCCCTGAACAGCTTTCTACAGCTGTTCAGACCCCTTCTTCTGAACCCAAAACGAAAAAGGTGAAAAGAACTGCTAGGGGCATAGTTCCACCTAAGGTGCAAGCCACACCTGTTGTCTCCCCACCGGTTCTTCCTCTGGAACTGGTAGCTGCCCTTAACCAGCCTGATAGCACTCAGAGTATGTCACCATACATACCTGAGAATACCCAAAGGGACACCCCCATTATTGAGTCTGCTTCTCATGAAGCAACTCCACTAGATCAGGGACTGTCTCCCAAGTCCCAGGAGCTTATCACCCCGAAATGCCCCCCACTCATACACTTACCCATGCTTACGGAACTTCTGCAGTGGATTTGGAGGACCCACTCTCTCCCACTACCCAAACACTATTGAGAGTGGTGACACAGCTACAAGTCAGGTTCCATGACCCAGAGCCTACCCTTTCAGAGGTTGACCCCAGGAGTGTCGATGGGGTCAATACAGCGGAGGCTGCCACTACTTCTGGACCTTCTCAGGTTCAGCAGGACAGTGGTAAAGGCAATAGGACCTCCCCTGTGGCAACTCACATTGCTGATGATTTCTTTGAAGTCCTCCTCAATTAGGGGAATCCAAGGCTTCAAGAAACCACATCTGGTGGTGGAGGTGCAGGAGTAGGGCTCAGGACTCCACTGCCCCGTGATTCCACTCAGGTGGATGAGGGCACAACCATCAAGGAATTGACGGCCACCATCTCAACACTACAACTCAAGGTAGCTCATCTGGAGGCTGAGGTTGCTACCTTGAGGCTGGAGGTTTAAGCCAAAGATGCTACCATTTTGGACCTCCATCGCCGCCCCCCAATCATATGTGCACCATTCCACCCTGATCTCTCTGAGATGACTTTCCTCTCCTCTGATGCTACCAAAAAGGGGGAGAAGGAACCATCTGCAGGGTTAGGTTTAGTAGCTGTTGGAGAGGAGGAAGTTGCACAAGACTCCATTCCATTCATAGTCACTTTGGTCAATGAATGGGATGAATTCTTGGGCACTTACTTTCACTATACTAGTACTTCCTCCTCCTCCTCCTCTTCCGATGATGCAGGTGCTGCCATAGGGATAGAGCAAGAGCTCACAACCAACATCTCTATGGAGCCCGTGTCCCCTGTTGGGATCTAACAGTCCCTTTCTGGGACTAAGTCTCCTTCTGAGACTGCGGCCCAGGTTGCCATGGAAGACCTCATCAGAAACACCCTCTATCTCCATGGAACCTGTGTCCCCTTCTAGGACAATAGTTGGGGAAGACCTCTCCTCCACTCCTGAGTTCTCTTTGGATTGAACTTAGGATTCATCTAAGGTGGCTGGTCAACTGGAGGAGGCAGTGAAAGCTAAGGTTAACTCCGAAGCTGCAGCTGCTTCCGAAGGCCCAGTCATACTGGATGATTCCTCCACAGAAGAACTGTTTGCTGATGAACCAACTGG
This sequence comes from Mikania micrantha, assembly GCA_009363875.1. Lineage (NCBI taxonomy): Eukaryota > Viridiplantae > Streptophyta > Magnoliopsida > Asterales > Asteraceae > Mikania > Mikania micrantha. The sequence continues at coordinate 48,987,526 of CM018680.1, read as the reverse complement.
TGAGGCTACAGGATCCATCTCCTCTGGGTTAAATTTAATTGACAAAGGAAAAAGGAAATTAACCCCAGAGGAGGAAGCTGAACAGGAGTAGAGGAGGCCAAAGCTGAAGAAGGGTCGACCAGATACTTCCCAGGATGGATAAATAACAAGACTCTCAGGTCTCCTCCAGGAGAAGGGCTATGATGTGGACGCAATTCTACTCTGGTCGGTACCTAGAATGGCTGAAGAGCTGGATCGGGTGTAGTAGAAGGAACAGACAGATGCTGCAGCCAAAGCCACAGTGGTCCTCACCAAAAAGAAAAAGGAGGCTGCCTATAGGGACAGAATGAAGGGCATCCTCCTACAGTATGGATTCCATCCGCGGCAGCTCGGGCCCATGAAGAACTCAACCATGGATATGCATGTAAGAGAGATCAAGGCAAAGATTGCCAAAGGTGAGTTACTTTCTATGGAGCAGATCCAGGCTCAGAGGGCAAGCCTGAACTTAGGTTAGGGGGAGGAGTCACCATTAAAATTCCTAATTCTGGTGCTGGGATCAGAGAGGGGGAAGAGGTGATGTGTGGAGAGGCTATAAAGGCCATGTTCCTCAACATGTTCCCCATAGAACCAAAGGAAGAACCAATCACTCTTCCCTCCAGCCCTTCATATGACAATTAGCCACTTTCCTCAGTGATCAGGATCAATAAAAGACAAACAGAGCAACAAAAAACAAGATCTGATCATGAGGAACGACCAAGAGAAGAGGAAGGGAATGATGCTGAGAGCAGTGAGTCTGAGCCTACTAGGACAGACACTGCAGCAGACTCAGAATCCTCTGTAGAAACCAATGCTGCAGAGGACTCCAATGATGAAGATGATGCAGATTCCGAGGTTGAGGGGGAGGACAATGCTCAGGAAGAGCAAGAAGAGGAGAGAGAACAACCATCAAGTGTAGTGACACTCCACCAAAGACCTTGATAATTCAAGAGAAGGAAAACTATGGCCAGGATCAAAGATGATAAACCTCCAATCAGCATGCACTTCCCAATAGTAGAATGGAGCTATTCTTCTAAGTAGAAGATTTTTGTGATAAAGTACTGTGATGGAGAAACGGTAAAGCTTAAAGACTATCAGCTATGTGTTCTCTCTCCTCCCAATATCTTTGATCTAGTAAAGATGTCTCTTCTCAATCCAGACAACAACTTTGAAGCAACTCTCTCAACAGTGCTTATCAAGAGAAGAGCTGAAAGTTTAATAAGTCAAGGCTACAAGTTTTGGTAGCATCAGCCTAAGGGGAGATTGTAAGATCAATAAAGGCTGATGCTCACCAAACTTCTCTCTTGACTAAGTACTGAACTCTATAAAGCCTAACAGTCTTCAGAAGGAAGGAGTTACTCTTCGGAAGCAACATTGCTTCCGAAGGATAACTCACTCCTGCTGAAGGTTGTACAAGACAATTGCTTCGGAAGATCAACACTTAGAAGAAATTCAAGACAAAAGCTTCTGAAGAGAAAAGCTTCCGAAGACAAAAGCTTTCGGAAGCTTCCTCAACATCTTCTTGTACAAAGACTTCCAAAACTCTGAAAAAGACTGTTGCTGATTGCACTCTATGGTACAAAAGGTGCTGACAACGAGCATGTTGTTCTATGTTGAGATTAAGAGACTGAACACTTCATTGGCACAGCCCATGCAATATTGAACAAAAATATCTTAGATTTGTCAATGTTGAGATAAGAAAATCCCATTGGAAATAGGAATGACTTATATCTTTAAGAAGTGATGGAGGTCCCCAAGGTCCTTAACATTGAAGTGTTTAGCTAGTGCATATGTGAAATGAGTCAAGATGACCACAACATTGTTGATAAGAACCATGTTGTCAACATAGACAATTAGATAGTAAATGATGGTCCCACATATTTAGATGAAAAAAACGGTTCTCCATGTTAGTTTTGAACAAACAAACTACATTTGGATGGTGGTGACTTTTGTGTAGCCTGCCTGTACGTGGGGCTTATTTAAGCCCATGGAGAGATGAACATTCAAATGTGATAGGGGTATTACGGGTGAATATCCGAGTGATTGAATAATATAGACGTCCTCATGAAGAGTGCCTTGAAGGAAGACATTGTTGACATCTAATTGCCAAAACGACCAATTGTTGGATAAAATAATTTGCAAAAAGGTATGATTAAATTGATTGAGAAGAATTGTGGAAATTTCTTTGTGATTGGTTGCATATTTGGCTTCCTTAATCATTGCTGTTCTTAATGTCATAGTATTATCCTTAATATGATGAATAACTACCAAAGGCAAGATTCAATAAACAGAATACATCAAAGTGAAGTTGATTTGTTCTTAATGTCATAGTATTATCTTTAATATGATGAATAACTACCAAAGGCAAGATTCAATAAACAGAATACATTAAAGTGAAGTTGATTCACTGTTAGACTATTAACTCATTTTCTAAGATGTCAATTTTCTTATTAACATTGAAGCTTTTAAATGAAATACAAATAATCACTCTTGATACTATCTTAAAACTTGTGCACTATTCTTTAAAACAACTAAAGTTTTGATCAAACAAAAACAGTAATAATTATAAAACCTGAGCCAAAAGAACTAATAAAGCTAAAAAAATAAAGCATTAAATCATTAAAGTCCATATTTTTTAGAAGTACATAACCAAAATACAATAATCGATCATCACTTGTCAAAACCTAGCTCTTACGACACAAAGAAACAACTTTTCTTGGAAACTATTATATATTTGTTAAAATGCATATTATAAGATTAAAAAAAAAACAAAATCATGTATTTAATCTGTAAGCCACTGATGAGTATAAGTAATATTAAAGGAAAATTAATTAGATGAGAATTATATTAGGTTTATTAATAAATTAAATAATATAAAAAAAATCAAAATTAGCAGCTCATATGTGACAATTATGTCAATTTTTCATATGCAAGACTTGTTTGGATGTGGTTTGGGTGTGGACGAGAGTTACAATATTAGCATGCCTTCTATAGAGGCCTTTACATATTTTTATTACACTTTGGGTCCTTTGTTTTGTTTGAGGTTTTCTTTAACTTTGATAATTACAAACATCATCGTTAACCTTTTTAATTTGTAACAATTTGTATCCTTAAAACTAATAAAATTTTAAAACTTTAGCTAGTTTTCTGAAAATAACCAATTTAACCTAGTTTAAAAATATCAAAATAATAATAAATAAATATAATATGAAAAAATTCTTCAAGGTCCATACTTTACGATCTTCATCACACACGCAAAGAGCCAAAGACACATATAGAACACACATATTTGTGTCTGTATGAAACATACACACGTATATATTATTAATTTTTTAACGTTAAATTTATTATACTTTTTTTTATAAATAATTCAAAAGTAAATTATATCACATTGTACTTTTTTTTTATGAATTATTCGAAAGTAAACTAATTTTGGCATGACTTTAAACTAACGAGATACCCATCTAATAAATAAATGCATCTACCAAATGGTAGTCTTACACGGATATTTAAACCTCAATTCAATGTTATTTTGCTGGAAGATATTTATATACTTTAATTATTAAATATAAACGGATTGAAAATATCTTATTGACAAAAAAAAAATCATACCATATGCAAAATAATATATAGAAAAACTGGAACCTAGAATCTTCTTCAGCGTGTTTGTACTTTCTACCACAAGAATATTCAGAATCTAAAAGTCATCCTTTTCAAATGGAATCAGCATGACATATATATGATCTATTTTAATATATACATATGGCATGAGGGGAAGTTTTTTGAAGTAAAAAAAAGAGTTTTTAGAAAATGCCGAAATTTTGTAAAACAATTTGTTAGGTTGGTGCAATTACTAATGTTTTGAAAAAGAAAAATTGATATGACTATAATGAAATTAACAAATATTACAACGAATTTAATGGTGCACTTTAATTTTTATAAAAAAATAACATAATAAAAAAGTTAGAAGTATATAAAAATAAAGAGGGAATTTTTTATTTAACAATAAAAAATTAAGAGATTCACACTCTTATTAAACCTTATCTTTTATTAGATTAAATGACTAAAATACCCTTTTAAAATTTTAAAATGAGTGTGTAGGTGACAACTTTTTATCAGTTAAAATGAGTTATTTAGTTATTACCAATAATATAAGTTATATTGTATTCATAATCCTATACACACACACAAATGAAATTAACGTGCTAAACGTAGGAAGCCACAGGAACGCGTCACGTGTCATCTGGGTAAAGGGCATTATTGTCCATAAAAAATTACAGACCATGTTTCATAATAATTACAGACTGACATTTAACACACATAATCAAGTACCACCTAACAAATCACGGACCAATAATTGCAGACCACATTATATAAATATCACATATCATATTTTAACACATATAATCAAAGACAAAAATGTATAATCAGCGAAAAATAATCACGGACCACGTTATATGAAAATCACAGACCGTCATTTTATATGCATGATCAAAGGATCAACTTCATAACCACCTACCAATAATCACGTACCAATAATCACGTACCAAACATATAAATCTCGGACCACACATATTTTTTTTAAAAAAACTATAACAATATTATACTCAAATTAAAGATAATAAAATTCTCAATTTTATGGTGTAATTTTTAAAAAAAATAATTAAACATTTAAAAGTTATTCGATTTCAAAAAGATGGTGGGATTTGATTCACCCATAAAAAAATCAACAAATATAAGGAATTCTTTTTTTTGCCCTTTTTACTTTAATACAATTTTTAATCAAAAAGTGATACCATTAGATCTTAACCATTGATTTATTTGATCAAGAGTCCATAATCATTTCTATCATTCTCACGTTAAGCTTCATATGTATTGGATCCACCTCCTATACATATAGAGAGAGAGAGAAAGAGAGAGGAAAGGATTATATAGTAGCTCATTTCAATTGTGATAATCGTAATAACTCCGTTAAAATAAATCCAAATCTTTGTTTTATATCATTATTATACATATACAATGCTTTCTTATTTTATATGTTTGCGTAAATTGTGCTGTATTAGAATTTTATGCCATTTTAAGTTTTTTAACATTAAATGTTTCATTCAACTGTAACACAACTTTAAATTCTTAGCACATGTTAATATGCACATACAAATAGAAAAAAAAGAAAGTGTTATACATATGCAATATACTAAAAAGAATAAATAAAAATTTAAATTAATATTGACATAGTTATTCATGTTCTTCGAATTTTTTCCCAGACTACTTTCACCCGCACATACTTCAAAATGTTAAAAGTCAATCTCATCACTTATTATGATATGCTAAAATTTGAATAAATATTTGTTTTTTTTATTTTTTATTTTACATGAGGGAATTGTTTTTAGGTGATCTTTTGCGTGCACCCACGTACACGCATGCACATATTAAAAAATGTATTCAAATATAAATAAATTATTAAGAACAAAAACATCATTATATACCACACCATTAGAGACATAAAATAACTTTATTTTATTTTAATTTTAAAACAAAGAACTTGAGTTTATAAATAGTTATTTTAGCTTTTAGAGTAAATTACGTTTTTGACTCATGTGTTTTAAGTGTTTTTAATTATTCCGACATAAAATATAATATTCTATCAATGCAACCTCTGTGGTTTAAACAACAAACGGTTTTGGCTCTCAATCATAACTATTCTAACGGAATCAAAAGATAGGGTTGGGGGTTACAACCTTAAAAATAGATACGGTTGGGTGTCAAAGTCATTAGTTGTTTAAACCACATGTGTTTCATTGATAGACGATTCTATTTTGGATTGAAATTGTTAAAAAAAAAACCAAACTACAGGGGCCAAAAACGTAATTCATTTATTTGGTCTCAAGTGAACATTCATATGTGAGTCATATAAATCAATAATATAGAAGGAATTTGTTGGAGGACGAGCAATTCAGAAAAGCTCGCTGAAAAAGTAGTGTGAAGATTTGAAGGATTGGAGGCAAGGATAGAATACGGATATACTGAAGACTAATAGGCATTTGGAGTCACTTTAAGGATTTTACGGGAAGACTCTGTAATATATTGTCAAATAGGAATTTGTGGACGGAACCAAAAAATCTCATGTATTGCATGGTCAAGATGGCTCATGTAATCACATTTTAAGAAGCTCCTATACATAATGCCAATAAGGAATGTTATAGCCCCTTCAACATTATGCATATTTGGGTGTGTAGATAATGAAGCTTGAGTAACGGCAATCGATCAGTTTAGTGTGAACATATGAGATAATAGAAGATGCTCGTCTGTCGTTGCAAAAGATGGTGGCATTGTCGCAAAAAGCTAAGAGAGCATCAATATAGAATGGGGGTTGTAAAGACTAATAAAGGTTGATGCTTACCAAACTTCTTATTTGTCTAAGTACTGGACTCTACAAAGACAAACAGCCTTCGGAAGGAAGGAGTTAGGGTAACTTACTCCTACCGAAGGCTGTACAAGATAACTGTTTCGGAAGATCAACACTTAGAAGATCTAAAGCTTCAAAGCTTCCGAAGACTCGCAGCTTCTGAAGAATAAAAGCTTCCGAAGACACTCCTCAGCATCTTCCTTAGACAAAGACTTCCGAGGATAATCCTCTGACAAACACTGAAGCTGTTTACCCTTTATAGTACAAAGGTGCTGACAACGGACATGTTGGTCTGATTAAAACAAAGATAACATACCGATAGTCAGACACAACACCTTACTTCTCCTCAGCAGCATTAAATGCAAAAGATCAACTGAAGCTTTTGAAGATCAAGAACATTAAATGTCTTTTGTATTTAGCTAGTCTTTTGTAAAGTATAAGTCTATATTTGTAATCATTGTAATTGAGTGTCTTAGCCTGTTAAGACACTTTAGATACTAGAATAAGTTTTACTTTGTGTATTGTCTAGTATACCCAACTTGTATTCATACGAGTATACGGTTGTAGCCTTAGCTATATAACCTCTTATTGTGAACGGTTGTAAGTGGTTGTGCTTGTATACTTACCATTGAGAGAAATATATCTTTGAGCTTGAATTTTACTTTGTTGTTCTTATATGTGTTTAAAGATTATTTGTTTGTATTGAGTGTTTGAGAGATCCTTCTAACAGATATTTCGCATCTGTTAGATTGTAAGAACGAAACTCTTGTAGAGTGTTGTATTGAGTAAACAACCCGATCCAATAGGGGTTGATGGCCAAGACTGTGAAGTAAGATGATTTGATCAAAGTGTCAATTATGTCATGTTATTGCGGAAAATCTAGGAATTATTTAGCGTTGTGGGTTTCTTTTCATTTGAGAGCCATTTTGTGAAGAGGAATGTAAAAGTTTAGCGATTGAAAGAAAGAAAGCATAGAGAATTCACCAAGTATATCTCAAACAATGATAGCAATAAAGAAGGAAAGAAAGAAGGGGATTTTATTAGTGTTTTAAAACGATCACATTACATCATAAAAAGTACTAGACACATGATGAGAAAGAAGCATCAATTGTTTGTGAGAATCAGTGGTTTGAAGGAAACATTAGTTTGAAAAATAAAATAAATTGTTTTTAGGAAGAACAATTGAGCAAAAGAAAATTGATAGATGTTTTTTTTTTTTTATAATCAAACATATAAGATAGGAAAATAAAAATTATAAAAGAGGAAAACCAAAGCTTATCGTCAATTTAACATACCTAAATACTAAGTTTTCAAAAGGAAACCTGTCAAGAGGTTTAGTAAGAAATCTTCTAACTTGTAAACAAATGATATAAGTTCGTGATTATTAACCTTTTTCATAACATTATATTATAACATGGTGCCTTTATCTAAATATGATTCGACATGGAATAATAAACTAGATTCTTGATAGTGAATATGGAAGATAAGTTATCTATGTTTAATAAGGTATTAAGCTTAGCGATTCGAAAGTTCATCAACTAATGTTGTATGCAAATAATTTGTAGGTATTCATTTTGGCTCTGTCATGAAACTAAGCAGTTTGTAAACTACTGAGAACTCATCACTTGTTGATTTTCTTGTAAGAGCACATCTTGTATAATCATGTTAGGATCATTCTACATAATTACAATAATGTTTGTCTTTATGAATTGATCTGTTATTGAATAGATTCAATGAATTATTCAACTCTCCCTCTAAGATTATGATCACACAGGTGATTGCACGATTTCAGAGAATGCGCATAGGGTTTTCAAACAATAGTCATGTGTTTCATATAATAATGTTGGGTTATAAATGCCCTGAATTACATCATTGATGATGTCATTAAGAAAGTGACATTTGACAGAAATGACAAACAATCACATACAAACATAATACAAACACAGATAAGAAAAATACAAACATCTAATACAAAACTATCTAATAACATATGACAAAATTATCCAATTGTTAGGATCAGAAGACACGACTATTTTAATGCTTAAGTCGTTATGAATTGATCAGTTATTGAATAGATTCAATTGATTATTCAACTCTCCCTCTTAGATTATGATTGCACATGTGATTTAACGATTTTAGAGAATGTTCTTAGGGTTTCCAGAAAATCGACTTTATTTCGTATAATGTTTGGGTATAAATATCCTGAATTACATCATTGATGATGTCACTAATTATCAAAGAACAGATTAAACTAAAAAACCGATCTAACAACAGATTAAACTAAACAACTAATCTAAAGTCTTAAGTGGTTGTTCATCCATCTTTAGTTTCAGTAGTTGTCATCCGTTATTTATTTTTAGTTGTTGTATCATCAATGCTTGTTGGCTTCAATAGTTATATGTTCATGGGTTATGAATCCACGGTTAGGAGTTTCAGTGGTTTTGGGTGAGTATTTATGTCCAGATGGTTTAGTGGTTTTGGGTAAGTGGTTTATGTACAAAGGGTGCAGTGGTTTTTGGTCAATGGTTTAATCCACCGGTTATGGTTCATCAGTCCTTTATTTTTCAATAATCTTCATCTGGACTGATGAAGCCAAAACTGTTTTATTTCTTTAAGTCCAAACTTTAATGTTATTTTTCCTCTAAGATCCAAAAGAACTCTTTAACCTTGGAACTTGAAACTACATTTTCAAGCCTTGGTCTTCTAAGGTCTTCATCTACAAGATCCATTATTGAACACCAAAAGTTGAAAGAAGTTCTTGATCCATTATTTCTTTCATCACAGTCATATTTATTTTCTCTTCAAAGAACCATCTTCTAATCACAAATCGAGAGTGAGAAGTTTTGTAAGTAGATTGTGACTGAATGTCAGGAGGACTTATTTGAATAATAGACTTCTTGGGAGGTGGAGGTGGATATAGAAGCAACTTGACTTGAGGAATATGTAGAACTGTTTGCCTTTTAGTCTTTGTCTTCTTATTTGATTGTTGTTCAGGCCAAGGCATACTGCTCAAGCTCATAGCCATGACGTATTTCTCACTTATTATAATCCTCCCCAACATAATCAAAGAATCTGAATTTCTTTGTCAACAGAATTATTTGAACTTCCACAGAACCACCTTATATTAGATGATTAATCAAATTCTCAGTGGATAGTTTCGTAGTCTATTTTATCTTGGACAGTTGATAGGGAACAATGACAGTTGTTTCTTGGGCATATTCCTGAAATAATTTAGGATGCTCCTTATTTACTTTCTTAAATTTGGAGAATTCATCATAAAGAATCATATCACTCCATCTCATAATTACATTCTTGGAGTTTCAATTATTCTGAATGAGTATGTGCTTGACTCTCTTTTTATTCTCTTCTGCAACTTTTTTTCTTTAGGTAAGGGAGTCAGCTTTCTTTTTTAGACTACCCAACTCCTAGTTTGCAAAGGTTTCTACCTTGTACTTGCCTTCATCCAGGAGGAGCTTAATCAACATTTGTCTTTCTTTCTTATAATATTCCTCATTTAATTGATCATAGGCATTTATTTGGTCTTGGTATGATTTTAATAAATCATCACATGTAAGACCCAAAGCTTCTAGGTCTGCAAGTACCATTTCTCCCGCTATTCCTCTTCACTTATTTGAGCCTTTATTTCTTTAGTTGTTGGGAATGAACACTGAGGAGAGTAGGATTGTTTGTCAGGAGAAGAGCTTACAAGGATGGTGGATTGCTTAGTTCAAATTACAACTAGCTTTATTGTGGGTATGAGTTTGAGTTTGGGTTTATTTGTAGCTATATGTGTGTGTGTAGTATCAAAAATTTCCTCCTCCTCATCTAGAACCAATCTACTTTTCTTTGGTATTAGAGATGCTATAGTAATTCTATCTTTTGAGTCTGAATCAGACTCGGTTATTGGTTGTATAGATTTATTTAAAGGTTTAGAAGGTATAGGTGTTCTTTTGGTAAAAGTTATTGTCTTTCTTGTAAAAGCAATCTTAAAAACATGCCTAGGTTTAGGAGGAAGTTTCGAAAGGTCTATAGAAGAATCAAAATTGGTTTGTGGTGAAGGTTGTGATGGTTGTGGTGAAGATTGTTATGTGGAGTAGACGGGTTTGGGTGAGCCAGGCTTTGTAGGAGTGAAGGGGTTTGATACAAGAGTAATGGTAGAGACATGTTTTGTTGGTTTTGTATTTGGCTTTCTTATAACACCTGAGCTCTTAGTGGCTACTGCCAAATCCTTTTTTCTTTCTTTTTGTTGTAGGCTTGCCATTGCAGTTGTTGTATAAAATTATTGATCCAAGGTTGCCTTCATTTAAGTCTTGATTTTTCTTTTTAAGCTCCTTCATCTTTCTCTTCTCTGATTTGTCTTGAGCTATTTTAGCCTTATGGGCAGTTGATAAGAGTTTATCTCTCTCCCCCTTTTTTGCTTACTAGCCTGTTTTTTGAACCAAGGGGATGAGGTGTTATACATATTAAGCTCTTTATATAAAGTCTGTTATTAACAACCTCATGTTTGAGATCTTTTAATTTTGTAGTTACATAAATTTTTAAAGTTTCCAATGCCAATTTATTAGAATGAAGAAAATTTTAGTTAAAGGATTAAAAGAATGAATTTAATTGGGTTGAAAGAAATGGGCTTAACACTACTTGTAATGAAATGGCAGGTGGCTGTTGAATGATGGGGTTAGTGCTTGGGTGAGATTCAGAGAAAGGTGCATGCATTGGGTTGGATTTGGGAGGCATGTATTTCTCATTTAAAGCTTTTTTGACCCACTCTGTAAGTTTTAGCCACATCTGCTTGAAGATTATTTACAGTCTTTGTCAATTCCTCTATTTGCCGTATATGAACTTTTATAGCCTAAGCCACCCTTAGGAGGTTTAGTTGAGGTGGATGTTCTTTATACCTTATTTGGATGCTGTTGTGGACTCAGCATTCTAATTTCATCATCGTCTCTTGGGAGATTGATCAATTGAGGGCATGGTATGTTGGGGACTGCTCCTTAGATATAGTGGTGATAAGAGTACCACGGGGCTCGCATGCTTGATCAATCTCCTGGAGAACATGGGTTATATTGATTGGTTGGGTTTGGGGGTACAAAAACAGAGGTTTCCATGGGATAGTACACTTCCAATTGAGTACCAAGTGATACATTAGTGGTATTGTGGGTTCCCAAAAGATTACAATATCATACTATTCAGAGAATTAATGAGGAGCAACTTTAGTTGGAGATAAAGGTGCATATTGAGAGGATGTTTCAGTTGCATCTGGTTATCCATTGGGGATGTGTAACACCCCGACCAATGACGGAATCATTGAGGTGTCGTGAAGTGTATATTGTTCATAAGCATAGGGCACTAAAATGTAAATATCAAAGACAATTCATTAAATGCAAATTCAAACCATTCAATACATAGGCTAACAATTCAAAACCTAATCTATTACATAAATAATTAACTAATCAGCTAACTAGGTTCAAAGTCTTTATGGCAATCCTAGTTTGCCTTTTCACCTGAAACATGTTTAAAATCAAGTTCAATTAACAAAGAGTATATAAGTTATCATACGTTTTAAACACACACACAAATCTGTTGATAAAAGATAGGTTAATTACAAGTGAACACTAAGAAAAATGTATAAAGCAAGTAAATGAACATAAGGCATATCAAATAGTTAATTTATGACTAAGCTTGCATTCCTAGCAATGCCGAGGAGGCAAACAATCATCAAAGGTTTTCCCCAAAGGGTAAAGCCATCTTGGGTGGGATGATCAATCCACTAAATCTATCATTGCTACCAAATAGATAAGTTGTGATCATGGAAGTTCATAAGCTAAGTTCACTGCAACTAAGGCCATTAAGCTAAGTTTACATGGTTTAAAGTTAAGCTAAGTTCAAATTTTACATGTTTCACCCCTAAAGCTTTTAAAACAAGTAAAAGAAGGGCTATAAAGATTCACCTTATTGTATGAGGTAGTCTTTTGCAATAGTTGTCAAGCTATAGCTCAATATATATCCAAACAAGTTCAATATCCATTAAGTATAAGTTCATATAGATATGTCTTAATAGGGGATTCCTAAACTCTAAAATGGATCCTCATGTTCAATTCTATTTTGAGGGCATAGTTGTATTTTAAGAAATTGTTTATTCACGAGGATTTAATAAACAAATCTTATTTATTTTTATTATGAGTAACATCTATATTAGCTAGAATTGTAAATTTTGAATTTCATATAATAATAACCACTTCAATGATTTAAGATTTAAAAAAAATTAACTCTATTAATCATAAATAATTTAATTAATAGTGTTAAAAGTAATTTTAATGAAAACAACTACTCAATATATATGTAGTTTGATAATTTGAATGTTAAAATAATTCATATGATTAAATTATAAATTATATAAATTTATTAATAGCAAATTCTCTGTTCCATTTGTAATAATAGTTTAAAAAAACTAACTTTAATAAAAAAAACATATAGTCTTGTAAAAATACAGAAGCTTAATCACATATATAGAATCATTTGTTTTATATATATTCTTTAATTTGTAAAACAAAATACATTTAAATCATATATAACACATTTGGATATTATTCATACATCAGTATGTATATTATATATGTATGTAATTTTGTATAAAATTATTTTTAAGAATTTAGTTGGTTGAAATAATATATATGTTACATATACAAAAAAAAATATATTATCATTTTTTTAATAAAATGGTAGTGTTTCATTTATAAATTCATGTCAAACCAGAATTTAGAAATGAGTTTTAATTTAAAAGTTACATTGAAATGGAGAAAAAAAAACAGTACAACCCAGCTCTAGCTGAAATTGAACCCAGGACCTCCTCAAACTCGCACCTTAAACCACAAGTCCCGACCAGTTGGTCTAGACTTTGAGAATGAGAGTATTGGTCAATTTTGGAAGGAACTATTGTGCTTGATCAATTTTGGTTTTATACTAGTTACGATTGAAATCCAATTTTTGAGTCCAACTTATAACTTTGGAAACGATTTCTCGAACTATTTGTAGTTAATAGCCTTAATCATGATTTCAGTAAATCACACGTGCGAATTCTTACCAAAATTGACCAGAGTGGATCTAAGAATATGCTGGAAATGCGTGGAATAATGGTTGGGTCGCGCCCGGGTTCGCGAGTCGGGTGTAGAGGAAACTTGGAGAAGAAGGAGAAGAACTATGAGCTTTTGATAAATACGCCCCCTACGGTTTTTTTTGATAAATTAACTTTAGTTTTTATTTAGTTCAGCCCCTTAAATTTAATAAAACATTTTTTTTTCATAAAGTTATAAAGTTTATATAATCACTCTATAGATATATTTAATATATAAATAAATTTTATACATTTTCATTACATAAATGATAATATTTGCATATATTACTTAAAACTTATTTTTTTATAACAATACCTTTTAAACTTTGTAAATTTTTTTCTTATTTCTTTAAACTAATAGATTTATACTTATTGTTATTATTATTATTATTATTATTATTATTATTATATATAGTATATTTAACTTATGTTTTAATTGTTTTCTCATCCTATATATATGTGTGTGTGTGTGTGTGTATGGGTGTATATATGAGAAGTCAATTTGGGATTTTTCTGTTTGGAGAGGTTTTGTGCTTGTTTTCCTTTTGGGTGGTACATTTGCAAGTGCAGAAATGATGGTGGATGTGACTCACCTTAGACGAATATGTCCTTAGTGCCATCCAAATAAGTGACCATTGTATCAGTGTGAAGCCTAGCAAAAGTCTACTTGTCAATATATTTTATTGAAATGATGGGTGCAATATGGCATTTTGTTTGTAGTTGGTTGTGTAAGCATGCCATCAGAAAGTGGGGAAACAAAAGAAGTTTAGGGTATTTTCAATGAGCTACCAGATAATCAAGAAGGATTTTGGAAAGTTACAGTTTTGTGATAGTAAGAGCAAAGTAGAACACATACTGCATATCAAAAGACATCTCTCCCTAGCTTGTGGAGTTTCTAGAGAGACATTGAAAAATGGTGCGATAGACAAATTTGTATTTTGGGTGAACAAAGGCTTTGAGAAAGGTTTTATTTTTGGGGTTTCCAAGGTAATCACCCCAAAGAAACTCAGTGTAAATTATATTACGAGAGAGGTTGTTAGGGAGTTTGTATCATTCATGTTTAAATAGGAGGAACGTAGAGCATGTTTAATGGACACTTTTTGTTCCGCAATGATGGAATTGATGCGAAAAATAATTTCATTGGCTTTCACAATTTCAAAGTGAGACCAGAATTGGTTTAGAGCAGTTCTAGAGATGACATGATTGATGGTAAAGGCAGTGTGGTATTGTGAGTTGGTGGGAAAATCGATCATCCAGTCATATTGCGTATAATCAGGGGATTTGATGAGGTATGCAATGAGGTTATGTACAGGTTTGAGTTTGAGAGAGGATGTTGGGTTCGCCAATGTCATAAGGTATGATAAGAGAGCCTGATAGTGCACAGAAAAGATAACGGTAACGGCCGTCGTAGAGAATTTTTTTTAAGGAAAGTGCGGATGGATGACAATGACGGTTATAAATAAGGCATAAACAACGAATGGTAAAAACAACGACAAATGGTGTCAGAAAGGATGATGGAAACACAAAATAGTACGTGTAAAAAACTGATGACGGAAAACAACAGATGGTGAAAACAGCGGATGGAATAAGTAGTAAAAGAAATGAACCGATGGAAAGAAACAACCGAGTGAAATAAACCATAGATGGAAAGAACAGATAGACATATAAATGTTGTTTAATCAACAGTTAACATATCTGTTGTAAAGTCAAACAGTGGATTGACGATTTATTATCAATTATTTTATTAAGACACCAAAAATAATAATACTGATAAAATAAATAAAAAAGAAAATAAAATGAATTTAAATAAACTAAAACAAATTAAAATAAAAAGAAAGTTAAACGAGATTTAATACTGATTAGAAATTACTAGACTTAATTCATGTTCATCGTGTCAAGTATGTAAGAAAGTTGGAAAAGAGGCAGAATCCAAAGGTTTTGTACAAATGTCAACAATTTGATGATCAGTTTTTGAAACATGTTTAGGAACTCTGAATCCCTTTTCATAACAGTCTCTTATGAAGGAGTGTCTGATTTCAATGGGTTTAGTTTTTTGAATGATAGACAATATTTTATATTATGTTTTTGGCTGA
Organism: Mikania micrantha; assembly: GCA_009363875.1. Taxonomy (NCBI): domain Eukaryota; kingdom Viridiplantae; phylum Streptophyta; class Magnoliopsida; order Asterales; family Asteraceae; genus Mikania; species Mikania micrantha. The sequence goes on along the minus strand of CM018680.1, from coordinate 48,971,901 downwards.
TTCATTGTCTATCAATAGAGGGTTTTGAGTCCGGTTATATCATAGTCTAGCAAATGGTATTGAAGCCAGATTATTTGAGTTGTGCAATGTATTTAGCTTCATCAATAGAGTTTGAAACAAAAGTATGTTTCTTGCTTTGCCATGAGACTAGACAATTTGCAAAGAATTGGCATCCCTCTGATGTTAATTTTCTTGTGAGAGAACAACCTTCATAATCACTTTCACAAAAAGCAACAAGCTTGCAAGGTTGATTAGCAGGATATTGGATACCAATTACAGAAGTACCTTGAAGGTATCTAAAATTCCTTTTCACAAAAGATAAATGGGACAATTTAGATTATTATTGGCATCTAACACAATCACATGTGGTAGACATAATATCTGGCCTAGATGCAGTTAAGTAAATCAGAGAACCAATCATACATCTGTAGAGGGTTTGATCTACAGATTCACCATTTTCATCAGGGATAATTCTAGAGGCAGTTGCCATAGGTGTGGAAATGGCTTTGTCATCAGTCATGTCAAATTTATTAAGCAAGTATTTTATGTATATGACTGATGAATGAAAATACCATTTGAAGTTTGTTGAATTTGAAGTTCCAAAGTACTCATTTCAAACTTTGATGACATGAGTTTTGAAAATTGTTAACACAAAGTAGAATTGGAAGACCCTAAAATAATGTCATCAGCATAGATTTCAACAACGAAAATAACTTTTACAAAATATTTTGTGAACAAAGTTTCATCAATTGTCACTCTAGTAAACTTATTATCTAATAGAAATTGGGAAAAGTGTCATACCAGGTCCTTGTAGCTTTGTATACACATCAGGATGATGATCAACATCAAAGACTAGATGTTGACAAACATAGACTTCTTGTTTTGTTTTTCCATTAAGAAAAGCACTTTTGATTAGGGGTGAGCAAAAAACCGAAAAAACTGAACCGTAACCGAATTAACCTAAAAAACCGAGCCTAAAAAACCGTACCGAACGAATAACAAAAAAAACCGAACAAACCGACTAACCAAAAAACCGAACCGATATAGGGCCCTTCTTATTTATCATTTTATCGGTATTTTTATTTTAAACTCTCGAATCTTCATTTCTTCTGGATGATACCACGATTCAAATTCCCTCAAATCTTACATCCATTAATCTTCCCCTTTCTTATTTCACAAGATTATTAAATCATCTCATCTCTAACCCTCAAATCCCTTCATATACTTTCTGTAAGATTGTAATCATGGTCATCATTCATCAAAACTGTATCAACAATAATGAAGACATGAACTCATGAAGTTTCCGGTCAGAATTCATCTGGGTACGAAGAACTCAATGGGTGTAAGTTCTATCAATCTGAATCTACATTCAAAATACTTATCCTCATTATGCATTCCCCATATTTACTCATTTGATGTATCGATCATTTGCTTTATCGTTCGTTTGATGATTTTTCGATCGTTTAATGATTCAGTTCTCTAATACTAGAAGGATTTAATTTGAAATAAGAATTTCACAACTCTTGCGAGTTTATGGTCAACCATTTTGTATCAGATTTTCAAACCAGAACCATATCATTAGCATTTGTGACGACTTGGGTTTGTAACTTGTATCACCAATGAGGTATTAGGTGTATGTGTATATGAATCGTTTTTGTAGTTTATTTCTTTTATTTTTGTATAAAGTTATCTATGTTGTTGCTATGGAATTCAGTAAAAACAATCAAGTGTGAAACCTATTGATTAATGATTATGGTGTAGGTTTAAGCGATTCATATTAGTTAATTAAACAAATAATAGTAGTGCATGTAAGTTAAGGTTCTTTGCATATATGATTCAAATGTTGCTGTGGGTATTTTCTTTTTTTTCCAGACATGTTTTTATTAGTTCAATCACTAGTATTTATCATATATTGGTTGGAAGAAGAAGGTGCTAGGTGTTGGGCATTTGGTAAATGTATTATGCTAAATTTTATGAACCCTTTTGAGTGTTTGGTTACTAATTTTTATGGTATAAAAATGGATTAGTAAAAGCATTACCGGGAGTAAAATGCAATTTATTCACTATTACCAAGTAGTTTTTTATTAAGAAAATTGTTTTTCTTCAAACCTTTGTAGTAAAACAATTTAATGATGCTATATGGTTGCATATAAGGTTGTCAATACATTGGTATGCTAGTTTAACACATGATTAATTCAGTGTTTGTTTTGGCAGTTACCAACAAAGAGATCAGAGCAAAATAAGATTCAACTTGCATGAAAGCACCAGGTAGAGAGACCCCAAATATGAGTAAAAATGATGCCCAAATTATTGATGTTGATTTAGAAAACTTAAAAGAACGAGACGATAGTGTTGATGACCAAACTGTTGATCAAGAAAAGAACCATGGTGGTACTAAGCGATCTTATACGTGGGGCCATTTTACAAAATATAAGTAAACTAACAAAGCAAGATGTACCTTTTGTAAACGTTTTCTTGCGGCTGATTCAAAAAAGAATGGTACAAGTTTCATAAATAATCATTTGAAGCTTTATTACAAGACATCACCTTATTACAAACAAGTAGACAGAGACAAACAATCTAGGTTTAGGGCAAGGTAGTGGTAGCTTGACTTCTCACAAATTTAGCCAAGACATGTAGAAACCTTCTTGCACGGATGTGCGAAAAGGATAATCGTCCCTTTAGTGTGACCGATGATGAGGGACTTAGGTAATTCTTTTGAGAGTAAAACGCAATGTTTAAGTTTCCATCAAGATGGACAATTGCTAGGAATTGTATGAAGATATACAAACAAGAGAGAAAGTAACTAAAATTTCTTTTAAAAGAACAAATGGTTTCTCTTACAAAAGACACATGGACATAGGTTCAAACCTTTATTTAGATGTTTCTTATGGCACATTGGATTGGTGATGATTGGGTTCTTAGAAAGAAAATTCTAAATTTTTGTCAAATATTGAATCATAAGGTTGAAACTGTAGGAAAATCGGTATATCGTTGCTTAAAAGAATGGGGTGTTGATAAAGTTTTCATGGTAACCGTTAATAATGCTTCATCTAATGATGGAGCAACTAAGTTTTAAGTAGAATGCTTAAGGGTCCCCATTCTATGTTGTATTGCAATTTGTTGCAATTAAGATGTAACACATTGTAAATCTTGTGGTCAAGGATGGCTTAGAAGAACACTTTGCTTCCGTAGCTAAGATTCGAAATGTGGTGAAGTATTTAAGATCATCTTCCATTAGATTTAAAGTCTTTAAAGATTGTGCTGAGAGCGAAAAGATTGATTGCAAAAGGAATCCGTGTCTTGATGTGGAAACTCGATGGAATTCAACATTTTTAATGTTGGAAACGACACTTAAGATTGGAAATGTGTTTGAAAGGTATTCTTTTGAATTTTGGAAACAAATATAATTATACATTGATTTTTATAATAAATCTTCAACATGAATGATCCTTTTTTTTGTTAATAGACTTCAGGCGGTGGATTCGAGCTGTAGATTATATTTTCAAAGTGAAATGGTTGATGAAGAAAGTACAAGAATGTCAAGAAAGAGAAAAAAAGTGATAAAGTTGAAGGGATACCTGATGAAAATGATTTTGAGAATGCAAGGTATGCAAAATTTTTTTTATTCATTTCACAAAAAAATGAGACTTTTATGTTTTGATTTGTTTTAATAGTCAATTTATGGAGTTTTTGAATATTTTTTATGATATGAAAAATAAAATTTCGGGGTCTAAATATGTGACTTCAAATTTTCTATTTTCTAAACTTTGCGAAACGCATTCAAGTATAATATGTGACAATTCGCAATTTTCAGGTTAGATCATCACTTGGAAATAAAGAGAATGAGTGTAAGTGAAATCACGAAACGAGGCTCCAATTTCAAGATGCATTGAGTTGAATATAGCATTAAATAAGAGATCATATATTTTTAACTTTTCAGGTCATGAAATTATAATGGTTGGAAAGAGCTCTAAAAATCGTGAACGTGAGCGAAAACGGTGCGTAAAACGGAGTTCGTATGCTCCTGGAATCGCGAAAACAAAATTGAAATCTGACTAAGGCGGTGGAGGTATGCCGAGGACCCTCTTTCCACTCTTGGCGGTACGCGAGGACCCATCTGCTATAAAAATCTTTTCTACTCAATCAGAACTCATTTCTGGTCAATACTACGCGATTTCCAGATGAACAGAGCTATTTTCAACCATCTAAACTCAGATTTGAAGCCATCCAAACATCCGGATCGAGCTAGGGAACGTTTCTACAAGTCCTCATCATCGATTTCATCCGAGAAATCCATTCTAAAGGGTAACGATTCGACCTCTTTTATTAGTTTGATAATATATGAGTTATATCTAGATTTTAAACGTGATATCATGGTTATTGTTGTTGATTATTGCTTAGATGATGGCTAGGAATAGTTGGAAACGAAGAACTCGACATGTTAACGGTGAAATCTTTGTTTTGATTCGTTATAATGTTCGATTATCATGAAACCATATCATAGATAATAATGGTTTAACCATTTGATTATAACAATGGTTGTGATTGTCCTGATCATTCTTTGGAATGATCAATGACAAGGATTAACTATTTCTAAACCTAGAATCCATTGAGAAACTGTTTTGGTGATATAATCAACAACAATACTAGTTTGGTTAATCTGGGAATGTCCTGATTAAACCAACAAGCTATAAGTTTCTTAATAAGAACCTAAATCATTATAGGTTCTCAGTTAACACACGTTGTGAGATGCTAAACTAAGGAAAGTTCTGAGAGTCAGATTAAACTTAAGTAACTCATTGAACTCTAATGATATACAGTTTTAGAGTTCATGAACTAGTGATACGAACGTTGTGCATTGTTATTGATTTGAATCAACTCAGGTGAGTTTAGCGACCCCTTTTCTGTATTTTGGTTTTTGAAACTCGGGGAATGAGAAAACATCAATACTCGTTTGAAACATTCTGATTTTTTTTGTGGAACTCTAAATGTCGTTATTATGTTTTGAGAAACATGAAACCTGATTAGATCAGGTGAAACTTCGAAATGCTTTGATTCATTTTGTGAAACATAAAACCTGATTAGATCAGGGGAAACTTTGAAATGCTTTTGATAGATTTGTGAAACATGAAACCTGATTTGATCAGGTGAACTTTGAAACGCTTTTGATACATTTGTGAAACATGAAACCTGATTGGATCAGGTGGAGCTCTGAAACGATTTGGATACATTTGTGAAACATGAAACCTGATTGGATCAGGTGGAACTCTGAAACGCTTTCGATACATTTTGTGAAACATGAAACCTGATTAGATCAGGTGGAACTCTGAAACGTTTTCGATACATTTTGTGAAACATGAAACCTGATTTGCATCATGTGAAATGCTGAAACACTTTTGAAACATTTTGTTAAACATAAAAACGAAAGCGTTGTAAAACATTTGGTTGAAACACGTGACAGCGAGGAGAAACATATGACCGAAATTGTCATTATTTCACGGGTTACACATCTATCGCTAAGTCCCCTATTCTGTAACCGTTAACCGTGGAGGCGTGATTATTAAGAATAGATTCTATTTGTGATTGACAATCCTCGCCCGTGGTTCGTAGCTAAAACCAAGATTGGATGTCGAGCGGGCGCTCAATAAGGCTAAAACACACAATGCCTTGCGACAAGGACATCGGGAAGGGGCAAACAATGAACTGGTCAGCTCGGTTACAGGAGCCAGGAGTTATAATTGGACAGTTGGTCGGGGAATTAATACACGACGTTGTTGGAAGGAACAATGTTTGCACTGGATACCAATGTTTTACACCCAGTTTGGGACATAAATCTTATTTAACTCTTTTTATGAAAACATTTGATTTGTTTGGATACATTGCATACATTTTGACATTTTAGAACTTTTGAACTCACCAGCAATATGCTGATTGTTTAAAACCATGTTTTCTCAGATTCCTAATGATACAGGGGGTAGAGCTGGGAGCTCAATCATTGGAGACATATAGTAGAGTCTATGAGAACTAGATACAACAGTCAGAAACATAGTATATTATATATGTGAAACTCAGTTATAACTGTTGTTACATTAGGTTTGGGCTAATGTAGTTGTAACATTTCTCTGTAATATAGAAACATATGTGTTTTGTTGTAAGCAATGACTGTGAAACCTTGAAAGTCACACGGTACGTTTCCGCAACGACAAGGGTGTGACATAATAAGTATGTCTAAATGTGTTGAGGAGAAGAAGAAAGTCATGGGGTTGTCTATGTTAACAAAGTTTGAAAAATATTGCTGTAATTTAGATAACATTAATTGTTTATTGTATGTGGTTCTAGTTTTAGACCCTCAAAATAAGATGTCATATCTTGGATTTTGTTTAAGTTTGATGCATGGAAAAGGTTCCAAGAAATCAAGGACCTAGTGAAGGTAACATTGATGGAGTTGTTTGATGAGTATAAGTCAAAATTAGATAAAACAAAAGATCCAAAGAATACATCTTCCACAAGTAACGTGATTGATGATGATGTGTTTGTTGACTTAGAAGAAGGTTATCTAAAGTGTTTAGAGGAAGAAGATGTAAAGGAGGATGATAATAATAAAGTAGATATTTATTTGAGGGTCGAGATGGAGAAAAGGGAAGACATGTTTGATGTTTTAGGTTGGTAGAATATAAATTCGATGAAATTCCAATTCTTCTCAAATTGCAAAACATGTTTTAGCAATGCCAATCTCAACCGTTGCATCTGAGTCGGCTTTTAGCACTAGTGTTCGGACAATTGATAAATATAGGAGTTCTCTTACTCCTAAGACCGTGAAATCTTTGATTTGTGTACAAGATTGGCCACGGTCTACATCGTCGGATTTGCAAAATTCTAAGATGCATGATCAACAGCTAGAAGAGTTGATTGAAAATTTGGAGAATGTTGAAGATGGTAGTATTATTATTTATTTATTTTGTTTGTATATGATTCATCCTTACCTTTTTACTTAGTAATTAACATATATGATTATTTGTATGTTACCTTCAGATTTATTTAACGGGAACAAAGCACACAAAGAATCAATCGATGGAGATGCTGAATATTGAGACTAGATAGGCTCTACCTTTTCTTAAGATAATGATGACCGGAACTGTTAAATATTTAGCCTTGAACTTTGTTTTTTTTAATGTAAGACATCACTATGATGATTTAGTTTTAATGTAATTTGTTGTTCTCTGGTCCATTATTTTATGAATTATCCACTGCTAAATGTATTGTTTCCAATTTCAATATTGAAAAAACCGAAACCATAAAAAAACATGAAAACTGATCGGTTCGTAAAAACAAAAAAACCGACTATGTCGGTTTCGGTTGTAGGCATAAGCCGAACCCAACCGAACCGAGCACACCTATACATTTGATTTCCATTTGAAACACCTTTATTTTATGGAAAATGGAAAATGCAAGGAAATAGTCTAATAGCTTCAACTCCAGCAACATGGGCAAAAGTGTCATCATTATCTATGTCTGCTTCTTGGCAATATCATTGAACCTCTAGTCTGGCTTTATTCTTGACTATGATGCCTCTGTCATTAGTTTTATTTCTAAACACTCGTCTTGTACCAATTGGACGCTTATCTTTTAACAATGGGTAGAGAGTCCACACATTCTATCTTTTGAACAGTAAAAGTTCATGTTGCATAGTTGTCACCCAATTACTATATTTTAAAGAATCTTGATATTTTGAGGGTTGCATTTTGGATAAAAAGAAAGCACGGAGACAGAATTTAGCAATTTTCCAATGAGTTTGAACTCTTTATAAAGATCACCATGGATTTGATCAAGTAGGTGTTTTTTGTCAAATGGAATGATGTCTAGGAAGGGGTTGGAAATAGGAGTAGGGATGCTTGAAGAGGTGGTTCTTGATGGATGATTTATTGATGAAGAATCAACAACTGACGAAGAGTTTGTTGGATTAGTTGTTGACGGATGTGACATCAGTCAATTTTCCATGTTTTAATATTGACCAAACTTTAATTATATGTACCAATACTAGACCTAACTATAATCATATAAAATACAACAAGTCAAACAGAGAGAATATCTAATAATATCATATATTTGGTTTGAATTATTTAGTTAAGGATTAAATCTCAAAAATTGAAAACCGAATATAGACTACACACAGAGATCTCATTATATTTTTACTCACTTCAACATACTATTATCCAAGATATTATATATGTGCATACTTGAACTTACATAGGTAGATACACACACACACTTAAACTCTTACATTAAAAAGAAACAAAGAAAAAATAGTAAAAAAAGAAAAAAAGAAAAATATATTTGCACCTTTTCCAAGCCACCATACTACCCCCTAGAGACATCCTATCCTCCTTCTCCATTATTTGGTACCATCATCTCCCACCGTTTTGTCCCCCTCACATGGAACAAGAGGCCCCAAGTCGTTCTATAAATAGCAATCCAAACCTTTGCAAACCCACACCACACCCCCTTTGAAATCAGCTCCAACAGCTTCAAAAGGGCTAACTAAGATCAGCCCCAAGAAGTTCTCGATCAATCGTTCGATAAACTAACGAAAGCCCCGATGCAACAAGAAGTTCTAGTCTTCTTCATTTGATTCTCATTTCTTGCTTAAAGTAAGTTCATTCCAAATTTATACCCACATTCATTCATCATAAATAATAAATTACTAAGTCATATGAAGCTTTAAGTGAAAACCATGCAAAAATAAATATTTCCAAAATCTGGACATAATTTGGGTAGACTTTAAGAGCCCATAAGTTGATCATAACAACTCAAAACCAAGCAAACTCAAACACCATAGTTAAGTTCGTTGAGTTAGATTTCCAAGAACTACTCATTTGTTATCTCAACAAAATGGTATCTTAAACAGTCACTACAAATTCAGTGTGCAGATTCAGACCTTTCAACTTAAACAGATGGTTTGACCCATTTCCAGGCCGAATCACAAAAACTTTTCTAAACAAATTAAGGTTGCTCAGGAAACATCAAAATACCTGAGTGTGATGTTTTAAAATTTACATATAAATTTTTGTTATGTCAAATGTGAGTCTAAAAATCTGTTAGGAATCTGTCCAAAAGCAAAAAACTAAACACTAAACGTACATGTCCTACATTTATATTAATAGTCATGAAATAGAAATACAAGATTATATTCATATTCATGAATGAGATATTTTGAAATTATATTGATGAAAACTTCACAAGTTTTGGGTATTGATAAACAAAAATAAACATTTTTTTAAAAATACGATGTTACAACATATTCACATGCATATTATTTCTCAGATAATTGAAGCAAGATTGGGGCATATTTTAGGAATGATTTTCTTGATGTCGCAACATATTCACATGCATATTTTTAGGATTTTACTTGCATAGCCTATTGACTTAGGCCATGCTTGCAAAACCTTACACATTATATTTTGTTTAGAACCTTTCTTTTTTGGATGATTGTAAATTAAAACATAATGTAAAACTTTATTTTCAACATATGTAAAAGTCGTTCTGTGTAAACAGGGACTGTGAAACCATGACCATCGCATCGTGCGTGTTCCGCCTTGGCGATGTGACAATTGAGTTCTTTGATTCAATTCTGAATATGGAAATGATAAAAACAAAGGAGTAACTATGTAATCCTCATGGGATGAGAGATTTTCAGTTATAGGTTCAGGTTGAGAGGGCTTTGAAAATCTATATGTGAGATTATCTAGATCAAACAAGTTATTAGGTTGTATTGGATACGTAGGTGGTGTATATTCAAAGAATTTAACATTTAAAGTTTCTTTAATAATCTTGGATCTGAGATTGAAAGCTCTATAAGCTTTTGAAGTGCTTGAATATTCCACAAAATTGCCAGATTCTACTTTTTGGCAACAAAATTGGACAAGGAGTCTTTTATGTTCAGAATAAAACAGGGACATCCAAACACTTTGTAGAAGTATATAAAGAGCTTTATTTTATTAAGGACTACATAAGCAGTCTTGTAATGTCTTTTCACAATATGAACTCTATTAAGACATAACATGTAGTGTTGACTGCTTCAGCCCAAAAGGAAAAGGGTAAGCCAGAATCAGCTAACATAGTTCTTGCAGCTTCAATAAGTGTCATGTTTTTCCTTTCAACAACACTATTTTGTTCAGGTGATCTATGACCACTATATTGTCTTATTATTCCTTTCTAGTTAAAAAATTCATTAAGAATCTAATTCTTGAACTCAGTGCTATTATCACTACGAATGATATTAACAGATATATCATATCGTTTTTCTAATTGAGTGATCAACTCTTTATTATTTCAAGTGTCTCATCCTTGCTATGCAGGAAGAAAGTCTAACATAATTTGGATAAATTATCAACAACTACAAGGCAAAATTTCTACTTTGCGAGGTTTGTAATTTTAACTGGACCTAATAGATGCATGTGAAGTAGTTGAAAACAAGAATATTATTTGACTTTTCAATGGACTTATGAGAAGCTTTATGTTTTTTTTTCTTTGATGCAAGAGGAACATTGACCTTCATAATGGAATTTTTTTGAGCATAATCCTGTGACAAAGGACACAGTTGAAAGCTTATGTTGGTTTTGATGATTGATGTGGCTGAATCTTTTGTGCCAAAGCTCAGTTTTTGAAGTAGAATCTTTGACTAAGAAGCAAGTGGGTGTAGAGATTGTGGAAGATGATGTCAAATCAACAACATATACATTTCCATTTATTTTGACAGTTTAGAGTATGTTGATCAAATAAGGCAAATATTGAAGGAATTATTTCTGGTGAGAGAATCTTGCAGTTGTCTATGGTGAAAAATCAAAAGTTGTTCTTATTAGCCAATTGAGAGCCACTTAACAGACTAAATTTGAGATTTCCATCAGCCTGACATCATTGAAATGAAGTGATCCACTAGAAATAGTTCTAGATCTAATTATCCAACCTTTTGCATAATTTCCAAGGGAAACAAACTCTCCATTTTTAATATGAAATTATTGAGAGGAAATCTGCGTATCAAAGATTGTTTAAGCATAGAGAGTTTCCATGCAAATGGAAAGCAATTATTTAGATCTGGGAACCCAAGACCTATGGTTATTGGGTTGGTTGTGATGTATGTTTGTAAAGTTTGTTGACGATAGATATTGTTCATTAGTTGTTGCATCATCTTAATCATTTGTTCTTGATTTTGACTTAAAACATCTATCTAAAATGTAACAGCTGATTGTGGAGCACCAACTAGTAGATGAAATGATTGCAGAATAATTGGCGGTTGATATGGTTGAGAGAAAAGTTGTTGTGATTGAAATTGTTGGTAAACAAATGGTGGTTGAAGTTGTTGAGAAACAACTGATGATTGAAGAAGAAACAATTGATGCATGGTAATAAAATGGGTGATCTGTCATGATCTTGTTTGCGGAGTGACTGTAGGTTTCTTTGGTTTCTTTGAAGTCATCTTCAGTTGGTCCAAGTATGAAGGTGAGGCTTGGTCTACTTTATTTCTGGCCTAAACTTTTTCAAGTGGTGATTTTGACTTGCACTTAGAATTTTTTTGATTTGACTTAAAACATTTTTTGCAAATAGTATTCAGGGCAAAATAATTTGGTATAAATGGCTTATTCAATGTAATTGATGAATAAGGAATTGAGTCAAACCCTTGCTTGAGTGAAGAAGGTTTTTGGTTGAAATATTATAGTTGAACAACATGTATATCTCTGTAAGGGTAAACAACTAATGGGTGGTAATCAGTTTTTGATTGTTGTTGTTTTAGTGATTTGTTTTTCTCACCAGTTGTTATTCTATCAGTGTTTCTAGTACTATGAGTTGTTATTGAAGAAGCGTTTATTGGGTAAGATATTGAATGTCCGAGGGAATTTTGAGTGAAACAGTTTCCGGTAAGGTTTCATTAGAATTTGATTCGATGGTGGTAGATTGAGAAGTAGAAACAAAGATTATTGATTTTAAGGAAGAAGTATCCTTAAGAAAAGCATCAGTGGTTGAGATTTGTGAAGTCTCTTTGGTAAGATTGTCAAGTGACGAGGTTAGTAGAGATGAAATTTTTATCATTATTAAGTGGAGTGTAATATTCTCAAAGATTGGTGTGATTGTAACCAATTCCAAATATGACATTGCTAAAGGATTGCTTTTTTAGAAGTATCTAGAAACCACTGCCTGATTTCATCCATTTCTCATAATTTACTTTCGTTTTAGATTTTATAATTTACGTGCAATATATTTTTATTGAATTAAATCAAATTGTGCTTGTAAATCATCCTTCTCTATTTTTAGAGTTGAAATTTGAGTACTTTTATCTTTCAAAGTCTTTTCAAATTTTGAATTCTTCTTCTTTTTTTTTCTTTTCAAGTTCTATTATTTGTTCATCCAATAAAACATTTGCCTTCGTAATGTTAGTAAATGTTTCTATACAATAATCAGATTAAAGTTTTTCTAGGATGATAGGGGAAACCTGAGCAGTATTTGAACATGACTCAATAGAAGGAGTTGGTTTAGTATTTGTAGGTGAATCAATGACCATAAGAGCAAAGTCTTGTGTTGGCTCATTGATAAACAAGGCATGACATGCTTCATCATGTATATTACTCTGATCAACATATCCATTCGAATACAGGATAGGTTGACTAGTTTGTGGAGTAGTGGGAGTGTGAACAGGCAGATAGTATTGGTTGACTTTGTTGAACCAATTGGTATGTTTGGTTGGTAGGAATCAGGTACATATTGGCATTTGAAGACTGAACATGTTGTACAAGAGATTGGTTTGATGGTTGTACAATATGAGCAGTGACTAGTTTAGCATTGTGATTGTGAAAGTGGTTCCAAAATGAGTGTTGGCTGATGGAAAAGTGACCTAAGACATGACACTTAAAGAATTGGAGTTTTACCTTATTAAGTCCCACTTTGTTTTACCATGGATTCTAAGAAATTTTGTACCGGTTCTTTTATAGAATTCATTTGTTTCAATGCTTAAAAGTGCAAGATGGTTTAAAATATCCATTTCTTCTAGGTCATCAACAGGGATGTGCTGAAGATCATCCATTATAAAACAAAGATTATCATGTGTCAGGATTGGGTCATCATTTCCAGCAAGAAGGGCTGACATATATGCGTGAAGTTATGTCAATATGCTCATCATAACTGTAATCAGGTCCATCACAATTTGATGCATGACTCAACAGGGAGTATTCCCTTGAACATAATCATCGCTGGGTTTTCCAGATTTGATTAGTTTCTTCTGGTCAATTTCTCTTTCAAAGGTTAACAACTACCCTTGAAGTTGAGTAAGTGAAAGAGTTCCAAAGTCAAGAGTAGATCTCATGACAATGGATTATGTTTCCCATTTATCAGGTAGTGATATGAGGAACGATTCATCACAGAAATGGTAGGTATTCATGTCCAGCCAACTTAAGTTCACTTAGAAGAGAAGTGAATGTCTAAAATTGTTAAGGACTCACCATTTAGTTGAGTAAAGGTTTCATAATGTTGAGCTAAGATTTCCCGGGTGTTGGCTACCACATTAGGGGTTCATCCAAAATTCTCTTTAAGATCATCCCATAGCTCTTAGGCAGACTCATAAAGCACAAGACCATAGTATACCTCATAGGTTAAGGCCATAGTAATTTAGGCATGAGTTTTGGCATCTAGCTCATGTTTTCTTGATACTCTTCTTCAGTGTAGTTTCTTGGGTCTTTGGGAATTGTGGTCCTAGTCTCGATGTCTAGAACCAATGGTTTGTGTGGACCAAACACAACTGATTCGAACATCTAGTATGAGTGTTGGACAAGAAGTGGATCATTCTTTGTTTCCATATGTTACACTGATGACGAAGGAGAATCGGTGGTTTGGTTAAGGGTCCCCTGTTGTGAGGATCAAGAAAAGTAGCCATTGTTGATTTAGAAAATTTGCGTAAATTAATGGAACAGTGATTTGTCAAATTTCTACCAAATTGACTTTGATTATGTTTTAAATTAGAACCAAAATAACTCAAGAATGGCAATTATAAAATCAAAATGAAACTAAACAACTGAGTTATCAATTATGAGCTTGAATAAGTGTCTTTCAAATCTACTGATAAAATCAAAATCTTAAGAACTAAGCTCTGATACTAATTGTTATGATCAGATGACACAATTACAATAATGCTTAAGTCATTATGAATTGGTTTGTTATTGAATCAATTCAATTGATTATTTAACTCTCCCTCTCAGATTATGATCGCACATGTTCTAAGATTTTCAGAAAATTGTCATGTATTTCATATAATTTGGGTTATAAATACCCTAAATTACATCGTTAATGATGTCGTTAATTATCTAACAACTTATTAAACTAAACAATTGATCTAACAACTGATTAAACTATTAAACTGATCTCAAGTCTTAAGTGGTTGTTCTTCATCTGTTAGCTTCAATAGTTGTCATATGCTCTTTATTCTTCAACTATTGTATCATCCATGCTTGTTGGCTTTAGTAGTTATATGCTCAAGGGTTATGCATCCACTGTAAGAAATTTCAGTGATTTTGGGTGAGTGGTTATGTATAAATGGATCATTAGTTTTTGGTTCAGTGGTTTATGTACAACAGGTTCAGTGGTTTGGGTTAGTGGTTTAAGCTACAGTTATGGTTCATCAGTCATTTATTTTCCAACAAATCACTATCTGAAAACAAAGTTATGATACCATGTTTCAAAAGTAGGTACCCTTGAGATATCTAAAAGTCCTTTTCACATATGTTGTTAGGTACTCAGAATGACCACATCATGCATTTTTGAAAGATTTGGTCAACATGCTCACCATTTTCTTAAAAGAAAATTAAATTATTAGTGCTCATGGGAATGAAACATGACTTGCAAGAAGTCATTTCAAAATTTTTACGTAATTCTTTAACATATTTTAATTTGTGGATAAAAAATCCATTTGATTGTTCTTTTAACTGCATTCCAAGAAAATATATCAATTCTCCTTTGGCACTCATTTTAAATTTTGAATGCATTAGTTTTTTGAAAGCATCACACATGTTGGGATTAGTGAATCCAAAGATTATGTCATCAATGTAAGTATAGTGCAAAACAAAATATGTACAAATTCTTTTGATGAATAATGTTTAGTCAAGACTCAGAGTGTCTTTTATGAAGTCATGTGGAAAAGAAATTGAACAAAGTGGCATACCAACCTTGAAGAGCCTTGTCAAAATGTATGACCCGTTACGATGATGACCTTATATCCTCAAAACCTAGATGCTGACTCACATAAACTTCTTATATGATGTTAACATAAAGGAAAGCACTATTAAAATCTATTTGAAATAACTTGATGTTGTGTGATATGGCAAAGGCAAGCAACATGATAGCTTCTAACAATGCAGGAGAGCACATGTTTCTCATAGTCAATGCCTTTTGCATGTTAATATCCATGAACTATCATTCTTTCATTGTTAAATATGATGTCCTTTCCTTAATTTTGTATATGAAAAGTCATTTAGCTCTAATAGTTTATAATGCCTTTAGACGGAATCTTACATCATGTAAAATACCACACATATATAGGAATATTACGTCAATAATAGGGATGTAAGGACAAAGGTGACATTTTGTAGGGCAATATGGGTCATAAGGGAAAAGAACTTCATGAACATGATATTTTGTAGGAAAATACAAACCATATGTTACCATACGATCCATACTCTTTGCAATAATTAATTATATAGCCTCCAAGCACTTAGTTTAACACTAGATTCCTAACACTAGATTCATCAAATAGCCTTGATGTTTTGAGCATTCTTAATTTCCAAGAGTAAACATTGACAAGTGCACCAACCTCCTCTAAGAGTTGGGTCCAATACTTTCATATGATAACATTGTATCATGTGTCCAGAACGTGAAAAATTGTGCGAACTCCATCAATCAGTAAAACGTGTCGAACTAATCCCTATCCTTCAATGAAATTCCCCCATGTGTCTAGTCATGGGAGAAAAACATATATTAGATTCACTAAGAAACAAGAAACATAAGTCAATTAGGAGACCTTAAGATCTTTTACAGGAAACACACCAAATGATGATAAAGATCTTATAGTTATTCCAAAGTCAATGTTTGTGCTTTTTATACGTTGGAAAAACAAAACAAAAAACACACACATTCACATTTTTAAAATGTATTTTTATGCTACGAGTTTGATAAGAGACATGAGACATGTTACGTTCTTTTATTTTTTTAATTTTAAAGCTAGCATTAATGGTGATGTTCATTTAGTTGTTAAAACATAAAAAATTAGTTATTATCTATATTATTCTAATTTTATTTTAGAAAAATATTACTTTTATTGCACATAATAAAAACAAAAAATCAACCAACATTCTTATCAAGGCCAAAACCAAAAGAAATATTAAACAACGTTCTCATCAACACTACAACAAAATATATTCTCATCAAGTATTATATGATTGAATGGTGCTATGCACATATATGTATATATGAATATAAATGTAAGTGGAATATACATGATGTTGTATTGGGTGAATTGGAGTTTAGATATCTGTTGTGTGACAATAACATGCAATAGGTGTTATATTTGCTAAGTTATTGTAATATAACATGTTTACATGTGGTAGGTAGGAATAAGGATGATTCACAAGTGGTGTGAACTTCTTATTTGAAGTTTGACTAAAAATGGTCAAACAATTCACAAGTGGTGCGAATTTGGAGTTGGATTGAATCACAAGTGGTGTGATCTTCACATGGTGAATCTATGGTGTCTAAGTAAATCACAAGTGGTGTGATTGCTTACCTTGAGAATCCTTTTTGAAAAAGGAAATCTCAAGGAAGTGGTGTGAATCATAACTTAAATATTGGTGGTAGTAGAGTTTAACACTTTAGTTGTGTTTTAAAGTGTTTTTGAATATGCATTTCATGTGATGAATATGCTGAATTAATATAACAAATGGAAATCCTTGGGGAAAAGGAAGTTCCATTAGCTTTGGGTGAAAATTTGTGTTGTTAATGGGTTTAGGTGTAAATGACCCGTTTAACAAATCGTTTGGTGATTAACTTAATTATAACACCAAATTATGTTTTGGAACTTGGTAGTATGTTTCAAAGGTGTTATGGGAGTTATTTGGGAGAAACGGAAGGGTTGGTACGATCCGGGGTGGTTACGGGAGTGTAAAACGCGAAAAAAGTGGTATTTGGTATGTGTAGGGAGCATAAGCTACGCCCTGGGCATAGCCTATGGCTGAATGGTTCTATTTAAAATGACCATAGCCTACGGTCAGACCATAAGCTATGGTTGGAAGGTTCTGCTTAGAATGACCATAGCCTACGGTCAGCCCATAAGCTACGGCTGGGGGTGTCCAAAATCACTTGTTTTAGTCGTTTAATCGCGTTTTAGGATCTAATAACCTTCCGTTATGAATCAAAGAGTATACATAGGTGTTCTTAGTTAGTTCTAACGAACTAATGGTGATTTTAATGTGGTGTTTTGTAGGAGAACGTAAAGGGTGATGGCGCGCGTGATCGGGAATAGTATGAAGGATCGGATCGAAACTGTTTTGATTGAAACCCAATAACTTTTGTGAATTGTTGTTAATGTTGTAATTGGGTTTTCAAATGTAGAACTAACCTAACTTTATATGTTTTGGTGGAAACTTGGGTTATTTTGGATGATGAAAATGGTTGTATATTTTAAAAAAATCTAGGACCTATTTTGAAATGTTGTATTAAACACGTGTTATGCGTGTGTGGGTTTTGGGGCTTACAATGCCGCTCTTCAATGGAACACCCATCCCTCCTTCGTTTGCTTCTTCAATCTCGGTATGTTTCAGAATATTCTTTTAACCTAATTTTGGTTAATGATTTTAACCTTAATTTTCTGCTTATTTGTATGCATGGTCTTCAATCTTGGTAGTATTCATCACGTTGTTCTTTGAAGCTAGCTCAGAAATTGGAAAGCCTCTATAATCAGTATGTGTGTTCTTTGTTCTAAATGATCCTTTTTTAACAGCATTTTTTTGATGACAACATTTTTGTTATGAATTTTTTTTTTGTCATTAGTTGTTCTGTATACATACATACAACATCATATGTCTTTGTCTATGTATGTTAAGATATGTCAACAACAGGTATAAGAACTTGTGATGTCAAGCATTGTTGTTTGATTTAAGTGGTATGCAATTTTGTAAAAGATCAAATAGGTAAAAAAATCAGTTTAAAAACCAGTTTAAGTATGTGTATGTATCAGTATGTATGTATTTGATGCCCTTCAATCTTGGTATGTCTCAGAATAAGCTAATAAATATGAATTTTTGAAAATTTAGTGTAATAATCAGATGTTACTTCAAATATCAGTTTATTACCTTCAAATGTGACAATACGAATGTATGTGTATGTATGACAAACAAACAATGAATTTAACAAGTTTACATATGTTTTCAAATCATTTGTGATGAATCGAATGCTATACCTAATTTTTGATAGCTAAAATGGTTTGGTACATGTTATCTTTAAATGATTATATCGTCTTTTTAAAGTATGCATGTATGTATAGGTATGTATGTATACTTATGCAATCTGTATGTAAATGTATTTATATTGAACTTTCTTGCACATATATACATGTCGCATAATACACAGCACGAACATACTCACAATTGGTATGTATGTATGTATGTATGTATGTATGTATGTATGTATGTATGTATTGAGTGTTTGTATGTATAGGTAAGAATGTCTTGAAACTTTTGTATTAGTAGTTGCACTCATAAGCTTTGATAAAAACTTGGATGCCCTATTATTTTGCTACGAAACATCGATCCATCACATGGTTTATGTGATGGAACACGATTGATTTGTAAAGGGATCCAACATAATGTTATTGATGCAGAAATTGCTATTGGTCAACACACTGGAAAAAGAGTATTTTTGCCAAGAATCCCTTTATGTCCTTCTGAAGATGACATGTTTCCATTCAAGTTTAAAAGGAAACAATTTCCGATTCAACTTAGCTTCTCAATGACAATCAATAAAGCTCAAGGAAAAACAATTCCACATGTTGGTGTTTATCAACCAAATTCTGTATTCTCACATGGACAACTTTATGTGGCATTGTCAAGAGGGATCTCACGCGAAAATACCAAGGTGTTGGTGCATCCCAAAAGGATTTTGAACGAGACGATGTTTACACATCCAACATTGTTTTTCTTGAAGTGTTGCACGATGAATAAAATGCATGTGTTATTAAATGTAATGTAATAACAGTTTTTGATATTAATATACCATTCATTTATAATATATTGACTCATTCATTTTTATCTTCAATAAATTAGGATTATGCTTTGGGTGGAATAAAGATAAATCGGAAATACATGGCCTGTGTGTTCGGTATATTTTGACAAGATCATATTGTCTATAACTATCTTTTATTTATTTTAAAAGTCATTACATAGATTATCCATACCTAACTTCGAATGCAAAACACGAAAACTATCTATTTCTCGAAAGTAGTAATAAATTAGTAAAATACGAACACCGATATTGTTGTTTCCGTTGTCGCATCGCACGGGTTTCCGACTAGTATTACATATATATATATATATATTAAAAATCGAGACGTGCCACAAGCCAAGCCAACCCTGGTTCGACCTCAACTCGTTTTAAACGAGTTTTTTTCAAGCCGAACTTCTTTCGAGCGAACAACTGGCAACGAGCTTTTTAAACAGACCTACTCATGAGGTCGCGTTAAGATAGATAAAATAGTAACATAAGATATTATAATTCAAATACATACTATATAGAAATAAACAATAAAATCACAATATCAATAAAAACAATAAAAACTTATATTTTAATGTTGTTATTTATGAATTTTCAACGTTTAATTGCAATGAACTCCATAAAATAAGTTCACATTTTCTTTTAGTATTTAACTTTTTTCTTTTAAACTTTTCTTTTATTACACTTTAGTTTTTTATATTTCTTTCTCTAGTTTATTTTGTTTTTTAATATGTTATATAGAAATTCTTCATTTCTAATTTATTTTCTTCTTTGCTATTAAGTTCCTAGAATAAATTCAATATGGCTTATGTTAACTAATAGTGGCATGCTTGTATTGTGAAATATGATATTGAAACAGACTGAAACACATTGTACTATAATAAAACCTTTTATATGTGTTTCATTCTTAATAACCGAGTCAGAATTTGTAACATCTGTGTCGGAATCGTTACCGGAACAGTAATATGTACAGTAACTTGTACAGTAATTCAGATACGAACTAGGAGAAATACTTAGAAGCTATTAACATTCGATGCGAAACATAAACTATTACACGATGTTTTTGAAATTCTGATTTAAATCTCATAGTTTAAACAGTCAGAAACATATCAGACAATCATGAACGGATGCATACATACTTGATTTTGTAGTACTAGGTTTAACCGTATGTGAGGATAAACAGAATAAAACCATAACAGTTGTTGTTACAGAATGCTAAACTGACGAACTGTTTGTATATGTGACGATCTGTACGAATAGATCTGATAGTTTAACAATCTAAAATGATGACTGAAAAGTAGAAAACAAAATCAGAAAGTGAAACGTACGATCGTGTTCGTACAGTTAGCACACTGTACGAAAACGCGCGTAAGTGACGTTTTCTGAAGAAACGAAACGAAAACGATTCGAACGATAATAAATCTAAGGAAATATAATATTTCCTATTTTACAATTTTGAAACTCGGCAGAAATAAATTAAAACGAAACTCTATTTAATTAAAACGTATAAAACATAAAATACGCGAAAGAATTAACGAAAAGCATAAAATAACGAATTACGACAAATAATTCAAGAAAACTTAATATTTAGTATTTATTAGGAACCACAACCTTTAAAACAAGTTAAATTAAAGTCTTTTATTTAAATCATGAAAAATACGCGCGTTACGATCCGGAAACGCAACGGAGACGAAAACCGAGCAACCGAAACGAACCCGAATACCCTCGGGTTACATACACTTTGAAAGAACACATTTTTTTCATTTTTCAAGTTCCTCTCTCTCTCTAAACTCTCTCCCCCGAATTTCCTCCCTCTAGAAGTTCAAGACTTCAAACGATTGTATCTCCTTCGATTCTTAACGGATTTGAGTGTTTTTGGTGTTCACGCGAAGCTCTCGACTCCCTCTACACGAAAGTACAGCCAATCTGTGGATTTCTCCGGCCATCTTTGAGGTATGGAAGCTTTAAGGTTCGTGAAAATAGGGTTTTCTAGTTTGTGCGATACACACCCATACACAACCGGTTGTTGGCCTCCTCTTCGGATTCCCACACCCTCGAAACCCATTTATGGTACCCATCGACATGGAAGTAACCTGGTATTAGCATGGAGTCGGATAATGTTGATGAGGATGAATAGGTTCGTGACATGTAGGAGACGAACCTGTTAACCACCTTCTGGCCGAACCATCATGTGCATGGTAGCCGAACCTTTCTGATAAAAACCTGCTCACCGAACTTAGGCATGACGACAGCCGAACCCTAGATGGTGGCCAAGGCAGTAGGGAATCCACGAACCATGTAGCCTCACGAACCATCACCATGTCCCACGAACCTTGGAGGGTCACGAGCCTTCATGAGTGGTCGAACCCTATGGTGTTGACGCCACAGCCGAACCATTTTGCCCAGGTAGCAGCGAACCTTCCATGCAGGAGCTATATAGCCGAACCTATTCTAGGGGTGCCGAGCCTTCATTGGCGAACCATCACCTAGCCGAACCTCCTAGTCCAGCCGAACCTCATTTATCAACCGAGCTGTGCACATGGGAGCGAACCTTCATGCTGCAAACCTTCCTAGAACTAACAGATGCTCGGCGAACCTAACACCACCCGGAGGCGAACCCTTATACTACCCCATGATGGCCGAACCTTCTTGTGACACCATGGCCGAACCTTAAGCCCAACGAACCCTTAGGTTCGCTGGAATTGGAGCCAAACTCACCAGCCATTTTCTTCCTGTTAAACAAGGATCCGAGCGGCTCATCCTATTCGGCCCACCTGAACCTCATTAGGCCCAATTTGTGTCAATTAATCCAGCCCAATAGACTGGCCCCACATCCGGCCCAAGAAGAAACTAGGATCGGCCCATGAAAAATACTAACCGGCCCACTTTTATTCCATGTGGCCCAATCCAACTTTCGGTCAAACAATTCATACGATCAACGTACATTGTGGTCCATGACACTTGGCTAAAACGTATAACATACCTAGCCCAAATCAATTGGCCTAAAATCTTTAGTGAAGCCCACCTCTTATTCGGCCCAATATGTTGGCCCATTAGCCCCTATTCTGTGAGGCCCCGAAACCGGGCACCTCACAGAGGTTGGTTTTCATCATAACACATAGCTCTTAAACTAAAAACTTTCATAATCATGCAGCGGAAATGTAAACATAGTTTGATAAACAGAAATCAATAACATGTCTGTATCAAAATCACATCGAATTGCCAAAACCACCGGATCGTGTGACTCTATGCCCGAGCTCCATGCCTCCTCTTATCATACCTTCAACCTGACATACATGCTAAATCAAGTCAGCTTACGCTGGTGAGTTCTAGTTTTCATAAAACAACATTAAACATACTTAACATACACATCATTTCATACACATAGTCCATAACCTTAGCACATAACATCCTTACATCATCATCATCATACGTTCCACTGTTACAATACGAACAGGGGGCTTATGCCGGCACAAGGCTCCATACCCAGTTATAGTCGTGGTTGACTATCATACCCAGTTATAGTCGTGGTTGACTATCATACCCAGTTATAGTCGTGGTTGACTATCATACCCAGTTATAGTTGTGGTTGACTATCATACCCAGTTATAGTCGTGGTTGACTATCATACCCAGTTATAGTCGTGGTTGACTATCATACCCAGTTATAGTCGTGGTTGACTATCATACCCAGTTATAGGCGTGGTTGACTATCATACCCAGTTATAGTCGTGGTTGACTATCATACCTACCCAGCACGAGAGCTGGTACATCTTTCATACTTATCCTATAACACGTATAGGAACATCGTTCGTTCGTCATACATGATATACTAGCATTATATCATCTTTTACCATAATCATCATAACATTTACTGCTAGCATTATAACATCGTTCATAGCAGTCATCATGGCATCTTAGACATGTTATACTAGCATCGTCTCATCATACCATCATAGCATACTGTCATCATGCACAGTTCATCATAACATACTAGCATCATCAGCATATCATAATATCATGTCATCATGCCTACATATCATACTTCCATCCTAGCAACCTAGGACTTTGTCATACTCCTATAACTATTCTCATAGTTATCATCAAGAAGCATGTTATCATAAAGTCATCATCATATCAAATACTAGCATCATTTTCATGTCATGTTATTCATTATCATAATTCATTTCTCATGCATTCATCATACTTAACATACTTTCATGCATAGATCATACTAACACGTACGCATGCATACATAGTCAAGGCATACCATCATTCATTCATCATCATCATAAGCACATAACATCATAACATAACCATAAGCATGTATGCCAGCCCAAAACAGTTAACATGAAATAGGGCGTCTAGAACTCACCTGACAGTAGACTCCTGTTAACCTTAGCCGAACTCCTTAGCTAGGGCCTTAAGGACCTATATCAGTTACATCATATCATCACATACCATCACATCACATACTTAGACTTAGAAATTATTCTAAGTCCTCATAGCCTACTAGTCCCCCTTATTGAATCCAAGTTCTCAACACTTAGCTAAGTGTTCGAAACCCTTGAAATTCATTAAGTCTTCATGTACACGAAATCCATGAGTATTCGAAACACCAGTACATGAAATACCCAAGGTACACGAACCCCCTTGTGTACACGAACATCCCTGTGTACTCGAAACCAATGGTGTACTCGAAATCACCACATACTCGAAATACTTGTACTCGAAATACTCATGTACACGAAATGGCCCTGTACTCGAATTACCCATGTACTCGAAATACTCGTGTACACGAAATTCTAAGTATGATTTTCGAGTACCCTTAGTGTATAGCTTCGTGTACTCATCATTTCGTCATTAAACATCTCAGAAATTCATCTAAGGCCTTGGGGAGCTAGTTCTAGGTTCCTTAGGTTGTTACCAACGTATTGGAACCTCAAAGTTACGAACTTTACGCATAAAGGTGTGAGCTTTATGCATAAGTTCACTCTTTGTCTAACCATTCTAACTTTTTCATAAAAATCCTAGCTTTTGATTTAGAACACTTACTTGAAGTTAGGTGATCACCCCTGTAGATTCCCGTGCGTTTCCTCCTTCGTTTGGTCGATCAAAAGCTCGATCCTTGAAGTTTCTTGGTTCCGACTTCGTGTACTCGAGAGAGAACGTGCTCAGCCAAAGGTTCGCACATATCCCAAGGCACTACTATTTATAGGCAGTGTCTGGTACTCGAAATTTGGAGAATTTCGAGTACAGCTTCGAGTACAGTGTACTCGATGTTCCATATCGAGTACACGAACTTGGGACTTCAACTTGGTTATTTTTCGTCTACTTTCCTTCAAGCTTATTATCCGTTACCCATTCGTAAGTTCCAATAACTTGTATCTTAGAAAAATTTGGGATGTTACATATTCCATTCAATCCATATACAGCCGGCCCATATCATTATTCGACCCATGGTCATTAGTTTGGCCCAAATATTTGGCCCACATAACTAGTTTAGTAAATTTATAATTTAAATAAATGAAAGAGTTTACATGCACGGGATTTTTTTTTATATATTACAAAGGTAATAAGTCATGAATAATGAAATTCATAGAATTCAAAACATAGTGACTTGATAAATGGATTACAAGTTACATCCCATGACAAGTCACAAAGGGTAAACACAAAGTCTATAACAAAAGGTCATAATCTTAACTTAAGTGGATTAGCAATAGTCAAAGCTACAACAAGTAAATTAGGGTCGAATAACGATTAAAGACCGAGACTCACAAGTGTTAGCCAACTTTAGGGCTAACACGTACACATACACGCACGTAAGAATATGTTCAAATATTTATGCTTAAGAACTACATACAATATGAATTCAATACAGGATCTTGAACACAACAAAGAATACTAACACGAGCGCGTGCATTCTAAGTTAAGCTGAGTCAACCACTTCAAACGCCAGGTGAGTTCATTTGTCCCTTTTCAAACCTTTTGTTTTACTTCGGGACTGAGAAGCATGTTAAACAATTATTGAAATGTTTATTAAATGTTTTACACATATTTAAAATGCTTATACTAATGCGTGAATTTGAAATGCTTGGGTGAGAAACCAAAGACTAAGGCTATAATGTAAATAGTTAATACTATTTACCTTATACTTATTTACATTATACAAACACTTTATGCTCAAACTGTAAACTAGTATACTTTGAGAAGCTATAAACTTGATACTTATACTACAAACGAGAAGTTTAAACTATATACTTGAGGCTTACGATATAGATTTGAAGCCTAAACCTTATATTAAAATCCTATGATATAAACTTAACACTTAAACTTTGAGCAAAATACTTATGCTATAAGCTATGTGCTTAAACTATAAAATTGAGGTTTAACTTATAAACTCTATGTTTAACTACATACCCAATGTTAAGGCTTTGGGAAATACTTATACTAAACACTAATACTTTATATAATGATTTTAGAAAGTTAATGTTTTAGACTCTTAGTAAAGTGTTAAACAGTTTTACACTTACAATTACTTACTTAAACTTAACTTGAAAACTTATATGCTTAGAAATACTTATATGCGCGAGATGCTTGAAACACTTGGATGTTTAATACATTTGAAATGCTTGAAATCATGTGAATACTTGTTATACTTTGAAATACTTGAAAACATGTGAATACTTGATATACATGGAATGCTTGAAACACGTGCATGCGTGTTACACTTAGAATACTTGAAGCACGTGAATGCTTGATACGCTTATGATACTTGAATACATGAATGCATGATACACTTGGGATACATGAACACTCGGATGCTTGAAACATTGGATGCTTAAACAAAAGATTGATTGACTGCCGCGTGTTGACCTAGGTGTCAACCCCTACTAGTCATCAGTGAAACTATGTGAAGGCTTTAGACTTGTATGCATAAACTATTGGACATTGTAAGACAGACTGTTGGCCGCCGCGTGTTGACCTGTGTGTGAACCCCTACTAGTCATCAGTGTTCTTCTTTGTCAGAGTCATGTAAGACAGACTGATTGGCCGCCGCGTGTTGACCTGTGTGCCAACCCCTACTAGTCATTCAGTGTTCTTCTTGATTCATCCATGGTTATGACAAGTGACTAGAATGACTGGGTTCTTCTAGTTGACTTTGTGTTAACATGAAGGTTCCTCTATCATAACATGTCACGAGTCATATTTAGGATCATTATGGATGAATGCTGAATTTCTTAAGGTTTTCAGTTGTCCATAATGGTGCCTCTTAAACTTAAAACTTATACGTTGTGGAATCAATAGTGTGTAATGAAATGCTTAATTATCATTAACAACAATATGTTAAGCAGCCCGGTATGTGGTGGGACGGTGGCTGGGGCTTGTCCCCTACATATGCCCTATATATAAGCATACTTGGTTGGATAACATAGGTGGTTGTTAGTGAGGTTAAGGTTGTCATTTCGAGGGAAACAAAGTAAACATGGGCAGGGAAAACAAATGCTAAGATTCATATGTCATGGAATCAAAGTAGGGGACGAAATGCTTAATTATCATTAACAACAATATGTTAAGCAGCCCTGTATGTGGTGAGACGGTGGCTGGGGCTTGTCACCTACATATGCCCTATATATAAGCATACTTGGTTGGATAGCATAGGTGGTTGTTAGTGAGGTTAAGGTTGTCATTCAGGGAATCAAGGTGAAAAATTACAGGGTAATCGAATTCAAAGAATCAAATGTTATGGAATCAAACATGTAGGATGAAACGCTTAATTAACATCAGGAACAATATATCATGTGGTTTGGTATGTGGTGGGACGGTGGCTGGGGCTTGTCCCCTACATATGCCCTATATATAAGCATACTGAAACAGATGGTATAGGTGGTTAATGGTGAGGTTAAGGTTGTCATTCAAAAGATTTTTCAAACTATTTTTACATAAAAACTACATGAACTCACCAACCATTGTGTTGACTTTGTTTTTCTTACATGCTTTCTCAGGTGACGCACATGATTAAGCTAAGATTCAGGATTTGCATACTAGGATGCCCAGACATAGATCCTTGTTGACTCTTGAAGAAGCACATCTTTTGAGATTAATACGAATCTCTTTTGATATCTTGTACAGATACAAGATAGATATATTCGATGCTTTTGGATAAGTTTACTTAGTTAAATTACTAAACATTGATAATTGTAATTTGACTTTGTAATCCTAGTTAATGTTTTATTGTGCTTACTTATTCTTAACATTGATGCTATGTAAACAATCTGATCATCACGATTATCATTCACGATATCGCGCTCCGAGAACCTTTCGCCCGACGGGGACTTCGATCCAACCCCGCCGGCTCGAGGTGTGACAGATTGGTATCAGAGCTCAAGGTTAGAGAGAATAATAGGTCATTTACTTAAAACGGTTTGGCCTAGACTATAACTTAGGGACCCTCATGTAGAGAACATAGGATCTAAGATTGCATTATATCTTCTACATTCAATCACTGCACTAACCAAATATCTTTGGTTATGATCAGAATGCCGCCTAAGACAACTGACTCTGGTTCCTACTTCACAGACCTCAGCACCCCATTCTTCAACACCATCACCACCAGATTCACCACCGCCGCCTCCTCCTCCTCCACTGGACCCTCCTCCGAACCCGACTGCAGCTTTAATTCTGGATCATGCTACTGTTGCCTTGGCAACATTACTGAGTAGCCAGTTGACTAACCAGATGAAGGATATTATTCCGGAGATGATCAACAGGATTCGAGACCACGGTAACAACTCAGGACGTACTACGGGAGAAACTAGTGGAAACACCGACGCTAAATCAGATTGTTCGTAGAAGACATTCGTAGGATGCAAACCGCCAAGCTTCAGCGGCGTTGAAGGAGCCGTTGGACTGATCCAATGGCTAGAGAAGATGGAAAATACATTGAACCTAAGCAGCTGTCCGGAAAGACATAAGGTTCGCTATGCTGCGGGATCTTTCAGTAAGCGTGCCCTAACTTGGTGGAACTCCCAGATAAATGCTCGAGGTAGGAATGAAGCACTAGCCATGCCTTGGGCAGAATTCAAAACCCTTCTGAGGAATGAATTCTGTCCTAAGCACGAACTACAGAACTTGGAAGTTGAACTCTCAAATCATATGATGAAAGGAGCTGATCACATGGCATTCACTACCAGATATCATGAATTGGTAGCTTTGGTACCTGAGATGGTGCCAACTATAGAAAAGCGAATCGACCGATATGTAGGAGGATTACCATCCCGCATTCAGGGCATTGTACTTGCTGCAAACCCTGCAACTTTAGAGTCTGCCATTTATTTGCCAGCTAAACTTACGGACGTGATGGTGAAGTCCGAGAGTTGAAAGACGACTCGGGCAAGACTAAAGAGAAACAACCAAAGAAGAAACAAAAAGGCATTCAACAATATGAGATGCCCGCACCACTCAATAAAGTTGCTGCTGTACCTACTAAATCTGCACGCAAACCTTACACTGGTGTACATCCTCAATGTACGCAATGTCAGTTTCATCATGCTGCCACTATGCCGTGTAGGTAGTGTACTAACTATGGCCGAAAAGGCCATTTGGTTCAACACTGCCGAACTCCACCGACACCGGCTGTAAACAATGCCGCTATGGCAAAACCACCACCACAAAACCTTGGCAACTACAACAACAACAATCGTGGATGCTAGAACTGTGGAGAACTAGGTCATTTCTCCAGGAACTGCCCAAAGAGGGCACAACCGGGAGATCAAGTACCAAGGGGAAGAGCTTTTATGATAGGAGCTCCTGTTGCACGCCAAGACCCGGAAACGGGTACTGGTATGTGACACCCTATAACTCATAAGATTTCATTTTATTTTGATACTGATAAGAATAAGAAACTTATCTTATTCCTATTTAGTATAACCATATACGTATTCTATGAGAACTTAGGAACTCTTTTATTGTGTAGAAACAATGAAAGAATCCTTAGATAATGCGTAGAACATACACAGGAAACCACCACTAACACTAAGGTTGTGCAACAATTGATGCTCGTAGCATCAGTTCGTTTTGAACAATAAGGTGTTAGAATCGTGCAAAGACTTAGTAAGTCGTAACAGTAGGACAACTATGAACAATAAGATTAGCAGAACTCTAAGGCTATACATAAGAAATCTCAGACTTAACCCATAATTTTATTTGGGAGCGTAGGGACTTTACATCATACAAAAGTCTTCTCACTTGTTTACAAAGAAAGTTGTACCGATAATAACTTTTAAATTTCGGGACGAAATTTCTTTAACAAGGGGAGACTGTAACATCTGTGCCGGAATCGTTACCGGAACAGTAATATGTACAGTAACTTGTACAGTAATTCAGATACGAACTAGGAGAAATACTTAGAAGCTATTAACATTCGATGTTAAACATAAACTATTACACGATGTTTCTAAAATTCTGATGTAAATCTCATGGTTTAAACAGTCAGAAACACATCAGAAAATCATGAACGGATGCAAACATACTTGATTTTGTAGTACTAGGTTTAACCGTATGTGAGGATAAACAGAATAAAACCATAACAGTTGTTGTTACAGAATGCTAAACTGACGAACTGTTTGTATAGGTGACGATC
Source organism: Mikania micrantha (assembly GCA_009363875.1). Taxonomy (NCBI): domain Eukaryota; kingdom Viridiplantae; phylum Streptophyta; class Magnoliopsida; order Asterales; family Asteraceae; genus Mikania; species Mikania micrantha. Next base: position 48,941,961 of record CM018680.1, on the reverse strand, counting down.
TGTATGAATAGATCTGATAGTTTAACAATCTAAAATGATGACTGAAAAGTAGAAAACAAAATCAGAAAGTGAAACGTACGATCGTGTTCGTACAGTTAGCGCTCTGTACGAAAATGCGCGTAAGTGACGTTTTCTGACGAAACGAAACGAAAACGATTCGAACGATAATAAATCTAAGGAAATATAATATTTCCTATTTTACAATTTTGAAACTCGGCAGAAATAAATTAAAACGTAACTCTATTTAATTAAAACGTATAAAACATAAAATACGCGAAAGAATTAACGAAAAGCATAAAATAACGAATTACGACAAATAATTCAAGAAAACTTAATATTTAGTATTTATTAGGAACCACAACCTTTAAAACAAGTTAAATTAAAGTCTTTTATTTAAATGATGAAAAATACGCGCGTTACGATCCGGAAACGCAACGGAGACGAAAACCGAGCAACCGAAACGAACCCGAATACCCTCGGGTTACATAAACTTTGAAAGAACACATTTCTTTCATTTTTCAAGTTCCTCTCTCTCTCTAAACTCTCTCTCCCGAATTTCCTCTCTCTCTAGAAGTTCAAGACTTCAAACGATTGTATCTCCTTCGATTCTCAACGGATTTGAGTGTTTTTGGTGTTCACGCGAAGCTCTCGACTCCCTCTACACGAAAGTACAGCCGTCTGTGGATTTCTCTGGCCATCTTTGAGGTATGGAAGCTTTAAGGTTCGTGAAAATAGGGTTTTCTAGTTTGTGTGATACACACCCACACACAACCGGTTCTTGGCCTCACCTTCGGACTTCCACACCCTCGAAACCCATTTCTGGTACCCATCGACATGGAAGTAACCTGGTATTAGCTTGGAGTCGGATAATGTTGATGAGGATGAACAGGTTCGTGACATGTAGGAGACGAACCTGTTAACCACCTTCTGGCCGAACCATCATGTGCATGGTAGCCGAACCTTTCTGATAAAAACCTGCTCACCGAACTTAGGCATGACGACAGCCAAACCCTAGATGGTGATCAAGGCAGTAGGGAATCCACGAACCATGTAGCCTCACGAACCATCACCATGTCCCACGAACCTTGGAGGGTCACGAGCCTTCATGAGTGGCCAAACCCTATGGTGTTGACGCCACAGCCGAACCATTTTGCCCAGGTAGCAGCGAACCTTCCATGCAGGAGCTATACAGCGGAACCTATTCTAGGGATGCCGAGCCTTTATTGGCGAACCATCACCTAGCCGAACCTCCTAGTCCAGCCGAACCTCATTTATCAACCGAGCTGTGCACATGGGAGCGAACCTTCATGCTGCAAACCTTCCTAGAACTAACAGATGCTCGGCGAACCTAACACCACCCGGAGGCGAACCCTTATACTACCCCATGATGGCCGAACCTTCTTGTGACACCATGGCCGAACCTTAAGCCCAACGAACCTTTAGGTTCGCTGGAATTGGAGCCGAACTCACCAGCCATTTTCTTCCTATTAACCAAGGATCCGAGCGGCTCATCCTATTCGGCCCACCTGAACCTCATTAGGCCCAATTTGTGTCAATTAATCCAGCCCAATAGACTGGCCCCACATCCGGCCCAAGAAGAAACTAGGATCGGCCCATGAAAAATACTAACCGGCCCACTTTTATTCCATGTGGCCCTATCCAACTTTCAGTCAAACAATTCATACGATCAACATACATTGTGGTCCATGAAACTTGGCTAAAACGTATAACATACCTAGCCCAAATCAATTGGCCTAAAATCTTTAGTGAAGCCCACCTCTTATTCGGCCCAATATGTTGGCCCATTAGCCCCTATTCCATTCAATCCATATACAACCGGCCCATATCATTATTCGACCCATGGTCATTAGTTTGGCCCAAATATTTGGCCCACATAACAAGTTTAGTAAATTTATAATTTAAATAAATGAAAGAGATTACATGCATGGGATTTTTTTTATATATTACAAAGGTAATAAGTCATGAGTAATGAAATTCATAGAATTCGAAACATAGTGACTTGATAAATGGATTACAAGTTTCATCCCATGACAAGTCACTAAGGGTAAACATAAAGTCTATAACAAAAGGTCAAAATCTTAACTTAAGTGGATTAGCAATTGTCTAAGCTACAACAAGTAAATTAGGGCCGAATAACGATTAAAGACCGAGACGCACAAGTGTTAGCCAACTTTAGGGCTAACACTAACACGTACACGCACGCAAGAATATGTTCAAATATTTATGCTTAAGAACTACATACAATATGAATTCAATACAGGATCTTGAACACAACAAAGAATACTAACACGAGCGCGTGCATTCTAAGCTGAGTCAACCACTTCAAACGCCAGGTGAGTTCATTTGTCCCTTTTCAAACCTTTTGTTTTACTTCGGGACTGAGAAGCATGTTAAACAATTATTGAAATGTTTATTAAATGCTTTTACACATATTTAAAATGCTTATACTAATGCGTGAATTTGAAATGCTTGGGTGGGAAACCGAAGACTAAGGCTATAGTGTAAATAGTTAGTACTATTTACCTTATACTTATTTACATTATACAAACACTTTATGCTCAAACTGTAAACTAGTATACTTTGAGAAGCTATAAACTTGATACTTATACTACAAACGAGAAGTTTAAACTATATACTTGAGGCTTACGATATAGATTTGAAGCCTAAACCTTATATTAAATGCCTATGATATAAACTTAATACTTAAACTTTGAGCTAAATACTTATGCTATAAGCTATGTGCTTAAACTATACAATTGAGGTTTAACTTATAAACTCTATGTTTAACTACATACCCAATGTTAAGGCTTTGGGAAATACTTATACTAATCACTAATACTTTATATAATGATTTCAGAAAGTTAATGTTTTAGACTCTTAGTAAAGTGTTAAACTATTTTACACTTACAATTACTTACTTAAACATAACTTGAAAACTTATATGCTTAGAAATACTTATATGCGCGAGATGCTTGAAACACTTGGATGTTTAATACATTTGAAATGCTTGAAATCATGTGAATACTTGTTATACTTTGAAATACTTGAAAACATGTGAATACTTGATATACATGGAATGCTTGAAACACGTGCATGCTTGTTACACTTAGAATACTTGAACCACGTGAATGCTTCATACGCTTATGATACTTGAATACATGAATGCATGATAAACTTGGGATGGCATGAACACTCGGATGCTTGAAACATTGGATGCTTAAACAAAAGACTGATTGACTGCCGTGTGTTGACCTAACTGTCAACCCCTACTAGTCATCAGTGAAACTATGTGAAGGCTTTAGACTTGTATGCAAAAACTATTGGACATTGTAAGACAGACTGTTGGCCGCCGCGTGTTGACCTGTGTGTGAACCCCTACTAGTCATCAGTGTTCTTCTTTGTCAGAGTCATGTAAGACAGACTGATTGGCCGCCGTGTGTTGACCTGTGTGCCAACCTCTACTTGTCATTCAGTGTTCTTCTTGATTCATCCATGGTTATGACAAGTGACTTGAATGACTGGGTTCTTCTAGTTGACTTTGTGTTAACTTGAAGGTTCCTCTATCATAACATGTCACGAGTCATATTTAGGATCATTATGGATGAATGCTGAATTTCTTAAGGTTTTCAGTTGTCCATAATGGTGCCTCTTAAACTTAATACTTATACGTTGTGGAATCAATAGTGTGGAATGAAATGCTTAATTATCATTAACAACAATATGTTAAGCAGCCCGGTATGTGGTGGGACGGTGGCTGGGGCTTGACCCCTACATATGCCCTATATATAAGCATACTTGGTTGGATAACATAGGTGGTTGTTAGTGAGGTTAAGGTTGTCATTTTGAGGGAAACAAAGTAAACATGGGCAGGGAAAACAAATGCTAAGATTCATATGTCATGGAATCAAAGTAGGGGATGAAATGCTTAATTATCATTAACAACAATATGTTAAGCAGCCCGGTATGTGGTGGGACGGTGGCTGGGGCTTGTCCCCTACATATGCCCTATATATAAGCATACTTGGTTGGATAGCATAGGTGGTTGTTAGTGAGGTTAAGGTTGTCATTCAGGGAATCAAGGTGAAAAATTACAGGGTAATCGAATTCAAAGAATCAAACGTTATGGAATCAAACATGTAGGATGAAACGCTTAATTATCATCAGGAACAATATATCATGTGGTTTGGTATGTGGTGGGACGGTGGCTGGGGCTTGTCCCCTACATATGCCCTATATATAAGCATACTGAAACAGATGGTATAGGTGGTTAATGGTGAGGTTAAGGTTGTCATTCAAAGGATTTTTCAAACTATTTTTACATAAAAACTACATGAACTCACCAACCATTGTGTTGACTTTGTTTTTCTTACATGCTTTCTCAGGTGACACACAGGATTAAGCTAAGATTCAGGATTTGCATACTAGGATGCCCAGACATAGATCCTTGTTGACTCTTGAAGAAGCACATCTTTTGAGATTAATACGAATCTCTTTTGATATCTTGTACAGATACAAGATAGATATATTCGATGCTTTTGGATAAGTTTACTTAGTTAAATTACTAAACATTGACAATTGTAATTTGACTTTGTAATCCTAGTTAATGTTTTATTGTGCTTACTTATTCTTAACAATGATGTTATGTAAACAATCTGATCATCACGATTATCATTCACGATATCGCGCTCCGAGAACCTTCCGCCCGACGGGGACTTCGATCCAACCCCGCCGGCTCGGGGTGTGACAGATTGGTATCAGAGCTCAAGGTTATAGAGAATAATAGGTCATTTACTTAAAACGGTTTGGCCTAGACTATAACTTAGGGAGCCTTATGTAGAGAACATAGGATCTAAGATTGCATTATGTCTTCTACATTCGATCACTGCACTAACCAAATATCTTTGGTTATGATCAAAATGCCGCCTAGAAGACAACCGACTCCAGTGCCTACTTCACAGACCTCAGCACCCCATTCTTCAACACCATCACCACCAGATTCAGCACCGCCGCCTCCTCCTCCTCCACTGGACCCTCCTCCGAACCCGACTGCAGCTATAATTCTGGATCCTGCTACTGTTGCCTTGGCAACATTACTGAGTAGCCAGTTGACTAACCAGATGAAGGATATTATTCCGGAGATGATCAACAGGATTCGAGACCACGGTAACAACTCAGGACGTACTACGGGAGAAACTAGTGGAAACACCGACGCTAAATCAGATTGTTCGTACAAGACATTCGTAGGATGCAAACCGCCAAGCTTCAGCGGCGTTGAAGGAGCCGTTGGACTGATCCAATGGCTAGAGAAGATGGAAAATACATTGGACCTAAGCAGCTGTCCGGAAAGACATAAGGTTCGCTATGCTGCGGGATCTTTCAGTAAGTGTGCCCTAACTTGGTGGAACTCCCAGATAAATGCTCGAGGTAGGAATGAAGCGCTAGCCATGCCTTGGGCAGAATTCAAAACCCTTCTGAGGAATGAATTCTGTCCTAAGCACGAACTACAGAACTTGGAAGTTGAACTCTCAAATCATGTGATGAAAGGAGCTGATCACATGGCATTCACTACCAAATATCATGAATTGGTAGCTTTGGTACCTGAGATGGTGCCAACTATAGAAAAGCGAATCGACCGATATGTAGGAGGATTACCATCCTGCATTTAGGGCATTGTACTTGCTGCAAACCCTGCAACTTTAGAGTCTGCCATTTCTTTGTCAGCTAAACTTACGGACGTGATGGTGAAGTCCGGAGAGTTGAAAGACGACTCGGGCAAGACTAAAGAGAAACAACCAAAGAAGAAACAAAAAGGCATTCAACAATATGAGATGCCCGCACCACTCAATCAAGTTGCTGCAGTACCTGCTAAATCTGCACGCAAACCTTACACTGGTGTACATCCTCAATGTACGCAATGTCAGTTTCATCATGCTGCCACTATGCCGTGTAGGCAGTGTACTAACTGTGGTCGAAAAGGCCATTTGGTTCAACACTGCAGAACTCCACCGACACCGGCTGTAAACAATGCCGCTATGGCAAAACCACCACCACAAAACCTTGGCAACTACAACAACAACAATCGTGGATGCTACAACTGTGGAGAACTAGGTCATTTCTCTAGGAACCTTGGCAACTACAACAACACCCTGGTCGCACTCTATCCGAGTGTGCTCAGCGGGGACACTAAGGCCCTAAGGGGGGTGGAATTCCTCTCCCGGGATACCCGGGCTAATCCCACATCGGTCAGTGGACTGGGGAGATCTTGGTTCATATGTAATAACCCCCCTCTTATACCAACAACGCGTTTTGGGCTTAATGGGAGTGGATGAGAGGAGAACTCCACAGTTAAGCGTGCTCAGGTGACAACAATCCAGGATGGGTGACCCCCTGGGAAGTTTTCAACCGGGCAACCAAAACCAAAGCCGTGAGCTATAATTTGGCAAAGCGGACAATATTGCTGGTAAAAACAAGGCGGGGTCTTACAGAATTCATCTCTCATCTCTCAGCTCTATAAATTGTCAAGGTTTATAATGTTTTAGGTTCATTCCTTTGTAGTATGTATAATATCACTTTTACTAGTTAATTTTCGTTCATTACTTTTCAAAATATATTAATAATTGTAGGTTATATCAACTAACATTAAATGATGGCATCTTGAAACATGAGACCGAAACCACCTGAAGAACATTGATATAGTTATACAACTATTTTTCATCTATATTTTTTTCCACAACTACACTTTCATAAGTCCTAAGTTTCTTTTGTATTTATAACCACGCTAATGTCATCAACATAACACACATATTGAAATCTATAATCATGTCTCATCGTATGATGTTGTTTTTGACTTCTCTTAAATTTTTAATTAACTTTTTTTAGATTTTCATACTATAACATTAGGATATGATAGTGTTTTTATTTACATTTTGGATATCGATAACCGTTCCATGGTCACCTTGTATGTCTTCCATGTCGCAACATATGAATTTTAATTATATCATCCTACCGTAGCGTATGTCCAATCAAAATTTCAAAATAAACCTGCTAAAATTTCTAAATAAACACTACAATATTTAAAAATAAAAACTTTAATTTATAATGTTTCAACTTGGCTAATATATGTTTTTAATTTACTATATTTTTATTAGTTTGTTTTTTTTTTATAATAACTTATGTTCATTAATTTCTTCATAGAAAACAAAATTGTCTTTGTATTTGTTTCTTTTCTTGGTGTTTCATTATAAATTTTGTTAAGAACACAATTTTGTTCAAAATTAAGCATATACTGAGACATCGTAGACCATATCGTCTAATGCTAACGTATTGATACCGTGAAAAGTAAGACTGAGACCATTAGATGAATGCCAGTGTTGTTTTATAATTATTTTCAATCTATATTTTAATATACAAATAAGTAATAAAAACTTAATGTTTCTTTTATTTACTTAAACACGTTGATGCCAATGACATAACATTCGTAACAAAGATCATAAACGCGTCGCATCAGCTTGAATAATTTAATCAGATCATATCTGCTAGGGGTGTTCATCGGATCGGATAACGAGTTATTCGAGTTGGGTTATTCGGATTTGAATTCTTTTCTATCCGAAACCCGACCGAATATCATAATATATTATCCGACCTGAAAAACCCGAAATCTTACATCCGAATAAACCGGTTTTATTCGGGCCATTCGAATATCCGACCCGAAAAAACTAGTTTTTTTGCATATCCGAAACCCGAACCGAATAGAAAATCATATTATCCGACCCGAACAACCCGATTTAGATTTCGGATGAGATTTTTCAAGTTTCAGATACGATTCGGATTTCGAATTTTTTAGAGTTTCGGATATTGTGAACACCTCTAAAATCTGTGTGTAAGTCTAGGGGTGTGCACGGTTCGGTTCGGTTCGGTTTTTGGCTAAAACCGAAACCGACATAGTCGGTTTTTAGTTATTACAAACCGTTCGGTTTTCGGTTTTCGGTTTTTCGGTTTTTTTATCGGTTTCGGTTCGGTTTTTTCGGTTTTTTTCTTTTTTTTTTGTTTTTGTTTTTTTTGTTCGCTCTTACGCCCAACATTGAAAATACAAACACGTTTAACAATTAATAAATCAATTGATCGAGCACCAACTAATTAAAAAAAACAAAATAATTACCATCATGTTCTTACATTTAAAAAAAAAAATCAAAAGTAAATAACTAAATATGCAATAATTTCGATATTTACCTTTTAAAATAATAGATTTCATATAATCTAAATTTTTATCATCTCCAACGGTAGACTTTTTATATGTTTTTTCCCATTAAATAAGTATGGAAATAGCAATATATATATATATACACATTAATTTTTAAGAAATATTAAAAATCGGTTCGGTTCGGTTTTTGCGGTTTTTATAAAATGAAAAACCGCAACCGAACCGAAAAATTCGGTTTCGTTTTTTTCGGTTCGGTTTTTCCCGGTTATTCATTCGGTTCGGTTTTTTCGGTTAATTCGGTTCCGGTTCGGTTTTTTTGGTAGAAAGCAGGGCTAAATTTCCGGTTGGGGAACAATCATCGGAAATTAATCAGCAATATTGTTTTACAATAACTTTTTTTCTATTAAAGTTAATTTAATATTAATCTTTTTTTCATAGACGACTGAGCATCTCATCATGCCACCTTCAGTCATCCTGATGGTTGGTAACTAAGATCGATTCCTCGATCGCCGATCGTGAGATCGTACCCCCTTGATGCGCAGGAACCTTTTGGAATAGGTAAACTCTCGTCTCCCATTGGTTTAAAACCCAAAATTAAACTCAAGATTCCTCCTATCACCTTATATCCATTAAAGTTTCATTAGGTAGACTTGAACCCTGCTCTACAAGGAGAAAGGGTCAAGCTTTGACCACTATACTAACTTTGCTGGATTAATATTAGTCTTTAATCTTTAATTTAATTTCTTTTACCTACAAGGCTACAACTGTCATAAATTCAACAATTGTGGTTTATAAAACTTAACCTTTAACAACCGATCATGCATTTTTTGATTTCCTGGTCTAAAGAAATGTAATTTTTCTCAATGTTTTCAGAACCGGACCGGACGTCGAACCGGTCTCCTTACCGGTCAAAGGTCGGACCGGTCGGACCGGATTTAAGAACCGGATGATTTTATAAACATTTTATAAACATATATATATAAAATAAAAAAAAAATTAGAAAAAAAATAAAAAAAACCGGTCCGACCACCGGTTTTACGGTCCGACCGGTCGACCGGCCGGTCCGGTTCCTGACGGTTCTTCTACTGTTTTTGGGCCGGTTGAGTGGGCGGTTGGCGGTCCGACCGGTCCGGCCGGCCGGTCCGGTCCGGCCACGAAAACACTGATTTTTCTACCTCCCTAAATTCTGCTTTTATAAGTTTTATTTTTTATGAAATTCAAGTACATTATAATTTATATTCATTTAATTCAATTCAATTCAACATTTTAGTAAGAAAGTTGAATTTTAAAAAAAAATTGAATTGAATTTAATAAAAAATGAATTTCTAGTAAAAAAGTTGAAATTTAAAAAAAGCTGAATTGAATTTAATAAAAAATGAATTTCAAGTTGGTATACGTAATCACAATTATTTAATTTGTGATGACAGATTATCGATGATTAAGACAGATAACGAAACCATTTTTTGATTAATTAAATATTAGGGTTGCCCTCTCCATCAGCAAGAGACAACTTATCACGTATTTAATTAATTTAATTTCGTTATTTATTTATTCATAAGGAATCTTGGAAGTTCGTTGATATGCAAACACGGTATCATTTAATTTTTGATAAGACGATTTTGGCATTTTTGTGTACAAAGTGCACGGAGTCGACGATAATTATATATTAAATAAAAGCTAGGGATCGTAGCTTTTCTTTTATTTAATAAATTAATTTTAATTTTTTTTAGCTTGGGGTTTATCCCTGCTTCAATTCCGATGAGGGACGAATGTTTGCTTATTTCACGGGTTCTTGCGCATCAGGTGTCGTCGTGGATTCTTTTGGAGGTCGAGTAGTCGACCTTGCTTACAAACCGCGTAAGTAAGAGACAGACGTGAGAAAAAACGCCGTTTAAAAATATATATTTTTTTAAATATTTTAGATTTAGGTTTTTCATTTATAACATTATATGGTTGTGTTTTCCATTGCATAATAATTGTTCAACACTCAATCACAACATGGTAGGTATGCATTTGACATTTACAGCAAAGTATCCGTCACTTTTTTTACCAAGCACGACTTTTTACGGCGAAGTGAGATTGACTTTTACGACATATTACGTTATGGTTTTACAATAAAATGATAGTCATTGTGACGAGTATTTTATTCTGCGTTTGATTCCTGGATTGTGCTTACGTAGACAGCCTGATTTCGAAGTTGTGCCTAGCCAAGATTTTTGCGTTTCTTTTTTATGTTCCTTACCGCTATTTTAGGGTTTTTTTAAAGGTTGTAGGTGTTGTTGAGAATTTATTTTAAATTTTTTTTATAAATGAGTTAAGCCTCAAATAAACTAGTAAAGTGTCTTGTAACTTAAAAGGTTTACTCTAAAAGAACATAAAGGAGTTTTAGCCTAAGCTAAAAGATAAATTGATGCTCATCTAAAACACGAGTTTGATACTTTGATGTCAAGTTTTATATAAAGCTCGACTGAACTCACAAATTTAAACACCTTTATTATTTAAGTAAATAATAACTTTTATTCAAAATAATAAATACATAACCACATTACAAATTCTTATATATATTTATAGTTATGCAACATTGACTAAATAACATATAATTATAAAATATAGAACCTGAGCCGGGCTTTGAATTTAATAAATCACCCTTGAGCTCAGCAAAGTTTAGAGACAATTCAGAATGAAGCAATCACAAGCTTAAATATGTTTATTAACCAAAGGTATTTGTCTCAATGATATCAAGATAATGTTATGATGTTTATCTCTAAAATAAGTTGAGGGTTTAGATCTCATAGCAAAAAAAAAATAGAAAAATGTTGTTCTAAAAAAATCTGTTATTTAAACAAGTCAAGGTCAAATTTATCTCAGTTTAATTGCATCTTTACTACTATAAGTTTTATCCATAACTATGTATTTACACATTTAAATTTGGTTATAGTAAATCAGCCTAATGGAGACAAAAAAGATTGCAAATATGTTGCATTAGCCGAATTTGCATCAGCCTAATACAACCTTTTTTATTACATAATGCAACTTTTTTAAAGAGTTGCATTTAAAAAAAGTTTTATTGGAGAAAAAGTTGCATTATATAACAAAAAAGTGACATTAGATCTAATGTAATTTCAAATAATGCAGTTTTTTTTAGAATATAAAGATTGCATTATGCTGATTTTGTAATAGTGGGTAAAGAATCATGTAAAATAAAAGGACTTCTCGTCTAGTGGTGTTCACTTGAAATCTTTTATGAGAAGTTGAGTTTAAGTCATTCTCGAGGTAATTGCTTTCAGATGAGTAGGAGTTTTTTCTGGTGATAGGTTTTTTTTCTCAATTAGTGAGATACGTGGTTTTAAAAAAGTAAGGAAACAAGGTCATTAAACATTGATATTAAGATTGATGTCAGTATGTATAAGTTATTCAGTCATGCGTTATATATGATGATGAGGCATCAAATTTTGATGAAAAATTAAATCCCTAAAAGGCAAGGTTGACCATTTTAAATATTAGAAAAAACCATAGGTTTCTTAGATCTCTGATCCAAGAAACAAAATTAATAATATTGAATTGAAACATCATATGATGACTTGGGTTGAGTTCAGGAGTCTCAATTAACTTAACATAAAAATATGTTATGAAACTAACATCAAAATTATATATTTGAATTTAATAAAAATGAGTGGGCTAATTTTGGGCAGAACTCTGCAACTCATTTAGCTAAATAATTCGTGTTTGTGTCAATACATATAGGTTCATGGGTTTAAATATTTATATAATATTTGTTAATTATTTCATAGATTAGCTTGGTATTTAATAGAAAATTTTTTAATTTAAAAGAAAATTAATATAATATATTTTTAATTAATAATAGGTCATATTTTTATATATATTTATATTTTTTGCTATAAAAGATAATTTAAAATACATTCATCATATTTTATCTTACTTAGCTAGCATTGCTAACAAAAGAATACATAAGAGACAGGTATCACCTCCTTGTAAAGTCTAGAATTTTTATTCCAAACTCCCACTCTTGTAAATACTAAATTTATCTTCTATTAGACACTAATACTTATAAATAGTACGAATATATGATTAAATATAAAAAAATCTTCTCGTTTTAATAATTTATTAAAAGTTGTTATATCATAATAAAATTTCAATTATATAGGGGTGTTCAAAAAACCTGAAATCCGAAATCTAAATCGTATCCGAAACTCGAAAAAACCGATCCGGATTAAAGATCCGGATATTCGGAACGGATATCAAGTATACAAATCTTTTTTATTCGGATTGGATGTCTGAATCAATCCAAATAACCCGAATAAACCTTCTTTATTTGGGTTGTTCGGATTATTCGGATAAAAAAATAAGTTTTTTTGGGTTATGCGAATAGATTCGGATCGGAATAACAAATTTCGAATTCGGATCTGGTCGAGTTTCAGATAGGGTTTAAAATATTCAAATCCTAATAACCTGAATAAATTGTTATCCGACCCGATGAACACCTCTACAATTAGATATCTTATCCTAAATTAAATTTATAATCTTTAATATTTATTATTTGGTACTTGTAATTTGAATTTTTATTATTTATTATTTTACTAATAGCTTAATTACATCTAAAACAAAAATCTCTATAAAACCTCTTTTACATCATGCTACATTTATTAAAGTCATGTGATGTATGAATTTCTAACATGTTATGTTATAAAAAAAATTAGAAATTTAAAGCCAAGCACGTGTCAGTGTTAATTCGCAAATTTTATGCCATATTTTGGTTTTGAGTTATTTTAAAAAGGATACTTAGGTTAAATGCCTAAAACGAAATTTTAACAATAAAATATAATGATTGAGATTAAATTATAAGAGAAAAAGATAATGTAATGTACCTTTATTAACTTTTATTAAGTTCTTTATTTTTTAAATAAATTTACACCGTAAAAACAAGTATTTTATAATATTTATAACTTAACATGTCATTGTGTTATATCGATTTTCTAAGACATTAAATCTTAACAACAACTTTATTGTGTACTTCTAATATTTTAAAATAAATTATAAATTATCTAATACATAAAATATAATGACAAAATAACACTAAATATTATTTATATATATATTAAAAAGCAAAAGAGGTGATCTGTCTTTAAGACACTATTCCTTTTGGTATAAGATTTCATGCATCTGGTACAACTCTCTCCTGCCTCTCTTGCTTCCTGATAATACGCCTTCTTCATCAGAGTCACTGTCGCAACCACAGTTCCGCCACTCAATCTTCGACTTCGATTCCCAACTCCACGATTTCCACTCTCCGAGCAGACCCACCTCTCCGCTCCGACGACATCTCATCCACCTCCAGTCCTCCACTGCCATCAATCTCCACACGCCTTTCTGATCTCTTTCCAACAGGCCTCCGGAAAAATCTCAATCTCCGGCCGTAACGTATAGCGTGACGGCGAAGGCCCCGTCGGTGACCGGCGTCACTACTGATGAACGCTCCAGCAGTGTTGACAACGGGGGATTAAGCAGTCCAGAATTCCGACGACATCGTGTAGACTATTTAGCCCTAGCCGACATTTCCTCCTGCTTTTGTCGTTCTATGCCTCCTTCGTGGATGCATTCAACTTTGTTGTCATGCTACCAACATATTCCTCCCTTCAAAGATGTTTGCCATGGTTTCGCATACGGTTTCGGGAGTTTAATTCGTTGTAGGTGCGCGTATTTGGCTGCTGCATCAGCTTCGAATCTTCGGTGCTAAGTTTTGGTGAGCTCATTCCCTTTTTCGTTGTTGTGTTGTGGCTTTTAAACCCCCTCAACTTTGTTATCTGGCCTGCCACTTTGTTTTGTTGAAATCAGTAGTTTGGTTCTGGTGAGTCCATTGCCTTTTAAACCCCCTCACCTTTGTTGTAGCCAATTTGTTTTGGTGAAACCATTTCTGGATATAGTTGAAACTGTCTGCTATGTTTATTGAATATTGTGTATTTCTAGAGATTGTCACCTGGTCACATGGTTTTGGTGCATGGTTACTTTATGTTTGTTGTGTTTCTTGATTGCCAATCAAGAGTAATTTGAATGATATTTTAAATTAGGTTTGAAGATTTAAATGATATTTGTAAAGTTATATAACTGTCATTTGAAAGTTGTTTGAACAAAGAGAATGTTAAAGGGTATAGACTTGCTATCTTTGAATAAAACAAATGCTAAGTGTTTCTTGATTGCCATCTTTTTTATTTTCGATTTTAGGTGTTAATGTTAATGTTTAAGTTTTTAATGTTTTTTATTGTAGAGGTTTGCTGATTTGGGAATAACCAACAAAAAACGATTGGTTTTGTTGAGTTAATAACTTTGTTAAAAAACCTCTACTTATTGTAACAAGTAGGTCTAACTTTACATTTGTAGCTTTTAAACAAGTCTTTACTTTATTTGATGTTAGGTTTTATGGGTGTTCTTGATTTTAACTGATTTGAATATTACATTTATTGCAGATCTAGAGTAAGCTTCTTGATCATCCATTTGTTGCAGACTTGAAGACATTAAGGTCAAAAGTATGTATCCATTTTATTTGTAGTTTGGTTTAAGGCTATATGATAACTAATAATAACATTCTCTCATCTGACGTTTACTTGCCTTACGATGAGACACCCTAAATTAGTAAATTTGGTTAATGTTTGCAAAATTCCTTTATATCATGTTCGCTAAACAGTTGACAATATATTGGTCTTGATGTGCCATTTTTATAGTTTGCATGTTTTCATTCAATTGTTAGTCTAAGATGGTTTACAAGAAAATGTTATGGTCTATTGTTTCTTTGATTCCATGGTGGAAGGCAAATACGAGACTTTTGCAACAGAAAGGCGACAATAAAAAGAGATTATATCATCATTGTATTATGTATATCACATAATTTTATGTAAACCACGTTAAAAATTAGTTTGCAGTCAATATAATATTATATATATAGCCTCCTCCATACATAGTTTCTTTTTAGTCTTTAGTCATATGTTTTACTTTGATTTTGTGTATTAAAATGATTCATTCTGTATGATTTGATTTTTATGTTTTTGTTTATCTACGATTTGTTTTCTAGGTTTTTGTTCCTCAAAGTAAGTAATCTCAATCTTCTTCTTCATCAGAATTGACGCCTCTAACTTCTTCTTTTGCAACCCAATGGTTATCACAGGTTCTAAGCTTGAATATTACATACAACTACTTTTTAAGTTAATTAAACTGATTTACTTTATTTAGCAGTTAAGTACTAATTTAATTGAATTCGTTGGCGATTACGAATACTAACTAGCAAACGAGATGGTTACTAAATAGCAATCGTCTGTTTGACCCTTAGACAAATAGTTTATAAAGTAGCAATTGATAGCCTTATCCTTATTAGAAATCGATATTGGTTGGTAGAACCGCAGCGAAGCGCGGGTCCTAAATGTTGGATGGTATCCGAAAGATAACAGAATTAACAATTACACACACATTCAGAAATCGATCCCTTTGATTTCTTTTTATTTCTCTGCTTGTAAAACAAATACAGAGGATTGACTTTTATAGTCACTTATTACTTACAACAGAAAACAGATTTTGCAACTAACTACTTAACAGCTTTTTTCAATTACAAGATTAAGCTAACAATTCACCCTCCTAAGCTTGTAATTTCCTTTATACCAAGCTTGTTCTTCATCTCTTCGAACTTGACTCTTGGAAGGGCTTTAGTTAGTACATCTGCCTTCTATTCCTCACTACAAACAAACTCAACTCTAATCTGCTCCTTTTCAACAGCTTCACGGATAAAGTGATATCTTGTATCAATATGTTTACTCCGAGCATGAAACACTGGGTTCTTAATCAGTGCAATGGCAGATTTGTTGTCTACTTTTATTTCCACCTGCTTCTCTCTATCTTCAGTCAATTCTGCTAACAGCCCTCTTAGCCAAATAGCCTGACATGCAGCTGTTGAAGCTGCCATGAACTCTGCCTCACAAGATGATAATGCCACTGTAGACTGCTTCTGAGAATTCCAGGTGATGAGACTGCTTCCATAGAAGAACACCATTCCAGTGGTACTTCTGCCATCATCTCTATCAGTAGAGTAGCTGCTGTCACTGAACCCATGCAACTCAGCTCTTCCCTTTCTTTGATAGCACAATCCCAACCTGGTTGTACCTTTCACATATCTCAGAACATGCTTCAAAGCTTGCAAATGAACCACTTTAGTAGACTGCATATATCTACTGATATACCCAACTGCATAACACAAGTCAGGTCTAGTGTGGATTAAGTACCTCAAACATCCTACCCATTTTCTAAACAGAGTAGGATCAGCCTCTCCTCCTTCATCATGTTTTGATAACCTCAACCCCGGCTCCATTGGGATCTTTGTTGAGTTACATCCCAACAATCCTGCCTCCTCTAGGATTTTCTGTGCATAACTGGTTTGCTGCAGCTTGATCTCTTCCTTGGTTTGTGTAACTTGAATTCCCAAGTAATAGGACAACAAACCCAAGTCCACCATCTCAAACCTTTCTTCCATTTTTCTCTTTACCTCCTTTATTTTCTCTGGGCTTTCTCCAGTTATTAGCAGATCATCAACATAGACTGCTATCAACAGAACATCTCCTTTAGCACCTTTTCTATAGACTGCAGGTTCATACTTGCATCTCTTAAATCCCAGCTCCCTCAGCACACTATCAAGCTTCAAGTTCCAGTCCCTAGGAGCTTGTTTTAGGCCATACAATGCCTTAAACAGTTTATACACTTTGTGTTCAGCTCCTTTCTTAATAAACCCATCAGGTTGTGATACATATACTACCTCCTTTAAGTCACCATGTAGGAATGCTGATTTCACATCCATGTGATGAACCCACCATTCTTTTTCAGCAGCCACAGCCAAAATCAGTCTCACTGTTTCTATCCTGGCCACCGGGGCAAACACCTCTTCAAAGTCAACACCATGTTGTTGCACATACCCTTTAGCAACCAACCGGGCTTTGTACTTAGTAATTTTCCCTGTAGCATCTCTTTTAACCTTGAAGACCCACTTCAAGCCAATTGGGACAGAACCCTCTGGCCTTTCAGTGAGCTCCCATGTTTTATTTTTTTCAATAGACTTGATTTCAGCAGCCATGGCATCTTCCCATTCCTTGATTCCTTTTGCATCTTTATAACTGGCTGGTTCCCCTTCTAATAGCAGCAGCTGAGATTCCTGTGCCTTTTCATAAATTTCATTTAGGTTCCTTGAGCCCCTTAGGGGTGTATGATCATACCTGTCCTCAGGAGTGACTGTAGGATCCCCAGGTCTATCTTCATCAGTAGGCTGCCTCTCCAGCATTGGACCTCTTCCTTTTACTGTGGATTCAGGGCTGCTCCATAGTGGCTCATCCTCAACATCCTCATAGTCTGCACCACCTGCATTTTCTTGGTCAAAACTGGTTGAAGCTTGACTACTTGACCCCTGCACCTGATTCCTGGTTTCTGTGTTAATCAGAAACTCAGTCCACTCCGGGCCTTGGGCCTTTTCATCCTTTTCCCATTCCCATGGCCTTGTTTCATCAAACTGAACATCTCTTGTGACATGGATTCTCCCAGTTTCTGGATCAAGCATTCTATAGGCCTTAGTTTTTGGTTGACAGCCCAAATGTACCAGCCTCCTGCTTCTGTCATCCAGTTTTTTCAGAGTTACCCCAAGAACCTTTGCATAGCCAGTGCACCCAAAAACTTTCACATGATCCAGCCTTGGTTTTCTTCCTTTGATAGCCTCATAAGGAGTGACTTCCACTGCTTTAGTAGGGGATCTGTTCAAAATGTAGACTGCATGCCTCACTGCCTCCCCCCACAGGTCTTGAGGAAGCTTCATGGCCTTTAGCATGCATCTTGTCATGCTCATAACAGATCTGTTTCGCCTCTCCACAACCCCATTTTGCTGTGGGGAATATGGTGAGGTGAGCTGGTGATACAGACCTGTATTTGAGCATAAAATTTTGAACTCCTTTGAGGTAAACTCTCCTCCATTATCTGTCCTTAGGGCCTTCACCTTCCTTCCATATTCCAGTTCGACTTCCTCCTTGAATTCCTTGAATTTCTGAAACACTTCAAATTTGCCTTTGATAAGATACACCCACATGTATCTGCTGTGATCATCCACCATCATCAGCAGGTACTTATTCCCTCCTTTGGTTTCTGGTGTAATGGGGCCACATACATCAGCATACACCAGGTCTAGTGGCTGCTCTGCTTTGTACCTTGTTTCTCTTGGAAAGGGTGCTCTTGACTGCTTCCCTGCCATGCAACAGTCACACACCTGTGATGGGTGTGTGATCTTGGGAATCCCTTGAGCCAGTTCTTCCTTGGACAGTCTTTGAATTGACTCAAAATTGAGATGGCCCAGCCGAGCATGCCATAGCCAAGCTGTGCTCACCCCAACTTGAGTCAACAGGCAAATTGGTGCAGCCACTTTAAGTTCAATCTTGTAGAGTCTGTTTGGGGCCCTTGGTACTTTCATCAATAGGGCTCCACTGGCTTCAATTACCCACAGATGATCATCTTTCATCTTGACTTCATAGCCAATTTCAGTGAGCTGTCCGAGGCTTATAATATTACTTCTCAAAGTGGGAATGTAATATACCTCGGTTAGCACCCTTTGATCCTTGTTTTTGCACTCCAGAACTATATCACCCTTGCCTTCGATGCTCACACAGGAGCCATCACCAAATCTGACATTTCCACTTACATTCTTATCCAATCTTGCAAAGAGCTCCTTGTTTCCAGTCATGTGATTGCTGGCCCCATTGTCCAGGAACCACACACCCATGCCTTCACTTGAAAAATTCTTCGGGAGGACTCTCTCCTCATTCAGAAACACTGCAAGAGTCATCATAAGAGCAGGCCCATCTTCTCGAGCATCAGTCAGATTTGCTTCTTCCTTCTTTGGGTTTGTGGGACACTCAGAAGCATAGTGTCCCATTGCATCACATCTGAAGCATTTGATTTTGGTCTTGTCCTTGTTCTTTCTTGGCTGATAACTTGTGGAGGGTTTGTCTTGAGTCCTTCCTCTACCAGCAGGCCCTCTGCCCCGGCCTCTGCCTCTGGACCCTTGTCTCCCGGCTCCCCTACCTGCTCCTTGGCCAGCCTCAGGTCTCTTCTTGGCTTGCCATTCATCATAACTCAGGAGCAGTTGATCTGACTTGCCAAAGACTTGTTTTTCTTTCATCTTGGTTCGTTCCTCGAATGCCTTTAATCTGCCAATTGCATCTTGAAATGACATTGCATTCAAGTCTGCAAACTGCTCTATTGAGGCCACAATGGCCAAGAACCTCTCTGGAACCGAGCCTAGGAGTTTCCTTACCAGTGTCTTGTCGTCAATCGTGGATCCCAAGCCATTGGCCTTTGAGACCAGTTGGCTTAACCTTCCGGCAAAATCATCAATTCCTTCATTCTCATTCATCTTCATCGCCTCCAACTCAGATTGAAGGGTTTGCAATCTTGCTTCTCGCACTCGGTCTGCGCCAACGAATCTAACCTTCAAAGCCTCCCAGATCTGTTTGGCTGTTTGATATTGTGCGACTTGTAACACCAGCTCCTCCGGTATTGCCTGATACAACAGGGCGACGGCCATATCATTCTTCTTTGCATCAACCGCCGTGCCAAGTCCGGGTTCGAGTGCTTCGAGAATCCCATGCACTTTGAACACCGCCTTCAACCTAATCGCCCAAATGTTGTAATTGTTCACGTTCAACATCGGACATTGTAAAGAAGCTGTGCCGTTCTCCTTCGCTGTAACAATCGCCCCTGTATTTGCTGCGTCGGCCATAATTGCTCTTCTTCGTCTTCGGTACTACTGTAATGGCGAATTCTCGATCCAGTCCTTCGAATCGAGCGATCGAGGATTGTCTTCCTACTCGAAACCTTCCAGCGATCCTGATTTCTTCGCCAATTTCATCCAATTTCAGAGAATTCGAGCACCTCGCTCTGATACCACTTGTTGGATGGTATCCGAAAGATAACAGAATTAACAATTACACACACATTCAGAAATCGATCCCTTTGATTTCTTTTTATTTCTCTGCTTGTAAAACAAATACAGAGGATTGACTTTTATAGTCACTTATTACTTACAACAGAAAACAGATTTTGCAACTAACTACTTAACAGCTTTTTTCAATTACAAGATTAAGCTAACACTAAACACTAGTTCTATATATTAAAAATCAACCAAGAGGAATAGTGAAATTTGAGTGCTTTCAATTTTGACCACCATGTTAGGTTTTAACTTTAGAAGCAGTGAAACTTATATGAGAGCCCATGCTCGAATGCCATTTTTCTGCTAGATTTGGCATGTACACACGCAAAAGCAAACACAGAGATAAGGAAATCGTCGTTATCATCTTCAACCTCTTTTCTTTTCATCAAGAACTTCTTCTTTGACTTTTACTTTTAGAGAGAAAGGGGGAGACAAAGCCCTAATTGAAGTTCGTGACATCTTGATGTATTTTCAAGAGGTGAGAACAAAACCCTAGGTTGGAACTGACGATTGCAGAGATTGACATAGAAGTAGAGGTGGCAATTGTTACCCATGTTAAAGAAAATGGGTTGGTTTGGGTAAACAATTTAAGTATAATGGGTTGAAATGGGTAACATCATAATATTGAATGGGTTGAGATGGTTAGCACTTGAACACAATGCGGGTCAAGACGGGTAACCAATAAAGTATGTAAATGCAATGGATTCAAACATTTAATAATGATTAAATACATATTTGATGATAAAATCACTAAAAATTATCCAAATTGACTATTTGTTTACTTATAACACATCTAAAGTTAAATTAAATTGATGTTTTTTAACAACAATCCATTTAGACCCGAACTTATTTTGCTTAAAACCCGTTCTGACCCGCACCCATCCTGACCCGAACCCGTTCTAACCCGTTACCCAACCCGTCTATTTTGCCGGGCATACATAGAAGTTTTCATTCTAAAAACCCCATGAGTTTTTATTTAGGAATCACGTATGTATTTGTTCAATTTTGGCTCAGAGATGCGGTTAATCAATGATCGAGGACAATCAAACCGAGTTTTCTTTTTAGGATTTATGAATCGAAGATGGTGTTGAAGGGGAAGGATTATGACGCCGGCAGGA
The DNA here is from genome assembly GCA_009363875.1 of Mikania micrantha. Taxonomy (NCBI): domain Eukaryota; kingdom Viridiplantae; phylum Streptophyta; class Magnoliopsida; order Asterales; family Asteraceae; genus Mikania; species Mikania micrantha. The sequence goes on along the minus strand of CM018680.1, from coordinate 48,920,606 downwards.
AATGATCTAGGGTTTCACGGTAGTCTCCAGTGGTAGCTAAACATACAACTCATGTGTTTTGGTCTTGCTAAGAGATTAATTTACCTCAGGGTGAGGATCACTATCTGTGTTATAGATATTTATGCATATTAATTTGATATGAATGAGTTTTCTTTTTGTTATGTGACTAGCTTTGTGTTACTGTATGATCCCTAAAATAAACCATACTCGCATTTTTTTGGCTCGAGCTTTAGTGTTGGTTGATTTTTAGTTTAAAAAATTGACATTGCAACTCATATGATTGAAAAGTTTTGCTAATATTTCTTTATATGAGTTTTAGGGTTTGTTTGAATGTTCATTTCAATATGTTTTGACTATGCCAGAATTCGTGTTAATATTATTAAGTTTCAAATATGTAGTGACATTCTCAGAGGTAAACAAAAGATGTAGCTGGTAGGGAGCATAAAGAGAGCATTGTCAGTTCTATAATAGATGTTGAGAAATACAATTGTGTGTATATTTTCTACTTTGAGAACATGCGGAATCTTAAGTTTATGAGCTTCAAAGAGCAACTCAAATCCAGCAACACGTAAGTTCTCTTACTAGAATAGCCAATTTCCATAAATTGACCAAAGTTCATCTAACAATTATGAATTAAAACAGATAATTAATTTTATTATAAAAAAATTAGAAAAACATATTATTTTAATCCAATAAGATTTTTATGAGGTTGTAGAGCCAAAGTGACAAAAGTTGCAAGCATGTGTCTCAACATTTGATTAAGGTAACAGCTTTGTACCCTTTTTGCTAAAATGTTTTCTTCACTTTTTTATTAATGGTTTTATGGTTTGTAATATTTGTGCAGAAATGCAAACATTTCGAAATTGGTGGAGACAAGGATTAGGGAAATTACTTTTGTGGACAATATTTATTTTTTATTTTGTTGTGTAGATATATTAATGATGTTTTTTGGTTATATATTATAAAAACTTACTCTTGCATCATTCTATGGTTAGTATATTTTCATTTTTTAGAATCTCTGACATCAAAGAAAGAAAAGCAACTACAAATATGACAATTCTCATGTGGCATTCATACATTGTTTATTAACCGGATAATAAGTTAATGACACATATATTTCTAAACCTTCTCAAATTTTTGAATTGATGGTTTGATTATTTTTAGTGGAGAAGGGGAAAAACCCCATTTAAAAGGTGAAACAACTATTTTGGTTCGGTGAAAGCACGCTACTCATTGTTGGAATCCGAAACTTATAGACATTTTTATGTATTAAATTCTGCTTATCTATCCATCCATATGTAGTTTGGTGTTAAGGTCTATAAGAGGTCATGAAGTAAAGAGAGATTCTCCAAATCATGTTGGTCTAGGTTCGAATGGTCCTTAATAAGGCTGACTTGAATATGCACAGGAATGCAAGCTCAATAGCTTCTAAAGAGTTTTGAGTTTTGCATTATTAGCGTTCAAATGGTAAGAGATTGGTGTATGTACTCTTATTTTTGCAGGCTATTTCTATTATTGCAAGAAAGAAGCGATGCGTATGTGCATCAATTGATGCAAGTTGTTGTCTTTAGTAAGCCCATCTCTCGCTTAGCGTATACGTACCAACATTTTATAATGAGGCAACTTAATGCCTTTGTTCATGGCTTTGTTTTTTTTTTTTGGGTCTTAACTAGGGTACTTATTAGTTGATCGAAAATAATGATTGCTTAAAAAGAGAAGTGAATGGTTTGTTCGTCTTTGATGTTTTATTAAGAACGTGGTGTCTCTGTATGACCTATAAATTTTATATTTTGTTAGGATTTTAATGTGCTTGGACTGCAGGTTTGCTAAGGGTTAGCAGCTTTGATGCACAGGTAATATGCCATTGTTTTAGTACAAGTTTGTTTTTTTGTGAATTTGTATTTTCAGTTAACATTTTTTTTTGGTGAGGCTCACTTACAGGAACTTAATTTATGTTTCTCAAGCTCTTGAGGTAGCAGTTTTTGTCGATCATCTATTCATCTTTTTCAAAATCTTCATGCAAGTGTTTTTCATCACATTTTTTGTAGAAACATGGTCATGCCCAATGAGATTTGATATTTGACCAATTTAATCATTTTTAATATAAAATAATTATTACAATGATGTTTAGAATTTATTGCATAAGTTTAAAATATTATGAGTGAAATGTAAGAACATTCTATATGGAATGTAAAAAAATTTATGTGTAAGATACAAAGTTATTGTGTAATCAAACTTCGGAGTTAATGACCCAAATTAAAGATACGACCAATTTGATAATTTTGTCCTAAGTATTATATTTTTCAATTTTAGATTCAGTTTACCTAATTATACATCAAATAAAAAGAAACAATAGAATGTTTTAGAAAGATATGTTGGATGTATTATATAACAGATATTTGAACAAGATGGGTGTATAAATGTTAACAGGTTAAAAACTTAATGAATGCGTCAACTACATATTTTAACTGCCGATAGGATGAGATATCAAACCAGTTAACTAGGTTGTATTGTTTTATGTTCATAAATCATGCTAACATCTAAATATGCATTACTATTTTATACCTTACATATATACAGGAAAACTTCGCACGTCTCACAAGTTGTATCAAGAAACTCATTAGGCTATGTGTCATACATGTGAGTTGGGGTTGCACCACGTCGCACCGCCCTACCTTGAGAGAAGGTGATGTGAACAAAATTTTGTTGCTTTTCAATTCATGTATGCAAAGGAATGATTTTTTCTCTAATTTACACATGAAGCTCATATTTGAATTCAAATTGGGTTCCTCAAAATAATTTGATTCATACATGTTTTCTGTTCTTCTATTTTGAGATTAGTTTCGCTCTAGCATAGCTTTTAATTGGTTTCTATAAAATGATCCTCCCAATCAATGTTCTAAATAGGGTGTTAAGCAAATCTATTCCAAGTGTGATCTTTTGGAATATGTAGTCATGTAGATGTTAAATTTGGGTTTTGTATTTTGGTTATTTGATCTTCTTAAATTGCATTCACGGCATGCATGATTGTTATATATTTAACTATAAAGCCCGATGTACAAATACTTGGTCGCTGACGTTTTAAATCCAGATTGACTCTTGAATTCTCTGCCGCAACGCGCGGTTGGGATAAAACTAGTTAAAATAAAACTTTAAACATAATGGCGGATACACAAGCAAAGATCAAAATTGTGTTTTTTCAAAATAATAAATTCTGATACACGTAACAGTGAAATAACATCATTCTCTACTTTTAATATGTAAAAATAATAATAAAATAAAAATGCATTTAATTCATAAAATTTAATAACAAAATAAAATAAAATAAGCTAAAGTATAAAATATTAAAATAAATACATATTACATAATCTAAAAATATAGGTGACACGACCACGATGCTTTCTCTGCTTTATAATCATTTTTTTAACTCGATGTAACTAATCAAAATGTTGAATAAGTTACTGGTAATTTTATAAATCATTTAATCTTGAGTTAATTGCATAAATGATACATGTGGTTTGATCAGATTGCATATTTGGTCTCCAAATTTTAAAAATTGAAACTTTGGTCCAAACATTTAAAGTTAATTGCATAAATGGTCTCTATGGTTTGATGAGATTGAAAATTTGTTCCTCAAATTTTAAAAATTTCAAATATAGTCCAAATATTTAAAGTTAATTGCGGAAATGGTCCCTGTGGTATGAGTAGATTGCAGATCTAGTCCCCAAACTTTATAAATTGCAAATATAGGATATAAATAATTCACAAATCCAAATTAAATATTTAAACTTTATTAAAATACTTTAAACGTTCATAAAATAATTTAAACTTTATTTAAATAAATTGCTTAACTTATCGAAGTTACATAAAATAGTTGTATTCATATTCATTGTTCAAAAAATAGCCAAAACTATTGAATAATAAACATTAAATATACAAGATTTTTGAATTCGCAAGTTATTTAAACATATTAACTTGTATATTTAATGTTTATTATTCAATATTTTTTGTTATTTTTTAAATAAATGAATATGAATACAACTATTTTAATTAAATTCAATAATTAATATAAATTATTCTAAGAATATTTAAATTAATTTAATATTTTTTTGATATTTAATTTGGATTTGTGAATTATTTTTATTCTAAATTTGCTATTTTTGAAGTTTGGGGACCAATTTTGCAATCTGATCAAACTACATGAACCATTTATGCAATTAACTTTAAATGTTTGGACTAAATTTGCAATTTTGTGGACCAAATATGCAATCTGATCAAACCATAAGGACCATTTATACAATTAACTTTAAATGTTTGGACTAAATTTGCAAATTTTAAAGTTTGGGGACCAAATCTGCAATTTCGTCAAAACACAGGGATCATTTTTGCAATTAACTCTTTAATCTTTTAAAAATTTATTCCAAAATGACTTTTCGGTGGCATGTCTCCATAGTCCGTAGCTGGTGAGCCACACCCGCACCTAAAGCCGTGTGTAGTGACCATGTCCTCATCACTCTACATATGCATTACGAAGACAACCATCACCATTGTAACAATTGTATTCGAGAATTACGTCATTAATAACGAAATCAAATTTGGTCGTGCTTGAAATCTACATTCATTATTACGTATGTGCCAGAAGGACCATATCATATCATATCAGTTCATGACTTGTAGTTACTCAGGAATCTGGTGTTAGTAGATCGCAAAGAAACATCCATCACATAATGCTTATTCAAATAGATGACCAACCTATTTCATGTCTAGAATCATAACTCGGAAATGAAGACAATGAGTGTAAGCGAAATCGCGAAACGAGGCTCCGATTTCAAGATACACTGAATCGAATATAGCATTAAATAAGAGGTCAAATATTTTGAACTCTTTAGGTCTTGAGATTATCACCATTGGAAAGAGCTCGAAAAATCGTGAATGTAGGCGAAAACCGTGCGCAAAACGGAGTTCATATGCTCTCGGAATCGCGAAAACAAAATCAGGTCTGACTAAGGCGGTGGAGGTACGCGAAGAAGCACCTGCCACTCTTGGCGGTACGCAACGGACCCATCAGACTTAAAAATCTGATCTGCTTGATCAGAACTCATTCCCATTCGATTTTCTCGACTTCCAGACGCATAAACTCAACTTTTTACCATCAAATCTTCATCTTGAAGGCTTCTAAACCCACAGATCGCACCAAGGAACATATCTAAAAGTTCTGATCATCGTTTTCATCCAAGAAATCCGTCCGATCGGGTAATGATTCAACCTATCTTACTAGTTTGATAATGGTTAGATTAAATCTTGTTTTGAATATAATATAATAGTTATTGTTGTGGATTATTGCCTAGTTGATGGCTAGGAATAGTTAGAAACGAAGAACTTGAACTGTTAAATGATCAATAACAAGGATTGACTATTCCTAAGCCAGAAATTCATCTAGGAATTGTTTTAAGTGAATAATCAACAACAATATCTATTTGATTAATCCGAAAATGTCGTGATTAATCCAGTTAGTCATAAACTCCTTAATAGGAACATAAATCATTAAAGGTTCCTTGTTTATCGCACTTTGTGCAATATCAACTTAAGGAGGCTGATTAAGGATTAAGATCATCTTGATGACTTGAACTGCGATTCCTTGTCATCAAAAGTCAAGGAATATTCTGATAATCCAATTCAAATACAAAGAACTCATAAAACATTAATGAATTGCAGAATTCTCCTCAAATTTTGTGTGATACTTCAATATCAAAACACTTCAATAACACAGGTGAGACTCATAACCCCTTTTCTTTTCTTTTACAAAAACTGCGCGGTGGAACATGTAAACTATTGATAACTCAAACATTTTAAACTATTGTGCAAGCAAACTATTGATACAATGCAAATCATTTACATGTTTTGGTTATACAAATGTTGAATGATGCTATTCTTATGCAATATCATTAACTTGATTCGTCAAGCCCCCGGTAGTACTGGTATGGTCCATATGCGGGAAACCGCGAACACAAAAACGCGTGCTCCAACTGCAGGTTGGACACCACACGAACTGGATACACGTGGTGTATCACACATGGAAAGCTATTGCAATAGGTTTGATATTTGCATGTTCATTGGGTTTGTATTTCAATACATTTATATGATGAGCTTGTGCTATAATTGCTACTCAAGTTTATACAAAATATGTTAACTCAAAATATATGTTTCTCACTCACCACACGTGGTTGATACTGTGTTTTCTTTACATGTTTCAGGTAATCTGGATCAGGAAATTCAGCTAGGTCAAGATGCTATGAATGTTTAGGGTGACCTAGAAACGAAAAACAAACTAGACGTTTTGTAATATTATCATTATGTGTATACTTTGATGTATAATATTGTGTGTGTTTGTGTTAATCTATCTAATAACTATGAAACATTAGTAAATCTTGGGTTATTCTTGAACTATGACTATGAATTCATTACGTCACGCGCCGTGGATTCCGCACGCAACGCAGGGTGTGACAACCATCACCCCTTATCACTCTACATCAACATCACATTCATTAGACTACGTGTTATGGCGAGTGAGTAGGGCATAAGAGGGGCCGGTAACCCCCCTTGGTTCTCTCCCCCACTTCATAGGGGCGTGACTGGGGCGTGAAAGGGCTGAACGAGAGGGTTATTACGGGGTGATGACCGTTCAAAGACATAAATAAAGTAAAAAAAAAACAAATCTTCTCTTGACCGTTGGAGCAGAAAAAAAATTTAAATCTTTGTAAATTAATCATCCAACTCTTTAAATCGTCATTCAACTCTCTAAAATAATCAATCATCTCTCTAAAATAACTATTATTCTATTAAAATAAAAATATTGAATAAATAAAAATTAAATAACAAAATATTGAATAAAGGTAGTGATGACGTGGAATGATGGGGGAGTGATGATTTTATATGCGATGATGATGTTAAGTGATGAGGGGTGATGGTAATTGTTGTTTATTCAATATTGTTTTTACTCATGTAAATCGACAAATTTTTGTAACGACTTGGAGATGGTCTCCAACGTGTCTTTGTAGTCGATTGAAGACGAGGCTTGTGGTCGTTTTTCCTTATCTTTTCGATTGGGCGAACGCGGAGGAGAGGGTGGGGGGCATGTCCATCTCGACTTCCTCATCTGACCTATTTAAGTCAAGGAAACATCGATTGGAGGATTCGGATTGAGTGGCCGTCTATTTTTCGGACGTCTTTGTCCGTTTCGAAGTTTGTAACTTCAGGACGGGATGCCATTTTGTTGTTATTCTCATAACAAGCCACGCCGCGATACGAGAAAATAGCTTGTTTTCTCTAGCATATGTTATCAACGTCTCGTTCATGACTGCTTCGTCATTCTCACCAATTGTGGCATATCTATCTGACACCATGTAGGAGTCAGAAGATGAAATAAATAAGTTGTACCCCTATTTGGTTGGTTTGTAATATGGTTTCAAGAATGAAACCTTTGTAAGATGGGAAGAATTTGTAACGACCCATTTTGGTATTTAATTATTAAAATAAAGTATTGAAATGAATTCTAAATTATAAGGTGTGTAATTAGATAATTTTATGTATTAAACAAATTGGGTTGTTAAATAACTAGTAACTAATTTGTTAGTTTAGTTTAAAACAAGTTAAATGGTAATTAAAGGTTTAGGGGCTGAATATGCCATTTGATGAAACTTGATTAAGAAGATAAGTCAAGGACTTAGTCAAAAATCCAGAAAATGTTCTTGATATGTTAATTGTGTTAATTCTTGCTGAAATTCTAGTATAAATTCGAGATTGAAGCTGAAATTATCAACATTGTAGCAACCTAATCAATTGGTAAGTGTTAGATTCTTTTTTGGTTGAATTTTCATGATGGAGGAATTTGACTCCATGGATGGTTTTCATCCAAATCTTGAATTGGGTGTTGTATGTAGTAAGAACATGTTAGTTTCATCATATAAACACACCAAAACATCATATTCTTGTATATAGAATCAATAGGTGATGATATGGGTGTTGGGTAAATCATGTGGGTTTAAGTTCAAGTATGAGCTTGATGAATTTGAGTATAAGTTAATGGTATGTTAATGTTTTAGAAGCAAAAGTGCTGTCAAAACTCAAAAAACCTACTAAACTTATTATTTTGATGAACTTGAACATATGATGGAATTGGAGTAGTTTGAAATGGACTAAGAACATGTTCAGGTAAAATCCTGCACATGAGTTGTTTGATGAAATGCCTAAAAGAGGCATAAAACATGATTGGATATCAAGTTGATATGAAACATACATTTGGTGTAAGATAAAACCTTGGGGTGGGTTATAAGCTAGAAAACATGTCGAGTTGAGTGAAACTACTATATAGAATATGTATATGTTGAATGACTTGTGGTATGATCATCGGAAGTCTTGATGAAGAAGACAAGCATAGACCAAGAGGGAGCTAGCTAAATGATCATATTCACTCGGTTTAAGGTAAGTCACCCATTACTGTTGAGTTTTTTAATGTTGTGAAATGAATGACAAGTATTGTGATCATATGAGCAAAACTCAATTGGCGATTCACATGATTATAAACCATGTGTAAATTGTGATTTTAGTGATGCCCTACAAGTGTGTATGCATTTATATGTGTTTGAATTGATGTGGATAATGTCTTGTGGAGGTATGTTTAAATAGTTCATTTAAAAGTGGGCTAATTATGATAGTAAACACCCTAGTTAATCTACAACGATCTAGACAAATGTTTGATGGTACTTGACAAGTAAGTATAATTGGTTCACTTGGATGTGAAAAACTCGTAATTTATTGCATTTAAATGATTCACAAGGTGTGTGAACATATGTATGGGTGATATATTTTATGTTGAATTTGAAGTTTACACCAATATATGTTATTTTGAATCACAAATGTGTGACAATTTGTTGTTGGTGTCTAATGTTGATTATATGTGTAAATGACACATATTGCAAACTTTTGACTTTGATAGATTCCCAAAGGTGAGAACATTTCTAAATTAGTTAAAGTCTGAGTGATTCACAAAAGTGTGAAGACTCAATGAGACACATAAGTGAATTGTTTTGAATTATAATGGTGTGGTACCTGTTTGGTAGTTAGAAAGAATTGTATTTGATGATCTACAATTGTTTATACAATTTTGGTGGATTCACTTGAGAGTGACTATTTGGTGTGTTGAATTGTAGATAAATGATTTGCATGTGTGTGAACATATGAATTGGTAGCGTTTTTGACGTAAACACAAGTGAATGTGTTGAATTGTGTGTAAGTTACCCATTTTTGTGTGGCTTGTAGTTGTAGGATTTAGTGAGCCCACACTACAAGTATTTGTGCATTTAAGCATACATGTGAATTGTTGTTTTGATTAAACTTGATATTAATGATCATGTTTAGCGTGGTCATTGTATTTGAATGATTCACATAGATGTGAACATTCAACTAGTGATTATGGTTGAGTTGATTTATAATAGTGTAAACACCCATCATAATGTAGAGGTCATGATCTACAAAAGTAAAGACATTTATTTTGCTATGTGCATGCTTTGATTCACAATTGTGTGATCATAAGACTTGCAAAGCTAATGTGGTATATTTACAAAAGTGTAAACATTGGATGATCTACAAGAGTGTAGATATCTAATTTTTAGAGTCAAAGTGGTTAAATTTGACTTTTAGAGAATTTGATGCACAATTTTATTAATATGCACATATGTGTTTGTGTCTTTGTAAAATGATTAAACATGTTAATAATCCATATGATATGTATATGGATGTGTTAAATCAATTTTAGAAGCGTTAAAATAATAATTGAGTGCTTATACAAGTTTTGACCTGTCTAGTGAATTTGAAATAGGTTGGAATGCTGGTTATATTCTTGGATTTATGTTTGATCATTAAAACTTGTTTAAAAATTAGTTATAAAGTGGATTGGAATGCTTTTGGGTAAATTTGGAAACATGAAACAGGTTGTGTACGATCAGGAAGTTCTCGACACGCGAAAACACTCATTTAACATGTGCCCGGCGTATCATACGCCACCCCAAGCGTATAATACGCCCCCTTCAGCTTAAGCACCCCAAAATATCTATCATACGCTAGTCAATACGCTGGTCCATACACCGGGGGCTAATTTTAACCAAAATTGACTATTTTGGTCATGAATGTTCGGGGGAGTGAGCAATGGGACTTACTTAGTTCTTATAAACTAATAGGTGATGTTTGTGGGTACAAAATAGTCATGCAAGCGGTGGTTGTGATCGGGATCGAACATGGAGGCTTGGGTAGTGGTTTGAAGTTATCAATCAAACCTTTTGTAAAACTTTTGCATAAGTTAACTTATTATAAGTATGTGGATATACTTAAACATGGTTTTTATGTTTGTATGATGTAAAATGTGTTTTTAAATAAACAAAACATAAAAATTCGTCTGGGACTTAAACTTAAATTCATAAATATTAGTTTTAAATGTCCAGATGGGACATAACGTAACATGGGTGTTACACAAGATCGGTCCTAATCAGGCCAAATTGGTTCAAATAGGACCTAATCGATAGTATCAGAAGACCTCCGATCTTAAGGTTGTCTTCCATCTACACTAATGAGAACAAAAACAGAAAAACCTACCTTTGATTTGTAGCAATGTCAAGGAAAACATCCAATTTGTAGTGGTAGAGAGGAAGAAGAAATGGATAAAACAAAGAAAAAAGGTGTGTGTGTTGCCCTAAGAGGGAAGAAAATGGAGCAGACGAAGAAATAATGGGCTTTTTATTAGGTTTATAACAAATGGGCTTTTTTTAAAAAAAAAAAAGAAAAATGAAATACATGTTAATGAGCCCATAAATTATAAATTAATTGGTTAAAATCTTTTTTTATATATGTTTATAATTTTGAATAATTACATATTAAATTCTAATCCGATTAATCCTGATTAATCTTGATCCCTAGTCTCTATCTCACCGTTCGACTATCACCTAGTAATTTTTGCAATCGTGTTATCGAGAAATCCCCGAGTCATCAACAAGCAAAGAAACACAAAGAGACATGATGTAGCAAAATACACAAAGATGAAGAAACTTTAGAAATATAAGCGTAATTATAGCATGATAAGTAACAACATATATTGATTATCCAACAAAGTTAGCCTAGTGGTTAAGACTTGGCTCTTCTCCTTGTAGACCAAGGTTCAAGTTTCACTGGTAACACTTTAATGGATACCAGGTGAGGGAAAGAATTTTAAACTTAATCTCATGTTCTGAACTACTAGGGGAAGGGGACGAGGGTTACCTATTCCACAGTGTTCCCACGCATCAAGAGGTATGGTCTCACGGTCGGCGATCGAGGAATCGATTTTAGTTACCAACCGCAAAGATAAGTGAAGGTAGCACGATGGGACCCTCTGCCGTTAAAAAAACAACAAATATAGATTAGGAGACACAAGACAATATCTTAGACCAAGCATATGTGCATAAACAATACAGACAAAAACATATTAATTACTCTAAGAAACTGTACAGAGTTCCTAAAACACTACTACTTTATATTAACTTATATTCTAAAAAGAGATAATTCTACACAAATGTAACCAACTTTTTATACTGTCCCAATTAAGTCACCGGAACTTTTTTTTTTGTCCCAATTAGGTTATTCAACTTAGTATGAGTGTTCTTATCCTATATAAATAACCTGAATAGCAGGTTATTCATAATTTTCTACATATTTAACTTATTTAATATCTTAAGTGGTGATATAATCATTTTATAAAGTTATTAATAAATTAAAAATTACTTAAAATTATCCACACTTACGCATGATATTCGAAAAAAATTAAGTTTAAAACGTTAATATTGACACACATTGTTTGAAACACATATATTTTTTTCAAATATATTGCTTAAATGTGGATGATTTTAAATAGTTTTTAATTTATTATTTTCTTTATAAAATTATTATATCATCGCTTAACATACTAAATAAGTTAAATATGTAGAAAATAAGCAATAACCAGCTATTCAGGTTATTTATATAGGATTAGAACACTCATACTAAGTTAAATGACCTTATTGAGACAAAAAAAAGTTGCAATAACTTAACTAGGACAGTTAGAAAACTTGGTTACATTTGTGTAGAGTTATCCATTCTAAAAATCATTAACTTTAATCCTATGTTTTCATAACTTCTAATCACACTACAACATGTGAAGCAATAAAATCATGGGTGAGTCTAATTGCACAAACCCTACTTACTAAATGCATCAACCTACTTAGTACATTAATTATTTTGACTTAATCATCCAATAATCCTTCTTCATTAATTGTTACATATCATTAGTTATTACTTATCATTAAAACCAACTTAATCATTTATTATACATTACACATCTAATTTATTACTTAATAATTAATGTGTATATTATTAGTTATAGATAAATAAATGACAACCATTTATTTAAATTAAACAAATAACCACTGATATATTTAAAAAATTACTAATTTAGCAAGTTTTGTACTAATTAAAAGTTAATAATTAATGAAAAACTAATTTAAAATTTTCAAAAATTTAATAATTAATAAAAAAACTAATTGAGCGGAAAACCTACATAAATCACGTCAAGTTTTACAAATATTAGATAACAAAACTTGTTGAATATGAAGTCATAATTAAATTTTTTTATTAATTATTAAATTAAATTGTTACAAATATGCTAAATTAGAAATATTTTTAAATAGAAAATGTTTATTATTTATTTAATTTAAATAAATAGTTTTTATATATTTATTGATGTCTTATAATATATTAAATAATGATTAATTAATAAGCTAGTTATTTAATAAATAATAACCAAAGGGCTTATAGCCCAATGGTACCCCCTTGACTTCCCAAATGGGAGGTCTTGGGTTCGAGTCTTGGCTAGAGCAAAAATTGCTCAGGCTGAGCTAGGGGGTTTTCCCAGTGTGGGTTTCCTCCTAGATGGAGGTGTCATGGTACACATTTAAACGAGGGGTACTAGACATTAGCTGTTCAAAAAAAAATTTAATAAATAATAGATGAGTATGTTAGTTTTAATAATGGGTAATCATTAATGACAGTAGCCATTAATGCTAAAAAGGGTGTAAATGTGGGTGTATTTATCACAACCCTAAAATCATATGAGGTAACTTGATATCATAATTTGTCAATTATTTGAATAGATACTATCATGTATTTTGTATTTTAAAATTACAAAAAAAAAGTGTTCTAATTACATCACAACACGAGATTTAATCGAATCATATTATTGTTAGTAGTGGATTGTTATCCTTATCAATTGTTTCTACAGATAATATAATGCATTTTTTATTTAAATATATACAAAAATGTCGTAACTAAATAACAACATGTTCAACCAATCTAAATGATATTACTATTCATAGTGACCTGACATCATGGTAATTTATTTATACAGATAATATCAATGTATTTGTTGTTTTTAAATATTATACATGTATCCACACCTAAATTGATGCCAATTATAAAAAAAAAAACTATTATTAATATATGTATTGATATTTGACATTTTGTATCAAGAAACATACGGTAGAAGCCAAGCCATGCACATATTTGTTGTTAATGTGGCATTACTCTGTTCATTCTGGTATACAGAATTATACTTGTTAGTTGTTAATAAGATTGGCTCTTAATATTGATAAATTAGCCATATCATTTATATATGGTAAAATTAATCACATCACAGACATTACTTTTAGTCATACATAACTTTTAACAATAAAAATACAAAAATGTAGTGTTGTTGATGCACTTGTGTGACAATAATTAGGACTTTAATTGAACCAAACGGATGCAAATGACCGTTGTTCGTTTTTGTTCTGTTAAATATTAACTTGTTTGAGAACGGTATGCTAACCAAACAAAAAATAAAATTGTGCTCATTCATAACGAATTGAACTAGTTCACAAACGCAAACGAATGCATATTATATAAACAATAAAAATCAACACTCTTAATCTCAAACATTATAGATAATCATTTATATATATATATATATATAAAGCCAAAAAAGTTAATATAAAAATAAAAAAAAGTTGTCATAAAAAAAAAGCAAAACTTAAAAGTAATAATCGCAATTAAATTTAACCTATACTATGTTTCAAAAACCTTACTTTCAAATTTATATGTTTTTAGCTGATACAATTACAAATAACTAGATTTATAGCTTAAATATTATAGTATTAAAGTAAAAAAAAAAGAATATACAATACATTTAACGAATAAATATAGTAAACGAACATAACGAACGTAAACAAAAACATTACCAAGTATTAATGTTTGTTTATTTAACTAAACGAACAAAATTTCTTCTTCATGTTTGTTCGTTTATTAAAAGAACAAACATAACTTTTAACAATAAAAATACAAAAATGTAGTGTTGTTGGTGCACTTGTGTAACAATAACTAGGACTTTAAATGAACCAAACGGATGCAAACAACCATTGTTCGTTTTCGTTCGTTTAAATATTAACTTGTTCCGAACAAATAAAGAAATTGTACTCATTCATAAGGAATTGAACTAGTTCACGAACGTAAACGAACACATATTATATAAACAATAAAAATCAACATACTTAATCTCTAACATTATAGATAATTATTTATATAAATATAAAGCCAAAAAGTTATTATAAAAATCAAAAAAATAATTATCATAAAAAAAGAAAAAGCTAAAAGTAATAAATCATAATTAAATTTAACCTATACTATGTTTCAAAAACCTTACTTTCAAATTTATATGTTTTTAGTTGATACAATTACAAATAACTAGATTTATAGCTTAAATATTATAGTATTAAAGTAAAAATAAAAAAAATAAGAATATACAACACATTTAACGAATAAATATAATAAACAAACAAAACGAACGGAAACGAAAACATTACCGAGTGTTAATGTTTGCTTATTTAACTAAACGAAAAGAAATTTCTTTCTTGTTTGTTCATTTATTAAATGAACAAACATAAACAATTTCTCGCCAAACGATTCACCAACTATTACCTAAATGTTTGGTTTGTTTGGAGGCTTAGTAATAACAATAACGTAGCCTATAAAATAACTTCTAGTAATGATGTACGGCAACTGACAGACGTGATTTATTATTTTTGTCAAGGGAGGGGTTATCTACACACCCCAAAATTTTAATTCAACACCCCGCCGCCACCCATACGCCCTGTAGTGGCCACTACGGGGCGTTTTAAAACACAGACTGACAACCTTAAACTGACAACATTCTTCTGTCAGCTTTTAGGCCCTAACGCCCCGTAGTGGCCACTACGGGGCGTATAGGGTTCAAAATATAAAACGCAGCACTTGGGGCGTTTGAGTGTTATTTGGGGGGTTTGGGTATGTTTTTTGGGGTATAAAAATATAGAGATTTTGAACAAAAATTATTTTTATATTTTGCGACTTGAAAATTATTTTTATATTTTGCGACGTATCTCTCGTAGCATTTATACTTTATATTTTGCAACGTATCTCTCGTACGTTGAAATGTTTAGTTGTTTTTTTAAACGCATGTTTTTGTTTGTAAAAATCTAATATTTTTTTTGTTTAAAAATTGTTTTTTTATTTTTTACAGTCTCTCGGTTCGTTTATTTTTAATTGTTTTTTAAAACTTTTAGTTTTGAAAGCTAAAAATGTTTTTATTTTTTAGATTTAATTAAAATTTAAATATATTAATTAATTGTTATATGAATAACGTTCTTTGTTTAAGGCATTAACAACCAAAACATATTTAAATAATATATGAATGATGTTACAAAATTATATGATAAATAAGGCATTACCAACCAAAACATATTTAAATAATAAACACTCATCACCAACTAAACATATTTAAATAATAAACACGCATCACTAACTAAAACAACCAAATATATACACGCAACATCAACAAAAACAACCAAATATATACAAACCATAAACATGAATACAAGTGTCTGTTTAACAAATACAAATATAACTGAAAATACTAAGGTGGAGGTGGAGGGGGAGGAGGATAATCTCGTGGCTGTGGAACTGCAGGAAGCTGGATACCCTCACCTTGTGCATGCCTAAGCTCGACATGCACATGCCACGAGATCAGATCCTCCAACCGATCCACTCGTCGCGTGAGCTGCTCGCTGCTCTGAGCGACCCGTTGACTGTGCTCAACCTGCTACTGGATCAGCGCCTGCTGCTGGATCTGCAACATCTGCTGCGTGAGCTCGAGCTGCTGCTGCTGCATGTGCTCATGCTGCTGGATGAGCTGCTGCGTCGAATCAGCTATCCCCTGTATCATAGCCTCGACACGAGCGGGAAGCCGCACCGCTCTGTATACGCGCTCAGGATGCTGATGTGGCACATCCGGATGCGGCTCCCCCTCGCCATGTGGTGGCTGTGGCGGCGGAGGCGATGGCGGCTGCTGCTGCGGCTGTGGCTGTGGCTGTGCCTGTGCCTGTTGGAACACAGGCATAGGGTCCTCGTCTCTGTAATGGAGATCATTTGGCCCCGGCTGCCAAATGACCCCCCTCTGGAGCGAAAATCGAAGCCCGACCCGTGGGAATGTCTGCGCGATACGCATGCCAAGCACTGTCCGTCGATCTAAACGAACTAGATGAAAGGCCTCCATACCGGCAGGCTCCATATCTATAAGCCCGTTAAAACGAGCAATACGGGTCACATACACCCCCCCCGAAGATCAGCCCCCTCTCCTGGCGGTGGTAATATGTGCTAAAGTACTCGGCGAGGCAACGTGCAAGGTTGCACGGTCTCCCACTCAATATACAATACAAAAAAAATAAATCCTGTGAAGTGCACCACTCCTGGCTCATGCCTCGTCTGCCACGTCCTGTAATAGACGAGGCAATGCACCGGTGCAAATACCGAATGAGCGGGTCATGAATACGCGTGACCCGGGCGCTGCGGACAAAGGCGTCGTCGCCGATCCGAGGCCACCAAGCACTGACGACGGCGTCGTCAGCTGTATGAATAGCCGTCGTTTTATATCGGCATATGAGTCTCCTCCTCGGTGTACAAACCGAGGACGCTCCCAAACTCTGCCAAAGACAAATGGTACGCGGCCCCGCAGAGTCTAAAGGATACCTCCGCCGGCTGCGCCTGACCCGGCTGTGGCTGGAAATCAGGAGGCTGAGGCCGTACCTGAATGTCGAAAGAAACTCCACAGTGATAAGTCGATACTGTGGAGCATACGTTGTGACAACTAGTACCTGACCGCCCGGCAAGTCCGTACGGTATGTGTACTTGCATACAGTAACTATGTGTACATATGTATTTGTAAACAGTTTTTGTATTAACAGGATTCTAAATACAAGAACGGTTGTACGTATTTTCGTGTAAACTTAAATACATTAAGTACAACGCACATTTGAAACATTAGTTGTGTTTATTAAGTGAAAACTTAATGACAATTAACACAACAATTCATGAGAAACAACGGTGATTCAAACGACATTCAGAAACAAATCGGTTGCGATCTGATGTCCATAGATGACAGGAATCAGATGGCCGACATTTCAATGTGAAAACAAGGTGAAAACAGGATGTTTAGTTGAGTCCGACAGCGAGGAAACACAATTAAAACATAAACTGCAGTGTTGTTTCAGAATAACGAACTGACAGTGTGTTTGCGTGGGTGACGATTCACACAAACATATCTGTGAGTTTAACGTTCTGAAATGATGACTGGAAAGTAGAAAACAAAAGTCGGAAAGCAAAACCATCGTCGTGTTCGTTCGAATGACGATTCGAACGAATACGCGCGATGGTGACGCGATTCGACGAAACGAAAAAGAATTACGACACGAAACGAATTTAATTTAATAAAATAAAATAATAAACATTTTTACAATTTTGAAACTCATCAAATTAATTAAAATAATCTTTTTATTTATTTATAATAAATTACGCGTAATTTTCCGGTTACGCGACGAAAACGCGAACCGAGCAACCAAAACGGACCCGGACACCACGCGTAGTATATATAACCTAAATAATTCACTTTTCTCATTTTTATCCTCCCACTCTCTCTCTCTTCTTGAGATTTCCGGCCACCACAAATACCATCACCAAGCCACCTTCAATTCACCATATCTAGCTCATTTCTTAACCGATTTGGGTGATTTTCGCGTCCACGCGTAGCTCTTGAAGCCCTCTACATAGAAGTACAACAGATCTAAAGAGATAACCACTGAAAAACGAGGTATGATGCTTCAAAAGACACGGGAATTAGGGTTTTCTTCCTTGTTTTGGTGTTTTGTGCGACCCAGTTAACACAACCGGCTAACCACCTTCCCATCTGAACCACACGACCATAAACGACCTTACTAGCCTAATCACCATCACCATGGTTCGATGAAGGGGGGGGGGGGGGAAAGAGCTGTACAGTTCGAGGAGCTGCTGGTGGGTGCCGAACCCGCTGCTCACTTCAGCCGACGAACCCCGACGCACCCTTCTCTGGCCACGAACCTTAGACATGCTAAACGAACCTTGCTGCTGATGGGTATCCTAGCCGAACCCTTAGCTACCCACGAACTTACAATCTCAGGCGAACCATCATGAGCGACTGCAACGAACCAGCCCCGAAGCTTGGCAATCTTTGCGAACCTTTTGTCATCAACGAACTTTCAGTCACATCAACCGAACCCTTCTTCATCCTCACGAACCCTACCTTGGAAACGAACCCTTGTGACTGCCATTGTAGACGAACCCTAGCTCCCACATCACAGAAGGTTCGCTGTTATTCCCTCTGGTCCAGCCGATCTGTTACATGAAAGTGTATTATGTGGTTGGCCACATGGAATTAAACGGATTCAACAAATGAATTTGGGCCAGCCCAGTCAACATAAGCCCAACAGCCTTTAGTCAGCCACCCCCACTTTTTTTTGTGTGATTTCTTGTTCGGCCAACATGATTATATCAGGCCCAGACATAGTTTTGTTGGCCCATAAGCTTTAACAGGCCACTTTTTCCAGTCCATTTACTCGATCAGCCCCAACAGGAATAGTATAGCCCAACACATATTAATTGACACCATATTTCAACCCACTTGAATTGGCCCAACAGGCCCAAAATTCTTTAACCAGCCCAAGACAAGATTAGAAGCCCACATCACACTTTGTGAGGTCCATGTGATTCCATTCGGCCCATGTAGCTAGCACTTGGCCCAAATGGGAGACTTACATGACTTAAAAGTTAACGATTATACGAAATTAAACAATTGAAGAATAAAATGTGTGGGGTATGATTTAATAGTTTCAATGATGATAAAGGTTAGTTTTAATGCATTATCAAGATGAAAACTTAACATTTTCATGGATGGTTGCATGTTTAATTGGTGACCATGTAACAAACTAAATATACTTTATGTATGTCAAAGTCAATGATGGAACTTCTAAAAATTCAAAACTAAGTAAATACTAGGGTGGGTTACAAAGAGTTATGGATTTTAAGTGAATAACATAATTATTAAATGGCCAAGTGTTAATAAGTTCATGACTAGTAGACAAGGGCCGAATGAAGACCGAGACCTACGATGGATTAACCGACTATGGGGTTAACGTACACACGCACACAAAACGATACAATTTATACTTATAAATTGCATACAACGTGTAAACAATACAGGAACGTGAAAACTTCATCAAGAACAATTAAAGAGCGCGTGTCTTCTTTCTTTTAAGCTAAGTCAACCCTACAACTGCAAGGTGAGTTCATATGCCCCTTTTACTTTTAATCTTAACGGATTTTAAACTCTCGGGGCTGAGAAACATGTTTACTTTTATTTATTTAAAAGTTTTGCTTAACATGTTAATTATACTTTGATTTAGATAATATTAAATTGTTTATTATCGTTTATCATTGTATGCATGCTTGTATGATTATGAGATAACAGGGAAACTCAGATGATTATGATAATGTAATTTCTTAATCATCAACACATTAGAATAACTTAGTTATAAGATAATAGCTTATAACACTTAGTTATTTTCACATGAACTAATACCTAGACAGTTTACACATAAGCATAACGAGAACAATCCCTCATTGAGACTTTGGGATCACACGGATTACAGTAAATGATGATCATGATAACGTAACTTCATGGGATTCTTATCATTTACAGTGAATGACGATCATGATAACGTAACTTCATGGGATTCTTGTCATTTACACCCGATTATCATAACGTAATAAGACAAGTTCTTATTCGACTTTGTTAAACACACGAGAACATTCCCACACGGATACTTTGGGAACACATGGATTCAGTAAATGACGATTCTTATCATTTACAGTGAATGACGATCATGATAACGTAACTTCATGGGATTCTTGTCATTTACACCCGATTATCATAACGTAATAAGACAAGTTCTTATTCGACTTTGTTAATCACATGATACAATCCCACACGGAAACTTTGGGATCACACGGCGGGATAGGAGAGAATGGAATGCATTTTAATCTGATTACGTGAGGATTTAAAATGGATTCCATTCGGATTCTATACGCTGCATTTGGAGACACATGATGAACAGTTAACTAACACTTTTAATATTTAGAAGTGAAACAACAGTTAACCCCACAACTATAGAATAATCTAAGGAATGGATTTAATAAATCTAACATCCTTAACACATATATTGGTTATCAATACTTAGGTTTGATAATTACCACGTTATCATTTTATTATTCTATACATGAGAACACAGGTGATCAAGGAAGAGATAACATGTGAATTGAGAATGGAAATCAATAGTTGTATTACAAGTAGTGTGGAGTTCTAGTGGTGTTGTGGTGGGATGTTGGCTAGGGCTTAGTTCCCTTACATATGCCCTATATATAAGCAACACTACTAGGATGATATAGTACTTGTGACTATAACTATTGAGGAGCCATTGGATGAACAAGTGAATCAGACAATCATACTAGTAACCTATTATCATTGTGAATGTGCATGTGAATGAATCAAGGTTTTACATTAACTTACTTATGAACTCACCAACCTAGTGTTGACTTTGTTTTAAATACATGTTTCTCAGGTGACGAACAGGTGTAGACATATACATGCAAAGAATAAGCTAGTGGACTTTTAGAAGACCTAGCTTTATTTTGTGTTGCATGCTTTTTGGGAAACAAGGATATGAATCATCTTTTGTATATCTTGTACATATACAAGATATAGTTACATTGATTCTTTTTGGTAGATTTACTTGATTAAATTATGAACGATACTGTGTAATTTAATCTTGTAATTCTATATCATGGATGTGTTAGCATTTCTCATTTTGATTATCATGTGCTATGTAACAATCTGATCATTTGATTATCAACACAATGATATCGCGCCCCGGGAACCTTCCGCCCGACGGGAAAACCCGATCCGTTCCCGCCGGCCCGGGGTGTGACAGATTGGTATCAGAGCCATGGTTATAGAGAAATATAGGTCATGTTACTTAAACGGTTTGGCCTAGACTATAACCTAGGGACCCTCATGTAGAGTTCTTATGATATAGGATTCTATTTGCATATGTCTTCTGCTTCTGATCACTGCACTAACCGATTTTCTTTCGGTTATGATCAGAATGCCGCCACGAAGACAACCACCTCTACTACCGCTGACTCAAGGTTCAGCTCCGCACTCTTCGACACCGACACCGCCAGACTCTCCTACACAAGCACCTCCACCTCCTCCTCCGCCACCACCGGCGTATCAGCTGGATCCCGCTACCATTGCACTGGCCACTCTGTTGACCAGTCAGCTGAGGGAGGTAATTCCAGACATGATGAACCGAATCAACACCAACAACAGCAACAACGTTGCCAACTCATCAGGAGAAGGGAGCGGTAACACCAGACAGAGTCAGGACTATGCCTACAAGAACTTTGTAGGTTGCAAGCCACCCAGTTTTAGTGGCAGTGAGGGTGCAGTCGGACTGATCCAATGGATCGAGAAGATGGAGGCTACCCTCGACATCAGTGGATGTCCTGAACATAATAGAGTAAAGTATGCTGCTGGATCATTTAGCAAGCGAGCGTTAACCTGGTGGAACGCTCAGGTTTCAATCAGAGGCCGGGATGAGGCCCAGGCCATGCCGTGGAACGAATTCAAGGCGATGTTGAGGGCAGAGTTTTGCCCAAGAAATGAACTGAAAAAGGTTGAGACTGAACTACTCAATCTGGAGATGATTGGTGCTGGGCATTTGGCCTACACTACACGATTTCATGAGTTAGCCACTCTGGCACCGGATGTGGTGCCAACACTTGAGAAGAGAATTGAGCGGTATGTTGGTGGATTACCGCCCAGTATCCGAGGTCATGTGATTTCTGCTCACCCTACCACCATGGAATTAGCTGTTACACTATCAGCATCACTGACCGATATGATGGTTGCCACTGGAGCATTCAAGAAGGAGGCTGAAACAGCCAAAGCTGGAACTTCAAAGAAGTCGGACAAACGTCCGGCTAAGAAACAAAAGGTGGCTAGAAACTTTGCTGCCACTACTCAAACTCCGATGCGCAATCAACCACCACCATTGGAGATCAGGAAGCCATACACTGGCACTGCACCTTTGTGCAACTCATGCCAGTACCATCATCTACCAAATGTTCCGTGCAGACACTGCACCAACTGTGGAAGATTTGGTCACACAGCAAACTACTGCAGGAGTCAGAGGACTCAGAACAGAAACAACAATGCAGCCACTGCTGCTGCTACTACCGATCACAGGTCTTGCTACAACTGTGGTGAACCTGGTCATTTCTCTCGGGATTGCCCTAAGAGAAATCAGCAACAGGCTCAAGCACCAAGAGGAAGAGCCTTTCAGATAGGAGCAGCTGCCGCTCGACAGGACCCGAATGTTATTACGGGTACATTTCTCTTATCTGACTTCTATGCATCCATATTATTTGACACTGGTGCGGATCAGAGTTTCATCTCATCCGACTTTGCATGCCATCTTAATTATGATAAGGAATTGTTAGACTCCCCTTATACTATTGAGATAGCAAATGGCAAACAGATTACAGTAGACACTATATTTAGGAATTGCCCATTGACACTTGGCGATCATACATTTTCCATCGACTTGATACCGATGGAGCTGGGCAGTTTCGACATCATCATCGGAATGGATTGGCTATCTCTTAATAGAGTTGAGTTCATCTGTTCCGATAAGCTACTACGCATTCCTGTGGAGAACAATGAGGTCTTGGAGATTCGTGGAGACCAAGCGAAACGCAGTGTCAAGATAATATCGTGCATGAAGGCTCGCAAGTACTTACGAAAACAATGCGTTGCATTCCTAGCTCACGTGATCGAGAAAGAAAAGAAGACAATCAAGATTCAAGATGTACCAGTCGTGAGAGATTTTGCAGAAGTCTTTCCGGATGACTTACCGGGACTGCCACCCGAGAGATCGGTGCAGTTCCGAATCGATTTGATTCCAGGGGCAACTCCAGTAGCCAAGTCACCTTATCGACTTGCTCCATCTGAGATGCAGGAGTTGTCTAATCAGTTACAAGAACTTCTCGATAAAGGATTCATCCGACCGAGCTTTTCCCCGTGGGAGCTCCGGTTCTTTTTGTTAAAAAGAAGGATGGAACTTTCAGGATGTGCATAGATTATCGAGAACTTAACAAACTCACCATCAAGAATCGGTACCCGTTACCGAGGATTGATGATTTGTTTGATCAGTTACAGGGAGCACAGTACTTTTCAAAGATAGACCTGAGATCAGGCTATCATCAGCTCCGGATTCAAGAAGAGGACATACCAAAGACGGCCTTTCGTACCCGATATGGTCATTACGAATTCATGGTGATGCCATTTGGATTGACGAACGCACCGGCTGTGTTCATGGATTTGATGAACCGGGTGTGCAAGCCGTATCTGGATCAATTTGTTATCGTCTTTATTGATGATATACTGATTTATTCAAAGAACGAGAAGGAACACGAACAACACCTCAAGACAGTTTTGGAGCTTCTGAAAGAAGAACAACTCTATGCCAAATTCTCTAAGTGTGAATTTTGGTTAAGAGAAGTTCAGTTCTTGGGCCACGTGATTAACAGTGATGGCATTCACGTGGATCCTGCCAAGATAGAAGCAATCAAGAACTGGGATGTGCCTACGACACCAACGGAGATCCGATCATTCTTGGGATTGGCAGGTTATTACAGGAGATTCATCTCGAATTTCTCTAAGATAGCCTTGCCTCTCACCAAGCTCACACAGAAGTCTGAACCTTTTGTGTGGACACATAAACAAGAAGAGGCATTCCAGACATTGAAACAAAGATTGTGCAATGCTCCAATCTTAACACTCCCAGAAGGCAGTGATGACTTTGTTGTATATTGTGATGCTTCCCATCAGGGACTCGGATGTGTTTTGATGCAACGAGACAAAGTCATTGCTTATGCCTCACGACAGCTGAAGGTACACGAGAAGAATTACACGACACACGACCTGGAACTGGGAGCTGTTTTTTTTGCACTAAAGATTTGGAGACATTACCTTTACGGTACTAAATGCACTATCTTCACAGATCACAAGAGTTTACAACACATATTTGATCAGAAGGAGCTTAACATGAGACAGAGACGTTGGGTTGAGCTCCTGAACGATTACGATTGTGTGATCAAATACCATCCGGGCAAAGCAAATGTTGTTGCAGATGCTTTGAGTCGGAAGGAAAGAGTCAAACCCTTACGCGTTCGCGCAATGGGAATGACTGTGCAAACCAGTTTGAGAGATCACATTCTACAAGCACAACAAGAAGCAGTGGCAAGAGACAATCTGAAACGCGAGCTCGACTGTGGAGCCGAGAAGCATTTCAAGACGAAACAAGATGGAGTTATCTATTATCTGAATCGTGTTTGGATTCCAGCAGTAGATGAACTTCGAACACTCATTTTTGACGAGGCACACAAGACACGTTACTCAGTTCATCCTGGTGCTGATAAGATGTACCAAGATCTTAGGTCGTTTTATTGGTGGCCGGGCATGAAGAAGGACATTGCCACTTATGTCGGCAAATGCCTCACATGTGCAAAAGTCAAAGCCGAACACCAGAAACCTTCGGGTTTGCTGGAACAACCGGAGATACCACAATGGAAGTGGGAACAAATAGCTATGGATTTCATTACCAAGCTACCCCGCACTTCCAGCGGATACGATTCTATTTGGGTCATCATTGATCGATTGACCAAGTCCGCACACTTCTTGCCGATCAGAGAGACTTACAAGATGGAGAAATTAGCAAGGCTATACATTGACGAAATAGTAGTAAGGCACGGGGTGCCACTATCTATTATTTCAGACCGGGACAGTCGATTTAATTCGCGGTTCTGGCAATCATTGCAACAATCCTTAGGGACAAGTGTCAACTTGAGCACTGCTTATCATCCACAAACGGATGGACAAAGCGAGCGCACCATTCAAACCCTAGAGGATATGTTGAGAACATGCATCCTGGACTTCGGTGGAAGTTGGGATACACACCTACCTCTCATTGAGTTCTCCTACAACAATAGCTACCACAGCAGCATCGGATGTGCTCCTTTTGAAGCACTTTATGGTAGAAAGTGTCGGTCTCCAATTTGTTGGACCGAAGTGGGAGATAACAGAATCACTGGGCCTGAACTTATTCAGGAAACTACTGATAAGATTGCCCAGATACAACAACGATTACAAGCAACACGTAGCCGCCAAAAGAGTTACGCAGACAAACGGCGCAAGCCTTTGGAATTCGATGTGGGTGACCGAGTCATGTTGAAAGTGTCCCCATGGAAAGGCGTAGTTCGTTTTGGGGCTAAAGGCAAGCTAGCACCTAGGTATGTCGGACCGTTTGAGATTACTCAACGTATAGGTCCTGTGGCATACAGACTCAGACTCCCTGATGAGCTCAGTGGAGTACACGATGTGTTTCATGTATCAAATCTCAAAAGGTGCTTAGCAGACGAGTCATTGATCATACCATTGGATGAAATACAAGTTGATGAGCAACTACACTTCATTGAAGAACCTGTAGAGATTATGGAACGTGAAGTTAAGAAACTGAAACGTAGCCGTATCCCTATTGTAAAGGTTCGATGGAACTCCAAGCGTGGACCAGAATTTACATGGGAGCGCGAGGACAACATGAAAGCAAAGTATCCCCACTTGTTCGAGAAATAAAGACCGATCTTTATGCTTAAATTTCGGGACGAAATTTCTTTAACAAGGGGAGACTGTGACAACTAGTACCTGACCGCCCGGCAAGTCCGTACGGTATGTGTACTTGCATACAGTAACTATGTGTACATATGTATTTGTAAACAGTTTTTGTATTAACAGGATTCTAAATACAAGAACGGTTGTACGTATTTTCGTGTAAACTTAAATACATTAAGTACAACGCACATTTGAAACATTAGTTGTGTTTATTAAGTGAAAACTTAATGACAATTAACACAACAATTCATGAGAAACAACGGTGATTCAAACGACATTCAGAAACAAATCGGTTGCGATCTGATGTCCATAGATGACAGGAATCAGATGGCCGACATTTCAATGTGAAAACAAGGTGAAAACAGGATGTTTAGTTGAGTCCGACAGCGAGGAAACACAATTAAAACATAAACTGCAGTGTTGTTTCAGAATAACGAACTGACAGTGTGTTTGCGTGGGTGACGATTCACACAAACATATCTGTGAGTTTAACGTTCTGAAATGATGACTGGAAAGTAGAAAACAAAAGTCGGAAAGCAAAACCATCGTCGTGTTCGTTCGAATGACGATTCGAACGAATACGCGCGATGGTGACGCGATTCGACGAAACGAAAAAGAATTACGACACGAAACGAATTTAATTTAATAAAATAAAATAATAAACATTTTTACAATTTTGAAACTCATCAAATTAATTAAAATAATCTTTTTATTTATTTATAATAAATTACGCGTAATTTTCCGGTTACGCGACGAAAACGCGAACCGAGCAACCAAAACGGACCCGGACACCACGCGTAGTATATATAACCTAAATAATTCACTTTTCTCATTTTTATCCTCCCACTCTCTCTCTCTTCTTGAGATTTCCGGCCACCACAAATACCATCACCAAGCCACCTTCAATTCACCATATCTAGCTCATTTCTTAACCGATTTGGGTGATTTTCGCGTCCACGCGTAGCTCTTGAAGCCCTCTACATAGAAGTACAACAGATCTAAAGAGATAACCACTGAAAAACGAGGTATGATGCTTCAAAAGACACGGGAATTAGGGTTTTCTTCCTTGTTTTGGTGTTTTGTGCGACCCAGTTAACACAACCGGCTAACCACCTTCCCATCTGAACCACACGACCATAAACGACCTTACTAGCCTAATCACCATCACCATGGTTCGATGAAGGGGGGGGGGGGAAAGAGCTGTACAGTTCGAGGAGCTGCTGGTGGGTGCCGAACCCGCTGCTCACTTCAGCCGACGAACCCCGACGCACCCTTCTCTGGCCACGAACCTTAGACATGCTAAACGAACCTTGCTGCTGATGGGTATCCTAGCCGAACCCTTAGCTACCCACGAACTTACAATCTCAGGCGAACCATCATGAGCGACTGCAACGAACCAGCCCCGAAGCTTGGCAATCTTTGCGAACCTTTTGTCATCAACGAACTTTCAGTCACATCAACCGAACCCTTCTTCATCCTCACGAACCCTACCTTGGAAACGAACCCTTGTGACTGCCATTGTAGACGAACCCTAGCTCCCACATCACAGAAGGTTCGCTGTTATTCCCTCTGGTCCAGCCGATCTGTTACATGAAAGTGTATTATGTGGTTGGCCACATGGAATTAAACGGATTCAACAAATGAATTTGGGCCAGCCCAGTCAACATAAGCCCAACAGCCTTTAGTCAGCCACCCCCACTTTTTTTTGTGTGATTTCTTGTTCGGCCAACATGATTATATCAGGCCCAGACATAGTTTTGTTGGCCCATAAGCTTTAACAGGCCACTTTTTCCAGTCCATTTACTCGATCAGCCCCAACAGGAATAGTATAGCCCAACACATATTAATTGACACCATATTTCAACCCACTTGAATTGGCCCAACAGGCCCAAAATTCTTTAACCAGCCCAAGACAAGATTAGAAGCCCACATCACACTTTGTGAGGTCCATGTGATTCCATTCGGCCCATGTAGCTAGCACTTGGCCCAAATGGGAGACTTACATGACTTAAAAGTTAACGATTATACGAAATTAAACAATTGAAGAATAAAATGTGTGGGGTATGATTTAATAGTTTCAATGATGATAAAGGTTAGTTTTAATGCATTATCAAGATGAAAACTTAACATTTTCATGGATGGTTGCATGTTTAATTGGTGACCATGTAACAAACTAAATATACTTTATGTATGTCAAAGTCAATGATGGAACTTCTAAAAATTCAAAACTAAGTAAATACTAGGGTGGGTTACAAAGAGTTATGGATTTTAAGTGAATAACATAATTATTAAATGGCCAAGTGTTAATAAGTTCATGACTAGTAGACAAGGGCCGAATGAAGACCGAGACCTACGATGGATTAACCGACTATGGGGTTAACGTACACGCGCACACAAAACGATACAATTTATACTTATAAATTGCATACAACGTGTAAACAATACAGGAACGTGAAAACTTCATCAAGAACAATTAAAGAGCGCGTGTCTTCTTTCTTTTAAGCTAAGTCAACCCTACAACTGCAAGGTGAGTTCATATGCCCCTTTTACTTTTAATCTTAACGGATTTTAAACTCTCGGGGCTGAGAAACATGTTTACTTTTATTTATTTAAAAGTTTTGCTTAACATGTTAATTATACTTTGATTTAGATAATATTAAATTGTTTATTATCGTTTATCATTGTATGCATGCTTGTATGATTATGAGATAACAGGGAAACTCAGATGATTATGATAATGTAATTTCTTAATCATCAACACATTAGAATAACTTAGTTATAAGATAATAGCTTATAACACTTAGTTATTTTCACATGAACTAATACCTAGACAGTTTACACATAAGCATAACGAGAACAATCCCTCATTGAGACTTTGGGATCACACGGATTACAGTAAATGATGATCATGATAACGTAACTTCATGGGATTCTTATCATTTACAGTGAATGACGATCATGATAACGTAACTTCATGGGATTCTTGTCATTTACACCCGATTATCATAACGTAATAAGACAAGTTCTTATTCGACTTTGTTAAACACACGAGAACATTCCCACACGGATACTTTGGGAACACATGGATTCAGTAAATGACGATTCTTATCATTTACAGTGAATGACGATCATGATAACGTAACTTCATGGGATTCTTGTCATTTACACCCGATTATCATAACGTAATAAGACAAGTTCTTATTCGACTTTGTTAATCACATGATACAATCCCACACGGAAACTTTGGGATCACACGGCGGGATAGGAGAGAATGGAATGCATTTTAATCTGATTACGTGAGGATTTAAAATGGATTCCATTCGGATTCTATACGCTGCATTTGGAGACACATGATGAACAGTTAACTAACACTTTTAATATTTAGAAGTGAAACAACAGTTAACCCCACAACTATAGAATAATCTAAGGAATGGATTTAATAAATCTAACATCCTTAACACATATATTGGTTATCAATACTTAGGTTTGATAATTACCACGTTATCATTTTATTATTCTATACATGAGAACACAGGTGATCAAGGAAGAGATAACATGTGAATTGAGAATGGAAATCAATAGTTGTATTACAAGTAGTGTGGAGTTCTAGTGGTGTTGTGGTGGGATGTTGGCTAGGGCTTAGTTCCCTTACATATGCCCTATATATAAGCAACACTACTAGGATGATATAGTACTTGTGACTATAACTATTGAGGAGCCATTGGATGAACAAGTGAATCAGACAATCATACTAGTAACCTATTATCATTGTGAATGTGCATGTGAATGAATCAAGGTTTTACATTAACTTACTTATGAACTCACCAACCTAGTGTTGACTTTGTTTTAAATACATGTTTCTCAGGTGACGAACAGGTGTAGACATATACATGCAAAGAATAAGCTAGTGGACTTTTAGAAGACCTAGCTTTATTTTGTGTTGCATGCTTTTTGGGAAACAAGGATATGAATCATCTTTTGTATATCTTGTACATATACAAGATATAGTTACATTGATTCTTTTTGGTAGATTTACTTGATTAAATTATGAACGATACTGTGTAATTTAATCTTGTAATTCTATATCATGGATGTGTTAGCATTTCTCATTTTGATTATCATGTGCTATGTAACAATCTGATCATTTGATTATCAACACAATGATATCGCGCCCCGGGAACCTTCCGCCCGACGGGAAAACCCGATCCGTTCCCGCCGGCCCGGGGTGTGACATACGTCATCTCAAACAGACGAGACCATGGCGTGTCCTCGCCAATGATCGCCATCATCCTCTCCTGCTGGCCAAGCTCGGCCAGCAAATCGTAGTCAATCGCCTTCTGGTTGCCCATCTCCTTCTTCAGGAGACGATCGCGCCTCCTACGCGCGCTCGTCCCCTGAGGAAATGCCAACCAGGGATGGTCCATAAGCTCGTCGAAATGATCGACATCTAGATCATCAACATGCGGCTGTCCCACATCGTCATCAGCAATCTTCATCTCATCAGAAGAAGACATATCTGAAGGATGAACAAATAAAACAAATTACGATAATAATAATAAATAAAAAATAAATATTAAAAATAATAATAATAATAACAAATAAATAATAATAATAATAATAATAGTAACAATAATAATAAATAATAAATACTAATAATAGTAATAATAAATAATAACAAATAAATAATAATAACGGCAAACGCCCCGTAGTGGCCCCAATGGGGCGTTTGGTTTGAACCAGAAGGGGCAAACGCCCCGTTGTGCTCCAAACGGGGTAAACGGGTCCCGTTTGCCTCAAAAACCCAACCCCCGTCATCCACCATGATTAAACGGGTCGGATTACTAACCTTGAAGTCGTAAACGAGGGCCAAACGAGGTCCAAACGGGTCTGCTATGGTGGTCGGCGGCGGTGGCGTAGAGAGCAAACGGGGGCTATCGGGGTCGTTTGTGGGGAGCCGGGTGGCGTTTGGGGGTTATTATAATTTCATACGCCACGTAGTGGGCACTACGTGGCGTTTAGATTTAGTTTTTTTTTAATTTAATTTTTAATTTATATAATGATATTATATTAATTATATTATATAATTAATTATATTTAAATGTAATATAATTAATTATATTAAATATAATTATATTATCTTTTATTTTGTTATATATAATTATATTATATATAATTATATTTAAATGTAATATAATAAATTATATTAAATATATTTATATTTTCTATTATTTTGTTATATATAATTATATTATATTTAATATTATTATATATAATTATATATAAATGTAATGTAATATAATTATAGACCATTGGTTCGAAACGTTAAGATTAGTTATACAAAGTTACAAAGTTTCGTTGTGATAATATACTTCTTTGTTTGCTTCTATAATCGATCTATACCGTTGGATTCGTTCTTGATAAACCATCTCCCACGCACCAGCCGCATCATTTCGGTAACGTTTCCAGACCGCACTTAGAGTTGGAATCGGATAATCCCCTTCCAACCTTAGGTTGACGAAATGCATGGGCATATGAAGAAGACAAACCACATTATGTTGTGGTATTGTCGATGGAGCTAACCATAACGTGAAAAACGTGATACACCCTTCTGCACTGATAAGGTGAACTATCACGCCAAATCTTTGTTCAACAACGGGTCCCGTATAAGGCATAAGCATCCAATGTTCTTCAGGTGCAGGTCTGATATCAAACCAGTTTATGCTATGACGTATCGCTTCATATAGATTTTCATCAACGGAGTTAAAAACATATCTGTATGCTTCCCTATTGGTGTCCACCTCTTGTAACAGTTGCTGGCGAACGAAACCCAATTGATTTTCATCGAACCCTAACCCAATAGCTACAGACCTGAATCCACAATTACCGTCTGGCATAACATCTTGTATGTTGCTTACATAACAATGAAGCATTGAAGGAATGTAACCACCGAATCGTCTAAAATTGTTCATTCCTTCTGGTTTCACTGGTGAGACAACTACCGAGTCAGCTTGACTTGTCTCGGGTCCTTTTTACCCTCTTGAAGACGTTGAACGACTACGTTGGAGGGGGGGTCTTTGCTGGTTTGACATTGCTGGAGTGAATGAACTATGCCTTGGAAGTTGAAAACTACTCTCTTGTGAGTCGTCAACTGCGCTTTGTCTAGTTTCACTCCCCCTTTGTTGTTGAGTCTTCAATGTCGGACGTCCGCGTGTATCCTTCTGAACCAATAGCGTTTTCTTTTCACTTTTAAACGGAAACACTTGCGAAAGTATTTTTTTAACCAGAATCTTTTTCACTGACTCAGGTTTTGAATTTATTTCCTGCGTCACCAGACCCATTTGTCCTGCGACGTCGATTTCTTCGTCTTCTAGAAGTGTCGGGTACCGAGTATCAAGTTTTGTCCAGAAGATGTCTATATCAGAAAGCGGGATAATCGTGTCTGTATACAAATGAAAGGAAAATAATCAGTTTACAACAAAAAAATGTAAAAAACAAACAAAGAGGAATTGATTACAGTAATTTGATACCTGTATTTTCGTATGTTGAGATCCGACAGGCACATGGCGAGCCACAACTTGTCCACAACTGGTGGCCGCATGACATACTACCTTGACGCATAACCTTGATCTTATTTATTTCATCAAATAGTAAATCAAGAGCTTTATGTGAAACCTTGCCACGTAAGTTATTAAACATGGGTATTTTATGATGACCCATTGTCTTTATTAAACTTGTTTCAAACCCATGTTTCATGTTTACCTCCTGCGATTCTACCATTTGACCAACAAAACCTACCAGTGTCGAGAGCGAGTTATTAGTGCTTCTCAGATATCTTTTTAAGTTTGAATGTTGACTCTCGACTCTGTTAGTTGTACGTTGACCAAAGTTAGGCGTTATGTTAGTCCAGGCTGTGACAAACATGTCTTTGTATGGGTTTAACCAAGTCTGAGTCACATAATTCAAAACCCCTGAAATAAAAAAAAACTATAACATACGAAAACGTAATTTTACCAAAAATAATGATAATGATATTGAATGACGCTTACTTTTACGGTTATCTGCGACTAGTTGTTGGTACAGGCGGTTATAGTTGTAGTCGTAAATTTCTGGCGACGAAGAGTCACACAAATTCCCCCAATGACCCTTAAACTTTTTCCAATCACCGTCTGAAAAACTCGCCTTGCAGTGTTTTGCGATATTTTCGTTTATGTGCCACCTGCATAAATACCTGGAAGCGTGCGGAAAGACCTTACGACATGCATTCATCAGAGCAAGGTCTCTGTCGGTTATTATCACGCGGGGCTCCATACACTTATCTAGCATATCTTTTACTCGTTCTAGAACCCAACGATAATTTTCCTCCTTTTCTTTACTCACGAACGCGTGTGCAATGCAAAACGTATGGTGTGTTGAGGTAACACCAACTATCTGTACAAAAGGAAGTTTGTACATGTTAGTCTTGTAAGTCGCGTCGATCATAAGAACATGTGGGAACGCATGCCACCAGGTGTATGATTTTTTATGGCAAAAGAAAATCTCCTCCACGACATTCGTTTCAGAGTTTTCCCGAGTAAAGTATACATAATTTTTAGTATGTAGCAGGTTCTCTAAGACCTGCATTGGGGTTGATCCGACTTTTTGTTTATTTTTAAATTTATGCTGCACATTGTATACGTCTCTACGGATGGAGACGTTGTTGGGATTCTGCTTCTTTAGGCTGGAGAGTATGTTGCGTGGGTCCATGTGTTGCTCAGTCAGATGATGCACCATGTTTTGTTCCTGCTCGGACATTGTTCTAACAAACGGGTGCCCCTCAAGATTTTGAGCAAGTTCATGGTTGTGTTTGTCGTTTCTGACCTGAAGCTCCCAACCATAAGAATCAGAGTCGTATATCCCTATTAATTTAAAAGGACACCCGATTTTTTTGCTACCGGTACGCCTTAAGATGGCTGTACTATTGTGTTCACCACCACGATCACACACAAGCCAGATTTTGTTGACCTCATCGGTCCCCTTCTTTTTCTTAGATTGTCCGGTAACTACGATGTATCCATTATCAAGGGCTCTTGTTTTCACCCATGCCATCAGCTCCTCCACAGAAATGAATATCTGAAAACAATGTTGTCATTAAACTAATGTCCATCTAACTAAAAACAAGTGAAAATATATTACCTCATTGGTATTCCAGTCCATATTTTGGTATACAATGTCAGCTTCTTCCTTTTTAACGGCCACTTGGGGTGGTTGTGATTGTTCACCAACTTAACATTCCCTGTTAACGTCTTCATCATCGCAAGGTTCCTGGTTCAAATCAAACTGCCAGTACGAAGTTTGACCCGCAACCTCTTCGTTAAGATCTGGCAATGCGGGTCTATTTGTCGCCTCAGACGATTGCACACCAGTCTCATCCTTAAAAACATTATGATTAGTTTGTCATTTGATTAACAATAAAAGCAAGTAAATACAGTTTCGTACCTGATATGTTTCAGCCACACGCGAAACGTCGGAATATTGACCAAAGAAAAAGTCTCCGTCCCACCAAGACATATGTCAAATAAAAAATACGGGTGTAGAGTGTAGATATTTAATAAACGAAATAAGAGAAACTCATTCAACTAATTGGAAAGTGATTCGAGGGATTGTGTGATATTGTAACGTAGTATGTGTGTCTATATGGGCGATGAATTCGTAAGTTACAAACTATTTGTCACGTTTTAAACATTAAACGCCACGTAGTGGTCACTACGGGGCGTTTAGGGTTATCCCTAAACGCCCCGTAGTGACCACTACGTGGCGTTTGGTCAACATCAACTGACATTGTCGGAGCTTTTGCAGAACATCGTACTAAAACGCCCCGTAGTGGCCACTACGGGGAGTTTAGGTCTAATCATGGTACCTGTCGTTTGACCAAGATAGTACAATCCGTACCTAAACGCCCCGTAGTGGCCACTACGGGGCGTTTGAGGGGTGTGCAGACATTATTTTGGGGTGTGAGTTTAACACCACCCTTTTGTCAAACATTAAATTATATATAATTCATTATAAAAAGTAGGCAAACTACCTCTGGAGGTCGTATACAGGTTTAACCATATTCTTTATCAACTATACTTCACTTTCATGAGTCCTTTTAATACTATCATGTCTAGCTACCACCTTTGGCCCAACTAGTCCATGCAAAACTCTTTTTTAAATGGTTGCAAGCTTTTGGTCTCGATCATGTTGAAGAAGTCGCTAGAATTTAAACTGTTTCTTAGTATCCAAGCTTTCTAAACATTATTTATATAAAAAAAAAGGATCTACAAGTAGTTGGTTCTTGGTAGTACTTTGTAGTTGGTATGCAAACTTTGTAGCTAAGTATTTGTGTTGTTTAATTTTGAGGTTTAGGAAGAAGAAATAATAAGACGACGCACATAGTGACTCAATTCAATCCTATCCAATCTAACTTTTTTATTAGAAAAATATTTTTTTCATCTATATAACCCAGCCTAACTTAATTTTCCTTACACATTAACTACCCAACACAACTCAAAGTTTTCTTAATATACTTATTACATAAATATAATTTATCATTGTTTTTAATATATTAAAAAATTAATTTATCTCATATAAAAATGTTTATTAGTTTTATAAATGGTAATAAACTGATATGTTTTTTTCTTTTTTTTTAAAAAAACGTTTTTTTAAAAATAACTTTTTTTGAAAATAGTACCGTTTTTAATAAAATTTATACCGAGATGTTCGAAAATAAATGAATAAACAAGATTGTTTGATTAAATTTTTAAAAAAAGTTAAATTATATAAGTTATTAAATAAAAAATAAATTTGATATAAAATTAATTGAAAAAACTTAGGTTATGACTTGTGTTGTTGGAAAAGCTTGGGCTTGGGAGTTGGGTTGTGGAAAATGGACTTTTTTTTTTCTTTTTACAACTATGACAACCCATTTATGGTCTAATATCATTTTTTTAAAAATTTTTTCTTAACATTTCATTTAAAAAAATATTTTTTTTTTAAAAAAATGTCGTGTTTTACAAAAATATTAGCTAGTTGTCGGTGTATTTCACGATTTTAAGAAAATAAATATTAAATACTTAACTTTCCTCATCAACTAAGTGAATTATTCCATAATGCTTTCATTAGCTTGTAATGGTGACCTAGTAGTAAAGAGGTGAAAATCTATAATATAGGTTTAGGATTCAAAGCCTAACACCACCCAATTTTCCCTGGGTTCGCAACTTACCTCTTACAAGTTGGTCGTGGGACCGGTCAGTGATGTGTGTCTAATGGTGTAAGCCCTAAAATCCCCACACGCATAACACGTGTTTTAAAACAAAATCAAAGTTTAGGTCCCAGATTTTTTTAACTAAAACATCAAGTTTAAACACCCAAAATAACCCAACCCTTCACCGAAAGTCATTTACAAATGTTTTGTCAAGCAAACATCCTAAGCATCTTTACAATATTTCCAAAACGTTAGGTTTTCAACCAAAAACGCGTTCAAACCGAGTTCTTGAGAGCAATCCGATCACGTAAGCCTTCACCCTTTTCGTTCACCTGAAAAACACCACATTTAATTCACCGTTAGTTCGTTAGAACTAAGTAAGATCACCCATCTATTTCCCCAAGTGTATTGCATAACACCATATGGATACAATAATAATTTCTTAAATATAATTTGAGAACATTATTCGACCCCGAATACAAAACGATTTACTAACAGGTCGTTTTCACCAAAAAAACCCTTAAATCTTTAATTCTTACTCAAACCAATTAAATTTACCCATGGAATCCGCATCAAAGTTGAAATATGTCAATTTATGACTTTTTTAGAGATACAAACGAAACATGGGCGTGTTCCAGGAGAACATGGCCATGTCAGAAAGTTTCCAGAATTCTGATGTGCAGATATGACATGGGCGTGTTCCATGGGAACATGACCATGTTAGAACTGCTTCCACACACACACACACACAAACACACACATATATACACATTTTCTTTGTTCTCTCCCCTCATCCCTTTTTCACCAAGGATTTCAAAGTGAACAACCGTCACAATATATTCAACACATTAAATTCATATTCATAGTACTTTAAAACACCAATAAAGTGTTAGAACATGAAAATCACCAAATAAAAGTCAAAATTATTCACCATGTCATTGAGACTTCCTTTCTTGCTAAGGATTCTCAAAGTAGGTAATCACACAACTTTTGATTTACCTAAACTTCATAAATTCACCTTGGGAGGTTCACACCACTTGTGAATCAACCCAATTCACATTTACACCTCATGTGAATTGTTTGACCATTTTCAGTCAAACTTCAAATAAGAAGTTCACACACCTTGTGAATCATTCTTATTTCACCACACCACTTGTAAACATATTAAATTACAATAACTAAGCAATTAAATCACCTATTGCATGTTATTGTTAAACCATAAATATTCAATCACCAGTTCACCAAAAAGTCCAATCTTCAATACATGAACATTCATATATGCATAAACACCATAGCACATATTAGTAAGATAAGTTGGGTGACTTACCTTGCACAAATGAGTTATCCACCACCAAAATCTCTTTTTCGGGCCTTTTGGTTCCACTAACACCTCCACTAACGTTTCCTATATTACAACTTACAGGTTTAACAAAATGTTGACCACAACTAGTCAAAATGCACCCATTCAACCCATTTTCACCATTTCTTCTTAATTCCCATTCATATGACCCATTATCATCAAAATTCACCATTTATATAAGCATATGTCATCTCACCATTAATGCTTTAAAACTCATTTCTTGACATTTCATCAAATACCTCATGTGCATGTTTATATCTACATATGATCATTGATCATTTATACCATTATCAACTCCATTTTTGATTTCCAAAATGAACCATTTCATCATTTTCACCCCCAACTACAACAACTTAGTGATAAACATCAAATCTTAGCTTTTAATCACTAACTTTAAACACCATGTTCTTACACCCCATGAGCACCCTAAACCCCCATTATCATAACATATAAATCATGAAAGATAACAATCAAAAAGTTGTTCCTAGATGATAATCACAATGATTATCAACATTTAACACCCTTCTAACAACCAATTTAGAGTTTCACCCATATTCCCCACACCCTAATGAAAGCCCACGAAATTTTTACACCAAGAAAACACCCAAAATTCTTACCTTGTTGTAGTATGAGACTAATAGAACTTCTATTCTTGATTGTTTGGATGATCACAACCTTCCTTGATCAAATATTTGGTGAAACTTAAAAAATTAGATTTTCTACTTTCTTATTCTTGCCTCCCATGTAAAAGACACACATAGATGAAGAACGATTTGGGGATTTTGACCAAAGTCAAGATCTTATCTCCTTTCATTTTTCATCTTTGGCCAATTGGCAAATCTAGTCCCTCCCAACTACTAACTTAATTAACATTCATCATAATTACAACATTGAAATAAAAAAAATGAAACACCCATTAATTAAAATATCACCATAATTATGCTCCGATTATATTGTATTTTAATATTCTCCCAAAATGGGTCGTTACAAATTCTTCCTACCATACAAAGGTTTCATCCCCGAAACCGCGTTAAACCTCAAAAAGAAAAGGATAAAATTTCCGCATTTCATCCTCGGACTCCCATGTAGCATCTGAACCACGCCTGTTCTTCCATTGCACCATCACTTGGTTAATCATCTAAGTTCAAAGTTGCTTGACTTTCTTATCCAAGATAGCCACCGGTTTCTCAATATAATTGAGTTTATCATCAATCACCACATCCTCCAATGGCACATAAGCCGCTTCGTCCGCCAAGCACTTTCGCAGACAAGACACGTGGAATGTATTATGAATCCCACTCAACTCCTCCAGTAGCTCTAAGCGATACGCAACCTCGCCAATTCGACCTATAATCTTGAATGGTCCAATAAATCGTGGACTAAGCTTCCCCCGTTTTCAAAAACGAATCACCCCCTTCCAAGGAGAAACTTTTAGCAACACAAAGTCTCCCACTTGGAATTTAATCGGTCTCCTCCGTTTATCCGCATACGACTTCTGACGGTCTTGCGCCGCTTTAAATGAGCTCGAATTTGATCGATCCGTTCATTTGTCACCTTAACTACCTTTTTACTAGCGAGTTCTCTCGGTCCCACCTCTCCCCAACACACGGGAGTTCTGCACTTTCTCCCATACAATACCTCAAATGGAGGCATTCCAAGACTGGAAGGATAACTGTTATTGTAAGAAAACTCCGCCAAAGGTAAATAGTCATCCCAACACCTTCCAAAGTCAATGATGCACGCTCATAACATATCCTCAAGTGTTTGAATGGTTCTTTCACTCTGACCATCCGTTTGAGGGTGATACGCCGTGCTTAATAGTAGTTTCTTACCCAATTCCTCTTGAAAATTCTTCCAAAAACGTGAAGTGAACCGGGTGTTACGATCGGACACAATAGTCACCGGAACGCCGTGTTGAGACACCACCTCCTTCACATAAATTTCGGCCATCTTCTCAGAAGAATATGTCTCCTTAATCGGTATATAATGAGCACTCTTCGATAACTGATCTACGACGACCCATATCGTATCATAACCCCTCCTAGTCTTAGGAAGCTTCGTGATTAGGTCCATCGTAATGCGTTCCCATTTCCACATCGAGATATCCAAAGGTTGTAATTTGCCATACGGCCTTTGATGCTCCACTTTAACTTGAGCACAAGTCAAACATTTTTCGACATACTTGACAATATCCCGTTTCATTCCCGGTCACCAATAGTTAACTCGCAAGTCATGATACATCTTCGTGCCCCCCGGGTGAATCGAATACTTCGATTTATGGGATTCCTCCAATGAAGCAGTTTTTGAGGACATGTGGGAGGTATCCTCACCCGACCCCATCTTGTCTTTAAACCCCAACTATCCTCCTCTAATTGATGAACTAACCCCTTGATTCTATCTTGTTTCCAATTATCCTCCTTTAAAGCCTCCATTTTAGCTGCTTTAATTTGATTCACTAAATCCGAAGTCACCACAATTTTCATTGCCTTCACCCGAATGGGTGAATGTTCCTCCTTCCTACTCAAAGCATCTGCCACTACGTTTGCTTTCCCCGGGTGATAGAGGATTTCGCAATCGTAGTCTTTGAGTAACTCCATCCAACGTCTCTGTCTCATATTTAATTCTTTCTGTGTAAAGAAATACTTCAAACTCTTGTGGTCGGTATAAATAGTACATTTCACCCCATAAAGATAATGACACCATATCTTTAACGCAAAAACAACCGCCACAAGCTCCAAGTCATGAACGGGATAGTTAACCTCATGAACGGGATAGTTAACCTCATGAACCTTCAACTGACATGAAGCATAAGCAATAACTTTCCCTCTTTGCATCAGAACACATCCAAGACCAACATAAGATGCATCGGAATAGACCACAAGATCGTCGGGTCCATCCGGTAAGGTCAACACCGGTGCTTGGGTTAGTCTTGTCTTTAACTCTTGAAACGCATTTTCTTGGTCATCACCCCACTCAAACTTGATATCTTTCCTTGAAAGCTTTGTCAAAGATGAAGCAATCTTGGAAAAGTCTTGAATAAACCTCCTGTAATAACCTGTTAAACCAAGAACACTTCTAACCTCGGTTGGAGTTTTGGGTGGACTCCATTTCATAACCGCCTGAATTTTTGAAGGATCCTCATGTGTACCATTAGCATTAACCACATGCCCCAAGAACTGTACTTCACGAAGCCAGAAGTCACACTTAGAGCATTTGGCATACAATTTCTCCGTACGAAGTGTTTCAAGAACTTCACGCAAATGACATGCGTGATCCGCTTCATTCTTGGAATAGATAAGTATGTCATGGATAAAAACAATGACCGACCTATCTAACATTGGACGACACACACGGTTCATCAAGTCCATGAACGCCGCCGGTGTATTAGTCAGCCCAAAATACATCACAAGAAACTCGTAATGCTCGTATCTCGTGCGAAAAGCCGTCTTTGAATGTCTTCCTCTCTAACCTTTAATTGATGGTATCCCGATCGAAGTTCGATCTTCGAAAACCATGAAGCACCTTGTAGTTGGTCAAAGAGGTCGTCAATCCTAGGTAATGGATACCTATTCTTCACCGTGACTTTATTCAATTCCCGGTAATCTATACACATCCTAAAGCTCCCATCTTTCTTCTTAACAAATAACACCGGTGCACCCCAAGGTGAGATGCTCGGAAAAATAAAACCATGGTCAAGAAGTTCTTGCAATTGATTCATCATCTCTTGCAATTCAGATGGCGCCAAACGGTATGGAGCCTTAGCAATGGGTTTAGCCCCGGGAACCAAATCAATTCAGAACTCAACATCCCTTTCGGGAGGTAGTCCCGGTAGTTCATCTGGAAAAACATCTGAAAAATCACGAACTATAGGAATATCTTCTATCATCTTCACTCCTTTCTCTGAATCCACCGCATAAGCAAGAAACGATCGTCCCCCATTATTCAAATACTTCATTGCTTCTGTTAACGAACATAAGATCATTCCACCACGTTTCTCACCATGAATACACACCTCATGTCTGCTAGGAGACATCAGTTGAATTATCTTATGTTTACACACAATGTTAGCCCCGTGAGCCGAAAGCCAATCCATCCCAACTACCACGTCGAATTCCCCCAATACCATAGGTATCAAATCGATATCGTAATCCTCCCCGTCGATCGTTAGTTTACATTTTCGGTAAACATCACATACTAGGACGCTATTTCTATTTTCAAAGGCACCGACAGTTTCTCAACAACAAAAGAAGAATGGTGTATAAAATTAGTAGACAAAAAAGACCTACTAGCCCCCGAATCAAATAAAATGTAAGCAGGCAAGGTATTGATGAAGAAAGTGCCTGTTACAACATCAGGCGTAACTTTGGCTTCCTCCGCAGTAATCTGAAAAGCCCTTCCATTTTGTTTGGGTATTTCCACCTTTTTGCAGTTATGACACAAGTTCAAAGCACTCGAACACTGATTTGCTAGATGCCCTTGCTTCCCACATTTGTAGCACGACAAGGATCGTACTGAGCAGTCCCCCACATGATTTTTCCCACATTTTGCACAATGCTTAACTCCCCTACTTGACTGAAACTTGGTAGGTGAGTTAGAGAACTTCCCATTTTTAGATGACCCCGTCTCCTTCTCCACCTTCCGCTTTTCACCGCGGTCTTCTTGTCTCTTTAACTCCAACTCGCGCTCCCTAGCACACTCAATAAGTTCTGCCAATGTCTCACACTTTGATGGTGTAAGAAACTCGCGGTACTTGGCATTCAACATATTGTGGTATCGATTGATCCACATCCGCTCTGTTTGTAGTAAATCCTGGAAAAATCTTGCCTTGTCATAGAAGATGGCGGTAATCGTGTCAATGCTTTCCTCCTTGTATCGCATATGGAGGAACTCCTCAGTAATTCTGTCAATCGCATCCTGCGGACAGAACCGTTTAAGGAACAACTCCTTAAACTCCGCCCAAGTTAAGTTTTTCACGCATCCCTACCCCTTTCCTTCCGTAGAAGCTCCCACCAATCCTTTGCCCTTTCACACAACTGATTTCCTGCAAATATCACCTCATCCTCTGGATCACAATGGCTCGTCTCGAACGTGCCCTCCATGTCTGTTATCCATCGTTGACTCAGCAATGGGTCAACCTCCCCTTTGAATTCACTAGGCTTGCAGGCCACAAACTCCTTATAAGTCACCTTCTTTGGAGTTCTTTCCCCGTCTCGCCTTGCTAAGAGAGTCACAAACTCTTTTCGAATAAAATCCCTCATTGAGGCTTGCATACCCTCCATATAGTGAGGAATAGACACTTCAAGTGCTCTTGCCAGCTCTTCCCTCACCATAATTTGCATCTCGATGGGGTTAGTTTCATGACCGCCACCATTATCAACGTTATGACCTCCAGCCATTCTACAGCTGAAACAAGTTATTTAATATATTAGTTTTGCTATCAAGTTCATTGAACTAAGCACACCATGACATATGAACCTAAACACCATAAT
Organism: Mikania micrantha; assembly: GCA_009363875.1. Taxonomy (NCBI): domain Eukaryota; kingdom Viridiplantae; phylum Streptophyta; class Magnoliopsida; order Asterales; family Asteraceae; genus Mikania; species Mikania micrantha. The sequence continues at coordinate 48,877,251 of CM018680.1, read as the reverse complement.
AGCAAACTCTTAACACCTTACCTAATATTCATAATTACAATACGATTTAAATCCATTAAGTTCATGTACATGTCAAGAATATAATCTTATCTTGGCCAGACATAACATTATATACTTCACTTGTCCAATTCCTTAACTTCATCTCGACATACTATAACTAGGAAATTGGGTTTAACAAGCAAATTCATGCCAAACACGTGCTTTAAAACAAAATCAAAGTTTAGGTCCCAGATTTTTTTAACTAAAACATCAAGTTTAAACACCCAAAATAACCCAACCCTTCACCGAAAGTCATTTACGAATGTTTTGTCAAGCAAACATCCTAAGCATCTTTTCAATATTTCCAAAACGTTGGGTTTTCAACCAAAAACGCGTTCAAACGGAGTTCTTGAGAGCAATCCGATCACGTAAGCCTTCACCCTTTTCGTTCACCTGAAAAACACCACATTTAATTCACCGTTAGTTCGTTAGAACTAAGTAAGATCACCCATCTATTTCCCCAAGTGTATCGCATAACACCATATGGATACAATAATAATTTCCCAAATATAATTTGGGAACATTATTCAGCCCCGAATACAAAACGATTTACTAACGGGTCGTTTTCACCAAAAAAACCCTTAAATATTTAATTCTTACTCAAACCAATTAGATTTACCCATGGAATCCGCATCAAAGTTGAAATATATCAATTTATGACTTTTTTAGAGATACAGACGAAACATGGGCGTGTTCCAGGAAAACATGGCCATGTCAGAAAGTTTCCAGAATTCTGATGTGCGGATATGAAATGGGCGTGTTCCAGGGGAACATGACCATGTTAGAATTGCTTCCACACACACACACACACACACACATATATATATATATATATACACATTTTCTTTGTTCTCTCCCCTCATCCCTTTTTCACCAAGGATTTCAAAGTGAACAACCGTCACAATATATTCAACACATTAAATTCATATTCATAGTACTTTAAAACACCAATAAAGTGTTAGAACATGTAAATCACCAAATAAAAGTCAAAATTATTCACCATGTCATTGAGACTTCCTTTCTCGCCAAGGATTCTCAAAGTAGGTAATCACACAACTTGTGATTTACCTAAACTCCATAAATTCACCTTGGGAGGTGTCACACCCCAAGCCGGTGGGACGGATCGTGTTCCCCGCCGGGCGGAAGGTTCTCGGAGCGCGATATCGTGAGTGATAATCGTGATGATCAGATTGTTTACATAGCATCAATGTTAAGAATTATTAAAGCACAATAAAGCATTAAACTAGGATTACAAAGTTAAATTACAATATCAATGTTCAGTAATTTAACCCGGTAAACCTATCATAAGAATCAAATGTTTTCTATCTTGTATCTGTACAAGATATCAAAAGTGATTTGCTTCCATAACAAAATATGTGCCATCCAAAAGTCTACTAGGTCCTCTAACTGGGTAGTCTTGTATGCAATCCAAGAGCCTTAGCTTAAACATGTGCATCACCTGAGAAAGCATGTAAGAAAACAAATTCAACACAATGGTTGGTGAGTTCATATGGTTCATAAGTTTATAATAGCTTTAGCAAACCTCTTTCGGTAAAACCTTAACCTCATTAACATCACATGTAATATCCAAATCAGTATGCTTATATATAGGGCATACCCCTGAGTCGAGCCTACAACCAGCCCAGACGCCATCCCACCACATACTAATTCGTATATGACACTGTTGTTAATAATAATTAAGCATTTTACCTACCATTCAATCCAGTCTTCATCATAGCTTTAGTTTACTGTTTCAAAGTTCACAAGTTTATAGTATTCATGGGTATTAGTTTTAATGTAAGTTTAACAAGCATCATAGTTTTCACACATCATAGTTTAGCTTTCACTAATCTCATGCGTGGGTACAAGCCCTGCTTTAGCAGTCGTTTAGCAATTACGTAGCCCACGGCTAGATACAAGCTCTGCTCTAGCAGTGTTTAGCCATTACGTATCTCATGAATTAGTTAAGCTTAGTATTCGAATAGTCTAGCAATTACGTGTCTCCTATACAAGATACAAGCCTTGCTATAGCAGTCGTTTGGCAATCATGTATCTCATACATAGACATAAGCCGTGCATACACAAGTAGTTTAGCACTTACATATCTCATATAAGGAGATACAAGCCCTGCTCTAGCAGTCGTTTAGCAATCACGTGTCTCTTATATAGATAACAGCTTAGCCTCGTCATAGTTTAGCTTTCACGTATCTTTATGCATGGGTACAAGATCTGCTCTAGCAGTCGTTTAGCAATCACGTAGCCCATGATTAGATACAAGCTTAGCATTTCACACACAATCAAAGTTTCAAGCATAGAGATTCAAGCACTAGCATATAGTTTGAGCATAGAGTCCAGAGCATAAGCATCACGCATTTAGTTTAAGCATCTAGTTTGTAGCATAAGTATCATGTATATAGTTTAAGCTTCAAGTCTATGGCATAAGCATCAAGTATATAGTTTAAGCTTCTAGTTTGTAGCATATGCATCATGATTATGTTTTAAAGCATTAAATAACATTTCAATAATTTCTTAAAATGTATAACATGCTTCTCAGTCCCGAAGTAAAACAAATAAGTTTTGGAAGTGGTTGACTAAGTATAAGCAAGAATACGCACGCTCGTTGTTGTGTTCAGTGTTGTATTCACGATCCTGTATTGATTTCACGTTGTGTTTGACTCATAAGTATCAATTATTGCAAATTGGTGTACGTGTATGTGTTAGCCTTAGAATTTGGCTAACACTTGTGAGTCGTGGTCTTCGTTCGGCCCAATTTGGTTACTAAAGATTTTATTAGCCCTTAGCATATTCATGTAGGGCAAATGTCCTTGTTAACCTGCTTATATCCTTTTGTTTTAATGTATGACAAAAAGATATTAAGTACAAGACTTAGGTTTTAGGTTAAAAGTTAACAACCCTTAATTTAACCTATTTAATTCCCCATTTAGATTGCATTTAAAACCATTAGTATGTTTAATAGTTGGGCCGAGTTTATAGTCTTGTGTCTGAAGGGTTTGTGTGTAGGCTATTATTGGGTCGAAGGAATCGTAGGCCTTATGAGTTTTGTGGGCCGAAACAATCGTGTTGGGCTAGGTTAGTCTCGTGGGTCAATTTATTGGGCCAATCCCATGTAAATAGACTAACCCACTTATCCTCTTGGGCCTAAACCGCAAGTTGTGGGCTAATCAGCCTATTGGGCCAAAAAGGGAACCACATGGGCTGGTAGAGGTTGTTTTGGGCTAATGCGAATGAATGGTTGTGGACCGCCTAAGTGGCCATGGACTGAATGTTAGTTCTGGGCCCAATCCATGAATCTTAATCGGTTTTTATGTGGTTTCTTGATCCAAAGAAAGAAAAGAAAAAAAATTTGATTACATTAAGGCAGCGAACCCTCCCTTAAATTAGTTATCAGGTTCAACTAGGGCTACTCCCACCCATAGGTTCAGTATAGTGAAAGACTCAACAAACCTAAAGGTTCGTTTCCATAGGTTCGGTGCCCAGAGGTTCGGGTAGTGGTGTGGGTTCGCCTGCCACGACAGATTCGGCCAAAAGTGGAACCTGCAATGGGAAATGGTTTGCCTAAGTAACCAATGTAGGGTTCGGTGGCCATGTGAGGTTCGCACGTATGGGTTCTTGAGTTTTGCAGAAGGTTCGTCCAAGAAACCCAGGATGGTTTGGCACCCAACACAGGGTTCGGCTAAATGGTGGTTCGGCCATGATTTGCTTTACGAGTGTCAAAAGTCCGTAGCCATATATAGAAGGTTCGGTAATCCTTGTAGATTCGGCAACATGATAAAAATGTTCGGCCATGTCTTAAGGTTTGGTCAGGGCATTCACCACTCAAGGGTTCGCTTGGAGGGTTCGTGGCTTCGTGAGTCACGCCAGGTTCGGTGGTAAGTGATGTACAACAGGTTCGGCTACACCCTTGAAGGGTTCGGCCATCTCCCATGCTCAAGAACCAGCTCCAATCACTATCATCAACGAGTCTCCACTATTTGTTGGACTATTTTCTGTCTTAGGTATAGCTAGATGGTTTACAGAAAGTGTAGAGCTCGAAAGATACAATATAAAACCGGTTACAAAGGTGGTGGATCGAACTAGGGTGAGAAAACCCTATTTTTCATGAAGTTCCAAGCTTCATACCTCAAATTTGGCTGGGTAAATCGTCAGATCTGTTGTACTTCTTGGTTGAGGAGCTCAAGATCTTCGCGTGGACACCAAGAACACACGATTTCACTAAGAATTGGTGGAGTTATGAAGATTGGAAGTGATGATCTAGAGAGGGAGAGAGGGTGACAGTGGGGAGAGTAGGGAGAGAGGGAAATGTGTAATAAATGAGGTAAAAGGGTCTTATTTAGGGGTTAAATACCCCGTGGGTATTCGGGTTTGTTTCGGTTGCTCGGTTCTCGTTTTCGTCGCGTTTCCGGCACGTCAAGCGCGTGTTTTATAAATTAAATAAAAAAAAGAGTTTATTTTAAACATTTGGGAGTTGCTTATTACTAATAAATATTTTGAATATCGTATTCCTTGAATTATTTATCGTAGTTCATAATTTTACGCGTTTCGTTAATTCTTTCGCGTAATTTATTTATTTTACTTTAAAATAGCTTCTTTTTAATTTATTTCTGATGAGTTTCAAAATTGTAAAACAGAAAATATTATATTTTCTTAATTTTATGATCGTTCGTATTGTTTTCGTGTTCATTTTCGTTTCGTCAGAACCCGTCACCATCGCGCGTATTCGTTCGAATCGTCATTCGAACGAACACGACGATGGTTTGGCTTTCTGATTCTTGTTTTCTACTTTCCAGTCATCATTTCAGAACTTTAAACTTTCAGATTTATTCGTACAGATCGTCACCTATACGAATAATTCGTCGGTTTATCATTCTGTAACGACAACCGTTATGGTTTCGTTCTGTTTAACCTCACATACGTTTATACATAATAGAATCAAATCAAGTATCTGTGTGTCAGTTCTGTGTTGTCTGATATGTTTCTGACTGTTAAACCCTAAGGTTTTAAATCAGATTTCAGACAATCGCATAATAGTTTAGTGTTAAGCCTCAAGTGTAAATAGCATAAACATAGTTTCAAGAAATGTGTACCTGAGTTACTGTGCAAGTTACTGTAGCGATCACTGTTCCGGCAATGCTTCCGGCACAGATGTTACAGGAGGTTCACACCGCTTGTGAATCAACCCAATTCACATTTACACCTCATGTGAATTGTTTGACCATTTTCAGTCAAACTTCAAATAAGAAGTTCACACACCTTGTGAATCATTCTTATTTCACCACACCACTTGTAAACATATTAAATTACAATAACTAAGCAATTAAACCACCAATTGCATGTTATTGCTAAACCATAAATATTCAATCACCAATTCACCAAAAAGTCCAATCTTCAATACATGAACATTCATATATGCATAAACACCATAACACATATTAGTAAGATAAGTTGGGTGACTTACCTTGCACAAATGAGTTATCCATCACCAAAATCTCTTTTCCGGGCCTTTTGGTTCCACTAACACCTCCGCTAACGTTTCCTATATTACAACTTACAGGTTTAACAAAATGTTGACCACAACTAGTCAAAATGCACCTATTCAACCCATTTTCACCATTTCTTCTTAATTCCCATTCATATGACCCATTATCATCAAAATTCACCATTTATATCATATAAGCATATGTCATCTCACCATTAATGCTTTAAAACTCATTTCTAAGTGGAAAACCTCAATTTGACATTTCATCAAATACCTCATGTGCATGTTTATATCTACATATGATCATTGATCATTTATACCACTATCAACTCCATTTTTGATTTCCAAAATGAACCCTTTCATCATTTTCACCCTCAACTACAACAACTTAGTGATAAACATCAAATCTCAACTTTTAATCACTAACTTTAAACGTCATGTTCTTACACCCCATGAGCACCCTAAACCCCCATTATCATAACATATAAATCATGAAAGAAAAAAAATCAAAAAGTTGTTCCTGGATGATTATCACAATGATTATCAACATTTAACACCCTTCTAACAACCAATTTAGAGTTTCACCCATATTCCCCACACCCTTATGAAAACCCACGAAATTTTTACACCAAGAAAACACCCAAAATTCTTACCTTGTTGTAGTGTGAGACTAAAAGAACTCCTATTGTTGATTTGTTTGGATGATCCCAACCTTCCTTGATCAAATATTTGGTGAAACTTCAAAAATTAGGTTTCTCCTTTCTTGTTCTTGCCTCCCACGTAAAACACACACATAGATGAAGAGTGATTTGGGGATTTTGACCAAAGTCAGGATCTTATCCCCTTTCATTTTCATCTTTGGCCAATTGGCAAATCTAGTCCCTCCCAACTACTAACTTAATTAACTTAATTAACATTCATCATAATTACAATATTCAAAAAAAAAAATTGAAGCACCCATCAATTAAAATATCACCATAATTATGCTCCGATTATATTGTATTTTAATATTCTCCCAAAATGGGCCGTTAGAAATGGTGACGTTCACCATTTTTTTTAGATTAAAAATATTGCTGAAAAAATGCCAAGTCATCGTATTTAATTGTGGGAGTTATTACAAACAATGATATTAATTTTTAGAACTTTTGCTTTTTTTAAATATTTTTTATTTAAACATTTTGTTAATAACTGCATTAAAAATCTCATTTTTTGAAAAAAAATATATATAGGCAATTATCTTGTATATGATCGAAGATAAATAAATAAATATTAAATAATTAGTAATCAAAATTTGTAAATTATAAAAGGGATAACTCTATACAAATGTAATCAACTTTTCATATTATCCCAATTAAGTCACTGGGACTTTTTTTATCGCAATTAGGTCATTCAACTTAGTATGCGTGTTCTAATCCTATATAAATAACCTGAATAGCAGGTTATTGCTAATTTAATGCATATTTAACTTGTTTAATATGTTATGTAGTAATATAATCACTTTATAAAGTAAATAATAAATTAAAAATTATTTAAAATCATCCATATTTACGCATGATATTTGGGAAAAGTTAAGTTTCAAACGTTAAATATTGACATATTGTTTTAAAAACCTTTTTGTTTTCCAAATATATTACATAAATATGGATGATTTTGAATAATTTTTAATTTATTATTTGTTTTATAAAATGATTATATCACCACTTAACATATTAAATAAGCTAAATATGTAGAAAATTAGCAATAACCTGCTATTTGGTTATTTATATATGATTAGAACACCCATACTAAGTTGAATGACCTAACTAAGATAAAAAAAAAAGTTTCAGTGACTTAATTTGGACAGTTTGAAAAGTTGGCTACATTTGTGTAGAATTATTTTATTATAAAATAATATGTTTAGACAAAGATACTATTTGAATTATGTCTAATTAAAGAATTTAAGCAATAGTACAATAATATCATTTTTTTTTCATTTTTGTTAAAAAAGTTTGTTTTTAAGCATTTATTTTTAAAAAACAGTTTTTGAAAAAAATTTCATTTTTTAATTAATATTTCATTGTTAAAAATATTTATTTTAAATTATATTGTTTTTAAAAAAAATTCTAAGAAATATGATTTCATAAAACTTTTGTTTTTAAATGAACACTTTTAAAAAGTTTTTTTTTTTTCGAATTCGTTCTTCTAACATTTTCATATTTATAATATTTTTTTTAAATGTGTTTTTTAACATTTAGATCTTTAAGTATATTAAGACATTTTTTTAATTGAAAATGTATATATAAATTAGTATTTAATGTTATTATTTAAAATGATATATGAATTTAATAGGATAAAGTTACGAAAAATTTAGAGTGAACATGCTCCAGATGTCATGCATCTAAATTTTTTATTTATTAGCGCAACTAGTTGTCCGCTTACTGCAAGTTTATTGTAATCTTTTATCTTTGTTTATGAAAAATTAAGAACAAAATAAAGATAAGGTTTGTATCTATAATAGTAATATTGTTCAGCTTCCTAAGATATTGTCTATTTAAGGTTACTTTCAACTAAATAGTCTTATTATCATAAAAAGTTTAAGAAAAATTATTTACCATTAGATCATAAAACCAAATTTGAGATCAAAAATTCAAAATTTTAGAGAGAAAATAGTTAGAGGGTAATTTAATCATGACCACTTTCCCTCACTTTTTTTCAACATTTGTCACTTTTACATACGATATTATTTTCTTAAAAGATATATATATCATAAAAATAAGCATTTTTTGTCTTTAAAATGAGTATGATGTTGCTATAAAAATATAACCTTTTCAATTCATTGCTTCTAATTATCATCATTGTGTCTTTCTTAAACGTTTGTGTACATGAAAACTCTTGGCTCATAAGCAACGATCTGCCTATTATATCACCAACGTGTTTTGGGCTTGTATATGAAAACTCCACAGTTAAACGTGCTTGGGTTGCAACAATCCAGGGATGGGTGATCTCCTTGGGAAGTTTTCACCCGGGAAACCAAAGACAAAGTTGTGAGCTCCGATTGGCAAAGCGGACAATATTGGTGGGAGACAAGGTCAAATGTTACATTAGTCATGACCACTTTTTGTCACACCCCAATCGACGACGGAATACATCGGGGCGATTTTGACTATTTACTAGCTCGTGATGCTATTAATACGTTTGAATAATTAAAGCATTCATTATTAACGATATAAACATTACATTCATTAAACTCAAGTTACATTACAAGAATTGAATATACAAACAATTACAAATAAAATTCTAAACATTGTTTTAAAGAATTAACTAGGTCTACTAATCATATTCCTATGTCTTCACCATGTCTTTATCTTAACTTGTTACATATGTAAAATAAATTTGGGTCAATTATATGAATAGTTAATAAGCTTCTCATACAATTTAATATATATAAGAATATGTTTGAAAAACTTAAATGCAAAAAAAAAAGTCTAAATCAATAAGACTTAAGTTTAAGTTGATTCTTTGGCTTTTTCACCTTTACTAACTTAATGACATAAGTCTTTAAAGAAATGCTAGTAATTACAACAATTGAAAATCGGCTCTTTCACTTTTGCATTTTATAATAACCAAATTTATTGTGCAAAGGTTACTAATTATATTGATTATGGGCTCTTTCACCTTTGCAATATATATATAATAACCTAAGTTATATTGTAAGGGCTGCTAGTTACTAAATATACTTGGCATAACAAGATAATGTATAACATATAAACAAGTAGGCGTACAATAGCTTCAAGTAAAACAACTTAGACTAAGAGTTTGCATTTACTGAATTTGACTCTAGAATAACTTTGATTTAATAATGACTATGTAACATCTCAAAAGTAAAAAAATGTAAAAAATGAAGTATGAGTGACACTCACCAGAATTGCTTTATCTAGTCCAAAAAGTTTGATATAGTTCTAAGTCAAAGATCACACGATAACCTAAAGTTTGAAGGAATAACTTAGTAATCTTAGTATTTCCTAAAGTTCAAGTTTCATGAGTCTAAGACTATAGCATTCTATGGATTTCTTAGAAGAATTAAATCTAAAATTGCAAGATAGATTTGAAATAGTTATTTATTATTTTAAATAAATAATTCTATTACTTTTATTGAACAATGATAGAATACTAATTTATAACATTCTATCTATTTGTTTTTCTTAATTACAAATAATTATAATGTGCAACTATGATTGATATTGTTTAGGCGCTACTTGATTAATAATATTTTAATTAAGTAAATTATAATAAAATATCTTTAAGGATTTATAGCTAATTTTATAAAGAATAGTTATTTTAGAATAAATTATTTTATGTTCTAAAACTTTGGTTAGTTAAATATTTAAAGTTTATAGATTTTATGCCAAACAAAACAACATTTATTATACCAAACATTTATGAAGAAATTTTCTGAGTTAATATTTTATAGATTCTTGTATAAACATATATTGTTTTTGCATAAACATTATTTAGTGCTGGAAATTATAGTAACCATTTTGCTCTTTTAATTAAACACGTTAGTTATGAAATCAGATTTTACAATAGCAGAAGCGTTTAGATTACAAATCTTTTGTTTCATAAATAAAATTCCCAAAATCAGGAATCCAATTGCATGCGAATAAACATAATCACAATTATATGGTGTTTAGATTTGACCTTAACGAAGAACACCCAGAAACACACCTTAGATCAGATAGTAGTATCGGTAGATGATTGAATCACAAATCACGATCTCTATCATCAATCATACCAATTAGCAACAACCACGTGCTCTAAATCCACCTAGGGTGATTGAACTATGGTGATGGTGGTTGGTGATGTTTAGCCGAAAACCCAAGAGAGGGAGGGGAGGGGGCGTAAGGCCAAGAGAGGGAGCGGAGAGAGTGGTAGAGTGGTGTGTGTGTTGTGGGAATGATATCTAGGTTTTAAAGTCAAAACTAGATCCACATTTTTAGGAAATTTTGAATTACCAATTAAAAATATATTTTCCACATTTTATTAACACTTAAAACTCTTTTACTAATAACCATTTAATTAGTACTTTCTAATTTTACCAACTAACAATTAATTAGTAAACTTTAATTAAATATCCAAAGCATAGCGAATTAAACTTTATCAACTTAATTCTAATTAATTATCAACATAAATAATTTCTTCAATTTTTTTATTATTTCACAAATAATAAAAAAAAAACTACTTTATGTTATAAATAATCATAAGTAACAGACATAAATTACCATCATTCTCTTATTAATGATGAGTTATAAATAATCATAAGTAATATACATAAATTATCATCATTATCTTATTAATTATTCATTGTCCGTTACGAACAACACTTGTATATATACGTGATGTATGTAATAGTTATATGATTGAGAAAAATCAATTTCCTTTAACAGTTGTTCTTGTTTATAATGTATCTTGTTTATAACAAGTTATCAGCACGATTCTCTAAAATCCCTATCATTATGGTGATCTGGATACTCTACAACCATAACGCCAAGTCGAATGTTGATGCAACAAATGTTGCCCACAGACTATAGCCGATCGGAAGCATCACTTGTCATAAAACAAATCACTATGGTATGTTTTCATTACTCGACAAACAAGGTAATAGTTTCTGATCATTTCCATGTTAAAATCTTTTGTCTAATACTTTGCCTACCATATTTTCATCAACATTGCACATAACTATATTTTACCATACAACACATTCATGTACGGATCAATTTCAATAATGTGGACATTTAGTCATTTATGAGTTTTATAGAGCATATGCTTATCACACTAAGCTATGAATGCGAATCCACATGAATTACACTAATTGCATCCAAAACTACTTGCATCTTAAAAAAAAAAAAACCTTTGATTCAAGGGGACTTAGGTCACCAGTAGATCTGAAATACAATCACATCTCTTTGTGTCTATCTGGATGCCTCTTTTTTACCAATCATTCGATTGCGGATGATTACCTATAAGCAAAACGACCTCTATGGCATCGAAAATTTATAAAAATAGTTATCACAAATTTGTGTTAGTGATTTGAAAAGACATGATGTTATAACATTAGTTTTTAACAAAACAATTCTTGAAGATCGTGGTTGAAGGGAAGAAAAAGGAAAAAATATATTTACATAATAATCCTTATGAACTTTCTTATTAAAAGTTCTTTGATTTGGACTTAAACTATTAAACTGTTACCTCAATTGAACTCTAAAATTCATTTGACAACAAATAATTTGTGAGATTCAAATATTTGACAAGAACTGACAACAAATTGAAACCTTGAAAAAAAAATCTTCACAAAGAATTGTGCAAATAAAATATCAAAGAACCATCGGTTTTACATATCAAGAACTTGAAGTCCTTCTGATTATACAGAAAACATAGTTTAACTACAATGAGTTTTTCATTATAGATATAATATCAAAGCTTCCCATAATTTTGATCATCACATCTTTGTTCTCAACTACATCCCTTACACTCTAGGTACCAAATTCATTTTATAACAAATAGTTCAGGAAATATAATGGTAAAGAAGTGACCTCTCTCCTAGATATGATCTTTCTTTGTAGCCAACTCCATGAATATCTCAAAGGGAATACAAAGTATTGAGCACCCTTTTGATTTGTGAGAAACTTCACACATAGGTTTAACCATCATACCATTGTAAGTGTCTAAGATAAATAGCGAGTATAACTCTTTTCTTTTTCACATCACCTTTAAACTGAAATTATGATGTTGACATGTTTGAAAGTATGTTCTACATGTTCGACATGCTAAAGATGTATCGAGAGCATGATTTCACAAAATACTCGTAACATATATCATGTCATAGGTCGCGAAAAAAAAATAGCACGTTCTTACTTAAAACATCACATAATGTGACAATCAATTCTAGATTATTCCTTGAAGAGAATGCAACTAACTTACAACATTAAAATGGTCTAAAATACAACACCATTAGGTTCAAGAACTGCACAAGTAGTGAGAACATAACCTCTAGAAATAGAAAATGATCAACAGTGTCACCTTGTTAGGTTTTTCTTAACCTTGATGCTTAGTAGATATTGTTACTATTAACACTATTATCAAACATAAGAAAATTTTCATTGAGTTATTTTTTTAGGGAGACTCCTATTATAACTATATCTGGTACTTGTAATCTCATCAAAGGCTCATTATGAGTATGCATCATATTGTCTTTAGGAACTCTACTGATTATCAAAGATGCATTATACTCAACTAAATCAATACAAAATTCTTAGTTTTAAATATCTTTGGAATAACAGTTACAATCACAAAACAATATTTGAAAACAATATTGAATATCTACAAATTATCACCAACAAAAATGGTCAAGATAACCATTGTTGAGAAATTAAACGCTCTATCCTCTGGATTATATTGTACCAATATCAATCCTATTGAGTCATATATGGTGAATAATCAAAAATCACAAGATAAGGACATATTCACCATATGGCATAATCGACTAGGTCACCCTGGTAGCATAATGATGAGGCGCATAATCAAAAGTGCGACAGGACACCCTCTCAATGACATAAAAATCTTGCTAGCATAATAATTATCATGTGCATCATGCTCTCTTGGAAAATTCATTACTCGACATTCACAAACCAAAATATTACAAGAAAATCCCTCATTTTTGGAAAGAATTCAAGGGGACATCTGTGGGCCTATACATCTCCCGTGAGGCCCATTTCGTTATTTCTTGTTCTTAATTGATGCATCAATGGTCACATGTGGGTCTTCTGGCTACTCGAAATGTAGCATTTGCTCGATTGTTAGCCCAAATCATACAATTGAGAGCAAATTTCCCTAAACATCAAATCAAAACTATTCGAATGGATAATGCAGGAGAATTCACATCCCAAGCTTTTAATGACTATTGTATGTCAATTGGGATCAATGTTGAACATCCGGTAGCACATGTTCACACACAAAATGGTTTAGCAGAATCCTTAATTAAACGATTGCAGTTAATCGCTAGACCACTCTTGATGCGATGCAAATTACCATCTTCTGCATAGGGTCATGCTATTTTTCATGCTACTGCACTGGTTAGATTAAGACCAACTGCTGATCATGAATATTCTCCTTTACAGTTGGTATCCGGAAGAATACCAAGTCTGTCTCATCTGAAAATATTTGGTTGCGCGGTTTATGCTCCAATATCACCACCACAACGCACCAAAATGGGACCCCAGAGAAGATTGGGTATTTATATTGGCTTTAACTCCCAATCCATTATTAAGTACTTAGAACCACTAACAGGAGACATGTTTACAGCATGTTTTGCTGACTGTCATTTTGATGAGACAATATTCCCAGTCTTAGGGGGAGATAAGAATATAAGAATAAAGGAAGACTGGTAACAAAAGAAATAACATGGAATGCATCATTGTTATCAAATTTCGACCCTCGAAGTGGTCAATGTGAATCTGAAGTTCAAAAGATTATACATTTGCAAAGAATAACAAATGAATTACCAGATGCATTCACAGACACAAATAAAGTGACAAAGTCACATATACCAACATCAAATGCACCTGCTCGAATTGAAGTAATCCCAGAAGCGGTTACCATACAAAGAAATAGTGGGAGACCAATTGGCTCCAAAGATAATAATCCACGCAAACGAAAAGAGCAAAATAACATGGTTGGTGAAAGATCAGAAATCATTACAAATGAAACCCCAGCAGAGGTAAATGTCCCAGAAGAAAATGAATTTCCAGAAGAAACATTGACACCAGATAAAGATGAGATCTCTATAAATTATGTACAAAATAGTACGATATGGAACCGAGATAAAACATGTGTTGATGATATATTCGCTTTTGCTATAGCAACATATGTAATTAATGAAAAAGATTACATACCTAAAACTCTAGAAGAGTGCATGCACAGAAATGATTGGCCAAAATGGCAAGAAGCCTTGAAGGCTGAGTTAGATTCACTTGAAAAGCGAAATATTTTCGGACCTGTAGTTCGAACACCTATAGACGTCAAACCAGTCGGTTATAAGTGGGTATTTGCAATAAAACGAAATGAAAAGTATGAAATTGTATGATATAAGGCCCGACTAGTGGCCCAAGTGTTTTCCCAAATCCCTGGAGATTATGAGGACACGTATTCCCCTGTAGTGGATGTGATAACCCTTCGATTTTTAATTGGCCTCACAGTATCTGAAGGACTTAAAATGAGACTTATGGATGTCGTCACTGCATATTTATATGGGACCCTAGAAAATTATATCTACATGAAAATCCCTAAAGGATTAAAAATGCCCGAAACATTAAAATCAACACCTAAAGACATGTGTTTTATAAAACTCAAAAGATCTTTATATGGTCTAAAACAACTGGTTGTATGTGGTACAATCGACTTAGCGAATATCTTAAAAAGGAGGGATACAAGTCTGATGTAATAAGTCCGTGTGTTTTTATAAAAAGATCTCTCTCAAAATTCATTATAATAGCAGTATATGTTGACGATATAAACATAATTGGATCTCCTGATGAGATTGAAAAAACTGTTGAACTATTAAAGAAAGAATTTGAAATGGAAGATCTTGGTACCACAAAATTGTGTCTCGGCTTACAGTTCGAGCATCTTTGCGGTGGTACATTTGTTCATCAGTCAAACTACATCGAAAAGATGTTAATACGTTTTAATATGGACAAATCTCATCCTTTTAGCATACCCATGGTTGTTCGATCGCTAGAAGCACATAAAGATTCTTATCGCCCAGTACCATACTTGTGTGCGATTGGTGCTCTTATGTATCTTGCAAATAACACGAGACCTGATATTGCATTTGCGGTCCATGTGCTAGCAAGATATAGTTCGAATCCAACTCATAGGCATTGGACTGGAATAAAACATATATTCAGATATCTTTGTGGGACACGAGATTTAGGTCTCTTTTATCAGAAAAATGAAAAATATTAGCTTGTTGGTTATGTTGATGCTGGATATTTATCAGTTTCACATAAAGCACGGTCTCAAACAGGTTATGTATTTACATATGGTGGCATAACAATCTCATGGAGGTCGACAAAACAAACACTAACAGCAACTTCATCAAATCATGCTGAGTTGATAGCACCATACGATGCTGGTCGAGAATGCGTGTGGTTAAGATCAATGATTAATCACATACAACAAGCATATGGATTGGAAGAGATCAAGAAAGACCCGACAATTATCTATGAAGAAAATGCTGCTCGCATAGCTCAGATCAAAGAAGGCTATATCAAGGGTGATAGAACAAAGCATATCTCACCAAAGTTCTTTTCAACGCATGACTTACAAAAGGATAAAATAATCGATGTCCGTCAAATCAAATCAAGTGAAAATCTATTTACAAAGTCTTTGCCTAGAAGCAGTTTCGAACAACTATCGCATAAAATTGGACTTCGTAGATTAAAAGACGTTTATTAAATTAAGGGGGAGCATTATACACGTTGTACTCTTTTTCCTTGACTAAGTTTTCTCCCATTGGGTTTTCTTGGTAAGGTTTTAATGAGGCAGCATAATTGATCCAGCAGTATCAATTATTTTATCGATTCTGAAGCATCGAACAACATTATCCAGTAGTATAATGTTCATAGTGTATAATAAGAGGTAATATGTCTGAGGGGGAGTGTTATAAATAATCATAAGTAACAGACATAAATTACCATCATTCTCTTATTAATGATGAGTTATAAATAATCATAAGTAATATACATAAATTATCATCATTATCTTATTAATTATTCATTGTCCGTTACGAACAACACTTGTATATATACGTGATGTATGTAATAGTTATATGATTGAGAACAATCAATTTCCTTTCACAGTTGTTCTTGTTTATAATGTATCTTGTTTATAACACTTTATATATAATTCGTGAAATTGAATATGTCTAAAACAAATTTTAGACATAATCTCATTACTATATTCCAAGGTGTGCCTCTTTGGATCTTACCCTAATAGTAATGTTAATATTATCAATTATCGTACATTCCGTATCCAACATACTCCCACTTGAATGATTCATCGTATAAGTGTTTCAATGTAGACAATGTTGGACACCTAGCTGTATTTCGCTGCCCCTGGCAATGTATGACTTCTAAAGTCAACTAAGCTCTTTAGTTCAAGTAACTCTTTACTTAAATAAAAATTATAGCCATGGTAACCTTTATCTATTTATCCTTTCTAACTGATATTCTTTGAACATGAGACATGGATCTCATTTCATTCTCACATGTTGTTTTCAAACATTCTGGTTCTCGTTCTCAAATTTAAATGGTCTAACAGACTCCTCTTAGTTTGAGCACGGTCATGCATTTATACCAGTTTAAATTAACAAGGGCGCCTGAATGTCATCTCTTAATTATATAAGAGTATAGAATTTCTTCGCCTGTATACAACTCCCACTTAATTTCAGATTCATTCTCAATCGTATCCTTATTACTGCCCATTTTCAGAACTGCGTTAGATAAGATCAAAGAATAATCTTAGACTAACGTCAGTTCTAGTACGCTCCTTAGGTCTAAGGATATATATCAATCATACTATATTCAAAACTTCTTATGACAATGATCCATGGAGAACGTTTTTAAACGAGTTACGTTCGACATCATTCTCTAATGTATTTCTATAAATTTTGGTCCTTGACCCTTTGAGCTTTTATCTTTTAAACTAACCAAGAATTCAAGCAGTCTTAATTCATATTGATTCCCATGAATCTGATTGACTACGAACACTTAAAATACTATATTCAAGGATACTAAAAAAATACAAAATATCGAATATAGAAACATTATTTATCATGCATTTAACCATTAAATGAAAATAAAAATCCAATGTAATTTTAGTTCGAAAGCACACAAATACTAAATATAGATCAAATCCAATCAATAGCAAACCCAAAAGTATTTAGTTTTAAAATAGTTTTATATAAGAAAAATATAATTAAAAATTTTATAGAACATAAACTAATTAACAAAATGTGTTAAATAATGTTTTAGGATTTTTGGAATTTTTTAATAAATTTTTCTAAAAAACATTTGGCTGAAAAATTCAAAATGGTTGCAAAACCCGGGTTTTGCACCATCAAAAAGATTTGAACCCGGTCCCTCCTCACTCCCAGCCGCACTTAATTACTGCTAGGCTGGAGTGAATTCGTTGAAGATTGCCGGTTCTAATTATTGTTGTCTTGATATGTAAATCAAGCCCTAAACCCGAATGAATCCTAATTCGATTTGATCCAATTCGTGGAAACATTGAATAATGAGTGATCAAAAGCATATGTCTTTTGATCCTCGCATGATAACGAGTGTTTTGATGGATCGACTTACTTGTTTGGTGATCGAATGGAAGGAGTTCTAGTGTAGGTTGGGGTTTGGCCATTCTCGCGTCTTAACCGTCCATGAGAGAGGTTATGAGTGTTTATTTGATGCTCAGACATGTTCGTTTTACCCAAAGGCAAAGAATGTGATGCTTTAATTCGGTTTTTATACTTATTTAGCTCAGTTTTGAATTGACGATCCTATCACATTGTTCACCCTAAGGTAACTCTGTCCACCTGAAGGTGCTCTTTTACCCTAAGGTAGCTATGTTCACACAAAGGTGCTTTCAAATCTCTTTTAAAAACTTCATAATCAGCACCATAGTGCAAAAACTCTTTTTCGGAACAGTGTCTTAACCTCAAACCTATACACCGACATCATCCTGCTATATCGAAGGAGCATATGACTACACACCTTAGGTATACCAGGACCATGTCTTTGTTAGTATATGATATTTAGAACTCTTGAAAACTCTTTTTATAAGCTTATTTTTAAAACAAAGATTCGGGTTGCCTCTTTTATATTTTAAAAGAATACGTACAGAAAATTCGTCATTATCCCGGCTTAACATTGGTATAAACGGGAAACATCCCGGCAACATCATATATATCAAAACATTATAAATATAACTTACACATCAGCCCAAAGCATTTAAAACAGTAAAACATGGCTCATAGAACTCACATTTGTCAAAACTTCTACTGTAGCTCCTCGAACAACGCGTCACTTATACAAACTGACAACTCCCGAGCACTTTCTAACAATGTAGATACTATTTGTTCAACCTAATTTGTGGTTAAGAGTGTGTATTTGTTGGTTGAATAGAGCTAGAGTCGAGTGGCATTACGTTGAAATGAGTTTTTGACGTCTATTTATAGGAACTGCACGCAAATCGAGACAACTAAGGTGCCGACACCTCACCGGGACATGTGGCAGCCTCTAGGACACGTGGCAACCTTTGGGAACACGTGGCACAAGGCTGTGACAAATGTCAATGCTCTTATACACGTGTACTTTTATCGTGGTATAATCCCGAACTTGTTTTCGCTATTTCCACTTTATACGAATTCCGTTTTGCTCACCGTTTTTGTCGACGTTCACAGTTTTCCATGCTCTTTCTAACCATATCAAGCATTCATCATAGGGGTGTACTTATTATGTGGGTCATTATATAATTACGGTGTATACTCGGCTTAACATAACTTTTAGTTAGAGCATTGTTTGTCAATTCTGCTTTCACTTATTTCTCTTGTTTCTTTTAGTTGATCTAAAATTCATTATAACTTAATTTATTTACTTAGGCTACGTAACTCATAACTCGTTTTTCAATTACTTGTATCGATCTCTACAGCTTAGCATACGTTTGGTCTATCATAGCTTACACAAAATATTTGTATTAAGCAACCGGAAACATTTTATTGTAACAATAATCATTACATGGTTTTGGAAAAACTGAACGTTACAATTCTACCCCCTAAACGAAAGTTTCGTCCTCGAAACCTATTACATGGAATATAATTGAGGGTAATTCTTTTGCATTTCTTCTTCAGTTTCCCAAATTGCTTCCAACCCATTCCTATGCTTCCATTGCACTTTAACCATTTTAATAATCTTATTTCAAAATCTCTTTTCACCCTGATCAATAATTGTGATGGGCTCCTCAACATAACTAAGTTTTTTATCAACTTCAATTTCCTCATATAGAACATGAGAGGTTTCGTTGCCCAGACACTTTCTTAAATATGATACATGAAACGTTGGTAAACAAGTTAAATGTTAAATGACCGAAAACGAACAAGGGTTCATTTGTGTTCGTTTGGTTCGTTTACAACCTTGCTTTTTATAATAAGAAGCTTATTTAGTTTAACATAACCTTAAATGTGATTTATCGTGTTGTATAATTCATTTGTGAGCTTCGTGGAGTGTCAACTGACTTTGTCAATATGTGAACCGTTCATCCATCTAATGTGTTAATTTTTATACCTTTTCTTTTCTTTGTTTTTTTTTTCTTTATTTGGATTATTTTAATGGTTAAATATGATTTTTTGGATACAAAAGGCAAGTATTTGCTAAAGGAAGCCAACAAAATGTGCGTCCGTATATTTGTAGGTTAAAAGTTTTCTAACCACATATTTTAACTTTATAACTTGTCAATTGTCACTTTCATTTTTTTAGGCTTAATGGGTTCAAAGTTTTCTTTTATAATATATATAATTTATGTTGGATCGATTCCTTTGATTCAGATTTAAACATGGACACAAAAAACAATAATGAAATAGAGATTAGATGAAACCTGTGAATCCAGTGAACACATTGTTGATTCCAGACATGATTTCTTGAGATATTTCGATCCGATCGGTTCCCGTTTAGGGTGTATCGTGAGGATGGAGATGAGATGAGAGAGAGCTCGGTTATGGGTCACGAATTCTCTAAGGGTGAGGAGAATTCGATTATGATGTTGTTAAGAGAGAGTAACCTTGACTAGGAGCCATAAGTCTCATATTTATATACACCCAAGGGGAAACCCTAATTAGGATAAATAAGGATAATTACGTCCATCAAATAATTATCTATCTACTAGGGGTATTTAGGTAATTGATCTAATTAATTAAATAATCATGAGGGTCATATTGTAAATATTTAGTCTTACATTCTCCCACTTGGCCAAGTGATTATTTATTATGAGCATTAAATAAGTCTGCAGATTGATAATACTCATTTTAGTTCTAAATTGTAATCATAGTAGAGAAATACAGTCATTGAATCAGTTATTCAATTCAAGACTACCATTAATCATACTACAATACAAATTTAAAACTTAAGTTAGGATCAATTAACAAGTAAGCCCTTTAACGAATGATTTGTGTTATTAGTGTCTATATGTCATTAGGCATGCATAAACATATATTTAGAGACAAACAAATCAATTAAGTGAGGAAATTTCATTAATCATAAGTAAGTACATTATGCAATAAGGTCTTTACATAAGCCCATCTTCAAAAAATGTTCTTCGAATATCTTAGGAGGGAGACCTTTAGTCATCGGATCCGCAAGCATAACTTTAGTACTTATATACTCAATACAAAGGTTATTTTCCTCAACTCGCTCGCAAACGAACAAATACTTTGTATCAAGATATAAACCAGCACCAGTCGAACTGTTACTGTTTGAGAAGTTAATGGCTGCTGAGTTATCACAGTAAAGCTTCAATGGTCTAGAGATGGAGTTAACGACTTTGAGTCCATCGATAAGGTTTCTCAACAACATTCCATGACAGGTTGCATTGTACACTGCAACATATTCAGCCATTATAGTTGTCACACCCCGAGCCGGCGGGATAGGATCGGTTGTCCCGTCGGGCGGAAAGTTCCCGGGGCGCGATATCGTGAGTGATAATCGTGATGATCAGATTGTTTACATTGCACATGATACAAATGAGAAATGCTAACTATAATAGAATTACAAAGTTAAATTACATCAGTATTGTTTATAATTTAACAATGTAAATCTACCATAAACATCATATATTTCTATCTTGTATTTACACAAGATATACAAAATAATTTGCATAATGATGTCTTCAAAAATAATGCAGGTCCAAAAGCTAAGCCTTCTATCTGAAGTCCTAGTGCGAAAAGAATAACTTCTTAGTTGACCTGTTCGTCACCTGAGAAGTCATGCAAAAATCAAGTCAACACATGGTTGGTGAGTTCATATAGTTTTATGATTTGAAAATGATTTGAAAACCTCCTTTGGTAAAGACCCTAATCTCATTAACTCCACATGTAATATCCACACCGGTATGCTTATATATAGGGAATCCTGAAAGGGTCAAGCCCAGACGCTATCCCACCACATACTAATATGCATATGACACTGTCGTTAATGATAATTAAGCATTTTTACCCAACACCTCTGATTTGATTTATGATAATGAAACCTGAATTTACTTTGAATCCCTTGAGTTCCTTATAGATAAATGATTTTCCCAACATCAGTGAAAATAGTAAAATGTCCAATATTTAATTTAATAATTAAATAAAACATTTAAATACAACTAAGACATGATGATCGGGTATAATTTTACTCGATCAATTAGACTTAGTTGTTGGTGGTTGTCCAAGTTGTAACCTCTCACACGTGACCCATACCAGGCATAACTCACAAGGAGTATACCTGGGCGTGACGGGATTTTAATGATTTGCCCTTACAGCTTGACCCAAAGGTCTTCTGTACATGTGGGGACTTTAAGGATATCCTTTGTTTCTTGATCTCTTGATTCTCTAGACTTTGATATTGATTTCACTGATTGTTCCCGTTGTTGCCCGTATAGCCTGACTACAAGAGTCTTCTATACCTGAAGGGACTTTATATGTGTGTTACACGTGGTCTTGATTCCATATACAACTGACATCCACCTTGACGTGAGTATTAATGAGTTCATTAGATCATAATGATTTCATTATTTCAATGATTCACACACATTTATGATTTCTGATCTCTTGAGTCTCTTGATTCGTGATTCTTTGAGTTTCTCATGATTTTGAATGATAATTGATTTGATTTGATTATGATTCTTGGGCCTCAGATCACACACTGAGTTATGATTCCCTTGAATATGATCGTTTGATTTTGTTCTTTTGATTTCACTTTGAGTTTAGATTCTTGAAGTTGAACTTGATGGACTAAGGGTTGATTTAGAATTCAAATTTAAGGTATTACTCATAAGAGTACTTAAATTTAATTGATAACTTGATTTGTTTAATAATTTCCTAGACAGGAGTCTAGGAGTATCAACAACATATATATGTAAAGACATATAATAATTAAAAGCATTTAAATAAATAGTTTAAATAAAACAGTTTACGCATGCTTCTCAGCCCCGCGTTTTAAAACAAAAATGTTTAGAAAAGGGGCAATGAACTCACCTGTGTGGCTTTGTCAATGATCTTACACAAAATGCGCGCTCTTGTTTGTAGCTTAGGTTTCTTCAGTACCTGATTTATTTTAAAAGATCCGACTACGATAAGTATCTTTAGTAAACGATAGGTCTAGGGTTTGGTCTCGGTGTACAACTAAGTGTCTTAGATACTACTGTGTTTTCTAGATCTTCATCTAACTAGGCTAACTAATTACCCGTTAATAACCCGTACCCCAAGATTGTTCATCACAAGTATTTAATTACAATGTTATTAATTTACTCCATTTTAGATTAAAAGTTTAGAAAACACTACTTATTGTAGCTTAACAAGTTTATAAATCATTTAATTTAGTAGAGTTTGTAAACCATTTATTATAAATAATAGGGTGTACAAGTTAATTCGTTTTGAATTACACTTCCTTTAAACGTAATTTATTTAAGTGATAAGCATAATTTACATGATGGGCTTAGGGGAAACCCATTGGGCCAACCTCGGCCCATTACTAGATTTCTATCTTTAAACGATTTCTCTTTAGTTATTTGATTAACTAACCCTTAATCATTCCCCTCCACAGGTGGCTTTCTAGTTATCCAAAGGAGTTTCAAGCCTTTGATTTTCCATGAATAAAAACCCTAATGTCAACCCCATGCACCCACATCATGCATGCGTACCCCATGCATACACACACTCACATGCATGCAACCACGTTTACCTAATCTTATCCAACCCCAAAAAGTTTACGACCGAACCACTCTATTTCATCAAATCACAGTAGCCCAAATGATGCTCGGTTGAATAGATGATTGTCGAATGAACCTTAGGGTCGAATGGAGTGGTGACCAAACCAAGATGGTCGAATGGAATGGGCCGAATGTGGTTGGTCGAATGGGACAAGTCGAATAGCAGGATGGACGAATGGAGCATGGCCGAAAGACACCTTCGAATGATCTTGGTTCGCCGAATAAGAGCTTGCCGAAGTGAGTAGTCATTCGGCGAATGAGTTTGATGCTTGCTTCGGTGGTTGTCTCATTCGACCAGAAGGAGGGTGAGGTCCATTCGGCGAATGAGAGTGCCTCATTCGACCGAGGGTGCCATTCGTCGACCTGTACTCCTCTCATTCGGCTAAGCCGACTCAACCATGTGAAATCTTAAATTTTTCGAACTAATCATCTGGGTTTTTGAGATGGGGTTTGTTCCTGCTTCGTCCTAAGGTGTTGTGGTGCATTTCTTAGGGTTCGAGATAGGTTAGAAACGGTTACAAGGTGTGGTTCGAGATTAGGGTTTTCAAAACCCCAAACCGAACGAAAACATGGATCTCACCTCGAATCTATCGGTTGGAAGCTCAGATCCTCTGTACTTTCGGGTTCTACAAGTAATGGTGGTGATTTTGACACCAAAATGGGTCGATTTCGTGAAGAAATGAAGTAGAAATCTTAGAGAGAAGGTAGAGAATTTTAGAGAGAGAAAGTGACGGAAATGGGGAAATGAACTTGATAGGTGAAGGTGGAAGATGGCATTCATTGCCATCATAAATGAGGGTAAAAATACCCGGGTATGTTCGGGTTCGTTCGGTTTCGCGTGGTTTTGCGTAAAAACGTCGTTTTCGCGTCGTTCTCGTAATGAAACGACTCGGTTTTAAAATAGAATCAATAAATTTATTTTAAGTTGTGATTCCTAACAAATTAACTAAATATCTTTTAATTATTTAATTTACAAAATATTTATTTAACGTTTAAATCGAATCGCGCGGTCATCGCGCGTATTTGTCCGAATCGTCACCCGATCAAACACGACGATAACTACACTTTTCAATCTTGTTTTCTAATTATTGAATATCATTCAGAACGTTAAACTTCTAGGTTTATTCGTACAGATCGTCACCTACACGAATAATCTGTCGGTTTAGCATTCACGTAACGATATTCGTGTTGTTTTGTCCTGTAAGGCCTCACATACGTTTATACATAACAAAATCCTAACAAATAAATCACATGATGATTCTGTGTTGCCAGATAATTATCTGACTCAAGAATCATTGTTCTGAATTGATGTCTCTGAATGTCTGTGAATTCACTGTTTCGATAATATAAAATGATACTGTGACTTGATATGAATATGAAATATACAGAATTACATGATAATTGTACCTGATTACTGTTTACGTACTGTTCACGATCACTGTTCCGGTGACGGTTCCGGCACTGATGTTACAATAGTTGAGGTTGTTGTCAGCTGCTTCTTATGACTCTTCCATGAGATCGGTCCGCCTGCTAACATAAAGATGTACCCCAAAGTGGATTTCTTGTCATCTTTGCATTTAGCAAAGTCAGAATTAGAGTAACCAACCACTTCAAAATTATCACTTTTTCTATAAGTCAGTTTGAAGTCTTTTGTCCCTTGAAGATATCAAAGCACTTTCTTAGCTGCTTTCCAGTGATCACGGCCAGGATTAGTCTGATAACGGCCAAGCATTCCAGCAATGTAAGTGATATCAGGACGAGTACAGACTTGAGCATACATAAGGCTCCCGACTACTGATGCATAAGGTATCATTCTTATTTGCGCCTTTTCAGCCTCAGTCTTCGGACACTGAAAGGAACCGAAGACATCTCCTTTAACTGCTAGAGCTACAGAGGGAGAGCAATTTTGCATGTTGTAGCGTGTGAGGACCCGTTCAATGTAAGCCTTCTGAGATAAACCCAAAAGTCCATTGACTCTATCTCGGTATATTTCGATGCCAATAACGTAAGAGCCCTCTCCGAGTTCCTTCATGTCGAAATTATGCGAAAGTAAGCGCTTCGACTCATGCAACATATCTAAGTTATTACTTGCCAAAAGGATGTAATCCACATAAAGGACAAGTATAGTAAATTTGCTCCCACTCATCTTGAGGTATGTGCATTGATCCACTTGATTTTTCAGGAAACCATGTTTCTTCATCACTTCATCAAACTTTAGATACCATTGACGTGAGGCTTGCTTCAACCCATATATGGATTTCTTTAGCTTGCAGACTAGATGCTTTTGACCTTCAGGCATGAAACCATGAGGATGTTTCATGAACACGTCTTCATACAAGTCTCCGTTTAGGAAAACAGTTTTGACGTCCATCTGATGTAGCTCTAAATCAAAATGAGCTACGAGGGCCATCACGATCCTTAAGGAATCTTTACGAGAGACAGGAGAGAAGGTCTCTTGATAGTCAATTCCCTCTTTCTAAGTGAAACCTTTTGCAACCAATCTTGCTTTGAAGCGTTCAATGTTCCCATTCGGATCCAGTTTTGTTTTGAACACCCATTTACATCCTACGGGTTTTACTCCGTTGGGTAGTTCTACCAAATCCCAAACATCGTTTTTCTTCATGGAATCAAGCTCATCAGTCATAGCCATCTTCCATTCAGAAGACTGATCATTAGTAATGGCTTCATGATAAGAGGTAGGATCAGTAAACTTTCCGGCATCCATTTCAGCTTCAGTCAGGTAAATTGCATAATCATCAAAGTTAGTAGGCACTTTAGGCCTAGATGACCTCCTGAGCTGATTAGCAGGTTTAGCATGGCTGGTATTGTGTTGATGTTGATCAGATGAGGTGCCTTCATTCTCGGTAACGCTTGGAGCATTAGTGAATCTTGATTGTGTCGGAGTAGGTGTAGTGAAGTTCGGAGTAGCATGGTGTACAAGAGGAGTGATCGGAGGTAAATTAGTCGACGAGTGTCTCCCCCCCCCCACGCGTCTTGTACTTCTTGCAAATCAGAGTCAGGATTTTCGCTGCTTCCACTGACCTTTGAATCCTCAAGGAAATGAGCGTGCTTTGTTTCTACAATTCGAGTGACATAGGTAGGACAATAGAATCTATAACCCTTTGAGTGATCGGGATACCCGATGAAGTAACATGTAATTGTTTTCATGTCAAGCTTCTTTATGAAGGGATTATAGAGTTTAGCTTCGGCAAGACAACCCCATACTTTCATATATCTAAGACTCGGTTTCCTTCTTGTCCAAAGTTCATAAGGAGTTTTAGGGACAGATTTAGAAGAACTCTATTGAGTATATGAACTGCTGTCTTTAAGGCCTCGGTCCAGAGGAATGAGGGTAAATCTGAGTTGGCTAACATACTGCGCACCATGTTCATTAGGGTTCTATTTCTCCTTTCAGCAACACCATTTTGTTGAGGAGTACCGGGCATGGTGTACTGGTTCACGATCCCCTGGGTTTTACAAAACTCATAAAATGGACCAATAGCCTGACCCACATCAGTATGTCTACCATAATATTCACCTCCTCTATCTGATCTCACAACTTTAATTTTAAGATCTAGTTGATTTTCAACTTCTGTTTTTATAATCTTTAAAAGTTGTAAGTGATTCATATTTGTCCTTAATTAGATACAAGTACATGTAACGAGAATAATCATCAATGAAAGTGATAAAAGAAGTTTGTCCAGTTATTCCAGCAATGGTGTAAGGGCCACTAATATCAGTGTGAATAATTTCTAATAAATTAGAACTTCTAGTGGCACCTTTCTTAGTTGCTGTTGTCATTTTGCCTTTAAGGCATTTGACACATGTTCCAAAATCAGTGAAATCAAGAGAAGGTAAAACTTCATCCTTCACAAGTCGAGATAAGCAATCTCGTGAGATGTGGCCTAAACGTTGATGCCACAACATGGATGAAGTTTCTAAGTCTCTTTTTCTTTTAGTCTTCGTTGAGATCTCATTAATGTTATATGACAATAAAGACCTAGAGAAATCATCATCTAGTTCTAAATTATAGAGACCACCATCCAAAAGACCAGTACCAAATACTTGAGAATTAGAACTAATAGTAAGTCTGCCATTACCATGAGAAACATAAAAACCATCCATGTCTAACTTTGGTCCTGATACAAGATTCCTAGGAATTTCAGGAATATATAAGGTATCATAAAGTTTAATACATAGACCGGTTTTCATTATTAATTCTAAGGTTCCCACGGCAGCAACATATAGTTCCTTTCCATCCCCAAGCTTAAGTATTCTTTGGTTTCTTTCCAGCCTCCAGATTGTAAGGAATCCCTGAGTAGAATTGGTCACATGAACCATAGAAACAGAGTCAAACCACCATGTATTAGTTGGAACATTTAAATTAAAGGACTCATTTATCATATTAAGATGATTACCTCTCTTAGCCAGCCATTCCTTAAAGTCAGGGCAATCTTTCTGCTTATGTCCTACCTTTCGGCAGAACTTGCAATAAGGCTTGCCATTGGAATTGTTAGAGCTGGAAGATGCACCTGCATTGGACTTAGG
The DNA here is from genome assembly GCA_009363875.1 of Mikania micrantha. Taxonomy (NCBI): domain Eukaryota; kingdom Viridiplantae; phylum Streptophyta; class Magnoliopsida; order Asterales; family Asteraceae; genus Mikania; species Mikania micrantha. Next base: position 48,849,116 of record CM018680.1, on the reverse strand, counting down.
GACTTTAGAAGCTTCCCTATAAGTATTGTTCTTCCTTTTCTTCGAACCAGTAGCCATCAAGTAAGCAACATCGGGTTTCTCGAGCTTCTGACACTCTTCCTCTAGTACGCACATGGCAATTAACTCGCTCATCATCCACTTCTCTTTTTTAGTGTTGTAGTTGATCTTGAAAGCCTCATAAGATGTAGGAAGAGAAGTCATAATGAAGTGAACCAAGAAACCATCACTGATCTCCATGTCTAATCCCTTAAGTTTACGGGCCATGTCGTTCATCATCATGATGTGCTCATGAATACCACTGACCCCGTCATACTTCGTAGACACCAGTTTCATGATCAGGGTGCTAGCATGCGCCTTGGAGGTTCCTTTGAATTGCTCCTCCATAGTAGTAAGGTAAGATTTTGCGTCAGCCAAATCAGGAATGGCTCCTCTGATGATTGGGCTGATAGAGTTATTGATAAACATTAGAGCCATCCTATTAGCCTTCTCCTATTTCTCATAGAGCAGCTTAGCTTCAGCAGTGCTCTTGTCAGTAAGGGCAGGAGGTGCAGGCTCTCTCAGTGCGTAGTCGAACTCAGTAATCCCAAGAGTGAGCATCAGGGAATCTTTCCAAGCAGAGAAGTTGGCACCGGTAAGGGTCTCAATTCCCATATTGGGAGCTGTGAATCATATTAGATGAGAAAGAGTAATATACTTAGGCTATAGAAGAACTTATAGTGATCTATAGGGTAACTTAGATCTAAGGCAGGCATATATAAGGACCATTATAGTAATGAAACTGTGATAAAGAGCCTACTATAACATCAAATTAATAGATTAGATTAGGTTCTACTTAAACAAATGGGTTTCACTTTGGTTAATAACAATTCATCTAAGTATTAGAAACAATTTAGTTAGAAAATAAAATGTGCATTAGGAATGTAACACATCACCTTTGGGCAGAAGTGATACATTTATAAGCATTATGCACATGTTAAGTTTGCAAACATATATGTAACACATCACTTTTGGACAGAAGTGAAACATACATGCTTTTAGGCAAAATGATGTCATGTGAATATCTAATGTTTAAGGATATACACAAGTAAGTGACAATGCTTAATAAGACTCAAATAATAAGATGTAACTCATCACCTTTGGACAGAAGTGAAATACTTGTTATTGAGTTTAAGCAGAATTTGTATTTTAAGATTTTGTAACACATGATAGTTTAAGGTTTTAACAAAACAAGTTAATTTATCTCTTAGGCCCTTGATTCGCGGATCGAACTCCGCGGTGAGTTCGCCGGGATTCGTACACGAAATTTGTACTGTTTACGAAGTTAGTAATGTTCTCGAAAATAGTAATGTTCTCGAAAATAGTTGTGTATTTGAAAATAGTTATGTACTCGAAAATAGTCATGTGTTCGAAAATAGTTATGTACTCGAAAATTTCGAGTACACTTAGATTTCGAGTACTCTTAGATTTTCGAGTACAATTGTTTGAGTACACTTAAATTTCGTGAACTGTAAATTTCGAGTACAATTAAATTTCGTGAACTCCAAAATTTCGAGTACACTAAAATTAAAAGTAATTTCGAGTACTTTAAATTTCGAGTATTTTAAAATTCGAATACTCAAAATTTCGGGTACTTAGAATTTCGAGTACTCTTAAATTCGAGTACTCTTAAAACGTGTATGTTAATTTCGAATACGTTTAAGTCCGAAAATTTTTAGGTTTACGAAAAACGCACCAGATTCACGTTTTTATGAGAAACGAACCAGTTTTAAGGTTTTATGTAAAAACGAATCAGTTTTCGTACTCGTTTTTCGAAACGTTTTTGGATTGTGAATCAATTTCGTGATTAGGAATCGATTAAACAACATATCTCTATGATACCACATGTTGGATCGATTCCTTTGATTCAGATTTAAACATGGACACAAAAAACAATAATGAAATAGAGATTAGATGAAACCTGTGAATCCAGTGAACGCGTTGTTGATTCCAGACATGATTTCTTGAGATATGACGATCCGATCGGTTCCCGTTTAGGGTGTATCGTGAGGATGGAGATGAGATGAGAGAGAGCTCGGTTATGGGTCACGAATTCTCTAAGGGTGAGGAGAATTCGATTATGATGTTGTTAAGAGAGAGTAACCTTGATTAGGAGCCATAAGTCTCATATTTATATACACCCAAGGGGAAACCCTAATTATGATAAATAAGGATAATTACGTCCATCAAATAATTATCTATCTAATAGGGGTATTAGGTAATTGATCTGATTAATTAAATAATCATGAGGGCCATATTGTAATATTTAGTCTTACAATTTATCCTTAATCAAACCAAATGTGCATGAATAAGAAATCGAACATGTGCTTAATAACAATAGTTTTTATAACAAAGTTTGTGTTTTTCTTTAGTTACTTGACCACATTGATTTCACCATCGTAACCGAATGCGCAAGAACGTTTTTGGAAGTGTTGGGATGGACATCGACTTTTCATTGTCAATCATGAATTCTCCCTTGTATGGGTTTTTTGACGAGATATTTAAGTGGTTAAGGATATTTGTTTCAGATACAAGCAAATGACTAGATCAGCTGATGAAATGTCATCAAAATGTAATGCAAGGACACATGTACGAATCTTGTGTTTGATTTTTTTTTTCTTTTTTTTTTTTTTTGTGGAAAAGTTTTAAAACTCACCATTTAATTTTATAAATTGTTACTTTGACCTTTTTAAGTTTTCAATATTTATTGTTTTTTCTCGTAATATATATATATATATATATATATATATATATATATATATATATATATATATATATATATATATATATATGGGAAAAAATAAAATGAAAACCACATCTCAATGAGAAAACCACGAAAACCATGCAAAAATCATGTAAAAACAATGTTTTTTTTATATTGGACACATTTTTATAAAAAAAAATAAATAAAGCGCCGACCAAATATTTTTTTAAAAAAAAATTTATAAACCCACGTAAAACCTACGTAACAAAATGTAAAAATAAAAAAATTTACGTTTTGTTACGTAGGTTTTACGTGGGTTTATAAAATATTTTTTTAAAAAAATCTTTGGTCAGCGCTTTTTTGATTTTTTTTTTATAAAAATGTGCCCAATAGTGTTACAAACCTGTAAAAAAATTCCGAAAAAAACGTTGTTTTTTCGTGATTTTTGTATGGTTTTCGCAGTTTTATCATTGAGACGTGCTTTTCAAAATAAAGATACCCATATATATATATATATATATATATATATATATATATATATATATATAATCCATATATTGTCCCGCCGCATACATGCATATAAAAAAAAACTAAATACATGTTTTGCCACTATTGTTTTTACAATCATGAAATTTATGTTTTTTCATTTAGATGCAATGTTTTCAGAACCGGACCGGACATCGAACCGGTCTCCTTACCGGTCAGAGGTCGGACCGGTCGGATCGGTTGGACCGGATTTGAGAACCGGATGATTTTTTTGAACATTTTATAAATATATATATATATATATATATAAATTCAAAAAAAAAATTAAAAAAATTAAAAAAAATAAAAAAAATAAAAAAACCGGTTCAATCACCGGTCCGACCACCGGTTCGCCGGTCCGACCGGCCAGGTCACCCCAAAACGGTTTTGAGTCTAGAACCGGCCCACTCTTCACTCCGAATCCCGGTCCGACCGGCCGGTCCGGTCCGGTTTGAAAACATTGTTTAGATGCTTTACCACTTTGATTTCACTGCCGTAACTGACATGCCACGTCTAACATCTTACTCATTTGTTAGCTTTTCTTTTTTCTTTTTTTTTTTTTTTAACTTTTTGCCTTTTTCACAAGATAATTAGATGTTAAATGTGTTTTGTTTTGCTTTGTAAACCCAAATGTATGCTTCGTTGAGATGATTACTTCGTGATTTCAAGTTTGGTGTTCATGTAGGTTCAATCTCAGCTTCTTGCCATTTCGAGTTTGGTATTTTACCCATTTTAGATGAAGACTAAACATCTATATCTTGCTAATTTTTAGCTATGTGTAAATACATGACCGATTTGAATGCAAAAATCTATAATTTTTTTGTTAAATTTTGATGAAAACTACGGGGGAGTAATGATCGAGTTTGTGATTTTAAAATGTGGTTAATAATTAAGCAAATGACAACAAAACGTAATAAATGATTAATATTTGTTCTAGATGAGCGTCGGAGCTTGAATATTTTGAGAGGGTGCGGAAATTTATGAGACCCAGAATGTATGACAATTTTTTAAAGCGAGAAAGACGAAACCAATATTTTTTAAAAAATAACATTTCCAAATAATTTCATGCAATAACGTACGGCAATCCAACCAATCACCATGTGATATTCAGGCACGCAATAATTAATTGTAAGTATATGTTTACACGGCAACCAAACTACCAAAGTCCAAACTCCAAACAAATCTTCATGTGTGAGTGTGTGACGGCCCAAGCACATGATAATTGTAGATTGAGCTATACTATATTATAATTTATGCTGAAAAAAATAAATAATAATTTTTCTAAAATTTAAAATTATTATTTAAAAATAATTTTTTAAATCATAATATATAATGTTTAAAGTGAAACTAACGGTTTTTTTTTTTTTTTTTAATTCTGATTTGTTTTCTAACGTCGAATGTCTTTAACATATAAAGTATGACAAAATAAGTATCAAATGAACAATTCTTTTAAATCAAATTAATTACTTCTTAGCCATTTTAACATATTTAACTGTTTTAATACATTTAACCTTTTAATTTATGATTTTTAGGAAGTTAATTTGTTTAAATATGAAAATTAAATTAAAAGAGTTAATTAGTCTAACGAATAAGCTTGGCTTGAAATTTTTACAAATCATATCATCACGTAAGTGTTTATTTCTCGGTGTATCATGTGGGCACTATTAGTGAGTGTATGTGTGTTTAGAAATTGAATGATCTTTACATTTTTACTATAAATTAATTTTTGAGAATAAAGTGCAGAAAAAAATAATAGAAATATATAAAAGACAATGTTTTCATATGACAATAAATTTTTAAATAATCATATCATATCAAACGTTTTATACTCTTTAATTTGAGTCCAGTAATAATATATTGTTATTTCTATTGTATTTTTTATATAATGTATTTTTCTGTACTTGTAACATGTTTTTTCGTGTTGTATTTTTTTTTGTTGATATTTTAGTATGTTGTATTACACAAAAGACGGTACTATTTTAATAAATTCAATAAATGATTTTAAAATGCAGTAAATGTACCAAAAAAATGGTACAGTTTAAAAAAAATTAAAATTTATTATCATTTTTATATATAGGTATTTTAGTCGTATTAAAGATAAAAATATTAGATTTTATGAAGTAAGCTTTTAAAATAATAATAATAATGTTCTATAAAAAGTTTTAAACATATCTAAAAAGTGTGAAAAACTTGAAAAAAGAAATCAACCAAAATTATATACACAAACATTATTACACTTAAACTCCCTTGGCCTTACCAAACTCCCAACAAATTCAAAAGAAAGCATCCGAAGGATAAAGTTATTCTTTGGAAGTAATCAATCTTCAGAAGGTATAACTAACCTTCAGAAGACTGAATTTCGGAGAATAATTATGTCCTTTCGAATACAAAACAAAAGACAAATCTTTTGAAGAACACATGTTGCAAGCCTCAATAATCTGGTCTTCTAAAAGATCTAGATAATTTAACATGCCTCAATGATTCGGGCTTCCGATGATAAGCACATGTTGCAAGCCTCGAAGATTGGGTAGACCGGTATTTTACAAAGGACTTTTGATGCTTTTCATTAATGCCTTTTGCAGTCTAGGTAATTAATGTAAAGGTCAATGAAGTCATTTGTGTTAATTGTAATTAATATGGCTTGGTTGTCAAGTCATAGCAGAATACTAGTTTTAGCATTAGTTTGTTTCTAGTATTTGTCCAGCCTTGTATCCCAATGAGGATACAACTTTAGCTTGTAGCGTATAACCTTTCATTTTTAGCTTAGCACATCAGAGGTCTAACTAATAGTCTTGTACACTTTGCAATTGAAAGAACTATATATTGAGCTTGAAGTTTTCTTGTGTTCAACTATTCTTTATTGCTATTGTGTTAGATAAAGAATTGATAGAGTATTCCACATTTATCAATTTAGTAGAATAAATCTTGTCTGAGTGTTTTGAAAATTGAATAATGTAATCAAATAAGTGGTATCAGAGCATTGGCTCTTTAACTTATGTGCTTAAGTATCTTTAAGTTAACAGTTGTTTTTCTTCTACTATCTTGTTGTTCAAGCTCTTATTATTGCGTGTGTTCAAATGACTACACTTACCAAGCACAACACATAGAATGACACTCTCAACAAACCACCCATGTTTACCCAGGAAGATTATGATACATGGAAGGTTATGATGGAAGGATTTATCAAAAACTAGGACTTCAAACTCCAGAAGGCAGTTCTTGAGGGTCCCTACATTCCTATTGTGGCGGCTGTAGAAGCTAGTGGAGCTACGGTACGAAAAGCCCATCTCTCTACTTAGATGAAGATTAAAAGAAGATGGAGGTTGGATCCAAGGAACTTTGGTTAATTAGATGTCTATTCCCAACTCCATCATACATGCATTCACGAAATGCAAATCTGCTAAAGAGTTATAGAACTCCTTAAAACAAATGTATAAGGGTTCAGATGATATGAAGGAAAAAAATAAGACATGCTCAAGTAGAAGTTTGAGAACTTTTTTCAAGTAAAAAATGAGAACATGGTTTCTTATAATCTGAAGTATGCACAACTTTGTAAGGAATTAACAGCTGCAGGAGTGAAGCTGGAGAATTAGGATGTAATCAGGAAATTTTTTAGATCTTTTCCACAACTGTGGAACATCTACTCTGTCACAATCCGAAGGTTAGAAAATCTCATAACATTAAAAATTGGTGAAATCTTTGGTATAATGAGTGCATACCAAATGGAGACTAATTCTCAAGAAACAAAACAATGAACCAGTTTGCCATTAAGATCATCAGCCTTATATCACCCATCCATAACTCATCATTTCAGAATTGTCAGCCTGCGTATTTCTCAAAATCTTCACTAATCATCACCAACCCAAAAACACCCACACCATCCACATCTCATACCACTCTTTTTGCAAATTATGTTCCTCTAATTACCTCTGGCCAAGGAGCCTTCTTAGCTAAAGAAACAAACTACTTTCAGTTTTGCCAAGATGATTTGGATGGGAAACCAACTGATGATTTGGAAGAAATGGATATCAACTATTAAAGGACCATCATATCCTACAGAGCTAAAATGTTCTACCAAAGAACTAGTAGCCCATTCAAGAAACACAACATGAAAACTGTGTTTGGCTTGGATAAATCCAAGCTTAAGTTTTCAACTACCAACAGCTCAGGCACTTTGCAAGAGAGTGCATGTCGTGAAGAAGTCTGCCATTAACAACAAGCCAGCCAACCAACTAGCAACCAAAACCTGCAAACAATCCAGCAATGCAAATTTTGCTGAGCGTTTTGACTTTTCTGACTGGAGTTTTCAAGCAAAGGAATCATCTATCTCAAACAATGCATTAGTGGCAAATGACTCAAGTTCGTCATTCAAGGTAAAATATGATATGTGTACTCCTGAATGCCTTGAAAAGTTAAATGCTTATAAACGTTTTAATGTATAAGTTTGTGAGGAACTTGAGTCAATACATGTTGTCAAATTAGAGTTTTATAAAGCAAAAAGAACCTACAAAATGACCATTGAAACTCTTGAGAAAACTGTTTCAAGTCTCAAATCATAGAAGAAAAAATGCCAAATCAATACTCTTTGGAAAGGTTAACAATTGCTAACACTAAACTTGTAATGTTAAAACTTACAGAGACAAATTCCTCAGTTAAGGGAAATAGTTTGAAAAAATTTTAAAACTGACTGAAGAATCACAAGCTATGCATAAGCAGATTGTTGGGTTGGGGTATAATGAAGTAGAACCTCCCTCCGTTTATGCCACTAAGGTGGAGGTGAATTGCAAACCAGAATCTAAACTTGTGTAAGATGAAGACTCAAAATGAAAACTAACTCATCTGATTGTTGCCCCACTCCAAATGAAAACTCATCAGAAGATGTGAATTTAATGCATCATAGGAAACCTAACTCATCTTTGAAAAGAAATAACAAAAATTCAAAAAGCAAAATTTTTTTTGTTAAAGCTAAAATTGAAATATCCAGCACTAAATCTTCTCATGAGTATGTATGTGACATATCCATCTGACAAGTCACAAAGGGAAAAATCAAAGCAGAGATGCATCCCTAGGGAGCAACAATGCAAACAGGTTGTCCACACAAGAAAATGTTGTGCTAGACATCAAAGTACAAAAACAAAAAAACTCATGCTAAAATTTTTAAATTCCAAGTTTTAATCAAAGAAGAAGCATTAGAATGTGAACTCTTCGATCTACAAGAGTGAAGCTCCAAGAAAAGTTCATGTTGAATGTCTTGTTTGTGGTGGATTTGACCATCTAGCAGCTACTTGCTTCTATAATCCCAGAAGTAGAAGTAAGGTCCATCAAAACAACAAAGAAAGCACAAGACCAATGAGATACTCAAGCAGTAACTCATCTTCTTCATCTGAAGAACACAAGCCAACTTCTGATAGAAGAAAATGATGTGTGCAAAGTAGTTTAATTAAAACAAATAAAAATTACAACTATTCTAGACACTAAGTAATACTCTAGACTCACTAAACTAAACTACTAACAGGCAAGTGAACCTATCAAAAATAGTATAGAAAAGCAAGTCCGGATATTGAACCCACATACTTCTATAGAAAATGTAAAATAGACTCAAGGACTTATCTAAACAAATTTACTTGATTAAAAAGAATGGTTTAAAGCGGGGGGGGGGGGGTTACTGATTAATTAAACTAAATTAACAACCTAGAAAACCGGATTAAGACTCAATGAGAGAAATGCAACAAAAAGTCACGAATGATGAAATGACTACCTAGGGTTTACTCTTATACATGTCTAATGCTTTTTAGATTGATTATTGAACTTATTTTGGAAACGGGATCTTTGAATTTTAACTCATGAACAAATTAGAGTATCTTTAACCTTTCTCAAAGATTTCAACTAAAGTGTCTACAAGTCTTTTAATTACCAGTTAAGTTAGTTACTTTCACAAGTTAACCAACCCATCAATGATATATCCTAAAGACCATCTACCTCACGGAAATGAAAGTCTCAATACACAACCATGCACGGGATAATAAGGAGAATCATCTTGGATTTAGCATGCAAGATTATGTTCAATTAACCTAATCTTAGTATTTTCACAAAGACTTTAACTAGTTACTAAACATTCAAGACACACTAACAAACCCTCACCTCACGGCTTTTGAATTTGGTTAAACACTTAATTCGTTTGTGACCTAATTATCGTTCCTATGATACACTACGTCTAGCAATTCATCCACAAGTCAAGAACACCAAGTAAATGACCTAGCATGAACCTATTATACGAAAGACATTCGCCAAAGCACGCGAGGTCTCGATAAATCAAACCACAACCAAGATAAACATTCATACACATCCAAGAATCCAAACCAAATCTTTATATCATTGAAAAATACAAACTTTTTCCACAATCAATCATAATAATCAATAGACATGCATAATCATAAAACCCTAGGTGGTCTAAAGGATCTAGCCACTAATCATACTATAGAAACAGAAAGAAATAGTGTATAAACCACAGTGAATCATCATACAAATAGAAAAACAAGAAAGAAATAAGAATAGATCACCTTACACCCTTTGGATCACTCTCTTAGGGCTTCTCGACGACCAATCTCGACCTCAATCGCTTATCCTAACTTCCAGTCGCCTCCACCACTTGTCTTTCAACCGTCTTTCCCGAAATCCCAAGCCTCCAGCCGATTTTGAATCATTAAACTCCAATTTCTAATTTTGTAACCCTGTCGCGCTACGCGAAAATGATCCTAGAACCCCTCGCGCTACGCGACGATACCCGCTACCTGACAAAACAGTCGGGCCAACCCATCATCATTAAAAAGGGCTGAATTGTAATTTCCACCTGTCGCGCTACGCGACAGGGTTTCAGTTGCCCTTCGCGCTACACGAGGATTACCATATTCCAGCTTTTGATCTCCTTTGCCTTCGTGTATGTTCTCGTCCACCCAGAAGCTCGTTTTCTTGATCTTTTGTGCCAAAATGATATGTTTATTACCTGCAAGCATCAAATTATGAAAATGTGAAGAACCAGCCTAAATCGACTACAAAACCAAACAAAACTGTACAGAAGTTTAACAGAAACAAATGGAAAATTAGATGTGTTTCACAACACATCAGAAAAATAAATCCACAAAGAATAGTTTCGAAATCAACCACCTTTTCTGAATATAGAAGAACATGTAGCAGGAAGATGACTTTGAAAGTAAACAATCCATTGGAATTAAAAATGAAACGTACTTTCAATTAAGAAAAGTCTTCCTACAACGTAAGAAGATACTTACGACGAATATTTGAAATCAACCAATGTTTCAGTCAAGCCCTATTTGGTTGTCATAAGAAAGCAAACAATAAATTGCGTCCAATGATAAATCTGTGAAGCTTAACAAAACCTAACCAGAAATCCATGTATCCAAGGGAAAAAAGAACGGAAAGACTCAGAGTCACCCTCAACAACCACTTCATTATCTGCTCCAACAATGTTGGAATTAAAGAAATTCAAATGCAATGATTCAAATGGCAAACCCAAGACCACATTGGCTTGGGTTTCCATTAGACACTAACTCACTTTCTTATATGTGCAGAAGCAGCAGGATTCAAAAAGGAATCTATGTACAGTTGATAGTGGTTGCTCCAGGCACATGACTGGAAAAAGGACCCATTTGCACAAGTTTGAACCATTATATGGAGGGCTAGTTGCTTTTGGAAGTGATCCAATAGGAGGGTATATCACAGATAAGGGAACAATCACAAACATGCATGCAAGCTTTGAAAATGTTAATTTTGTTAAAGAACTGAATTAACTTGTGAGTGTTTCACAGGTGTGTAATCAAAAGCATAACATGTTGTTTACTAAGCATGAATGTATTGTAATAAAACCTGCTTTTGTTGTTCCAAATGATCAAATACTGCTCAAAGTACCAAGGAAAAACATCATGTATATGCTGGATATGAGCTCAGCTTCACCAATTAGCAATACCAGTTGCTTTATTTTAAAGCTTCAATTGATGAATCATCTCTTTGGCATAGAATACTCTGTCATGTAAATTTTAGAAATATGAATAAACTTGTTAAAAATCATTTAATAACATGTTTGCCATCTAAAGAATGTATGTGTTTTGAAAAATGTATTGCCTGCCTTAAGGGTAAGCAACATAAATCATCTTATCATACCAAGGACATGAATCCTATCACAATAGTCCTGCACTTGTTGCATATGGGCTTGTTTGGCCCAATAAGTGTAAAACTTCTAGGAAGGCAGTCTTACTACCTAGTGGTAACATATGATTTTTCAAGATACACTTGGGTGTTCTTTTTAAGCACCAAATATGAGAATGCAAAGATCTTGAAATCATTCATTCTAAGAGTTGAGAATGAAAGTAACTACAAAGTAAAAATCATTAAGTCTGATCAAGGAACAGAATTCAAAAACCATAATTCATTTTGTGAATCCGCAAGTATTACAAGACAACTCAGTGGTCCTAGGACTCCACAACAAAGCAGGGTTGCTGAGAGAAGGAATAGGACATTAATTGAGGCGACTAGAACAGTGTTGTCTAATTCCAAACTACCAGTCACCTTTTGGGTAGAAGCTGTTAACACAGCCTGTTATGTTATAAACGGGATATTGGTAGTCAAGACTCATAGAATGAATCCTTATGAGATTTGGTACAAACGAAAGCCATTCATTGTATTTCTCAAATCATTTGGCTGTCAATGCACCACCTTAAATACCAAAGACCGTCAAACCAAGTTTGATGAAAAATCAGCAAAGGGCTTCTTTGTTGGATACTCTACCAATGCTAATGCATATAGAGTATAAATCAAAAGTTCCATGATTATTGAAGAGAATGCAAATGTTCAATTTCATGAACATACTCTTAATAAGCCTAGAATTGAACCTGATTGGCTATTTGATCTTGATAAGTTCACATCTGCGTTCAATCTTTCCAAAGAGTATGTTGCAGGAAGTCTGACATGTGATTTACTATCAACTCATCCTAGAAGAGAGGAAGACTATCAAGTCAGAGATGAAGTCAGATAGGTGATTTAGTATCAACTACAGAGGAATAAAAACTAGTAGTTCCTTGCATGCAGCAAACATCTATTTTTTTTCTTTCATTCTATTCCAGATAGAACCCAAGAAGGTAACCAAAGAATTAAAAGCCAGTAGCTGGGTGGAAGCAATGCAAGAAGAAATGTTACAATTTGAAAATAAAAGAATATGGAAGATATGTCCTCTTCCTAGAGGAAAATCATCCATTGGAACCAAATGGGTGTTGTTAAACAAGAAGGAAAGTTGTCATTAAAAACAAAGCAAGCCTAGTGGTTCGAAGTTACACTCAAGAAGAAGGAGTTGATTATGATGAAGTCTTTGCACTTATTGTCCGAATTGAAGCTATTTAAATCTTTCTAGCATTTACAGCAGCAAAGGATTTCAAAGTGTTTCAGATGGATGTCAAGAGTGCTTTGTTGTATGCCAGGATTGATGAGGAAGTGTGTCTGCCAACCTCCTAGGTTTGAGGATCCAAAGTTTCTTGATCATGTCTGTAAGCTTGATAAAGCCTTGTATCGTTTGCATCAAGCTTCCAGAAAATGTTATGAAACTTTATCCACTTTCCTCTTGGCAAAGGGTTCAGGAAAGGGACCATTGGCATACGCTCTTCTTCAAAAAAAAATCCAATCAACATATTATGCTTGTTAAGGTTTATATTGATGACAGGTAAGGAATTTGAAACACTGATGAAATCCAAAGTTGAAATGAGTTCAATGGGTGAACTTACTTTCTTTCTTGGACTACAAGTGAAACAAAATACTATAGGGATATTCATTAAACAGTTTAAGTATGTCAAGGACATTCTTCGAAGATTCAAGTTTGTTGATTGCAAAGCTCTAGGTACACCTATATCAAAGACATCTTTCTTAAGCCATGATCTTGAGGGGGAGGATGTTGATCAACACATGTATAGAGCAATGATAGGCTATTTGATGTATCTTACAACACATAGGCATGATATCATGTTTGCAACTTACTTGTTTGCAAGATTTCAGGCCAATCCCCAAGTCTCACACATGCTTGATGTGAAGAGAATTTTTCAATATTTTAAAGGAGCACCTAGTATAGGATTGTGGTACCCAAAAAATTAAGACTTTCTGCTTGTGGCATATACAGACAGTGATTATGGAGGTTTTAACATCTGCAAAATGTCAACTTTATGTGACATTTTTCGTATATTCAGGTTTAATTCTGTTAAGACCTGACTGTTAATTTGACTTGACCTACTGTAAAAATCCTACACCTAGCTAAAAGATATTAATATGGTGTTAGAGTAAGTTTTTATGTGTCTTGGAAGATAAAGAAGCTTCACTTGTCGAGTTCTTCAACTCCAAACATACAACGTGGTGCAAGAAAAAATTTTACATTAACACTATAATATATTAAAATTAATATCTATGGAGATACAGATTGCGACATATGTGGGTTTTACAGAATGATACCTGATATGGTTAGTATACTACACTTGACTAAATAAAATGTTTATAAATTTAATATCTATTTAAGTTATTGAGTCTATCAAAGAATTATTTTTAGTTTAATGCATGGTGTTGCATTTGGTGATTTTTGAGATTTTGGCACCTTTTGGCGGTGTAATATCCGAAAACGAACGTTGGTGACAACTCGGTTAATGAATTTAGTTGACATGCTTGGATTAGCATAAAATAATAAATCATAAATGAATAAGTGGAGTTAACGATGAAAAACAATAATTTTTAAAGTAAACCTTTAAATATTCTGACAACTGACTAATCAGTATTCAATTCTAAACCCCCATTCATACTATAATACAAATTTAAAACTTAAGTTAGGATCAATTAACTAGTAAGTTCTTTAATGAATAATTTGTAAGTGTCTATATGTCATTCGGCATAATAAGTGAGAAAATTTTATTAATCAGAATTAAGTACATTATGCAATAAGATCTTTACATAAGCCCCTCTTCGAAACATGTTCTTCGAATACTTTAGGTGGGAGACCTTTAGTCATTGGATTCGAAAGCATAACTTTAGTACTTATGTACTTGATACGAAGGTTATTATCCTCAACTCGCTTGAAAACAAAAAAGTACTTTGTATCAAGATATAAACCAGCACCGGTCTAACTGTTACTGTTCGAGAAGTTAACCCCTGCTGAGTTATCACAATAAAGCTTCAATGGTCTCTACTTTGAGTCCGGCGATAAGGTTTCTCAACAACATTCCACGGTAGGTTGCATTGTACACTACAACATATTCAGCCATCATAGTTGAGATTGTTATCAGCTGCTGCTTATGGCTCTTCTGTCACACCCCCAAATTCCCACGTGTGGTGTCAGTCCACATGGGTGTGACGTGGCCAGAATCGCAGCTCATGATCATATAGAACAACTCTATATGCGTTTTAAATACAATGCTTGTGGTAAAGTTAACAAAATAGTTGCAGCGGAAAATACAATATCATAGCCGCAGAAATAATAGTTTAATACATACAATGGAATATAATAATTAAGCAGGGGAAATTAAATTTGTCAAACACTACAATGTTTAATAATACATAGCAAAATAAATATTGTTTGATTAAATGGCATGAAATGTATGCAAGTCCCGTGCTCGTTCTCTAAGTGCATTCCTGTCCTTAAACCTGTCGCCTAGTTAACTGAGAATACAAGTTTAAGAAAATGTGTCAACACAATGGTTGGTGAGTTCACATGTTTTGATATACATAGTAATAAGAAAACATGTGTCATACTGTTTATTAAAATGTTAGTCCCGAGCCCTAGGCTCCAAGTGTCAGTGCGTCACTATCGAACTAGACTTGTAGTCCTTGCCTCCGCTATGTCTCATAATAACATAGCTAGATAGGTCGAGATTTCACGTGTTATGACCTGCAGTCAATATTGTACCATGTGGGGTTCGTCACACCCAAACGGATCCATTCAAACTCACCTCGTTGTTTGTACATTAACGGTAAGACTTTGTGAGGGCTTGTTACGATTACAACACTTAATGTTTGTCTAATAAACCAGCATACACATAAATTGTTTGTATAGTATTAATGTTTGAATCGATTCAACAAGTATTCTCCCCCTATTTGATAAGCTTGTAAAAGAGTAAAGAGGGGCTGTAAACTCACCTTAGTGACGATCGGAAACTAATGCGTAAGCTCCTGTGTAGACTGTGTCGGTCACCGGCTACCTATATCGTATACCATATGTGAGTTCGTGTAAGTGACCATGTTCGGGTTCGTTCTCGTGTTTGTGCTCAACAACCCTCGGTTGTTCTTGTTAGTCCGTGTCGGTCCACATTGACCGTGTTTGCTCATGTTGGTCCACATTGACCGTGTTTGAATGTGTCAAGCCAACGACCCATTGGTGAACCCTGTGTCGGTTGTGAATCGTGTAACATACGTGATTGTGCTCGTCGTGTGCAAAATGCGCAAGTCGGGTCTATGGACAACTTACTATTTATAGTAAGTTTCCATTTATGGCAAGTTTCACAACACATATCCATTTTAAGTTCTAGCATGCTCGTTAAGTCCTACGTGATCATGTTATCACCTAGCACGTTGTCATACGAAATCAAGTAATCATATATGTCACGTTTGCATACAAAAGTTTCCTAAAAAGGAAAGTTTCTAACTGTAGCATGTGCGATATCGGAAACCATATAATTTAGCAAACAATCATCATATCAAAGCATATTAAGTCAATTAACATGTCCAAGATATATCTAGCATTCCCAACTCGATATTTCACAAAACAAAGTTACTATAAATAGTAACTTTGACAATCTACATTCAACTGATCATTCTAGGCATACCTAAGCCATTTTCATATCACAAATCATCATATATTGCCATTTAACATAATATAACCATGCTCATTTGGTCAAAATTATCGTTTATTGAAGATTGGTCCACCAAAGTTACTATAATTAGTAACTAGGACAAAATGACCATAATCAAGTCCAAATCACATTCCTAAGCTCTAATCATTATAATATCATTCTAACAACAAATCCTTTTACATGCATGCTCATAATTTCATGATAATCATCAAAATGTAACTAAGGAGTTACTAAAAATGGAAAGTGGTAAGGATACTAGCATTTTGACCACTTTAACATCATCCAATCATGCATACCATTAACATCATCATCAATAATCACTAAAATTTCATCTAAGATCCTTAGATCATACATGCATGCAAGGATTATCATCATCCATGACCAAAACATACATTCTACATATACATCTCATCATGGTTCATCATAAAACATCAAAATATCATTATAGATCATTAAAAACAGTGGATTTAGCCATAAACCAAGATTGAAATCTCAAGAAGTTCGTGCATGTGAAGGTGTAGTGCTTGCATGTGGATTTTAGCACTTGCATGTGGGTGTAAAAGTGTTTTTAAACTAAAAGGAGCGTGTGACTACCTTCCAATGCTGTTTGAATCACTGAGATGATGCTCAAGCAGCTCCTTGGTCTCCTGGTTCGTTGGTTTGGTCAAGAACAAGAAGAAAGTGGTGGTGCTCAAGCTTCTATGTGGACTCCAAGCTTCAACCAGCAAGTTCTAAGCTTCCAAGTGGTCTCTAATGGCTTCGATGGGGTTTCCAGGTGAAGAAGACGATCTTGAGTGGTCTGGTGCTCGAGAAATGCAAAGTAGAGTGGCTAGAAATGATTACATCTTGGTTTTATAAGATTTTTGCGTGTTGACGTCGTCGCGTACCGCCGAGAGGGCTCTAGATGCTCTCAGCGTACCGCGATGGCATTCGGGAGTTCAAACTCCCCGCCCATCCATCGCGTACCGCTATGGGGTTCCTTGTGGGCCATCACGTACCGCAACGGGTCCCAGAAGAGCCCAATAGGCACAATTTCAATGGTTTGCTCCGTTCTTCACTGTTTTCACGCTTATCGACTATCGTTCGGCCTCGCCTGAACTTCTAAGTTCAATGTCTGAGTGTTTCGTGAGGTTTCTAGTGTTTTGTTACACGATTTTCTAAACGTTCACCAACGTTCATGTTTTCTTAGACACGTGTGTGCGTGTTGCGATAATTCACCGAATCGTCGTGTTTGTGTCAGTGTTCGTACTTTCATGCCACGTGTCACTCTAAATTAAACTAATTCTAGTTCCACGTGTACAAATATCAATTGAATAAACATTTAAATAAATAGGATGCTGACCTGGAATTTACGGGGTGTCACATCATCCCTTGTTAGAAAGAATTTCGTCCCGAAATTCAGCTTGCGTTGCCAGTGTTTTTCTGTTCTGCGAACAGGTGTGGGTATTTATTTTTCATTTGATCTTCATGTTCCCACGTGAATTCTGGTCTGCTTTGCGAATTCCATCGCACTTTCACAATCGGTATCTTGCTGAGCTGAAGCTTCTTGACTTCCCGGTCCATAATCTTAACCGGTTCCTCAATGAAGTTTAATTGTTCGTCAATCTGTATCTCCTCAATAGGAATAACAAGTGTTTCATCAGATAAGCACTTCTTGAGGTTCGATACGTGAAATACATTGTGTACACTGTTTAGCTCGTTTGGCAGGCTTAGCTCATAGGCCTCAGGGCCTATTCGTTTGGTGATTTCAAAAGGTCAGATGTAACGAGGATTCAACTTACCCCGTTTGCCAAACCGAATAACTCCCTTCCAGGGCGAGACCTTGAGCAACACTCTGTCTCCCACCTGGAATTCCAATGGTTTGCGGCGTTTGTCAGCGTAATTTTTCTGTCTGTCCCGAGCTGCTGCCATTCGCTTGCGTATTTGCACGATCTTCTCGATTGTTTCGTGCACCAGTTCTGGTCCAGTCAGTTGGCTTTCCCCAACTTCTGCCCAGCAAATGGGTGATCGACACTTACGTCCGTAAAGTGCTTCAAATGGTGCAGCTTGTATGCTCGTGTGGTAGCTATTGTTATACGAGAACTCAACCAACGGTAGGTGAGTTTCCGAGCTGCTGCCAAAATCGATAACACATGCGCAAAGCATGTCTTCTAATGTTTGTATGGTTCTCTCGCTCTGCCCATCAGTTTGCTGGTGATAAGAGGTACTAATGTCCAATCTCGTACCCAATGCCTTATGTAAGGACTTCCAGAAATGCGACATAAATCAATTGTCGCGGTCAAAGATGATCAGGATTGGTATTCCATGCCGAGTGACCACTTCTTTCAGATAAATCCGAGTGAGTTTATCCAATTTGTCAGTCTCTTTGACGTGCAGACTTTGTTAGTCTATCTACGATAACCCAGATGGTATCGCAACCACTTGCTGTCTTAGGCAAGTTAGTGATGAAGTCCATGGAAATTTGATCCCATTTCTACATTGGTATTTCAAGTTGTTGAAGTAAACCTGATGGCTTTTGGTACTCAACCTTGACTTTTGAGCACGTTAAACACTTACCTATGTAAGTTGCTATTTCGGCTTTCATATTCGGCCACCAATAGGTCGTTTTCAGATCATGGTACATTTTGTCAGAGCCTGGATGTACAGAATACCGGCTCTTGTGTGCTTCATCCGTCACCACATTTCTCAACCCTCCGTAGTGTGGAATCCAGATCCGATTCATAAAATAGTATGCTCCGTCGGCCTTCACCTCCATATGCTTGTCCATGCCACGCAGGGATTCCCGAGTGAGGTTTCGACCTTCAGAGCTTCTTGCTGAGCGTTCCGGATCTGTTGTGGCAGTTCGGAGTGAATTGTAAGTTGTAGGGCACGCACACGTTTTGTTGTTTCCTTCCTGCTCAACGCGTCGGCCACTATATTTGCCTTACCAGGGTGGTATTTGATGGCGCAATCATAATCGCCGATGAGTTCAATCCATCTTCGTTGTCTTATGTTCAGCTCTTTTCGATCGAAGATGTGTTGTAGGCTCTTATGGTCGGTAAAAATTGTACACTTTGTGCCGTACAAGTAGTGTCTCCAAATCTTCAAGGCAAACACCACGGTTCCCAACTCGAGATCATGAGTTGTATAATTCTTCTCATGCACTTTCAGTTGTCGTGAGGTGTAGGCTATGACCTTCTCGCGTTGCATCAGTACGCAACCGAGTCCTTGTTTCGAGGCGTCGCAATACTCCACGAAGTCAGCACATACTTCCGGCAAAGATAGAATTGCTGCAGTGCATAACTTCTGCTTCAACAGGTTAAAAGCATATTCCTATTTCTCTCCCCAATCAAACGTCTTGCCTTTGTGTGTAAGGGATGTAAGTGATTGAGTGTCTCACCCCCAAATTCCCACTCGTGGTGTTAGTCCACATGGGTGTGACGTGGCCAGAATCACAGCTCAAGGTCATATAGAATGACTCTATATGTGTTCGAATACATTGTTTAACATAAAAGTTAATAAGATAATAGTAGCGGAATTTTTCATAAATCATTTGCAGTGGAAATATAAATTGTCACACACAACATTTTATTGTTACATAACATAAATAAAATTGTTTTCAAATGATAAAACAGAAATGCATGAGGTTCCTAATGCTTGTCCCTTAATGTGCATTCCTGGTATCCATAGCCTGCTAGTTATATGAGAATACAAGTTTAAGAAAAAGTGTCAACACAAAGGTCGGTGAGTTCACAGATTTTGATATATACATAGTAATAGAAAACATGTGTCATGTTGTTTATCATAATGTTAGTCCTGAGCCCTAGGCTCCAAATGTCAGTGCGTCACTACCGAACTAGACTTGTTTGTCCTTGCCTCCGCTATGTCTCGTATTACATAGCATGTTAGTCAGAGTTTCACGGGTTAAGACCTCGAGTCAAAATTGTGCACCGTGGGGTTAGTCACACCCAAACGGATCCATTCAAACCTACCACGTTGTTTGTACATTAACGGTAAGACATTGTGAGGGCTTGTTACGAGTTCAACACTTAATGCTTGTCTAATAAACTAGCATACACAGTAAAATGTTTGTAATAGCATAATTGTTTGACTCGATTCAACTAGTATTCTCCCCCTGTTTAAAAAGTTTGAAAAAGAGTAAAGAGGGGCCGTAAACTCACCTTAGTGTGAGTGAGAGAATGTAAACGTAAGCTCCTGCTCGAAAGGCATGTCAGTCACCTGCTACCTATATCATATACCATACGTGAGTTTGTGTAAGTGACCGTGTTTTGTGTTTGTGCTAATGCTTGTGTTTGTGCTCAACAACCCTTGGTTGTTCATGTTTGTCCTTGTCGGTCCATATTGACCGTGTTTGCTCATGTTGGTCCACATTGACAGTGTTTGACCATGTCTGACCATGTCAGGTCAATGACCCGTTGGTGAACCGTGTATCGGTTGTGAATCGTGTAACATTCGGGTTAGTGCTCGTCGTGTACAAAATGCGCAAGTCGCGTCTATGGACAACTTACTTTATATACTAAGTTTCCATTTATGGCAAGTGTCATAACACGTATCGATTTTTAAAGTTCTAGCACGCTCGTTAAGTCTTACGTGATCATGTTAACACATAGCACGTTATCATACAAATCAAATAAGTCACGTAAGTCACGTTTGCATACAAAAGTTTCCAAAAATAGAAAGTTTCAAAATCTAGCATGTGCAATGTCGGAAACCATCTAATTTAGCATACAATCATCATATTAAAGCATGTTAGGTCAGTTAGCAAGTTCAAGACATACAAAATGTTTATAAACCGATATTTCATAAATTAAAGTTGCCAAATATAGTAACTTTGTCAATTTGTATACAAATGATCATTCTAAACATACTTAAGCCATTTTTACATTACATACCATTCTAATAAGCCATTTAACATCATTTAAACATGTTGATCAAAGCCAATTCATCATCTAGCAACATTTCAATCATAAAAGTTACTAAATATACTAATTACACCAAATATGTGCCAAATCAACTCTAAATCAATTTCTTGCACATAATATCTCAATATTATCATGCTAATATCAAATCTTCATACATGCATGTTCATAATATCATCCATGGCGTCCTTTTGTATCTAAAAAGTTACTATAATTAGTAAGAGCATACCATTTTAACCAGATCTAATCATGCTATCATCTTTCAACATCATCAAGTAACACATTTGAACATTCAAAATCATCCCACATGCCATGGATCATACATGCAGGTGGGTTTTTAACTTGATAATGACCAAATTACAAAATCTCTACATACACAACATCATGGATCATCATAAAACTTTATCAAATCATCTTAGATCATCAAAAAAGGTATTAAAATCAACAAACCCAGATTCTAATAACACAAATTTCGTGCATGTGATGTTCATGCACTTGCATGTGTGCTTAAAGGAGTGCATGTGCGATTATAGGTGATTTTAAGCTACAAGGATCATGAGACTACCTCCTAAGGCTCCAAAATCACCAAGAAGATGTTTCAATCAGTTCCTAATCCTCCTGGATTGTTGGATTCGACAGAAACAAGAAGAAGAAGATGATGCTCGAGCTTCTAAGTGGACTCCAAGCTTCCACCTCCAAGTTCTAAGCTTCCAAATGGTCTCTAATGGCTTCCGGAGGATTTCCAGATGAAGAAGACGACCTTGAGTGGTCTGGTTCTTGAAACATGAAAAGTAGAGTGGTTAGAAAATGATTACATCTTGGTTTTATAAAGATTTTGCGTGCTGGCCTCATCGCGTACCGCTGAGCGGGTCCAAGATCCTCTCAGCGTACTGGGAGGGATTTCAGAATTCAAATTCTCCTGAGATCCTTCGCGTACCGCCATGTAATTCTTTGTGGGCCATGGCATACCACGATGGGTTCCTGAAGAGCCCAATAGGCCCAATTTTAATGGTTTGATCCGTTCGTCGCCGTTTTCACGCTTACGGACTATCGTTGGGCCTCGTTTGAACTTCCAAGTTCAATGTCTGAGCGTTTCGTGAGGTTTCGAGTGTTTTTTTACACGATGTGCTAAACGTTCACCAACGTTCGTGTTTTCTTTGACACGTGTGTGCGTGTTGCGATAATTCATCGAATTATCTTGTTGTGTCAGTGTTCGTACCGTCTTGCCACGTGTCACTAAATTAAACTAATTCTAGTGCCACGTGTACACATATCAATTGAAATAAACATTTAATAAAATAGAAGCTGACCTGGATTTTACGGGGTGTCATATTGAGCGATCTTCGAAAATCCCTCGATGAATCGTCGGTAGTACCCTGCTAATCCTGGGAATTGTCGCACCTCAGTTGGAGTCTTTGGTGCTTCCCAGTTCTTGATGGCTTCGATTTTGGCTGGGTCTACGTGTATTCCCGTTTCATTAACCACATGTCCAAGGAATTGGACTTCGCGAATCCAAAAATAGCATTTGGAAAACTTCACGTACAGCTGATCGTTCTTTAGTAATTCCAAGACTAGCCTTAGATATTCAGCATGTTCCTCCTGGTTCTTAGAGTAGATCAGGATGTCGTCAATGAACACTATTACGAATTTGTCAAGATAAGTCTTGCACACTAGATTCTTAAGGTCCATGAATGCGGCTGGTGCATTAGTCAGTCCAAAAGGCATAACCAAAAATTCGTAGTGTCCGTATCAGGCTCTAAAGGTAGTCTTAGGAACATTGCCTTCCTGTATCCTAAGTTGGTGGTAACCCTATCTTAAATCGATCTTCGAATAGTAGCTTGACCCTTGCAGCTGGTCAAACAGATCGTCTATTCGTGGTAGCCGGTATCAATTCTTGATCGTCACCTTGTTCAGCTCCCTGTAGTCGATACACATACGGAATGATCCGTCTTTCTTCTTTACGAACAAGACCGGTGCTCCCCAAGGTAAGAAGCTCGGTCTAATAAACCCTTTGTCTAACAGTTCCTGCAACTGATTAGACAGTTCTTGCATTTCGGTTGGTGCTAGTCGGTATGGTGCCTTGGCAATTGGTGCTGCTCTGGGAGTGAGGTCTATCTGAAATTCGATTTGTCGTTTCGGGGGTAGTCCAAGTAAATCCTCGGGAAATACTTCAGGAACATCACGGACTATGACAATGTCCTCAATCTCCCTTTCATCTTTCGGGTGTTCAGTGATAAGGACCAGTATGGCAGTGTACCCTTTTTGTATGTACTTGTTTGCCTTCATGCCAGATACATGATGTTCAGAGGTATTCCCCATCGTTCTCCTTGAATCGAGATCTGTTCTCCGCTCTGCAATGTCACTCGTACGATCTTCTCGTTGCATACGATCTCAGCTTGGTTTGTGGATAGCCAGTACATTCCAACAACCACATCGAAGCTTCCGAGAGTCACCGTCATCAAGTCAATTTCGAGCTCGTAATCCGCAAGACCATGACGCATCCTCGAAAGACGTGTTGTGTCTCGATTAGTTTTCCGTCGGCTAACTCTACGGTATACTTAAAATCTAGTGGTGTTGGGGTGATATCAAGCAATTTACTAAATTCGCCACATATAAAGCTCCTATTGGCACCAACATCAAATAATATACTATCATAGACATTATTTAAAAGGAATGTACCGGTTACGATATTCGGGTCATCCTTGGCTTCGCCAGAGCCTATCACAAAGGCTCGACCCTTAACTGCTCCACCTCCAGCTTTCTTCAATTGCGGGCAATCCCTCCGCATGTGTCCCGGCTTCCCACATTCATAACACCCCTTGAGAGTGTTCTGGTTGTTGTTGTTGTTCAGGTAGTGGTTGGGATTGCTGTTGTTTAGTAGCTTGGTTCTGTACACAGCTCAGCTCGTTTGGCAGGTTTAGCTCATAGGCCACGGGGCCTATTCGTTTGGTGATCTCGAAAGGTCCAATGTAACGAGGGTTCAACTCTCATTTGCCAAACGAAATAACTCCCTTCTAGGGCGACACCTATAGCAACACTCTATCTCCCACCTGGAATTCCAAGGGTTTGCGTCGCTTGTCAGCATAGCTTTTCTGTCTGTCCCGAGCTGCTGCCATTTGCCTGCGTATCTGCACGATCTTTTCAGTCGTTTCGTGCACAAGTTCGGGGCCAGTCATTTGGCTCTCTCCAGCTTCAGCCCAGCAGATGGGTGATCGACACTTACGTCCGTAAATTGCCTCGAATGGTGCAGCTTGTATGCTAGTGTGGTAACTATTGTTATACGAGAACTCAACTAACGGTAGGTGAGTCTCCCATGGTAGGTGAATCTCCCAGCTACTGCCAAAAGCGATAACACATGTGCGAAGCATATCCTCTAGTGTATGTATGGTACGCTCGCTCTGCCCATCAGTCTGCGGGTGATAAGCGGTACTCATGTCCAATCTTGTGCCTAGTGCCTTGTGCAAGGACTTCCAGAAATGCGACGTGAATCGACTGTCGCGATCAGAGATGATTGAGATTGGCACCCCATGTCGAGTGACCGCTTCTTTCAGATAAATCCAAGTGAGTTTGTCCAACTTGTCATTCTCCTTGATGGGTAGAAAGTGTGCAGACTTTGTTATTCGGTCTACGATAACCCAGATGGTATCGCAACCACTTGCCGTCTTAGGCAGTTTGGTGATGAAGTCTATGGAAATTTGTTCCCATTTCCACATAGGTATTTCAGGTTGCTGAAGTAGACCTGATGGCTTTTGGTACTCAAACTTGAGTTTTGAGCACGTTAAACACTTACCTACGTAAGTTGCTATTTCAGCTTTCATGTTTGGCCACCAATAGGTTGTCTTCAGATCATGGTACATTTTGTCGGAGCCCGGATGTACAGAATACCGGCTCTTGTGTGCTTCATCCATCACCACATTCCCCAATCCTCCATGGTAAGGAATCCAGATCCGATCCATGAAATAGTATGCTCCATCGATCTTCCCCTTCATATGCTTGTCCATGCCACGTAAGGCTTCCTGAGTGAGGTTTTCGACTTTCAGAGCTTCCTGTTGAGCGTTTCGGATCTGTTGTGGCAATTTGGAATGAATCGTGAGTTGTAGGGCACGCACGCGTTTTGTTGTCTCTTTCCGGCTCAATGCGTCGGCCACTACATTTGCTTTGCCAGGGTGGAATATGATAGCACAATCATAATCGTCGATGAGTTCAACCCATCTTCGTTGTCTCATGTTCAACACCTTTTGATCGAAGATGTGCTACAGGCTCTTATGATCCATAAAGATTGTGCATTTTGTGCCGTATAGGTAGTGTCGCCAGATCTTCTAGGTCATGAGTTGTGTAATTCTTCTCATGCACCTTTAATTGTCGTGATGCATATGCTATCACTTTCTCGCGTTGCATCAGCACGCAATCGAGTCTTTGTTTCGAGGCGTCACAATACACCATGAAATCGTCATATCCTTACGGCAAGGATATGATTGGTGCTGTGAATATGTCACACTCCTAAATTCCCACTCGTGGTGTCAGTCCATGTGGGTGTGACGTGGCCAGAATCACAGCTCAAGGTCATATAGAATACCTCTATATGCGTTTACAAATCCACGTTTGACACGTACACATAACAAAATAGTTTGCAGCGGAATAATAACTCGAAGCAGCAGAAAATATAATTGTTATACATGCAGCAGAAAAGTAATAAGTTTAAGTATCGCAGCGGAAATAAATGTCAGACCAAAACATTGTTAGTACAAATCTCAAATGAAATTGTTTTCGAAAGATAAACAGAAACATAATGCATGAAGGTCCTAATGCTCGGTTCCTTATGTGTGCATTCCTAAATACCCGTCATCCTGTCAGTTACCAGAGAATAAAAGTTTAGAAAAAGTGTCAACACAATGGTTGGTGAGTTCACAGGTTTTGATATACATATATAGTACGAAAGTGTGTCATGCTGTTTATCATATGTTAGTACCGAGCCCTAGGCTCCAAGTGTCAGTGCGTCACTACCGAAATAGACTTGTTTGTCCTTGCCTCCGCTATGTCTCGTATACATAGCAAGTTAGGTCAGAGTTTGCACGGGTTATGACATCCAGTCAACATAGTTCCCCGTGGGGTTAGTCATTGCCTAATGGATCCATTCAAACCTACCACGTTGTTCGTACATTAACGGTAAGACTTTGTGAGGGCTTGATACGAGTTCAACACTTAATGTTTGCCCAATAAACCAACATACACCAAAAATGTTTGTATAGTAATAAATGTTTGACTCGATGCATCTAGTATTCTCCCCCTATTTAAAAGCGTTTGAAAAGAGTAAAGAGGGGCTGTAAACTCACCTTAGTGAAGTAATTCGAACGTAAGCGTAAGCTCCTGCGTAACTGCACGTCGGTCACTGGCAACCTATATCGTATACCGTTTCGTAGGTTTGTGTAAGTGACCATGCTAGTGTTTGTGCTTGTGCTCATGTTGGTGCTCAACAACTCTTGGTTGTTCATGTTTGTCCGTGTCGGTCCACAATGACCGTGTTTGCTCGTGTTGGTCCAGAGTTGACTGCGTTTGACCGTGTTTGACTAAAGTTGATCGTGTCAAGTCTACGACCCGTTGGTGAACCGTGTGTCGGTTGTGAATCATGTAGCAATCGTGTAAGTGCTCATCGTGTGCAAAACGCGCAAGTCGCGTATATGGACAACTTACTATTCATAGTAAGTTTCCATTTATGGAAGCTTCACAAAGCATACGATTTTATGGTTCTAATATGCTCGTTAGTCCTACGTGATCATGTTAACACATAACACATCATCATACGAATTCACATAAGTCGTTTACAACATGATTGCACATAAAAGTTTCCTAAAATGGAAAGTTTCCATTAATAGCATACGTGTTATCGGAAACCATCTAACTTAGAGTCTAATCATCATATTACGACATAATAAGCCATCTAGCATGCTTGAATCATTCAAAATATTCATAAGTCGGTTTTTGTAAAAATAAAGTTACTATAAATAGTAACCTTGTGGTTTTTCATAAAAACAACCATTCTAACATTTCTAATCCTATTTTCATGTTGCAAATCATCAAGATAATCCATTTAACATCATTTAAACATGTACTTATGGTCAAAATCGTCACTTAACATCATTTCAACAATAAAAGTTACTAAAAATAGTAACTTATCACATATGACCATAATCATCACTAAAAATCATAATCTAAGTATTCAAATCATCATCTTAACATCCTAATAGCAATTCTACACCCATGCATGTTCACCATTCTAATCATAACACCGTTTTGACAACATAAAGTTTCTAATAATAGAAAGGTTTGCAAAAATCACATTTTTAATCATCAAATCACAATCTAATCTTGCAATATCACCTATACATTATCAAGAATCATCCCAATATCAATATAAGCATCTAGCATGCATTAGATCATACATGCATGCATCAATATCATCACAAATCATCATTTTAAGCACAATGGCCCATACCCATCATTTTAGATCATCATAAAACATCATCTAATCATCTTAGATCATCAAAAAAATGGTAAAATCCTCAAACCCAGAACATAATTTCGTGCATGTGGTGCCATGGTGCTTGCATGTGGATTTTAACACATGCATGTGTGTGTAGTATAGATATTAAGCCATAGAGGTGCAAGACTACCTTGTAAAGCCTACAAGGACACTGGAATGATGAATGAACAGCTCCTAAGTCCCCTGAAGTTGCTGGATTCGACAGAAACTGAATGGAGGTGATGATCTTCGAGCTTGTATGTGAACCCCAAGCTTCCAATTCCAAGTTCCAAGCTTCCATTGGTCCTTCTATGACTTCTCTTGGCTTCAATGGAGGTTTTTCAGAGGTTGAAGACGCACTTGAGTGTCTGAACTCGAGAAGTGAGAATAGAGTGGCTATAGACATGATGGCATCTTGGTTTTATAAAGATTTGCCGTCTGACACTCGTCGCGTACGCGACAGGAAGCCAAAAAATGCTTCACGCTATGCAGAGAAATCCGGGAGTCAACTCCTCGCGACGCCTGGTGCGCACCGCGACGATTCCTCCTGCTGGGCCATCGCGTACCACGATGTGCCCCTGGAGAGCCCAATAAGCATGTTTTAATGGGTTTGATCCATTCGTCGCCGTTTTAACGTCTACAAACTATCGTTTGGCTTCGTTTGAACTTCCAAGTTCGATGTGTGAGTGTTTCGTGAAGTTTCGAGTGTTGTGCTACACAATGTGCTAGTCGTTCACCAACGTTCGTGTGTTTTGACACGAGTGTGCTGTTTGCGGATAATTCCACGAATTATCTTGTTGTGTGTCAGTGTTTGTACTATCGTGCCACGTGTCACACTAATTCTAGTGCCACGTGTACATAAATCATTTAAATAAATATTTAAATAAATAACATGCTGACCTGGAAATTACGGGGTGTCAATCCTCCCTTGTTAGAAAGAATTTCATCCCGAAATTCAATTCGTGTTGCCAGTGTTTGTTTGTCCCGCGAACAGGTGTGGGTATATCTGTTTCATCTGGTCTTCACGTTCCCATGTGAATTCCGGTCCTCGCCACGAATTCCATCGCACCTTCACGATCGGTATCTTGCTGAGTTTGAGTTTCTTGGTTTCCCGGTCCATGATCTCCATCGGTTCCTCAACGAAGTTCAGTTGTTCGTCGATCTGTATCTCCTCAAGAGGTATAACAAGTGTTTCATCGGATAGACACTTCTTGAGGTTTGAGATGTGAAATATATTGTGAACGCTACTCTGCTCGTTTGGTAGTCTCAGCTCGTAGGCCACCGGGCCTATATTTTGTGATTTCGAACGGTCCAATGTATCGTGGATTCAACTTTCCTAGTTTGCCAAACCGTATGAATCCCTTCCAAGGCGAGACCTTGAGTAACACTCTGTCCCCCACTTGGAACTCCAACGGTTTGCGTCGTTTATCAGCCTAGCTTTTCTGTCTGTCCCGAGCTGCGGCCATCCGCTTGCGTATCTGCATGGTCTTTTCAGCTGTTTCGTGCACAAGCTCTGGACCGGTCAGTTGGCTGTCCCCAACTTCCGCCCAGAAGATGAGTGATCGACACTTACGTCCGTAAAGTGCCTCGAATGGTGCAGCTTTGATGCTAGTGTGGTAGCTATTGTTATATGAGAACTCAACTAACGGTAGGTGAGTCTCCCAGCTGCTACCAAAGTCAATAACACATGCCTGAAGCATGTCCTCCAGTGTCTGTATGGTGCGTTCACTCTGCCCATCAGTCTGAGGGTGGTAAGCGGTACTCATATCCAATCTCGTACCCAAAGCCTTATGCAAAGACTTCCAGAAATACGACGTGAATCGACTGTACGGTCAGAGATGATCGAGATTGGCACCCCATGTCGAGTGACCACTTCCTTCAGATAAATACGAGTGAGTTTGTCCAACTTGTCGGTCTCCTTGATGGGTAGAAAATGTGCAGACTTTGTTAGTTGATCTATGATAACCCAGATGGTATCGCAACCACTGGCCGCCTTCGGCAGTTTAGTGATGAAATCCATGGAAATCTGCTCCCATTTCCACATTCGTAGTTCCGGTTGTTGAAGTAACCCTGATGGCTTCTGGTACTCAACTTTGACTTTTGAGCACGTTAGACACTTACTCACGTAAGTTGCTTTCTCGGCTTTCATGTTCGGCCACCAGTAAGTTCTCTTCAGATCGTGATACATCTTGTCAGAGCCTGGGTGTACTGAATACCGGCTCTTGTGAGCTTCGTCCATCCCTACCTCTCTTAATCCCCCGTAGCGTGGAATCCAAATCCGATCCATTAAGTAATAAGCTCTGTCGTCTTTCACTTTCATTTGCTTATCCATGCCACGCATGGCTTCAAGAGTGAGATTTTCTGTTGTCAGAGCTTCTTGTTGTGCGATCCGGATCTGACTTGGTAGTTCAGAATGAATCGTGAGTTGTAAAGCACGCACTCGTTTTGTTGTTTCCTTCCGAATCAACGCGTCGGCCACTACGTTTGCTTTACCAGGATGGTATTTGATAGTGCAATCATAATCGCCGATAAGCTCAACCCATCTTCGCTGTCTCATGTTCAACTCTTTATGGTCGAAGATGTGTTGTAGGCTCTTATTATCGGTAAAGATAGTGCATTTCGTGCCGTACAAGTAGTGTCTCCAGATCTTCAAGGCGAATACCACAGCTCCCAACTCAAGGTCATGAGTCGTGTAGTTCTTCTCATGCACCTTCAGTTGTCGTGAAGCGTATGCTATCACCTTCTCGCGTTGCATCAACACGCAACCGAGTCCTTGTTTCGAGGCGTCACAATACACCACAAAATCATCACATCCTTCTTGCAAGGATAGTATGGGTGCCGTGCATAGCTTCTGCTTTAACAAGTTGAAGGCACCCTCTTGTTTCTCTCCCCAATCGAACTTCTTGTCTTTATGTGTTAAGGAGGTTAGTGACTGAGCGATGTTTGAAAATCCTTCAATAAATCTTCTGTAGTACCCAGCCAGGCCTAGGAATTGTTGCACCTCAGTTGGAGTCTTGGGTGCTTCCCAGTTCTTGATGGCTTCAATCTTGGCTGGGTCTACGTGTATCCCTTGTTCGTTAACCACATGTCCAAGAAATTGGACTTCGCGGATCCAAAAGTCGCACTTTGAGAACTTCGCGTATAGTTGCTCTGTCTTCAGTAATTCCAAGACTAGCCTCAGATGTTCAGCATGTTCTTCCTATTCCTTGAGTAAATCAGAATGTCGTCAATGAACACTATTACGAATTTGTCAAGGTAAGGCTTGCATACTCTATTCATGAGATCCATGAATACAGCTGGTGCATTGGTTAGTCCGAACGGCATAACCAGAAATTCGTAGTGTCCGTATCGGGTTCTAAAGGCAGTCTTAGAAATATCATTCTCTTGTATCCTTAGTTGATGGTATCCCGATCTTAAATCGATCTTTGAATAGTAGCTTGACCCTTGCACCTGGTCAAACAGATCGTCTATTCGTGGCAATGGGTATCGATTCTTGATCGTCACCTTGTTCAGTTCTCTGTAGTCGATGCACATACGGAATGATCCGTCTTTCTTCTTCATAAACAAGACCGGTGCTCCCCAAGGCGTGAAGCTCGGTCTGATAAATCCCTTGTCTAACAGTTCCTGCAACTGGTTAGACAGTTCCTGCATCTCCGTCGATGCTAGTCGGTATGGAGCTTTGGCAATCGGTGCTGCTCCTGGTGTGAGGTCTATCTGAAACTCGACTTGTCTTTTCGGAGATAGTCCAGGTAGATCCTCGAGAAACACTTCGGGAAAATCGCGGACTACGGCGATGTCCTCAATCTTCCTTTCCTTCTTCGGTTGTTCGGTGATAAGAGCTAGTATTGCTGTGTATCCCTTCTGAATGTACTGTTCGCCTTCATACAAGACATGATGTTCAGAGGTATTCCCCGTCGTTCCCCCTGTATCGAGATCTGTTCTCCGTTCTGTAACGTTACTCGTACGATCTTGTCGTTGCATACGATCTCGGCTTGGTTAGCGGATAACCAGTCCATACCAACGACCACATCGAAGCTTCCGAGAGTTACCGACATCAAATAAATTTCGAGTTCGTGATCCGCCAACACCATGACGCGTCCTCGAAATATGTGTTGTGTCTCAATCAACTTGTCGTCGGCTAACTCTATGGTATACTTAAAGTCTAGTGGTGTTGGGGTAATATCTAGCAATTCACTAAACTCACTAGATATAAACTCCTATCGGCACCGGTATCAAATAATATACAAGCATATACATTATTTAAAAGGAACGTATTGGTTACGATGTTGGGGTCGTCCTTGGCTTCCCCCGAGCCAATCACAAAAGCTCGACCCTTGGCCGCTCCACCGCCGGCTTTCTTCAACTGAGGGCAATCCCTCCTCATATGTCCCGGTTTTCCACATTCATAACACCCCCAGGAGTGTTCTGGTTGTTGTTCTGGTTGTGGTTGAGGTTGTGGTTGTTGTTGCTGGGGAATTTGGACCTGCAATCTTTGGCCATGTGGCCATGTCTTCCACACCGCAAGCAACGGTATCGCTCGCATTGGCCAGAGTGGTGGTGAGAACATTTGTTGCACAGAGTGTATTTTCCTTGGTACACACCCTTCCCATTATCATCGGGTTGGGTGGCAGTGAAAGCTCTTGCAGGTGCAGATCGCTGTTGTTGTTGGGGTTGACGAGATTGGTGGAGGCTGGGTTCCCACTTCCTCTTCTGGCTTTCTTGAGGCTTCAGGTGTTCGCCTCGTTTGGGTAGCTTGCCCTGAGCCACCGCTTGATCAGTAAGTTTGTGGGCTAGTCGAATCAACGGTTGGATGGTGGTGAGGTCAGACGTCGTCACCATGCTCTGAATTTGCTCGAGCAGTCCGCTGATGAACTGCTCGATCTTCTTATATTCCGGCGTCACCATTGCCGGACATAGTTTGCACAACTCATGAAATCGATGCAGTATTGCTCGATCTCAAAGCCCACCATCTTGAGGACCCAAAATTCCGCCTCTAGCTTCCTAATCTCATCACGAGGACAATACTCTTCTTGCAGCAGTCGGGTGAAATCAGTCCACCTCATGGAATTGGCACCATCTAATCCCAATGTTTGAACATGGGTATTCCACCATGTGAGAGCTGGCCCTTCCAGTGTACCGGTTGTGAATTTCACCCAGTTTTCATCAGCACATTCGTACATGGCGAATACAGATTCCACCTTCTCCACCCATCGGAGCATTCTGACTGCTCCTTCTGTGCCCTTGAACTTGTGGGGGTGGCAGTTCAAGAAGGACTTAAAGGAACATCCCTTCCCGTTGCTGCCGTTAGACTCTGTTTGTCAGAAACCAGTGTCGTGTGTTAGTATCGGGTTAGCTACACTATGTTAGTCACGTTAGGCAAGTGTTAGTACCGTTGTTTTTTCCACTAGTTTCGCTATGTTGGCGACTCGCTTCATAGTCGGCAATCGCCTTGTTGACCCGTCGGTCAACCATCATTTTTATAACTGCGGCATCCAGGGTCCGTCTAGCAGGACGCGCGTACGGTCCTCTTCCCGCCATGTATCTTTCTATACATAAGGGATAGAGTATTAGTTAGCACATGTTAGAGTGTTAGCCATATGTCATGTCAGATGTCATATCAAATGTTATGTTAGATGTCATGTCAGCAATCAACCATAGTCAGATCATGCGATAAATAAATCGAAATACCATTCTCATTAATATAAACTTTGAAGTACAATGATTTTTCAAAAGATGATGGTAACATAAGTTTGTACGAGCACATCCCGCTCGTTTAGGCAAATATAAAAGAAACATACATGAAAATATCTCGGCTAATCTGAGTCCATGGTGACATGTGAAATGTCACTATCAGCATCTCCATCATCATCATCCTCCTCTGGATCCTCATTTGGATCCTCATCAAAGTCTCCTTCTTCGAGGTCATTGACCTCGAATTGGGGACCGTCATCCTGTGGTGGTTCCTCAATAAACTGCGCGGCTCACGCGTTAAGCATGGCCTCGCTAGCTTGTACCATCGCCTGAGTCTCCTCGTTGGTGACCCGATTCTCCATAATGCGTCCGTCATGCTCCTGCATGACATCCACCATCTGTCCGTGCTGACTCATCAGCTGGGACACCTGGAGACGTAAGGTCTCCACCTGCTCCTCTAACATTTCATTATGCCTTTCAAGAAGGTCGTTCTTCTCTCGAAGAACGCGGACCTCGTCCGATAGCTCCCCGCTCCTCCAGATCTCTCGTCGTGTGCACGCCACATGAGCCGCGAAGGCCTGCTCCAATGGCACCCCGAGCGGCGGTAGTCGATGACCTGGAGATGTATCGCCGGGATAACGATATAGAGGTACCCTCTCTTCGATAATCCATTCCTGTATCATCGTGGGAAGCCATCCCCAATGTTGAGCTCGTGCCGCGTGTCGAGCCCGCCTATCCATCTCAACATCGACCTGTGCCACTATGTCGTGGACTCGTCGTCGGCTCTCTGCAGCCATATCGTCAGTGGTCGGGAGTCTGTCTGAGTTCCTGCTAGCATTATTGTTGTCGGCCATCCTGTAAGTTTCAAGTTAGTAAACGATAGTTTAACATAAATAATTACATCATCAGTGTGTAAACTCTACGTGTAGTGTCTAGAGTTAAGCAATGGCTATAGTCTAAGTCTACTACATGCAAACCTAGTTCCCTATAACCAAGGCTCTGATACCAGTCTGTCACACCCCCAAATTCCCACTCGTGGTGTCAGTCCACGTGGGTGTGACGTGGCCAGAATCACAGCTCAAGGTCATATAGAATACCTCTATATGCGTTTACAAATCCACGTTTGACACGTACACATAACAAAATAGTTTGCAGCGGAATAATAACTCGAAGCAGCTGAAAATATAATTGTTATACAAGCAGCGGAAAAGTAATAAGTTTAAGTATCGCAGCGGAAATAAATGTCAGACCAAAACATTGTTAGTACAAATCTCAAATGAAATTGTTTTCGAAAGATAAACAGAAACAGAAATGCATGAAGGTCCTAATGCTCGGTTCCTTATGTGTGCATTCCTGAATACCCGTCATCCTGTCAGTTACCTGAGAATACAAGTTTAGAAAAAGTGTCAACACAATGGTTGGTGAGTTCACAGGTTTTGATATACATATATAGTACGAAACTGTGTCATGCTGTTTATCATATGTTATACCGAGCCCTAGGCTCCAAGTGTCAGTGCGTCACTACCGAACTAGACTTGTTTGTCCTTGCCTCCGCTATGTCTCGTATACATAGCAAGTTAGGTCAGAGTTTGCACAGGTTATGACATCCAGTCAACATAGTGCCCCGTGGGGTTAGTCATTGCCTAATGGATCCATTCAAACCTACCACGTTGTTCGTACATTAACGGCAAGACTTTGTGAGGGCTTGTTACGAGTTCAACACTTAATGTTTGTCCAATAAACCAGCATACACCAAAAATGTTTGTATAGTAATAAATGTTTGACTCGATGCAACTAGTATTCTCCCCATATTTAAAAGCGTTTGAAAAGAGTAAAGAGGAGCCGTAAACTCACCTTAGTGAAGTAATTCGAACGTAAGCGTAAGCTCCTGCGTAACTGCACGTCGGTCACCGGCAACCTATATCGTATACCGTTTCGTAAGTTTTTGTAAGTGACCGTGCTAGTGTTTGTGCTAGCGCTCATGTTGGTGCTCAACAACTCTCGGTTGTTCATGTTTGTCCGTGTCGGTCCACAATGACTGTGTTTGCTCGTGTTGGTCCAGAGTTGACCGTGTTTGACTAAAGTTGATCGTGTCAAGTCTACGACCCGTTGGTGAACCATGTGTCGGTTGTGAATCGTGTAGCAAAATGCGCAATTTGCGCATAGGGACAACTTACTATTCATAGTAAGTTTCCATTTATGGAAGCTTCACAAAGCATACGATTTTATGGTTCTAATATGCTCGTTAGTCCTACGTGATCATGTTAACACATAACACATCATCATACGAATTCACATAAGTCGTTTACAACATGATTGCACATAAAAGTTTCCTAAAATGCAAAGTTTCCATTTATAGCATACGTGTTATCGGAAACCATCTAACTTAGAGTCTAATCATCATATTACGACATAATAAGCCATTTAGCATGCTTGAATCATTCAAAATATTCATAAGTCGGTTTTTGTAAAAATAAAGTTACTATATATAGTAACCTTGTGGTTTTTCATAAAAACAACCATTCTAACATTTCTAATCCTATTTTCATGTTGCAAATCATCAAGATAATCCATTTAACATCATTTAAACATGTACTTATGGTCAAAATCATCAGTTAACATCATTTCAACAATAAAAGTTACTAAAAATAGTAACTTATCACATATGACCATAATCATCACTAAAAATCATAATCTAAGTATTCAAATCATCATCCTAACATCCTAATAGCAATTCTACACCTATGCATGTTCACCATTCTATTCATAACACCGTTTTGACAACATAAAGTTTCTAATAATAGAAAGGTTTGCAAAAATCACATTTTTAATCATCAAATCACAATCTAATCTTGCAATATCACCTACACATTATCAAGAATCATCCCAATATCAATATAAGCATCTAGCATGCATTAGATCATACATGCATGCATCAATATCATCACAAATCATCATTTTAAGCACAATGGCCCATACCCATGATTTTAGATCATCATAAAACATCATCTAATCATCTTAGATCATCAAAAAACATGGTAAAATCCTCAAACCCGGAACATAATTTCGTGCATGTGGTGCCATGGTGCTTGCATGTGGATTTTAACACATGCATGTGTGTGTAGTAGAGATATTAAGCTATTAGAGGTGCAAGACTACCTTCTAAAGCCTCCAAGGACACTGGAATGATGAATGAACAGCTCCTAAGTCCCCTGAAGTTGCTGGATTCGATAGAAACCGAAGGGAGGTGATGATGTTCGAGCTTGTATGTGAACCCCAAGCTTCCAATTCCAAGTTCCAAGCTTCCACTGGTCCTTCTATGGCTTCTCTTGGCTTCAATGGATGTTTTTCAGAGGTTGAAGACGCACTTGAGGGTCTGGAACTCGAGAAGTGAGAATAGAGTGGCTATAGACATGATGGCATCTTGGTTTTATAAAGATTTGCTGTCTGACACTCGTCGTATACCGCGACAGGAAGCCAAAAAATGCTTCGCGCTACTCGGAGAAATCGGGGAGTCAACTCCTCGCGACGCCTGTCGCGCACCGCGACGATTCCTCCTGCTGGGCCATCGTGTACCGCGATGGGCCCCTGGAGAGCCCAATAAGCCTGTTTTAATGGGTTTGATCCGTTTGTCGCCATTTTCACATCTACGAACTATCGTTTGGCTTCGTTTGAACTTCCAAGTTCGATGTGTGAGTGTTTCGTGAAGTTTCGAGTGTTGTGCTACACAATGTGCTAGTCGTTCACCAACGTTCGTGTGTTTTGACACGTGTGTGCTGTTTGCCGATAATTCCACGAATTATCTTGTTGTGTGTCGGTGTTCGTACTGTCGTGCCACGTGTCACACTAATTCTAGTGCCACGTGTACATAAATCATTTAAATAAATATTTAAATAAATAACATGCTGACCTATAAATTACGGGGTGTCACAGCATAACTTCTACTTTAACAAGTTGAAAGCAGCTTCCTGTTTGTCTCCCCAGTCGAACTTCTTATCCTTGTGAGTTAGGGATGTCAGTGATTGGGAGATCTTTGAAAATCCCTCGATGAATCGTCTGTAGTACCCTGCCAGACCTAGGAATTGTCGCACCTCAGTCGGAGTCTTTGGTGCTTCCCAGTTCTTGATGGCTTCAATCTTGGCTGGGTCTACATGTATCCCCTTGTCGTTAACCACATGTCAAAAATCACATTTGGAAAACTTCGCATATAGTTGTTCGTTCTTCAGCAGTTCCATGACAAGCCTTAGATGTTCGGCATGTTCTTCCTGATTCTTAGAGTAGATCAGAATGTCGTCAATGAACACTATTACGAATTTGTCGAGATAAGGATTGCACACTCTATTCATGAGGTCCATGAATACAGCTGGTGCATTGGTCAGTCCAAAGGGCATAACCAGAAATTTGTAGTGTCCGTATCGGGTTCTAAAGGCAATCTTAGGGATATCATCTTCTTGTATCCTTAGTTGATGGTAACCCGATCTTAAATCGATCTTCGAATAGTAGCTTGACCCTTGCAGTTGGTCAAACAAATCGTCTATTCGCGGTAGCGGGTATCGATTCTTGATCGTCACTTTGTTCAGATCCCTGTAGTCGATACACATACGGAATGATCCGTCTTTCTTCTTTACGAACAAGATCGGTGCTCCCCGTGGTGAGAAGCTTGGTTTGATGAATCCCTTGTCTAATAGTTCTTGCAACTGATTAGAAAGTTCCTACATCTCTGTTGGTGCTAGTCAGTATGGAGCTTTAGCAATCGGTGCCGCTTCGGGAGTGAAGTCTATCTGGAACTCGACCTATCGTCTCGGAGGTAATCCAGGTAGATCCTTGGGAAATACTTCAGGAAAATCGCGGACTACGACGATGTCTTCAATCTTCCTTTTTTTCTTTGGTTGTTCTGTGATAAGGGTTAGTATTGCGATGTATCCCTTCTGTATGTACTTGTTAGCCTTCATGCAAGACATGATGTTCAGAGGTATTCCCCGTCGTTCTCCCTGAATCGAGACCTGTTCTTCGCTCGGCAACGTTACTCGTTCGATTTTCTCGTTGCATACGATCTCAGCTTGATTTGTGGTTAACCAGTCCATTCCAACAACCACATCGAAGCTCCCAAGAGTTACCGGCATCAAGCTGATTTCGAGTTCGTGATCCGCCAAAACCATGACGCATCCTCGAATGACGTGTTGTGTGTCGATCAGTTTGCCGTCGGCTAACTCTATGGTATACTTATAATCTATTGGTGTTGGGGTAAATTCTATTAATTTACTAAACTCACTAGATATAAAGCTCCTATCGCCACCGGTATCAAATAATATACTAGCATAGACATTATTTAAAAGGAACGTACCGGTCACGATGTTTGGGTCGTCCTTGGCTTCTCCCAAGCCAATCACGAAAGCTTGACCCTTGGCTGCTCCACCTCCAGCCTTCTTCAGTTGCGGGCAATCCCTCTGCATATGTCCCGGTTTACCACATTCGTAACACCCTTTGAGAGTGTTCTGGTTGTTGTTGTTTAGGTTGTTAGGTAGCTTGGTTCTGCAATCTTTGGCCATATGGCCATGTCTTCTGCACTTTAGGCAACGGTACCGCTCACATTGCCAAAAGTGGTGATATGAACACCGGTTACACAGGGGGCATTTACCCTCGTACACACCCTTCCCCTTGTTGTCGGGTTGGGTAGCAGTGAAGGCTCTGGCGGGTGCAGACCTTTGTTGTTGTTGTTGTTGAGGTGGGTGAGACTGGTGGTGGTTAGGTTCCGACTTGCGCTTATGGTTTTCTTGAGGCTTTAGATGTTCACCTCGTTTGGGTAGCTTGCCCTGAGCCACCGCCTGATCAGTCAGTTTGTATGCCAATCTGATAGTGGGTTGAATTTGGGTTGGGTCAGAAGCTGTGACCATACTCTGGATTTGCTCGGGCAATCCGCTGATGAACTGCTCGATCTTTTTGTACTCCGGGGTCACCGTTCCTGGGCACAGTTTGCACAGTTCGTGGAAGCGTGTGCAGTATTATTCGATTTCCGATCCCACCATCTTGTGGACCCAGAACTCTTCTTCCAGATTCTTGATCTCGTTTCGAGGACAGTATTCCTCTTGCAACAGTCTGGTGAAATCAGTCCATGTCATGGAGTTTTGTAGGACCTATTTGGAGCTCGGAAACAATCCGATTCCAACGGATATCTACTCGACAGCCTCTGGAATAGTGCGGAATCCTATGCCAGGGTTTTCCAATCGAAACCAACAGCAACCGTGGAAATCCGAAGGTGTAGGAAGGACGTTTAAGTGTGAATCGAACACCATGGGTTGAGAATCGAACTTGGACGATCAATGGCCGCTCGGATCTTCTAGGGTTTGACACTAGGTGCTCTGGGAAGAAGGAGGGCTCTCAGCAGTTGGGTTTAAAATGATTTGAACTTGTATTTATAGACTGTAGTCATTCGGCCGAATGAGTGGCCGAAGCAGCTTATTTGGCGAATGACCATGTCGAATGGACAAGTCAGTCGAATGAGTCATTCGGCGAATGACTCATTCGCTCGCCTTTGTCAATCGCTAGGGCGTTCATTCGGCGAATGACTTCATTAGTAGAGTCATTCGCCCGAATGGGTCTTTAACCATATCACTTCAACTTTAAACATAATCAATCATAATCAATATTAAACATTAAGAACAATATAGAAAGACAACTTCCATTAATGTAATAAACTTTATACATCAATAACAGTACAAAAATACAACTAGGGACATTTAATGCATCTACAAACTCCCCCTAGGACCTAGTTCAATCCTTTAAAGTGTCTTTCTTGAAGAGCTTGTCTGAGATAGCTTTCCAGTCTGCTCTGGCATGAATCTTGAGCACCATACAGATACGAATGACTCTCATGAATTGCATGGCCT
This sequence comes from Mikania micrantha, assembly GCA_009363875.1. Lineage (NCBI taxonomy): Eukaryota > Viridiplantae > Streptophyta > Magnoliopsida > Asterales > Asteraceae > Mikania > Mikania micrantha. The sequence goes on along the minus strand of CM018680.1, from coordinate 48,808,947 downwards.
GCTCTATATCAACAACATCGAAAACATCTGATGAAAGTACAAGGTCTTGACATCATTGCGCGACAGATTTGTTAACCACGTTGGCTCAAAAATACGTTCGGTCTCCCATTTATTCTCCTTGCACATAACAATCACAGCTTCTCCACTCCGCCCGTCGTAGTACCACCATCGGAAGCCCTCTATAAAGTCTTGTCGCATCTTCCTTAACGGAATCTTCTTCAAAACTTTAGGAGGAAGCCACTTCAGGATAACTTTTTGTTTCCGGGTATCTCCATCTATCTCCGGCAAGTAATATCTTTCAGGTTGTTGAGGCCTGAAGTTCACCCACCTTTTTCTATATTCGTATTGCAGCTGTCGGGGAAACCATGCTGACATCCAAGAGTCTTCACTATAAAGCATCCTCAGACGTGCAAGTTGATTTACTTCGAATCCCGGCAATGTCTTGAAGTCATGAGGATGCTTAAAGTAATCTATTCCTCTTTCCCTCTTCACAGCATAACATCCTAAGTCATGAAAGTAAGCCCAGCTTAGAATCTGACCTCCGGCTTTGTAGCCTTTGGTCCTGTAAATCTTTTTGTGAGTTGCTGGCATCTTTACATTGCTTTCTTTCTTTAGGATCTCCCAATAGGCCTTCCATTCTTCTTTCCTCTGTTTGATATCATCAACTTCAGACTTACTGACTTCAACCTGTTCTTCCAAGTATCTGTTCAACATCTGTTCAGTGGCTTGATCAAATAAATCAGTGAAAGTAGGCAGTTCGTCTTCGGCCGATGTATACTTTCGATACTCCTCCTCGGTTATGTCCTCCAGAATGACCTCATCAATGTCATCAAAAGTTTCTGGAGTTGGCTCATCAAAAATTGGAACTGAGGTATCATCAGTAATAACCTTATCAGGATTTAACCTGAACAACTCAGCTATCTGCTCCTTTGATAAGCTAGAAATGATCTCACCCTCCTCTTTATCATAGCTAACTGAGTGCTGTATAATGCCCTGAGCGTCAAGAATCATAGTGAGTGTCTCATCCAGTTGACGTCTCACGGGCACAGCTTCGGGTTCTCCAGTAGCAGCTCATTCTTCTGTCTGTGTAGGAGGAGGTTGAGAAGGAGCCTTTTTCTTCTTGTCATGCATGGACTTGGACCGGATCTCAGGAGGGGGAGGGGCTTGATCATCATCATCATCATCTGAACTTGACGAACCAGAAGACCCGCTCCCTAATTCATCCTGATCATCTCCGTCTGAGTCATCATCTTTGTCTGTATCTTCGTAATCAACTTTCTCCTCATCAGATTCCTCTTCCTCTTCTTCATCTTCCTCGTCTTTTTCCTTCTTAGAATCTGAATCATCGGAGTGAACCGCAACGCCTTCGATCCTCGGAGTGCTGTCTTTAAGGCTGTCAATCTGTTCGGCAAGCCTGGCATTCTTCGTCTCTAAAGCCAGAACCCGATCACTGAAATCAGTGACAGTCAATGCCAACTGATGATGCTCATCAATGTATTTCAATAGCTGCTCCTCTTGCTGAGCAGATCGAGCTTGCAAATCAGCTCTCTGATCGGCAGCCAGAAGAAGCAAAGTATCTTGCTCATTTACCCGCTAGGTGAGCTGGGCAATAATCAGTTCCTGCTCCTTGTTCTTCTTTTCTTGTTCCAAGCTCCTCTCCATCAATCTAAGTACCATACTGTTCAATGTGCTCAGCTGATCAGCAACTGAAACAGTACGTATGAATGTATCAGATCGTGAAGTGGAGGGACCAGAAGAGGCAACAGTAAATATAGGAGCTTGAGAAACCGAGGTGGTCAGAGAGGCAATGGTAGTACGTGTCAGAATAGCCCGTGACCTAGTCAGTGAAGAAACTGTGACAACTGTTACTGATGTAACAGTAGTTGTAGCAGTTGTCGACAGTTCTGAGCTCCTCTGAAATAGAAATCTGGATCTCTTCCTTCTGCCAGCAGGAGATGAGGTAGACTGGGTAGCAGCAATAGAAACAACTGTAGTAATTGAAGCAGAGGAACGCGGAGGAGGAGATAAATCAAACTCAGGAATAAACGTAGGATCTGTGATCTCATCAATCTCAGCCTCACTTCGCTTCCTCTTCCTTTTCACTAATCTCCCTCCTACCCACACACTCTCAAACTCATCATCAGGAGTATCTTCAGAATCTGAGCTTTCTCCACCTTCACCACCAACCTCATAACCTTCACCCTCTGAATCATCAGAATCCTCTCTGTCCTCTACAGATGTGGTACCAGTCATATCAAATGAAGTAGATACAGTGGTTGTAGACGTAGCCAAGAAAGCTAACTCCATCAAAGAAACAATATCCACATCCTCTCCCTCTGCGGTATACATGCCAACTCCACCACCAATACTCACACCACCAGCCTCAATCATGCTCACATCAGCAGTAGTAATGATATCATCAATAACAGTACTCATCACAATAGTGCTTGCAGCTACAGTGCTAATAGCAACTGTACTCACACTACCACCAGCACCAGTACCACTATGACCTGCACCATCATCATCATCACCACCGTCATCAGGAAAAATGATGTCCTCTACCTTAGAATCAGAATCTTCATGCCTCCACCTCCTGCCAGCTGGAGCTACATAGTCAGGCCTCACCAGATGTCCAAACAAAGACCGGACTGTAGGCTTCCTATCCTTGCCTCTGTATGACATTACCCTGTTAAGAGTAATGTCATTCATGTGCTCCAATCGGATAATAACGGCAGTGATCTTTGGAAAATCAGGAAGCTGAGCATCAATCAGCTGCTGGAGAAACCGAGGGTACATCAGAAATTTCTTGTCTCCCTTAAGTGTCACATTCTCCTTCATGTGTGAGAAGACCATCTCTGAAAAATTGAATGGTCGGTTCAGCACCAGGGCAACGAAAGCACACGTATGGTCTCCTTCATATCATCAAAACCGCCTCTCCTAGATCTAAGACAGTGAATCAGTACATGGGCGAGATACTTGAACTGTGGAGACATATAAGCCTGGTTCAGGATTCCCGCTCCAAGATCTCCTTCGTACTTGCACCTCATAAAGCAACCACGAACTAAGTAACGATCCAGCAGATATGGCTGATCAGGTGTATCTTGGAAACCACAAACTCTCCTGATGTGCTCAGCTGATATAACAACATCATGCCCCAGCACCTTGCCTCTAATAACAGGAGGTTCAACCTCACAATCAATATCTGCAGAAGCCCAAAAGTCCTGATGGTGAGAGCGATATGGTACATGCATAGTAGAAATGGCAGTGAAAATCCTGGAACGCCTCAAAAATGTGATAATCTCAGGGTAATGTCGAGCATTTGCCGTGTTGAGATCCAGGTGTGCACAAATGTTGTTCTTTGTCACGGATTTGTATCAAGCCATTCTTAAAATCAATTAAAGATATATATCAGTACAATTTAGTTGAATACAAGATTCAAATCAAAACAATGTACAAGTATGACCATTTGGCCGAATGAACTTGATTTAGCCGAATATAATTGATAGGGCTAAATGAACACATTCGCCGAATGAGACATTTGGTCGAATGAGTTTCGCTCGCCGAATGAACTTCCTTCGCCGAATGAACTTCATTCGCCGAATGAGTCATTCGCCGAATGGCGTCATTCGGCTGTCTGTTGGGATTCAAACACCAGTTTATGAATCTTCATATCAGCCCATAAAAATCATACATTCATGCTCAGAATCGACCGACTAACAAGTTTAAAACTTGTCTTATGTGAGTTTAAGTCCATTTTGACCATCTATTGAAAGGGCGATTCTAAAAACCCTAAAACCCTGATTCGGTTCTGTTTTTGATGTTTTCATGGTCAAAATTCGACGATTTTTGATCCCCATGTATCTGAGATGATAAGAAACAAAGTTATCAGAAGCTGGATCAAAAGAAGTCACGAGAAAATAAACGACTGAAGAAAGAAGGTATTTGGGCGAATGACTTGCACACAATTTGGGTAAATGAGAGTTTTTGGAGAATGAGCTAGTTTGGGCGATTGAATGTTTATATATGTTGAGTCATTCGCCGAATGAAACCGGCGAAAGAGCTATTTTTCCCCGAAGTCATTCGCCGAATGACCTTCACACACAAACTTCATTCGCCGAATGAAATAAGTGATTGACTTCCTTGGGCTTATATTGATTCGGCCGAATAACTCATTCGCCGAATGAAGTCATTCGGTCGAATGATTCATATTCAATATTCATTCGTGCGAATGAGATAAAGCACTCACAAAAACACAACTTGATTTCAAAATTCAAACATTTTGATCTGTAAATATGGATGTCAGTTATGAAGACAAGTCTGGTTGATTCAGGATTCAGATAAGTCAGACATCTGAAGCTACAAATGATCACCTAAACTGAAATTGAAATCAGAAAATCTTTTTGTAATTTTCTGAAACAAATTACAACTGTACAACTAGCAACTATAAACAAAGAAACACATATTTTGTGAGAGTTCTGTTGAAAAACTAGTACATACCTCTAATCAAATCAAATCAGCATTAATGAATGTTTCATTTCAAACACTTTTGACTTGTGATATGATTACTGATATATTTGTCCACTTTAAGCTTTTCAATACAAAATTATTCAACTCATTTGATGATTACTTATGTTTTCTGATTAAGTTACCTGTTTTATTTATTCAGCAAAGATTAAAATTAGTATGTAACTCATCTCCGCACATCTTAATACCCAGCACCATAAATTCCATAAGGTTCCAATTTATTTTCTTTTTGTATTTTTCTTTTTGATTTGTCTCTCATGACCAACACATTCTCATGGACTGCTTCAACTAGGTTCGTCTCAGTAATATGGCACGTATACAGACCTGTGTTGACATGATTGACTTGTTCTATCCAAATGGACGGCTTCAACTAAGTTCGTCCCAGTAATATGGCACGTGTATGGAATGAACTTATTTTATTTTTGTATTTTTCACAAGTTTAATACCAGCTTGATTTTCTTTTATTTTATTTTGATTCAATCATTCTCATCTGAATGGACGGCTTCAGCTAGGTTCGTCCCAGCAATATGGCACATGTAAAGACTTTGAATTCATGAATCATTGGAAACCTTATTGGATCTCATGACAACAGGTGTATGCCTGATTTGAGTCATAAACTATTTCTCACTTAACTGTCTTTCTAAAACAGATCCCACAAATCAGATTTTATAAGTTTTCACAAATTTGTCTATTCATTTTGTAAAGTCAACCTATCAGTACATCAACTCACACTTCTCATATGCCTTTCATTTATACATTCACCAAAGCTTTTAGGACATGATAGATTAATGTATTACTTTCTCAAGGAAGACCTTCTCATTTTTTTACTTTTTCAACTGTTTTTGTATTTTTTAAATTTTTCAGATGTTTTTGGTTTTTCCAATTAGCTACTATCTCCCCTTAAAAACCTAAAATAGAAAATCTTTTTGAGTTTTTGATTAAGATAAGGAAATAGACACGAGAACTAAATGAAATAAAGAGATAAATCAAAACAAAACTATCTAAAAAGTCGATGATCATTTGTTAGATTCAGATGAAGGTAGGACTTCGTCTTTTTGGAAAACACCATTAGCCGATAACATATATAAGAATCTGGATTTATGAAAAGATTTTGTGAAAAGATCGGCTTTCTGGTGATCGGTGTGAATTTTAACAACATCGATTAGTTTTTTTTCAAAACAATCACGTATGAAGTGATATTTAATGTCGATGTGTTTTGTTTTCGAGTGCTGGACCGGATTCTTAGTGACAGTTGTGGCAGCAGTATTATCAACATAAATAGGGGTATTAGAAAAATGTAACCCATAGTCCTGGAGTTGCTGTTGGATCCAGATGATCTGTGAACAACAACTAGCAGCAACAATATATTCAGCTTCATAGGTTGAAGTAGACACCGACGTCTGCTTCTTGCACTGCTAGGTAACTAATCGGGTTCCAAAGAATTGACATCCCGCAGACGTTGATTTGTAATCTCTCTTGCATCCACCATAATCAGAATCACTGTATGCAGTAAGATCAAAGTTATCATCATTAGGATACCATAAGCCAAGATCCGGTGTACCCTTCAGATATAGCATAATTCGCTTCACAGCAATTAGATGTGACACTTTTGGTTTTGATTGATAACGAGCACACAAGCATGTGGCGAACATGATGTCTGGCCGAGAAGCAGTTAGATACATTAGAGAGCCAATTATTCCTCGATATAGAGTGGCATCGATTAACTCCCCCTTTTCATCTGGTGTAATCCTGTGATTAACAGCCAGTGGGGTACCAATAGGTTTCGCATCTGACATACTGAACCGGCTCAGTATGTCACCAACATATTTGGTTTGATGAATGAAAATTCCTGCCTCAGACTGATCCACCTGTAATCCCAGAAAAAATTTCATCTCTCCCATTGAGCTTATCTCGAACTTTCCCTTCATAACTTTCTCAAATTCCTTGCACAGACTATCATTCGTAGAACCAAATATGATATCGTCCACATAAACTTGTACCAAGAGTAGATCACTATCCTTTTCTCAAATAAACAGTGTACAGTCAATGACACCTCTTCTGAACCCGTTGCTCAGAAGGTGAGTGGAAAAAGTCCCATACCATGCTCGCGGTGCTTGATGTAATCCATATAAGGCCTTGTCTAGCTTGTAGACTTGTTCACGATGCAATGGATCCTCAAACCCGGGAGGTTGACTGACATACACTGTTTCACTAATCACACCATGAAGGAATGCACTCTTGACATCCATTTGATAGAGTTTAAACTTTTTGAATGATGCATATGCCAAGAAACTACGAATTGATTCAAGACGAGCAACTGGTTCAAACACTTCATTATAATCCAACCCTTCAATCTGTCAGAACCCTTGAACCACCATACGTGCCTTGTTTCTAACAATGATCCCGTGATCATCTTTTTGCACCGAAGAACCCATCTGGTGCCTATGACTTTTGCACCTTTTGGTCTGTCAACAAGTTGCCAGACTCCTAATTTCTTGAATTGTAGGAGTTCTTCTTGCATGGCATCAACCCATGATTCTTCCTTTAAAGCTTCAGTGACGGTTCGCGGTTCAAGTTGGGAGATGAAACAAGAATGAGCACAAAAGCTTACATCTGCAAAATCAAAAATGTCTGCAAGTCCCCCCTGAAGAAAGCTGGTTTCTAGTCTTAACCCCATCTAATGGACTTCCAATGATGTTCTCTTGAGGATGAATACGATTAATTCTTCCAACAGGATGAGCTGGAACTTCAACCTGAGGATCAAGATTGTTTAGATTTAAGTCCTCAAGACCTGGCACAAGATTGTCAACATTTGGTTCGGGTGCAACCGGCTGACCGGAATTGTCGTCTGTGTCTGAGCTTTCATCATTTGTCTGTACTATGGGAATTGAAGTAGATGAAGGTTGTACTGGTTCATCAGGTGCATTTTGTGCATCATACATCATTTGAACAGCAACATCTTCATCTGAGTACATGGGAGGCATATTGAATGAGTCAAAAAGACCAGAATAGTCAAACATCCAGTATGGACCTTTCCCAGGTGGGGGCATAGAATGTCTTTGAACATCAACATGATACCACTCCTCTACGTTCTGAGTTGATCTATTATAAACCCTTTTATTAGGAGTGATGTATCCAAGAAAGTACCCTTCTTCCACCTTCTCATTAAACTTGCCCTGCTCATGTTTCTTAAGAATCGTGCACGGTGCACTAAATGGTTCAAGATACTTAAGATTTGGTTTTCTGTTATGGAACAGTTCAAAGCAAGTTTTCCCATGTCTCTTCACTATCAATACCCTGTTTAGTGTGTAACAAGAGTTGGCTACAGCTTCATTCCAGAACTAAACTGGAAGAGATTAATAGCAAGCATCGTCCTAGCAGCTTCAATCAAAGTCCGATTCTTTCGCTCAGCAACACCATTCATTTGAGGGACATATGGAGCACTAAATTGTTGAACAATGCCCCGTTCATTACAAAAATTCTCCATGTTGTGATTTTTGAACTCTGTCCCATTGTCGGTTCTGAGTATACAAATCTTGAGCTTATAAAGAGATTCAAGTTTGGTAAACAACACTTGATTGCAGTCAAACGTTTCAGATTTCTCCTTTAAAAAGAAGACCCAAGAGTATCTAGAATATTCATTAGTAATAACTAGACAGTATTGATCCGCAACTATACTCTTGCGGTTAACAGGACCAAATAGATCCATAAGGAGCAACTCAAGTGGAACAGTGAGTGAATGATATTTCTTTGGCTTGTGAGACTGCTTGGTTTGCTTTCCTTTCTTGCAAGATACACATACATCAGACAGCTTGAAATTCTTCAGACTGACTCCTTCAACCAAATTGTTGTGTACCAGGTGATTCATCTTGCGCAAACTCAAATGACCCATCCTCTTATGCCAAAGAATTGAATCTTTCTCTGTTGCCTTTGACATAAAACATGAAGCTGTGGAGGATGTAGTTGAAGCTGTAGCCATATTGAGTACATATAAGTCTTGCTTCCTGGGGGCTGACATCAAGATCCAATCTTTAGGGATAGAAACACTTTGCTTTTGAATATAGCATTTTGAGTCATCAAAGAGAACTTTGTACTATTTATCACAAATCTGTGATACTGAAAGAAGATTATTCTCCAACTGCTTGACATATCTGACTTTGTCAAAAGAAACTTGGCCATTTGACAGAATACCTTCTCCTGGTATGAACCCCCCTTTGTCACCAGCAAATGCTACATAACCACCTCGAACAGAATTAACGTTGGTAAGCAGCGGAATATCACCAGTCATGTGCCTAGAAGCCCCACTATCAACGATCCAGGAGCTGTTAAAAACAGCTGTTGGGGCAACCTGCACAAAAATGAAACAATTAGTTCATTTTGGGAACCCAAGCCTTTACAGTCTTGGGTTGACCCATTGAGTCTCGGATCCAAACATCGATCCATTTACCTTCATGAACAGCCTTGTTTGTAGTAGGTAAAACTGAAGTCTCAGAAGACTTGACTTTCCAGACAGCGTTTTTACTGAAAGAGTTTTTCAGATAAATGGATGATGACTTTGCTTGATTAACATTGATCACTTTTGGAACATCCCTGTTCACTATTTTCTCTTTACCCTTGTCCAAAGATTTAACCTGTTTTGGTTGTTTGGGTTTTGCTTGAGTTAATTTAGATTCAGATTTGACAGCTTTTATGAACATCTGATTTAATTTCCTGGGTGGTGCAACCGTCGGTCTAATCAACTGTGGACAAAATCTAACTATGTGTCCAGGAGCACCACACACAAAACAAACTCTGTCACCCTTTTTATGAAAATGTTTTAATTCAGAAAAAGACTGCCTTTTTGGTTTGAAAACATTTGTTTTAGGCTTGTTCTGATTAAAACCCAAACCCTTTTTCCCATTAGGAACAAGATTATCAATCTTGTCAGACACACAAGCTTTGTTTTCTTTTGAAGCTTTCACAAAGCCTAAAGCTTGATAAATTTTTGAAGATGAGATTGGGTCGCCTTCATGACAACTGGTGGCTGATTCTGAAAAGTAACAAAATCTGATGAATCATCAGATTCATTCTCAGAATCTGAGACCCAATCTTCAACAATTCCATCCACCAAAGATTCCTCTGACAATGAGGAACCCTCATCAGTAATCATCCCGATTGGATCAATTGCTAATGGAGTGTTGACTTGAAAATCTTTAACATATTTGTCATTTGGTGAATTGATAAAGCTGTTTAAGACTAGTGGAGGACACCTTTGATAACTCACTTTTCCCTTAACCTTATGATCAGTACCCTTATTGATCATATGCTCAATGATATAAGATGAGCTTTCATTGCTCTTGAGCTTTTGTCCTAGGGTCTCATAGTCACATTCAACTATGGCTAACTTCTTCTTTATCTCATTTATGGTATTGAGATAAGAAGTGATAGCATCTTGCTTGTTCAGAACAGCAATCTCAGCCTCATGAAGTTCTCTGTTTAAAAGTTCAATTTTAGCTTGAAAATATTTTTCATTAGATTTTAAAACTTTGTTCGCCTCAATACACTGGTTGAGATAGCTAATCAAAGCAGAATTGTGATTCTGATAAGCAAGGACCTTGCTGTCAAGGTCAACACAATTAAAACATCTAGAACTAGATGAAGAACATTCATTAGATACCTGATCAGATTGAGAAGATGCATTAGGAATAGCAGATGAATTCACCATCAAAGAAAATTGAGTTACTGGATCCTCAATATCAGCATCAGAATCAGCTTGAGTGTCTGAGTCTGATAAGCTTTCTAACTCTGAACCCGATGTTTCTTCTCCATAGATCTGTGTTTCTCCAGAAGTACTTTCTTCAATTGAATCATCTATTTCCTGGATTTCAACAATGCATGCTTTATCATGTTCCTTCTGATCATGATTAAATCTGAAGTCCCAATTTTCACCTTCATCTTGTTGAACCATCAAGGCCTTGCTTGAATTTGAAGGACCAGTCTGAGCAGGAGAGTCAATAGGAACTAGTCTCCTCTCTGGATTTGCATTAGAAGACTTCTGATGCTGAAATGGATTCTTGTTTCCAGCTTTCCTTGGTTGTTTGCATTGTCTTGCAAAATGACCTTTCTCCCCACAATTGTAGCAAGTAACAGAAGCCATGTCAAATCCAAACTTAGACTCTTTGTTCAAGTTGATGTCTTTTCTTGTTCTTCTCACAAACTCCTTGGCTCTCCTAACAGCACTAGCCAAAGCCCACATAATGTCAATCCTTTCCATGTCATCTGGATCTATTTGAGAGTAGTCATCATTTGTTAGATAAGGATTGCCAATCTTAACAGCTACTAAACTATCATAGGAACTGACTAAAGTAGACAGAAGACCCATGTGCTCCTTAGCAATCTCTACAGTCACTTTGTCAAAATTATCTGTCTTCAGACTGGTGACAGGTTGATGATGTTCTTTTTGAGAGCTGGATGAAGAGGATGACTGGCTGAAATGAATCTGATGGGAATTTGGAGCTTCAGTAGTCTGAGAAACAAATGATGTTTTCAATGGAGCATGAGAAGATGATTTCTCAACTGTAGGAGTAGAATAATACAATGATGGATCCTGGACTTGAGCAACTCTCTTAGCCTTCCACTTGTTCTCTATTTCTTGCTCTTTCAGCTTCTGGATGAAATCATTGATGTCCATGTTGGCCATCATCTCATTCTGCTTAAGTACCATCAAGAATGACTCCCACTTGGGAGGTAAAGCGTCTGCCAAACATTGAATCTTCTCCAAAGTTGTAGTTTTAACGTGATGATTGAACAACTAGCTCAAAAGATGATAAAATTTAGCAATTAGATCATCCAAAGATTCATTCCCAACATACATGAAGCTGTTGAATTCCTTCCTCAAGGCTTTTGACTTGATATTCTTCAAAGCATCATTGCCATCATATCTCTGCTGCAAAGCATCCCACAGATATTTAGAGGATGTAAATTGTCTGAACTGGTGGAAGATATCAGTAGCAATGGATTGAGACAAAATAGCATAAGCTTTCTTCTCATAATCATAAAGCTTTCTCTGAAGCTCACTCATCCGTGTGACTAGCATAGGTGTTCCATCTTCATTCAGAGGCCTCAGATAACCTCCTTCAATCATCATCCATAAGTTAGTATCCACTCCATTGATGTGAATCTCAAATCTGTACCTCCAGTGTGGATAGTCATCTAAGGATAACAATTTGGGAGCTTTACTGGAGTTTCCTGTCTCAGTCTCTGTCAACAGCAACGTCTGAATACGATGATTCTGGTTCACCATCAATGCTAAATCCTCCATAAAATCAAGAATAACAAGATCTAACAATTAGAAAATTTTTAAAACTGTTGGCCGAATGAAGAAGACTATGGCGAATGTTGGGGACCGAATGTAACAAAACTGGCGAATGAGAAGATGAGTATGACAATTTGGCGAATGAACCTATTCGGTGAATGAAAAAATCGAATAAGGCTATTAGCAGAATGAGTATGGAGAATGAAGCTATTCGCCGAATGAGTATGCCGAATGGAGCTATTCGCCAAATGAGTATGTCGAATTGTGCTATTCGGCGAATGGGAGTGATTCGGCCAAACTTATTCGGCCGCCATGTTCATTCGGCTGATCTTAGGTTTTCAGCAACTAAAATCGCTATAACTTTGGATTTTGATCAAATCTATGCACCAAATTTTGTACATAATATCATGACATGATTACCAACCAATTGGGATAAAGGTTTTGACAAAAACACTACAAAACCCAAGGATTTTGAATAGAACAGTAGCTTGGAGGGCAAGAAACTTAGGGTTTTGACATATTTCGAACAACCAATCTCAGATTTAGTGATTTGGAGTGGAAATCGAGCAGAATCAAGAGCCAAGGCTCTGATACCACTTTGTAGGACCTATTTGGAGCTCGGAAACAATCCGATTCCAACGGATATCTACTCGACAGCCTCTGGAATAGTGCGGAATCCTATTCTAGGGTTTTCCAATCTAAACCAACAGCAACCGTGGTGATCCGAAGGTGTAGGAAGGACGTTTAAGTGTGAATCGAACACCACGGGTTGAGAATCGAACTTGGACGATCAATGGCCGCTCAGATCTTCTAGGGTTTGACACTAGGTGCTTTGGGAAGAAGGAGGGCTCTCAGCAGTTGGGTTTAAAATGATTTGAACTTGTATTTATAAACTGTAGTCATTCGGCCGAATGAGTGGCCGAAGCAGCTTATTCGGCGAATGACCATGTCGAATGGACAAGTCAGTCGAATGAGTCATTCGGCGAATGACTCATTCGCTCGCCTATGTCATTCTTTAGGGCGTTCATTCGGCAAATGACTTCATTAGTAGAGTCATTCGCCCGAATGGGTCTCTAACCATATCACTTCAACTTTAAACATAATCAATTATAATCAATATTAAACATTAAGAACAATATAGAAAGACAACTTCCATTAATGTAATAAACTTTATACATCAATAACAGTACAAAAATTGAACTAGGGACATTTAATGCATCTACAAGTTTGCACCATCCAAACCCAGTGTTTGGACGTGGGTGTTCCACCATGTGAGGGCTGGTCCCTCGAGAGTACCGGTCGCATACTTGACCCGGTTTTCTTCAGCACATTCGCACATGGAGAATATATACTCAGCTTTTTCAATCCAGCGGAGCATCCCAACAGCTCCTTCAGTTCCCTTGAAAGTGTGAGGGTGACAGTTTAGGAATGACTTGAATGAGCACCCTTTGTTGTTGCTGCTGTGCAATCCTGTTTGTCAGAAACCAATGTCGCGTGTTAGTAATCGTGTTAGCTACACTATGTTAGTCATGTTAGGCGAGTGCTAGTACCATTGTTAGTTCCGCTGGTTTCACTTGGTTGGCGACTTGCCTCATATTCGGCAATCGCCTTGTTCACCCTACGGTCAACCATCATCTTGATGGTTGCCGAACCAATCGGCTTCTTGCCAGCGCGTGTGTGTGCTCCCCGTCCAACCATAGCGAGTTGCTATATGGAAAAGGGTAGAATGTTAGTCATCATGAGTTAGGGTGTTAGCCAGAAGTCATGTTAGATGTTATGTTAGCAAACAACCATAGTCTGAATGTACAATAAGTAAAACAAAATATCATTTCATTAACAGAGATTTTGATGTACAATGATTTTTCCAGAATGTAGTACTACTACTAAGTTCGTACGAGCACATCCTGCTCGTTTAGGCATACAAAAGTAAAATACATAAATAAAATAGGCTAGCTAATCCGAAGCTATCGTGGAGTGCGAGTCTCCACTCTCTGCTGGACCATCATCGCCGTCCTCCTCGGGATCCTCATCTGGATCCTCGTCAAAATCGCCTTCTTCGAGGTCCTCAGCCTAGAATTGTGGTCTCTCCTCAGGAGGTGGTTCCATAATGAACTGCTCTACCCACGCATTGAGCATGGCATCGCTCGCCTGAATCATGGCCTGGTTCTCCTCAGTAGCAACTTCTGTCGCAGTAATACGTCCGTCATGCTCCTGCATGATCTCAACGATCTGTCCCTGCTGGCCCGCCAACTACGCCATTTGAGTCCGCAGGTTTTTTATCTGCTCCTGCAGACTGTCAACCCGCCCCTCAAGGCGTTGGTTCTTCTCGCGAAGAACTCGAACCTCGTCCGACAACTCGTGGTTCCTCCTTGTCTCTCGTCAGGTGTAGGCTACGTGAGCTGCGAATGCCCGCTCCATCGGCACTCCGAGGTGTGGAAGTCTATGATCGCTCGTTGCATCACCTGGACATCGGGGTGGAGGTACCCTCTCCCCCTCTATCCAATCCCTGATGGTGAGGGGTACCAACCCCAGAACCTGTCGTGCCTAGCCTGTCAGGCTTGGCTGTCTGTCACAACCCACGCCGAGTGCGGAATCCACGGCGCGTGACTATGTGTTCATGTGCCAATGTTGGAGAATAACCGATGATTAACTATGTTTCATAAGTTTAAGTTCATTCAAAAAAACATAACATACATATTATACAACCAGCTTATCGTAAGATAATTATTATACAATACGATGTTTTGTTTTGTTTGTAGGTCACCACTAGTTCTGCTGTTGATCCTGACCTAGATTGAATTGCTGTCGTTCCCCATGACCTGAAACATGTATAAAAGAGTCAACTACGAATAGTTTGAGTGAGAATCATAGGTTATTGATTTACATGATTTTTCAAATAATGATTTCATGATATAGTTTTCACAGTGATCAAACAGGTACTTTGAAATTCAATCTACCAGAGCCTACAAACATCAAACCTAAAGAATAATGCTAACGTTTGGCTACCCGCCAAACGTCGTAGTTTCAACGTCCAGCTACCCGCCGGAATGCCGTGGTATTGACGTCTAGCTACCCGCCAGAGCGCCGGAAATATAAAGAATCTTGTGTTCCCGCATATGATCATACCAGTACTACCAAGGGCTTGATAACAAGTTAATGATGTTCCCATAAGAATGTGCCCGAATAGCCTCCACATAACCAAAGTTCCCAAGTGATACGCTTGTTTTTAATGATTTGATAAATGATTTGTTTGATGATTGTTTACCATGATTTTCCTGATAATACTGATATATGATTTCATGTAGTTGATAAATGTTTATCATGACGCTCCTCATGATAATGATATAAGATTTCATGGTAGTTGAATAATGTTTATCATGACGTTCCTCATGATAATGATATATAATTCCGCGATGATTGATAAAATATGTTTGAAAAGATATCTACATGTTCCACCCCGAGTTTTGGAAAACAAAACATTAAAAGGGAAAATATGAAACTCACAATTATATGCGGATGATGATGATCTTGATGTTCAACTGATAGGAAATCCTATATGGTTCCTATAACAATTTATGACTAACTGAGTTAATCATAACATTTGCGGATTAATCAAATAGATGTTGGTTGTTGATTATTCACTCAATTCCTAGATGAATTTCTGGCTTAGGAATAGTCAATCCTTGTTATTGATTATTTAGGTATCATGAAACATGAGAATGTGATATTAAAATAGGTTTAATAACCATGCTCAATGTACTAATCTGACTGTTATCATAAACATCAGATCGTTATTCCGGTGATTATCTGTATGCTTATCATTAGTTTGAAACACTTGGATGAAACCTAGCATTTCCAGAAATGATCAAAACATTCATAATCATTGTTAAAATCAAATGGTTTAAACCATTTTAATCTAAGATATAGTTTCATGAAAACGGGCATTACAACGGCTCAAAACAAGGATTTATCCAGTAGAACATCGTGTTCTTTGTTTAAATCATTCCTAGCCATCATCTAGGTAATAATCAACAACCCTAACTATCTCACTACGTTCAAAAACAAGATATAACCAATCAAAATCAAACTAAAATGTTTAAACGAATCGTTACCTAATCCGACGGATTTCTCGAGTAGATATGATGATCGGGACTTGTAGATACGTTCCTTGGTACGATCCACGCGATTAGAAGGCTTAAAAATAGTGATTTTATGGTTAAAGAAGCAAAACTTTCGTCTTGGAAGAGTTTTTGGTCGAAATAATTGAAAAAATCAAGTTCTGGAAGCCATCTGATCGATTTAAGTGATTTTGCTGACATTTGGCCTCCGGGCGCATCGCCCCAACTGGGTGCGTGGTCCGGGGCGTATCTCCTGGCGGCTACTTCGTCAATTTTTAATCTTATCTTCGTTTCGCGATTCCGGGAGCATACGAACTCCGTTTTGCGCACGGTTTTCGCCTACGTTCACGATTTTTCGAGCTTTTTCCAATGGTTATAATTTCAAGACTTAAAGAGTTCAAAATATTTGACCTCTTATTTAACGCTATATTCGACTCAGTGTATATTGAAATCGGAGCCTCGTTACGCGATTTCGCTTCCACTCATTCTCTTCATTTTCAAGTTATGATTCTAAACATGAAATCAGTTGGCCACCTATTTGAACAAGCATTAGGTGATGGATGTTTCTTTATGATCTACTAACACCATATTCTTGAGTAACTACAAGTCATGAGCTGATACGATATGATATTAACATTGTTTCTGTAAAGACAATTAATCACATTGTATACCCAATCTACCCACACTGTCCAACTCAATTTGTTATACAACCTGATTAATTATCGAGTACTGTTGTCACACTGTCCATCTACTCGTCTACTTGGGCTACGATGTCCCAGACTCTCTGACGGCCCTCCTCCATCAACTCATAGTTTACAGGGCGCCTTCCCGGGTTCCTTCCTCATTGTTGTTGGCTATGACATTTCGTTTCTTATCTTGAGGAAATTTCCTAAGTTGTTGAATTAATTATTTTAATTGATTTACTTATGGATAAATATGTATATACATGTGTATTTATGTATATATGTAAGGGAATTAATAGAAGGAACCAATTACAAAAGGCATTACGCAGAACTGCCGACTTACGAAAATACGTAATTCAAACACCGAGCATGATCCCAAATAATTCAAAACCTTTAGGGTATGAATTTTTCTAATGGTTGGAAAGAGCTCGGAAAATCGTGAACGTGGGTGAAAATGGGGGCGTAAAACGGAGTTCGTATGCTCCCGGAATCGCGAAACAAAATCGAGATCTGCTATGGCGGTGGAGGTACGCCAAGAGCTCTATTCCCGCCTTGGCGGTACGCGACGGACCCATCAGATATAAAAATCTGATCTGCTTGATCAGATTTCATTTCCAGTCGAATAGACTCGACTTCCAGGTGAAATAGAGCCATATTCTACCATCTAAACTCATATTTGAAGCCATCCAAATGTCCTGATCAAGCTAGGGAACGTTTCTACAAGTCCTGATCATCGTTTTCGTCCGAGAAATCAGTCCAATTAGGTAAAAATTCATTTTATCCTACTAGTTTGATAATGGTTTGATTAGATCTTGTTTTTGAACGTGATGCAATAGTTAGGGTTGTTGATTATTGCCTAGATGATGGCTAGGAATGGATACAAACGAATAACTTGATATGTTAACAGGTAAATTTTTGTTTTGATCTGTTGTAATGCCTGGTTTTCATGAAACTATAACAATGATTATAATGGTTTAAACCATTAGATTGTGACAATGTATGTGATTAGTTTGATTAATCCTTGAAATGCAAGGTTAAATCCAAATGTTCCAAACTATCACAATCATTAACATACTCATTGGAATGATTATCTGATGTTTCTGATAACAGTCATATTAGTTCGTTAAACATGGTTATTAAACCTATTCTAATGTCACATTGTGATATTTCATTATATTTGGGTATTCAATAACAAGGATTGATCATTCTTAAGCCATAAATTCATCTAGAAACTGGTTTAGCATCATAATCAACAACATTAACTATTTGGTTAATCTTAGATTATTCTGATTAATCTAATGTGTCATCAACCTTGTATTAGGAACCTAAATCAGTATAGGTTCATACATTATCATACATTGTAGGATATAACACTATCTGTTTGATGACTTTCAAGGCAATGTCTTTGACATTGGACGTTCAAAAAGATCTAATCAGTAAGTTAAAACATAAATAACTAATTAAATATAAATTAATGCAGAATTATCCTATTATTACCAGTTTGTGTGATATTCTGCTACCAGTGAAATATCAGGTGAGTTTCGTACAACCCTTTTCTTTTTAATGCTTTACAAACATCGGGGTATTACTGTGGAACTTTTATTAAACATATGAGATGTATCACTGTTATCTGCGTGATTTCATGTGATTTATTGAGAACTTGTGGATTTCATGGGATTTTTCCGGGGAACAGAACTCTATCACAGTATCAAAGTCCTCATTATTGAACTGTATCTAGTGAACCCATGTGGGGCGCACGGGGAACAATGATAGTACTATCGGCTGACAACCCATTTGCTAGGAGTCTGCAACTCCCCTTGCTGTGAATGTTTGTTACCCGTTTTTAGAACTTCTTAATGTTGTGATAGAAATTAAGACAATGAGGCATTAAGATGTTACCGATGGGTAGTATTAAAGAACAAGAACTTCCGCAAGGAACTAGATACAGGTCCCATGGTTATCTTGAACTAAACATTTGAGAACTTGTATAATATATCATATTGTTGAACATGAACTTTACGAACTCACCACTTTTCAAACTTAAAACTTTTGCAGGGAAACAGTGACCACCGGGTGATGATGCACTTCATACACTTCTAATTAAAAAAATCAGATACTGTAATAAACTTAGTTTATATATTGTAATGTTGGTTGTGATCATAAAAACCTTGTAATGTATTTATTCTAAGTAAATCTGTGTGTTGTGATACCGGATCAAGTAAGTCACGCCTCATCTCTGAGACATCACCACTATGCTTACGCAACCTTCTCAGTGACATCATCAACAGGTGACGAGAGGTGGGGGTGTGACATTGGCCATCCTGTAAGTCTCAAATCAGTAAATAATAGTTAACAATAATAGCTTGTCATAGTGCAACTTCTAGTGTTGTGTCTATGGTTGAGCAATTGCTATAGTCTAAGTTCACTACATGCAAACCTAGTTCTCTATAACCAATGCTCTAATACCAGTCTGTCACACCCCCAAATTCCCACTGGTGACAGTTCACGTGGGTGTGACGTGGCCAGAATCACATCTCACGGTCATATAGAACGACTCTATATGCGTTCGAATACATTGTTTAACATAAAAGTTAATAAGAAAATATCAGCGGAATTTTTCATAAATCATTTGCAGCGGAAATATAAATTGTCAGACACAACATTTTATTATTACATAACATAAATAAAATTGTTTTCAAAAGATAAAACAGAAATGCATGAGGTTCCTAATGCTCGTCCTTTAATGTGCATTCCTGGTATCCATAGCCTGCTAGTTACCTGAGAATATAAGTTTAAGAAAAAGTGTCAACACAAAGGTTGGTGAGTTCATAGATTTTGATATATACATAGTAAAAGAAAACATGTGTCATGTTGTTTATCATAATGTTAGTCCTGAGCCATAGGCTCCAAGTGTCAGTGCGTCACTACCGAACTAGACTTGTTTGTCCTTGCCTCCGCTATGTCTCGTATTACATAGCAAGTTAGGTCAGAGTTTCACGGGTTATGACCTCCAGTCAAAATTGTGCCCCGTGGGTTAGTCACACCCAAACGGATCCATTCAAACCTACCACGTTGTTTGTACATTAACGGTAAGACATTGTGAGGGCTTGTTACGAGTTCAACACTTAATGTTTGTCTAATAAACCAGCATACACAGTAAAATGTTTGTAATAGCATAATTGTTTGACTCGATTCAACTAGAATTCTCTCACTCACTGATTGAAAAGTTGAAAAATAGTAAAGAGGGTCATAAACTCACCTTAGTGTGAATGAGAGAATGTAAGCGTAAGCTCCTGCTCAAAAGGGTGTGTTGGTCACCGGCTACCTATATCGTATACCATACGTGAGTTTGTGTAAGTGACCGTGTTTTGTGTTTGTGCTAACGCTTGTGTCTGTGCTCAACAACCCTGGTTGTTCATGTTTTCCGTGTCGGTCCATATTGACCGTGTTTGCTCATGTTGGTCCACATTGACTGTGTTTGACCGTGTCTGACCGTGTCAGGTCCACGACCCGTTGGTGAACCGTGTATGGTTGTCAATCGTGTAACATTCGTGTTAGTGCTCGTCGTGTGCAAAATGCGCAAGTCACGTCTATCACATAATATCTAAATATTATCATGCTAATATCCAATCTTCATACATGCATGTTCATAATATCATCCATAGCGTCCTTTCGTATCTAAAAGGTTACTATAATTAGTAAGAGCATACCATTTTAACAAGATCTAATCATGCTATCATCTTTCAACATCATCAAGTAACACATTTGAACATTCAAAATCATCCCACATGCCATGGATCATACATGCATGTAGGTTTTTAACTTAATAATGACCAAATTACAAAATCTCTACATACACAACATCATGGATCATCATAAAACTTTATCAAATCATCTTAGATCATCATAAAACGTATTAAAATCAACAAACCCAGATTCTAATATCACAAATTTCGTGCATGTGATGTTCATGCACTTGCATGTGTGCTTAAAGGAGTGCATGTGCGATTATAGGTGATTTTAAGCTACAAGGATCATGAGATTACCTCCTAAAGCTCCAAGATCACAAGAAGATGTTTCAATCAGTTCCTAATCCTCCTGGATTGTTGGATTCGACATAAACATGAAGAAGATGATGATGTTCGAGCTTCTAAGTGGACTCCAAGCTTCCACCTCCATGTTCTAAGTTTCCAAATGGTCTCTAATGGCTTCTAGAGGGTTTCCAGATGAAGAAGACGACCTTGAGTGGTCTGGTGCTCGAAACATGCAAAGTAGAGTGGCTAGAAAATGATTACATCTTGGTTTTATAAAGATTGCGTGCTGGCCTCGTCGCGTACCGCTGAGAGGGTCCAAGATCCTCTCAGCGTACCGCGATGGGTTCCTGAAGAGCCCAATAGGCCCAATTTTAATGGCTTGATCCGTTCGTCTCCATTTTCACGCTTAAGGACTATCGTTTGGCCTCGTTTGAACTTCCAAGTTCAATGTCTGAGCGTTTCGTGAGGTTTCGAGTGTTTTGTTACACGATGTGCTAAATGTTCACCAACGTTGGTGTTTTCTTTGACACGTGTGTGAGTGTTGCGATAATTCATCGAATTATATTGTTGTGTTAGTTTTCGTACCATCTTGCCACGTGTCATACTAAATTAATCTAATTCTAGTTCCACGTGTACACATATCAATTAAATAAACATATAATAAAATAGAAGCTGACCTGGATTTTACGGGGTGTCACATTGAGTGATCTTCGAAAATCCCTCGATGAATCGTTGGTAGTACCCTGCCAATCCTAGGAATTGTCGCACCTCGGTTGGAGTCTTTGGTGCTTCCCAGTTCTTGATGGCTTGATTTTGGCTAGGTCTACGTGTATTCCCGTTTCATTAACCACATGTCCAAGGAATGGACTTCGTGAATCCAAAAATCGCATTTGGAAAACTTCGTGTACAGCTGCTCGTTCTTCAGTAATTCCAAGACTAGCCTTAGATGTTCAGCATGTTCCTCCTGATTCTTAGAGTAGATCAGGATGTTGTAAATGAACACTATTACGAATTTTCCAAGATAAGGCTTGCACACTATATTCATAAGGTCCATGAATACGGCTGATGCATTAGTCAGTCCAAAGGGCATAACCAAAAATTCGTAGTGTCCGTATCGGGTTTAAAGGCAGTCTTAGGAATATCGCCTTCCTGTATCCTAAGTCGGTGGTAACCCGATCTTAAATCGATCTTCGAATAGTAGCTTGACCCTTGCAGCTGGTCAAACAGATCGTCTATTCGTGGTAGCGGGTATCGATTCTTGATCGTCACCTTGTTCAGCTCCCTGTAGTCGATACACATACGGAATGATCCGTCTTTCTTCTTTACGAACAAGACCGGTGCTCCCAAGGTTGGAAGCTTGGTCTGATGAACCCTTCGTCTAACAGTTCCTGCAACTGATTAGACAGTTCTTGCATTTCGGTTGATGCTAGTTTGTACGGTGCCTTGGCAATTGGTGCTGCTCTGGGGAGTGAGGTCTATCTGAAATTTGATTTTTTGTTTCGGGGGTAGTCCAAGTAAATCCTCGGGAAATACTTCTGTAAATCACGGACTACGGCAATGTCCTCAATCTCCCTTTCATCCTTCGGTTCTTCCGTGATAAGGGCCAGTATGGCAGTGTACCCTTTTGTATGTATTTGTTTGCCTTCATGCAAGATACATGATGTTCAGAGGTATTCCCCGTCGTTCTTCCAGAATCGAGATCTGTTCTCCGCTCTGTAACGTCACTCGTACGATATTCTCGTTGCATACGATCTCAGCTTGGTTTGTGGATAGCCAGTCCATTCCAACGACCACATCGAAGCTTCCGAGAGTCACCGGCATCAAGTCAATTTCGAGCTCGTGATCCGCCAAGACCATGACGCATCCTCGAAAGACGTGTTGTGTCTCGATCAGTTTGCCGTCGGCTAACTCTTCGGTATACTTAAAATCTAGTGGTGTTGGGGTGATATCAAGCAATTTACTAAATTCGCCAGATATAAAGCGCCTATCGGCACCGGCATCAAATAATATACTAGCATAGACATTATTTAAAAGGAACGTACCGGTTACGATATTCGGGTCATCCATGGTTCGCCTGAGCCTATCATGAAGGGTCGACCTTAGCTTCTCCACCTCCAGCTTTCTTCAATTGCGGGCAATCCCTACGCATGTGTCCTGGCTTTCCACATTCATAACACCCCTTGAGAGTGTTCTGGTTGTTGTTGTTGTTCAGGTTGTGGTTGGGATTGCTGTTGTTCAGTAGCTTGGTTCTGTAGTCTTTGGCCATGTGGCCATGTCGCACGCACTTCAGACAACGGTACCTCTCACATTGTCCGAAGTGATGGTATGAGCATCGGTGCACATAGGATATTTTCCTTGGTATACACCCTTCCCTTATCGTGGGGTGGCGGTGGGGTGAAAGCTCTAGATGGTGAAGCCCTTGTTGTTGTTGATGGGATGAGTGAGACTGATGATGACTGGGTTCCCACTTGCTCTTGTGGCTTTCTTGAGGTTTCAGATGTTCACCTCTTTTGGGTAGCTTTCCCTGAGCCACCGCATGGTCTGTAAGTTGTGGGCTAGTCGGATGGTAGGTTGGATCTGAGTTGGGTTAGAAGCTGTGACCATGCTTTGGATTTGTTCAGGCAGTCTACTGATGAACTATTCTGTCTTCTTATATTCGGGAGTCACCATCCCCAGGCACAGTTTGCACAGTTTGTGGAACCGTGTGCAGTATTGTTCAATCTCTGATCCCACCATTTGGTGGATCCAAAACCCCTCTTCCAGCTTCTTGATTTCGATCCTGGGACAGTATTCTTCATGGAGCATTTTGGTGA